>JANRFK010001785.1:27050378-27068710 GCA_030068395.1 Apalone spinifera
GGACTAGATGGCATTCACCCAAGAGTTCTGAAAGAACTCAAATGTGAAATTGTGTAATTATTAACTCTGATTTGTAATCTATCCTTTAAATCAGCTTCTATACACGACAACTGGAAGATAGTTAATATAACACCAATATTTAAAATGGGCTCTAGAAGTGATCCCGGCAATTACAGACCGGTAAGTCTAAAATCAGTACAGGGCAAATTAGTAGAAACAATAGTAAAGAATAAAATTGTCAGACACATAGAAGAACATAATTTGTTGGGCAAGAGTCAGCATGGTTTCTGTAAGGGGAAATCATGTCTTACTAATCTGTTAGGGTATGTCTACACTACAAAGTTAATTCAAACTAACAGCCGTTAGTTCAAATTAACTTTAATAGGGGCTACACATACAAATCTCTAGTTCGAATTTAAATCGAACTAGCGGAGCGCTTAATTCGAACTAGGTAAACCTCATTCTACGAGGAGTAACGTCTAGTTCGAAGTAAGTAGTTCAAATTAAGGGCTGTGTAGCCACTTAATTTGAACTAGTTGGAGGCTAGCCCTTCCCTGGTTGGAGAGGGTGGAAGAAGTCTCCAGTGGGGCATGCAGGGAGAGTTCAGTCCTCGTCCACCTGGAAGCCCTCCCACAGGGCTTCCCGGATCTGGACGGCCCCCCGCTGGGCCTCCTGGATGGCGGCGGTGCAGGCCTGCATGTACTGGCTAGCCATGCGCTCAGCCTCAGCCATCCAGGCTGGCAGGAAAGCCTCCCCTTTCCGCTCACATAAATTGTGCAGCACACAACATGCTGCCACCACGGGAGGGATTTTGTGGTTGGTGAGATCGAGGCGGGTGAGGAGGCATCTAAATCGGGCTTTCAGGCATCTGAAGGTCCCCTCAACCACAATGTGGGCTCTGGTGAGCCTGGCATTGAAGGCCTGCCGGGAGGGGTTGAGGTGCCCCATGTACGGCTTCATCAGCCAGGGCTGTAGGGGGTAGGCCGCATCCCCCACCAGGCAGACGGGCATGTCCACATCCCCAACCCTGATGTGGTCGTCGGGGAAGAAGATCCCGGCGTGCAGCCTTCAGCACACAGAGGAGTTGTGAAACACTCTGGTGTCGTGTGCCTTGCCAGACCTGCCCACATTAATGTCCATGAACTGGCCCCGGTGGTCACACATGGCCTGCAGGAGGATGGAGAAGTACCCCTTGCGGTTGATGTACTGGGAGGCCTGGTGTTCTGCGGCACAGATGCGGATGTGCGTCCCATTGATGGCCCCCCTGCAGTTGGGGAACCAAGGGCGCCGAACCCCTGGATGACCACGTCCAGGTTAGCGAGGCGGACCACCCTGCGGAGTAGCACCCGGTTGATGGCCTTGACCACCTGCAGAGAGACACAGCAAACTGCGAATCACTGGGGCGCCCAGGTGGCTGGGAGTGTTTGTTCCCTGTCACTGCCCCGCACCCCACTCCCGGAAGCAACCACCGCTGCGATCCTGGCCACCGTGGGTGGCATGTAGTATGGCCGGGACAGACCGAACCCTCCCGGGCGGGGCACTTTCGACTCCTTCCTCCCCCCCACGTTTTCCCTGGGGTGGCCCATCCCCTCCTTGCAGCCCCCCTACCCCCTGGCCCAGTGGCCGGTGGGTGCCGTACCTGCATGAGCGCTGCTCCGACGGTGGATTTCCCCACTCCAAACTGGTTCCCGACGGATCGGTAGCTGTCCAGCGTGGAAATCTTCCACAGGGCGATGGCCACACACTTCTGGAGGGGAATGGCAGGCCTCATGCAAGTGTCCCATCACTGCAGAGCAGGGTCGAGCCACTCGCAGAGCTCCAGGAAGGTGTCCTCCTTCATCTGAAGTTTTGGATCTACTGTTGGTCTCCCCAGTGCTCCAGGACATTGTGGCTCCCCCAGTTGCTGCTGGTGTCCAGACGCCAGATGCGGCGGGGCACACTGGTGTCCAGGCGCTGCTGCGATTCCTCCATGGCCCCCAGGGAGTCCAGGGGGAGAGGCAGGGGGCTGACGTGCACCGGATGGTGCCAGGCAGCCTCCAGCCATTGTTGGCAGACTTGCAGCAGCAAGTCCAAGAACTGCAGCAGTTTGCCCAGGACGAGCTCTGGCTCCATGGTGCCAACTGCGGCGGCGTCCCCAATGGAAACCACCAACACAGGCAGGCAGAGAGGAAAACGCTTTGCTGTCCCTCGGCGAGGTAGGCAAGCAAGCGAAAAAGCTGAGAACCGGCTGTCCAGGGGGGTCCCTTTAAGCACGAGCCTCAGACAGCAGCCACACAAAGCAACTACTGACCTGATGCCCTGCCGGAACCGGTTTCAGCTGCCCTTAAATGTGACCCAGCATCCAATGAGTGTGGACGCGCTATTTCGAATTAGCAAAATGCTAATTTGAATTAGTTTTTGGATATAGATGCGTCATTTTGAATTAACTAATTCGAAGTTAGTTCGAATTAACGTTGTAGTGTAGACATACCCTTAGAGTTCTTTGAAGGGGTCAACAAACACGTGGACAAGGGCGATCCAGTGGATATAGTGTACTTAGATTTCCAGAAAGCCTTTGACAAGGTCCCTCACCAAAGGCTCTTATGTAAATTAAGTAGTCATGGATTAAGAGGGAAGATCCTTTCATGGACTGAGAACTGGTTAAAAGACAGGAAACAAAGGTAGGAATAAAAAGTAAATTTTTGAGAATGGAGAGGTGTAACTAGTGGTGTTCTCCAAGGGTCAGTGCTAGGATCAATCCTATTCAATTTATTCATAAATGATCTGGAGAAAGGGGTAAACAGTGAGGTGGCAAATTTTGCAGATGATACTAAACTGCTCAAGGTAGTTAAGACCAAAGCAGACTACGAAGAACTTTAAAAAGATCTCACCAAACTAAGTGACTAGGCAACAAAATGGGAAATGAAATTTAATGTGGATAAATGTAAAGTAATGTACATTGGAAAAAATAACCCCAACTATACATATAATATGATGGGGGCTAATTTAGCTACAACTAATCAGGAAATAGATCTTGGAGTCATCGTGGATAGTTCTCTGAAGATGTCCATGCAATGTGCAGCAGCAGTCAAAAAAGAAAACGGGATTTCAGGGATAGAGAATAAGCTGGAGAATATCTTATTGCCCTTATATAAATATGTGGTACACCCACATCTTGAATACAGTAATTCCTCATTCAACACTGAAACATCTATGGTTCAGAAAATGATCGTGTTAAGTGAAAATGTGTTATGAGGGGTCAATTTTCCCATTGAAAATAATGGAAAAGGTGGGAGTTGCATTTCAAGCGGTGGTGTCTTTTGGGAGCGGGACATAAGGCTGGGGGAGAAAGTGGACTGGGTTACAGCAGGAAGGGGAGGTGTTTGGCTCTGGGGAAAGGAAATGGAGGAGAGGGGAGGGGAATTAGGTTGGGAGTATGCCCCTGTGACGGGTCTGTTGGGACCCGCACTGCATCCAGCGAGGGCAAGTCAGCAGGGAACGGCGCGGCGAGCGGTGAACCCTCCACCGCTTTTCAGGGAGGCGGGGGATGTGCTGCGCAGCCACCGGCAATGGGCCAGCTGGGGAAATCGTGTTATTCTGGGGACGGTCATGTAATTCAAAAAACTTTCTCTAAAAAAAATCTTGCTATTGCGAAAACATGTTAAGCGGGCACGTGTTAAATGAGGAATTACTGTACTGCGAACAGATGTGGTCTCATCTCAAAAAAGATATACTGGCATTAGAAAAGGTTCAGAGAAAGGCAACTAAAACGATTAGGGGTTTGGAACAGGTCCCATATGAGGAGAGAATAAAGAGACTGGGACTTTTCAGCTTGGAAAAGGAGACTAAGGGGGGGATATGATAGACCTATATAAAATCATGAGTGGTGTGGACAAAGTGAATAAGGAAAAGTTATTTACTTGTTCCGATAATATAAGAACTAGGGGCCACCAAATGAAAATAATGGCCAGCAGGTTTAAAACAAATAAAAGGAAGTTCTTCTTCACACAGCTCATAGTCAATCTATGGAACTCCTTGCCTGAGGAGGTTGTGAGGCTAGGACTATAACAGGGTTTAAAAGAGAACTGGATAAATTCATGGAGGTTAAGTTCATAAATGTCTATTAGCCAGTATGGGTAAGGAATGGGGTCCCTAGCCTCTGTTTGTCATAGGGTGGAGATGGATGGCAGGGGAGAGATTGCTTGATCATTAACTGTTCAATTCACTCTCTCTGGGACACCGGGCATTGGCAACTGTCGGCAGACAGGGTACTGGGCTGGATGGACCTTTGGTCTGACTCACTATGGCCATTCTTATGTTCTTATGACTATCCATTATATCATTCAAAAATTCAGAAAGTAGAATCACCCTTTTCTCTGACTACTCAATAATGTTTAATACAATCCAATATTGTCATCTTTGGATATGGAGATTCCAAAGTATCTCGTTTAATTCATCGCAAAACTCTATCGTCACTAGCAGACCCATGCAAGAAGCAACAGGGGACAGTGAGTGGTTTTCCAGCAGGGATGTGTAAGCTCAGCATCTTAGTCCTGGGCTCCAGACCTGTGCTCAGGCCTGTAAATAAAGAACTAGAAGTCCCCTTTAAGCCTGGGTCTGGAATACATGGCGGGGCAGGCACATAAAAGCAATTCAGCACTCTTTATACTGGCACCAGCCCTGGTGCAGGGCAGGGCAGACGAACAGGCAGAGCCAGGGACTCAAGCCTGGTTGCAGGCTGAACAGCAGCTTATCAGGAGCCACACCCTTGAGCAGGACACAATACTTTTTTGCTGGAAACTGTTGCAACGCAACAAATATTGGAGGCTGTAAAAAACAGTAGTTAAATATAATAAAATATGGATTTTATTTAACAAAAAATATCATGCAAGTAGACTTTATGATTCATGGTCAAGCTGTAAAGTCAGTAGATTAGTTCAATTATCTGGGTTTATGCCTAGCTAACCAAGGAGGCTATTCTAAAAAAGTCTGAAAAACACTAGGGACAGCTCACTCCTTCATGGCCTCCTTATCGAAAGATTAGGGAAAAACATGGTTTCTCATTAGGCAGGAAAGTTTGACAGGTGAAAAGCTTATTTTTGCATAATAATTTATGGATATGAATCATAGGAAATTATTGCTGCTGCTAAGAAAATTGAAGCCTTTGAGATGTGGTGCTGGCAAAGAATCTTGTCTCCTGAATGGAAAAGATGAATACTTTTGTTAGTAGCTTCTGCCTCTTTCCTATAAGATTTCTATCAGAAGTCAACAGGAGCAATCTTAGGTACTTTGGTGATATCCGATGCAGAAATGGACATAACCTCAAGAAAATTATCATGGAAAGAATGAGGGTAGGTCCTAATTCAGTGCAATGACCACTGAGGAGATGGATTGATGGTAGGTGTCTGTGGCAGATCACCACAGAATCTGAGTGCTTCAAGCTAGTAAGGGTCCGAGAAAGCTTCCAAATATTGTGCTATGGTAGCACCAATATTCAGAAATCAATAAATGTATTTTACTTCTCAGGAATCAGATTGTTCATAAGAAATCATTATGAGTTCCTTAATAAGTTTGGAATGGGTTGAGATCTAATCATAAAATATATTATTTGCTAACTTTTATCTTATTAATTATAAATATCCTGAAATAGACACATTTACTGGAAGATATTTCCCTTTGTGAGACTCTTTCAAGACATTTAAAACCATTAAAATAGGGAATGAAGCAATAATACAGTATTTATACAAATGGAAATGCTAAGAAAATCTGCAGTACATTAAAGTAGCACTAACATTTGCCACAACTATGAACACAAATATCACTGTGTTGCCATTAGAAGGCGTAGACAATTAGAGAATACTGAATATGAGACAAAAAACTGGAGAGAATAGAATTAAATACCTTTCTGTTCCATGTATCTTGTATATGCTTTATGAAACAACATAGTCATGCAACATGAACATATGAAACAGCAGTCTATAGAGTTTCTCACTCCAATTTCATTAGAAGTCAGTGGGAATTATGGTGGAGTGACCAAATCCCTTGTGCGTCTTTGAAAATACCAGGCATAATGTATGTCTATACTGTATAAAAATGTCTCTTACGTATCCTATTAACATTGGTTTATATCATTTTGAACACACAGTCCTGGATGCAGAAACTTTTGTTAAAGGAGAAAGGGAATATTGACCATCATATTTTTTTTTATTCTAAGCTTCTCATGACACATGAACACCAGAAGCAGACAAATTCCTCCAAAGATTTTCATGACACACAGCCTGTAATAAAGTATTGATATATGTCTGAGCCAAATGGTTGGGGGTCAAATAAGCTCAGTTATGAAAATGTTAATATCTAGATCCACACCTTAATTTAATAATGAAGTAGGGGTAGAATAATTATCGAGAGTGTATTTAACAGGAGCAGAATTTTCTCCAAATAGGATTTCACAGGCCATATTTATGTTTTAAACTGTAATAATTTTAATCTGTTTGTATACATTTTACTCCTTACAAAAACTCGGCAGTCATGCACTTCCTTCAGCAAATCAGAAATAATTATTTGTGATCTCCAAAAGCCTGTTTTATACACCTGGACTCGTCATTTCTATTGCAGTGCTTAAATATGAAGATATGTCTATGAAATGACAATTTATTGGATTTGAATAATTGAAGTTGAAAATTGGCTTGGACCTACCTCAATGGAATGTCTTGTGGCAGAGAGGGGCTACTTATTAAACGATGAAGTATCTCAGATTCAGCTTTAGCAACTTAAATATCAGTTTTAAATTCTCTAAATTAAAGATTGGTAACTCAGTTTGAATAGTAACATTTATTTTCCTTTCAAGGAAAGGCCAATAAAAATTATATAGAGATGAAACCAAAAAGGGTCTCTAGAAATTATTCCTAAAGCTTGAAGAATGTTTTGTTCATAGTTGCTGTTGTTCATCCCAGAGAAATTCTGTAGAGGAATAATATACTCTACTGCTTATATGCTATGTTTGGTTCAAAAAGGTTAGTGTGGAGATATCAATATCATTCCATTAAATTCTACAGTATGTTTCCATATGGGGGAAAACATAAACAAATCTTGTTTTTGAACATCAGATGTTTTATCAGAATATGCTGTCTCAATAATTACAAAATTCTTGCTTCATTTTCATGCATGCAACAGGCCAGAAAGAGCCCTAGGGCACTTAGGGCCTCAGCCAAACCCCAGTAGAAAGAATCTCTTATGGCCTAATTATCAGCAGCTCTCAGTGCCTAGAGTTCCCACTGAATTATATTTATTGTGTGGGGAGAGGATTGCAGGGTGGGAATCAGTAAGGTTATTATGGAAATGATTCTAAAATGTTACACAATTTAATAGAGAGGGAGCATCTTTCTATAATTGCCTTTCCGATTACTCTATCTCAGGAATATAATTTTATATCAAACTGAATGTGATGTTTCTCTAAAAAAAATTAACACTTTCTTTTAAACTTGATGAAGCTTTTTCCATAATGATGAGCTCAAATTTTCCAAAATGCCATAGATGTAAAGTATAAAAAGTTAGATGGAGAGTTTGGGGTGAAGAGGAGGGTCCTAAATTATACATCAAAGGAAATGCAATTTTTAATTTGTATTTATGGATGTTAACTTGTTCAATTTCCTAATGATGCAAGGTGCACTGTTCCTTGTTGATTTGAATGAGATAAATTACCTTTCAGGAGACATCCAAGTTATTTATTAGAAAATTATATCCTTTGAAGACTTTGTTTCATTTTTTCTCTTCACCATTCAATAGAATTGAATTGATCATGATAAGCCTGTTGTTAGCTCTCGCTTCCCCCATCCAACATAGTGCCAGTCTATTTATCCTTTTTTCAGCCCACTCACTCCTTGTTCTTTCCCCAGAAAAGGTCTCTGGCACATGGGTGAGGATACATGGCATCTGATTATCACACAACAAAGCATAGGCAGTGCAACTTAGTGGTTGGAGCAGGAGTCTGGGCTAGCAGTTGGGGTGGAGCCACGGGGCAGTACTGGAGGCATGGTCAGGAGATAAACCAAAAGACAGAGACAGTAGTTAGGAATCGGGGGGGAGGGGGAGAGGGGAGAGAGGGTAAAGGATGCAAGAACTAGGGCTGTAGCAGAGCAGGCATAGAGTGGACAAAAAATGGACATGAAGTAAGTCTAGCATAGACTAGGCGTGGACCACATTGAGCAGGTACTGTGCTGCTGTTGCTGCTAAGCTTAAATAAGGATCTGCTGGCCCTTCTATCTAATCAGAGAGCAGTCACTGAGTGAGGATATTCGGCCCAATCAAGTGCACTGGGTTACTAGGCAGATGCCCCCAGAGCCAGCAAAGATCCTGACACTGAGTTTGGGAGATGGGAACATACAACTAAGACAACTGTTTGAATGAGATGGAGAAATCCACAAATAGATGTTCACTTTGATGTATAAATCTAGAGGGGCATGTCCTTTCCACCAACCATTCTAGCTTGAAAAAGAGATAACAAATATTAATTACTAGGTTCTACATGTTCCTAGTCTTTCTAGAGAAGCCTATTAGATGTCTATGGGCCCATTACATTTTAGTCTATGCAAATGTTTAGTTTAAATATCTATGTATTTGAATGAAAAGAGTCTGTCTGACACCATATCTGTGACATTGGTTTTACGGCTATCAAATGAATTCAGAAAAACTGATTGAAATTTATGGAAATGAATTAGAGGTAAAAGGATTTAATTGAAGATTTATTGAAAGTAATTGAAATTAACAAAGGCTATTGATAGAGATGAGAAGTAATTAAATTAATGGAAATAAATTGGATTTAATTGAGATTTAATTGGGAACTACTAAAATTGAATGAAATTCAATGGGGAAAATTGATAAGCTGTCTGCTGGTTTTGCAGAAGATTGATATTAATGATTTTCAATACTAAAAAGCAGCCATTATCAAGGAGAATATACTAGAAGAATACTAAATGCATGTAAACATATTTTGTTGTCTACCTAGAGGGAACATCAGCTTTAAACTTTATATCACTTCTGAGAACAATATTAAGTATAATTTTAATTATCTGAATGAAGAATAATCCTACTAAATATAGATTCATAAAGCAAAGCTGTGGGGGGAGAGGAAGAAATGCTTCTTGCACCTTCAGTTTCTGTTGTAATTGGGCACTGAAAAAAACAGGGTATCGATGGCCATAGGACTTTAAAAGTACTAATATTTCTTAGGATTTTCTTTTGAACAAAGAAATGATTATGGTATGACATTTTCCCAGTTTCATTACTTGCAAGGACTATTAATTCTCATTTCAAAACGATCTCAGTTTTAGATGGCAAAGCAGAACATAAAGCTCTAGTTGTGTTAGATCCTAAGTATGTAACTCCTAATAAACACAAAATCTTTTATATGGAAGTTTTGGTTGGTGTCAATCATTGAGTGGAGGGGAAGTGGAGGGGAAGCTTCAAACTGCAACATATCTGGATTGACTTTATATCCTAATAGACTTTTGAAGGCCAGTGGAGAGGCACGATGTACATTGTCACTGGGATTGTAAACATTTCCCTGTGTGGAGGAGAGGCCCATCAATTCTTAAGAGGTTTGTGAGGCCTTTGCTCAAGAAAATAATCTTGATGTCCTTTATCTGGTTAAGTACCTGAGACTAATTGTCTAAATGACATTAACTAATTATCTAAGATCTCCCTCCTTCTGTTTTTGGAGAGGAAGCTGCTTCAGAAGGTTGTGACAGGTTAACTGTGGAAACTCCCTGAGTTAAGAAGGGTGTAGCAACAGAAACTGCACTGGTTGATGAATACTTGTTTCCAGTGGATAAGGAAAAAATTTCCATCAAAACTATTTTAGATCTCTGTGGTTTTGATTCCCTGATGTATTATAGAATCCATTATTAGTAACTTATGGTGGGGAGTGCCTGGAGTTGCTTTTTGTGTGTTAGATAGGACATAGGAGGGTAGTTTGTTGCAGTTACTCATCTCACCTATGACCTTTGTTATGTGGGGTACTGCACACTTTAATTTTGTTGCCCCTGTTTATTTGTGTATAGCATATGATTTTAGTAGGCAAGTTGCCCTCAGAAGTTGATACCAAGATTGCATTCCCATTGTAGCATTTACCCAGATGTAACCAAGTAAATCTCCCAGATCTGCTGATTTTCCCATCCGTTCATTTAATTTCCAAAATGCCTGCCTATAGTCTTGGGATTGACGTAATAGCAACATATTAGCAGTTCTGAAACTATAAAGTCATCTTCTGGCACAAGTATTGCAAAGATGTAAAGGTACAAAATCTGCCTGTGGATTAGTGGGTAGCAGCATGTATAAGACATTTCTTAGACCTAAATCTGCTCTTGGCTTTTAGAGCAGTTCTTTATTTCATGTTAAACCAATTTAGATTTTATTAACATATGAATTTCACTGTCTATATATTTAACACATATTATCCCTTAACAGTATTTTCAGAAAACAATACTTGCTAGTGCATCTTACAAAACAAACATCTTCCATTTTAGAACAAATAAACTCCAGGCTTTTCAATGTCATAATGCAATGTATGATAAATATCTGCATATAAAAACTCACTTACTTTCTTATTTATTTAAAAAAAATTAACCTTACATAGTTCAGATTAAAATTAAAAATTATTTTTCAACTAAATTTAAAAAATTAGGATTTCTTTTGCAGTTCCTGAGGTGATCTATATTAGCCCCAAGACATGTGTGCAATGTGCCCACATATTATCTAATATATGCGTACACTTACAGTTTTTCCTCTGAGAATTAAGGTAATTGTGGTCTTATCTTTGAGGTCATACATAGAAGATACCTTTCTGTGCTATTTATTAAGATAACAAAGGAAACAGGTATCTTGAATTCTATTCTCTAATTATTTCTATATTGATATATAGATATATCTTTTATATTGAGAAACCTGTTCTGTAATCTACTATACATAAACAAATAATATGTTCCTTTATTTAGCCATAGCTTTTCACTAAGCAAGATTTGCTTGTAGTGAATATGTGGTGCCACACTGGGGAATTCTTTCACTCAATGAGCTGGCGGAGTTTTTATCAAGATGATATGATCGTGTTCTAAAAGGAAGGATAACACTACTTGCATCTAGCTATGTCTAATCCATGAACCAAAAATGTCATTCTCCAAGATGTCCATTTGGTTCATTTCCTGAATTGGAGAAAGATGATGCTGGGTTAGTCTCCTGGAAGAAGGTTTTAGAGGCATAACTGTATAAAATAATTCCACCTGAATGGAGGTATTTATCTATAATTCTAAACTGTAGTTCTATATTTTTGTATTTGTGTTGCCTTAGAAATAATTTAAATCTCAGATGTTTGATCCTCAAAGAAACGAAAGAAATATCAAATACCAAAAGTGGCAGAGGTATCTTTAACAAAATATTATAGTTTGATAGAGATGGAAAAACATATTACTACAGATCTTTAAGGGCATCTGCCTGTAAGTGCCTACTTTCTCTCCAGAAAGGACCTATACATTATTTGACAATAAAACATTTGAATATGACTGACTTCACTATTTTCAAAAATGTTGATTTAAATCTAATTTCTCCTCCTGCATGTATATATAAATTATGTTTATTAAAGGTATCCATCTAAGTTATATTGAGTCTCTAAAGCAGGGTAAATATTTACTGCCATAAAGACAACATTAAAATTCCATCAAAAATAAAATAAAAAATTCCCCCTCAACCAACAAAATAAATGAGTGGTCAGTGAAGGTCTACAAATGTGGCTGCAATAGATCCTATCAAAGACTGATCATGAAAAATATTTGCCAGTTTCCCTTTCCATTGTAAACTGTTAGTACTACAGCATTTGCACTCTGCGGAAAACAAGATGGTTAAGCTATCTAAAAGGGTAACACTGTATTTCTACTTGGAAAATAACTGGAAGCTAATGCAATTATGAGAGCAGTGGTGTGATATGTGAAGGACATACATGAAGAAGTTTTTTAGTCTTGGATATAGCGCAGGTATTTATATATGTTAGTGTTCTGCACAATAATATTTACCAGTTCACAATATCTATTTGATCAGATATTCTGTATAGACATGGGGCCAACTTCTGTTCTCAGTTATCTTCAGGCAAGCTTTGTGACTTCTGCGGTGTCGTCCAGGTATAAGGAAAAGTAGAGTTTGATCCATGATACATACTACAATGGGCATTACAATAAAAATACAAATATTTTCTAACTTCTCCATGAAATCAGAGTAATCTATTTTTGATAGCCATTCTGCATTGAATTTGGGACAACAAAAACCTCAGCCTAGTATATCAGCCTAGTCACTTGACAAAAGAACACAGCTGACATATTTATTGATGCCCATGCAATTTTTACTACACACAATGTCTATGTCAGTACTTTGCTTTCTCAGTTCTCATTGTGATTGGCCTGTTGATTAACATAGTCACTAGACTTGGATACAAGAAAACAAAAAATAAGACTTAAAATTTCTTCCAATTTTCATTGGTTTCATAGTTTTTTTTAAATAACAAAAGATAAAATTTCATTTCTTTGGTTTTGTTTTCATCTATTATTTTGGGTGATATCTTTCCATAGCCTTCAAAATTGAAAGATGGGAAAAATAATAAAACTGTCCTTCCAGATCAGATTGATTATGAAGAATTGCACATTTTTCATTCCATCTCAATTCAGTTTTATGTGACTGCAATTAGATTAGAAAAATTTGTTATGCAATTTTTTAGTAGAATTTTCTTTCTGCTCAACCAACTATGTATTTTTCTATATTGGAATATTGTACAAAAGGCTGTGTTATTTCAGTCTTAACTGAGGTAACATGTTGGTGTAATATCCAAAATTAATGAATATTTAATTTATCAATGAAAGTTTTAGTCAAACTGCCTTTATAATTATATGTACATAAATATTCGACTATTAGGAAGTCCATTCACATGAAACATGAACTAAATAAAAATAGAATTAATTTATTATATCCACCTTACTAAGTACAAAATATCTCTAAAGGATAATCTGTGTAAATTTATAAAGGTATAACCACTTCCTTTGAATTCTGCCAAATGAAACTGTGTCACACTTATGTTCCTGCTCCAATCTCATTTTTAATTCAGTGTCAGGAAGATGTAATAGTTTTCACATTCTGACAAAGTTAAGATTTAATCCCTCCCATCTAGCTAAATTTTTGTTTTCAGACTTATGGGTCCTTCCCCAACAGAGCATACACACACACACAAATCCCCAAACTTCCATGTTTAATTATTATAATAACAAGCACACCTGAAAAACAAAATATGGATACACAAGACAAAAGCAACAGAAACCATGGGGGAAAGATGCAACGTGGTATACCCTATTTACCTCTTAATATACAGATGTGTGGACTTTTTAAACATAAGGGCAATCTGCCTGTATACCCCCACTGGGTTTCTGAATGGTTACTTCCCGGAGCACTAGCTCCTCTACAGTGTTCAGTAGATTACATTTGAACACTTGTTCTATGCAGTTCTGAATCCATGAATAAGTGAATGTTTGTATTTTCACTTTCATGAACTATGTGAATTTTTATAGAAGAAAACAGTTGGACTTACAAATGTGGTTTAGAGCCCACAGGCCACAAAGAATGTTTACAGAAGGTAGCTAAATTATATTTCTCTGACATTTTATGTTGTTGAAATATAATTTTCAATGAGTTATATCAAGCTATAGGTTATGTTAAACAAAAACTGCTATAGATTAATTGTCATCTTTCATCTATATGGCTTCTATAATATAATTAATTTGGTTTAGCTCATATGAACTAAGGCAATTGCCATAACCTTTTATTAGGACAGCCCAGGGCTTCCCTGAGCCAGCCTATTCAATCTCTTTGTATGTTTCTAGACTATAATCAAAGCAAAGATGATTCCTGTAGTAATGCAATTTGTGTAGCTCTCTTTTTCAGTATTGATAGTATTACATAATACTATCCATAATGATGTATGGTTGATAGGAATTTAATTTGTGATCCCTCTTTCATTCCAGAAACCAGACTGTTATATTAAGCACTTGAAAATAGCATTTAAGATATTCCAGCATTGTAAAGGGAATATTTTAAACTATTTTTCTCTTTTCTCTTTTTTTTTTTTTTGCCACAAAAATCACTCATTACATATAACAAATATTAGTCAGTAAATACTTATGGAAGGCAGGTAGCATGTATCATCTTTGGTTTAAAGCCTCTAAATGGGCCTGTTGAGCTACCAGATTAGATCCTGACCTGAAGTTGGCTGTGCACAAGCAGACCTCAGGCTTAGAGCCCCACTTAATGGGACTTCCTCACTCTTGTGCTTATGTGTGCTAAAATGCTTGGTCATTATTTGCCAATTGTATGCATATCTATTTCATGTTGCTGTTGCGCCCCCTTTCACACATACCAGTTTCGTACTGCTGATAATCTGCTATTGAAATAAGGACTTCTCCGGAGTCCTTCATATATTTGGGGGTAAGTGTATTTTTAGAAACAAGGAGAAGACTTAACCCTGTGCACTGGAGAGTTGGTAATTGTCCTTACTTTTTTTTACTACATGTAAAAATTAAGAAAGAGAATTTGTCAATTATACATGATTTAAAGGATGGCCTTTTAAATAATGTTGTTGAGGAGAGGAAGGTGAGTGTACTTCCCGTGGATCAATAATAAGATACATAACTTTTTATCTCTGGGTCATCAGCTGAAATACAGCACTGATAGGTAGCGGAGAAAATAATTATCTCTTGATGGCTGCTGGATGGTTTAGATAACATGGATTGATGGTCTCAGCCTATTTTCTAGTGGATTAATGTCTGTATTCCAAAAGCCCCTTTATCACAAACCACACTAAAGTTTCCCCTTGTTTGGGAGCAGAGATGCCAAAACTGGACATAAAGATGGAACAGTTTTTAACCGTCTCAAACAGATCTGAGTCTTGATGTATGGTAATTTGAATCATTACAGCTAGAGGTTTCTTGAAATGGCACTAAAGTAGAAGACTTCAATATTCAGTGTTATTCCATTAAGTGTTGCAAATATTAACTTGATTTGTTATTTCTAACTATGATTTCATTATGTCTGTATCAAAACTCTTGGGTAGTTTTATGTTTGTTTAATAATTCTATTTTGTCTGCTTGATTAAATATGTAAATAAAAGAGAAGATTGAGTAGAGCCTCATTACAGAATGGCTATACAACTATTGAATACAAAAAGTGTACACAGAAAAGTTATCTGACCTTCTATTCAAAGGCTTTAGTATCTCTTGACATTTACCATATTTTGTGCTATTACCCTAGCAGATCCATTTAAAAGTACCTTCACAAGCAAAGTCAATATTTAGTTAACCAAATAAAATGATAAATGAAACAGTTCCCTAAGCATCTAAAATTATTTGCTTTACCAGAGATTGAACAAATTGTAGGAAAAGCAAGTGTTGCCTGGTTTAGACTTTCATATCCACAGCATGTTGTTTCTTGAACGGTAGATAATTCATGATTAAATGCTTTTGTCTAATATAGAGCAGCCCTATAGTGGACCTTTCAGGATGCTTAGACACAACATAATCTTTTTTTCCTACTTGAGCTTGGAGAAATTAGATGGGGGAATTAAAATACCAATACAACTTAAAGATGTTAATAATGGTGATGTGTGTCATTGCTGGGAATGAAACTTGGTTGACTCTATGACTGTGGAAAGTTGTATTCTATATATGTCAATAGTTTATAAAGTGTTAGTAGTTACTTCTCAAGAGCATATAGAATAATTATGAGCTTTGTGACACAAAGGAAACTTTTGTCTGGCTGGAAGGAAGGGAGGGAGGGAGGGAGGGAGGGGAGGAAGGAAGTAAGTTGCAAATCACATCCTCTTGCACATACTTTTTTTCTGTCAGGACTTAACTGGGTGCCTTTTGAACCAGATGGCTGTATTCTCAGAGAAGGAGCACCTACAGCACCTATTCACTAAAATGGTGTTTAATTTTTATTTACACTGGTAGAACTGAGTGAAGAATCCGACCCAGAAAGGTGATTTTAGAGCATAAAGCAGGCAATGCTCAGAGAGAGATGGAAAAAAGCATCTTGTTTTCAGCCACAGATTTAACTTCTCAGTTCTGCCTACAAAAAAAAGTTAGAGTAAGTATAACTGAGTCATTTAAAGCATTTTTAACTGTGAAGTTCTCCTGTAAGGAACACACACACAAAGAGAGAAACAGAATAAATAATGCCAGAGAACAAGGGGGAACTCTTTCCTCCACGGCAGCCACATCCTAGCAGACACTGGTGGGTTGAAAATCCCTTTAATTATAACTATTTCAAAGTTAAGGATTTTGGATTGAGACAGAAAGAAGAAAGTTGCTGCTTCCTGAGAAGAGATGCTATCAATATTTGTTATTAAATGTGGAACAGAAATGAGTCCTGACAGCCTATCTATTTCAACTGCACAAGAAAAAAAAAATCAGTCCTCTGCACAAGGCCAAAAACAAACAAACTGTCTCCACACTGGAGAGCCGAAGACCTACTTGCAAGTTGCAATTTGCTACCTTGGGGTCTGACCCTTTATATTCCATCCCTTTTCAGTAGGCCAGGAGTCCTTGGGTGTGCTCCATCCCCTGAGAAGGTTCTTAAGATATTTTGAAAAGAAAATGGGTAACTTCAATGAGGCCTCCTAAAACGTTGTCATGGGCTAGGCAAGCTTGAAGAAGGGATCTCACACCTAGAAAATGCCTCACGTGGGCAGCATAATATATAGCTTCTGATAGTTAAACTACCACTTTCCCTCTTGTGGTAAAGGTTTCTTTAACTGAAAGTGAATGTGTCAAAAGTGATTGTCTGGTGCATAGGTGACTTCCTCTCCAGCTGCCATTACTAAATGACCCCCCATCTGCCCCAAGTCCTGCCACCATTCCCCCCCTTTTCCCACCCCAGAACAACTCCATTCTACCCCTTCCCCCAAACTCCTGTCCCTGCTCCACTTCCATTCCATCCCTTCTCCAACACCCCTGCTCCATCTCCTCCACCGAGTGTACTCCTGTAGCTTCCTGAACATGGCGAATCAGCTCTTGAAGGCACCCCACAAGCATTGAGAGGGAGGGGGAAGATTTGGTCATCAGGCCACAGGTGTCGGGGGATTGGAACAGGAATTAGGCTATGGTGTTGCAACTCACTATGTAAGTTTGGGATGGTATAAATTGGTGAAGAATTTAAAGAAGTAGAAACAGGGGAGATTGGGGCTCCTATGATTGGCATGCCGGGGCATCAACCCCACTTCAACTGTCATTTGAGGGGGATGGAGATGGTAAGGTGTCAGGAGCAGGTTTGTCAGGAATTTTGAGCTGTGATCTATGGGATTCTTAGGAGTTGGTAAGTGACAAAATGCCACCCAGGCTCCTGCTTGACTCCTGATACCTGTCTGACTACTGATGTTTCAGTTCTGAGTTTCAGTTTGTCTCCTGTCTTTGATCTTCAGGTGTCCTGACACAGTTGACTCTCAACTACTGTCCTATGACTATGAAGCACTGGCTCTGACCACAAGACCTGGTTTTCCAAGATCTAACTGTGCCAGGGGTGGTTGGGGGGGGAACAAGACTGAAAAGGGTGATAGATAGTGATGAGGGTGTTACCTGTCCACTACACTTTTATCTGCCTTCTACCCCCAGACAATTAATAAAGTTGAAGCCTAATTAAACCCAATCCAGTATCTCCAATCCTTTTCACAGTATATGCATGGACAATAAATCTAAGAAGTTAACTGATCTTAAGATCATTTGATAATTCCAGCTTTATCTTTTGTGACCACTGTTTACTCTACATTAATTTCTTAGTTGGATTACATCATGAGTTCCTGGCCCAACAAAGCACAGTATATTACAAATATATGTACAGCAAGCCCAATCCGATTGACTTCAGTGTCAAATACTTTGGGGCATGGAGCCTGCTATCTGCTACAAGATAGCAGGTGTTCAATCAAAGTTGTTAATGTATTTTCAGTGGCTCTCATACACTTTAAAAGCAGGTAATTAGAATTATCCACAGATACTCTGAAGCCATGAATAATTCATTTCCTGCACATCAATAAAATAATTATTGTATATTATCATTCTTAGCTTTCTACTTCAATAAAATTGCTCACATCATGTCACTGTCACAGTAATGTGCCTTTTATTTCTCATATTAATGAATATTACTAGTAAAATGAGGAAAATTATAATAAGATTTAACATTACCTATAATATAAGCTTTACTGTTGTATTGCACTTGAGTGATACAATATCCACAGTCTGATTAATTATGGATTTGCATTCTTGCCTACCTTGGTCTCCTTT
>JANRFK010001785.1:27075771-27108992 GCA_030068395.1 Apalone spinifera
TAATGTAGGCATTCAAAGTTGCAAATGAAGCCCGGGATTAAAATATCCCGGGCTATATTTGCATCTTCCTGTCCAGGCACCATTTTTAAATCCCCCTATTCCGAACTAACTGCCCACAGCTACATGAGGCAGTCAAATGTTAACTCAAACTAAGTCCTTAGTTCAAGTTAACTGTTACACCTCATGGAATGAGAACCAGTGCTTTAGATCAGTGTTTCTCACCAAGTGGTATGATGACCCTTAGGATTACTTGAGAGAAATATGGGTGGTATTTCAACACAACTGAGATTTGGAGAAAACTGAATTTTTGTTTTAAGTTTTACAGTGCTTTATTATTTTTGTGCTTTTTACACTGAAAAATTTCATCGCCTGCCCAGCTACAATTAGGTTGTTTAAACAAATGTGTTGCAATGGTAGAAAAAAACTGTGTGTGTTTGAAAACTGCAGGGTCTGGGGGTACTTATAATTTTTTTTTAAAGAAGTACTTTATAAAAAAGGTTGCGAAACAATTGTTTAGATGACTGCCAAAAATAAAAACTAGGTATAATATATTAAAGGTTACATGCCAGATTTAGTCATTTCTGTACTTGGTGGTGTTTTGTGTCTCTAATTCTCCTTTTCCTAAAAGGGTTTTCAAAAATCCATCTTCTGCATCTATATATTTCACAGCTTGATATTCTTCCACTCTTTGCACTTATTTGAGTCCTTTAGAACTCAATGTAACAAATGTAGGCTTACTTACCTATGGGTATGTCTACACTACAGTGTTAGTTCGAAATATCTTATTTTGCAATAGTTATTTTGAAATAGCTTTTTTCAAAATAACGCGTCTAGGCACAAAATGCATTTCGAAATAGCATTTTGCTATTTCGAAATAGCGTTTCCACACTGATAGGATGCTGAATCGCATTTAAGGCCAGCTGGAACTGGTTCTGGCAGGGCATCAGGTCAGGAGTTACCTTGTGTGGCTGCTGCCTGAGGCTATCTAAGACCTGTGCTTAAAGGGACCCCCGGAGAGCTGGTTCTAAGTTTTCCCTGCTTGCTTGCTTGCCTACCTCGCTGAGGGTCAGCAAAGCATTTTTTTCTCTTCATGCGCTGGTTGCCCTCACTCAGGACACCACAGCACTCTGTAGAATGGAGCCGGAGCCGCCTCTGGGCACTCTGGTGCTTCTCCTGGATGTGTTTCTGTGAGTCTGGCAGCACATTCTGCAAGCAGTAACAGTCTCCCTGGTGTGCCCCACTGGGGGCTTGTGCCTCATTCCTCTCTCGCGTCCTTCCACTTACCCCTCCCTAACTCCCCTTCCTGCTGCATAATAAAAGACACATGTGTTCATTACAACAAAACCTCTTTATTGAAACTAGGGTGGGGGGGAATGAAACTGAGGTGAGACTGGGGAAAGAAGGTGGGAGAGGGGAGGAGGGAGGGTGGGAGAGGGGAGGGGGAAACCTGGAAGGAGGGAGCTGGCAGGGGGAGGTAAGGGGAGGAAGGGGGAGGAGAAGCTCGGGGTTGGGGGTCTCGCCTGCCCAACTGTCTCCCAGCACTGTGGGTGTGGGGCCATGCCATCCCTCGGGGGGTGGGAAGGAAGAAGCGGGAAGGGGAACAAGAATAGGAGGAGGAGCGGTAGCTGGGGAGGCAGCAGGGGCTGGAGCAGCAGGAGGCAGCAAGCTCTGTTCCAGAGTCGATGACCACCTGGGGGGCACGGATCATCCTGCCCCCCAGGATGCGGTCCATGGCATCAAAATAGTTTGGGTCTGCCCCTGGTTGCGAGCTGCCCCCTGTGGCCCTGGCATTCGCCTGCTACAGCTCATTTATTTTCATGCAAACCTGCTCCTGGGTTTGCATGTGTCCTTTGGTTGCCAGCCTGGCAGCCATCTGCCTGTAGACGGTTGCATTCCTCAATTTAGTGTGGAGATCATGAATGTTGGAGGCATCCCCCCAAACCTGAATTAGGTCTCTGATCTCTGCACTGGACCAGGCAGACACTATCCTTTTCCGGCCCCTGGCAGGCTCCTGGGAGCTGGCAGACTGGTCCTGGGGAGAGGTGGAGGGCTGGCTGGCATTGGCTGCCTGGCTCATACTGGGGCCACTGGGTCAGGTGCAACGATTGCTGGCTCTGGGCTGGCAGGCTTGGAGTTGTCACAGGCACTGTGCCCAGAGTCTACCCCTTTAAGGGCTCCGGGGAGGGCGGGAAGGAGAGGAATTTTCTTGGTTGTGCCCAGAGTGGTCACCAGGGCACCCTGAGGGGGCTGGAGGCCCCCTATTTCGAAATAAGCATCTACACAGTGCTTATTTCGAAATAGCAATTTCAAAATTGATGCTATTACTCATGGAATAAGCCCTCTGCTATTTTGATTTAATCTAGAGGGTTATTCATCTGTATTTACATTCTTGTGACATTACCAAATCTGAGCCAGTTTCTTGGTACTTGAAAGCATTATTGAGAAGCTTTTGGTTTTTAAGTACGTCTATTTTCCATGGATAGAAAAAACTGCATGGTCTTGCTAATTCTAGAGTACTTATGTCTATCTTTGTCAGATCATTTTCAGACTTGTTGGGTGTGGAGGAGGTCTCAACTTTCTGCACTGTACTTTTACATGAGATGAATTTTGATTGCTTCAAAAATCTTACCTCATGACTTTCTCTTGCTATATAAAGTACATTAAGTCCATTTCCAAGAAAAGTACAAGAATTTTTGCAGTTATAATATGACCAACTATTGGGACAAAGCCCACATCCTGTTAACAAATCCTAAATTTTGTGTAAGAGACACCTACTTGAACCTGGTACACAAAGTACTGGGTATGATCTGCACTTGCTTCTTGAGAATGAAACATAATGCTGTTCTGGAACAGAGAACTCCCAGGCAATTGAGTTTTCATCACAGACAGTCATCAATGGGTTGGAAAGGCACTGGAAACTGACAAAATGAAAATGTTGCTCCTAGAGAATCCCAATCATTTCTCCACCCCCAAGCCCCTTTTTTTCTGATCAGCTCCCATTTGGATTCTAGTTCTTTCATTTGCATCCCAGTTTCTGATACTATAGAAAGTATCCTCAAGACTACAGTAGTTTCTGCAGAAAGATACAGAGAGACAAGACTGTTCCCCTAACAGTAAAGCAAAGTTACAAAACCAAAAGAAAGTTTCTCTTCATTCAGCTGTGAAAACTAAGACTTTAACTGGATTTAAAAAGGAGCTACATAGCCATTGATGGACCTAACTTCAATGAATTTATTAGCCAGAATGGTAGGAATGGTGTCTCTAGCCTCTGTTTGCCTGGAGGTGGATGACTGGCGTGGGATCACATGATGATTACTATTGTGTTCCCTCCATCTGAGGCATCTGATATTGGCTACTGTTGGCAGATAGGATACTGGGCTACATGGACATTTGGGGTAAGTCTAGACTACATGGCTCCATTGATGGAGCCATGCAGATGAGTTTTTTAGATATAGAAAAATGAAGCGGCGATTTAAATAATCGCTGCTTCATTTACATCAAAATGGCCACCGTGCTGGGCTGATTGAAAGCTCCGGTAAACCTCATTTCACGAGGCATAGTGGAGCGGTTGACAAGGCTTCTCTTGTCGACCACGGCACGTCCAGACTGCCCTGCTGTGCCACCAAACAGCTGATCGGCACAGCACGGTGGCCATTTTGATTTAAATGAAGCGGCGATTATTTAAATCGCCACTTCATTTTCCCTTGTCTAGTAAACTCATCTACATGGTTCTGTCGATGGAGCCATGAAGTCTAGACATACCCTTGGTCTGACCGAGTATGGCCGTGCTTATGTTCTTATGTTCTTAAAGTAAAATAACTGCATCTTGGTCAAAGTGGATCTAGTTCATGTTAACTCCTGGTTAAGTTACCACTTTATGGGCTTATATAGACTACCGGGAACAGTTGAAAGAAGACATGCAAATTCCATGGGAATCTTCTTCCGATTGTACTTTTGAAAGATTCCCTTACTCCTCACATGAGCAGGAGTACTGGCCACTGATGAGGTTGCCTTCTGAGTTCCATGTAGTGGGTCTGAACTAGACCTGCTAAATTGAACTCCAGAAGATCGATAATGGCAGTGTCAATCTTCCACTTAGTGAAGACATGGCCTCAGGAAGTGTACATAAGCATACCTCCATTACCTTCACTGTACTGACATTACCTTTTTACTTAAACCACTCCATTAATAACCTGTAAAAATCCAGGTGTATTCTGAAAATAGTCTCCTTTCAAGGTATGTAAAGTAGTTCCTCTGTATCCCCCTTTTTTAATTTTCATGCTAGGCTTCAATGATCTCTTACTATTTGATTATTAAATATCCCATAAATGTCACTGTCTCTGTTTGGGAGATGTGCATTTCACTGTATTGTTCTACAGTTAAATGAAAGCTTTGGGGGTTCTTGTTCCTAGATATTTTAAAAGTTAATAACAAACCTAATTCCTATGTTTTCTTGAGTTCCAACAGTCTTTGTGGCATACTCACAGTTATTTTAGTTTATTTGATAGTGCTCTGGGGTATATAATAAAGGGCATTATATACCTTTCATGATAGATTGATTAATGCATTTAAAGCAACTTTGGGGTTTTTTTTTTCATTCTTAGTGATTCAACTTCCTTCAGTGAAGTGCAGAAACTGAGAAATGCCCTAATGTTAATTTGAATGTAAAGAGATGGAAAACAACTGCACCTGGGGGGAAAAAATAGAAAGACACCTGGAGATGTTCCAAATGTGCATTTTCTTAATAATTAGCACATCATACACCTAGTTAGCATCTCATAAATAACCATAAAGTAGTCACTTAATGAATCATTTTACTTTGCACTGTCAGAGGTTACAGGAAAAGCAAAATGGTTTGTTTATTTTAAGAACAGGATGCAGTTGTTTCTTTGGTCTTGTTAGAAAAATATTCCAGCATAAGAATTAACAAATCTATTTTACAAAGCTACACCATATAAAGTGGTGAAATAGGGACACTAACAGATATTGATTGCATGTCCTTTGTAATAGGCATACTTCAATCTTTGATGGTTTGACCAAAAAAGAATCTGAAGCTCACCTATAATGCATTTATGGTGGATGCAGAATAAAAAAAGGGGGGGGGGGGACATAATGGTCCAGTGATGTCATAAGCATCCTTAGCATTCAGCTTCTACTGAAGTGAATTAGAATGGAATGTAGGAAGTTCCTTTTGTGAGATTACCTTGAGCAAAACATAAGTCCTGAGAGGTCCCAAAGAAGGTCAGCTTCTATTGGTTTCAGTAGGAAGTGATAAAGCTGATAGTTTTGCTTTTAAAGCAGGATGGTCTTGAAGTTCAGACACCTGACTGGGACTATTGAGGTCTGAATTCACTTCCCTGCTCTTGTTGACTTCCTTAAGACTTAGCTAGCTGGGACTAATTGAAAAGCTAACTGAAGTCCATGAATAGACATCAGTTGATTTAAATGGACTCTAAATTGGACCCTCTTAATTTCCTATGAGCAAAAAGGGGAACAACACTTGCTTGCCTTAAGAGGGGGTGAAGATAAGTGTAGAAAACTTATGAGCTGGGTTACTATGCTGGTTAAGGCTCTGATTCAGCAAGGTACTTAAATTGAACATAACTGTAAGCAAATGTAGAGATAAGGGAAGGTTCCAGACAACTGGAAAAAGACCTTTTAAAAAAGGGAAGAAGGACAATCCAGGGAACTACAGACTGATCAGCCTCACCTCAGATCCTGGAAAAATCATGGAAAGGATCCTCAAAGAATCAATTTTGAAGCACTTGAAAGAGAAAAAATGATCAGGAATAGGAAACCTGGATTCAACAAGGGCAAGTCATGCCTGACCAACCTAACTGCCTTCTGTGATGAGGTAACTGGCTCTGTGGATGTGATATACCTTGACTTTAACAAAGCTTTTGATACAGTCTTCCACATAGTTCTTGCCAGCAAGTTAAAGAAGTATTGATTGGATAAATGGACTGTAAGATGGGTAGAAAGCTGGCTAGATTGTTGAGCTCAACTGTAGTGATCAATGGCTTGATGTCTGGTTGGTGGTCCGTTTCAAGCAGAGTGCCCCAAGGATTGGTTGTAGGGCTGGGTTTTTTGACATCTTTATTAATGACCTGGATAAGGGGACAGATTGCACCTCAGAAAGTTTGTGGATGACACTAAGCTGGGGGAGAGGTAGATACATTGGACGCTAAGCATAAGGTCCAGAGTGACCTAGACAAAATGGAAGATTAGGCCAAAAGAAATCTGTTCAACAAGGACAAGTGCACAGTCCTGCACTTGGGATGGAAGAATCCTAAACACTAAATAGGCTAGTGACTGACTGGCTAAGCAGCAGTTTGTCAAAAAAGGACCTGGATATTACAGTGGATGAGAAGCTGGATATGAGTCAACAGCGTGCCCTTGTAGCCAAGAAGGGTACATTAGGAGGAGCACTGCCAGCAGATCTAGAGAAGTGATTATCCCCCTTTATTAGGAACTGGTGAGGCCACAGCTGGAGTATTGCATCCAATTCCGGACTCCCCACTATAGAAAGGACGTGGATTCATTGGAGAGGGTCCAGCGGAGAGCAATGAAAATGATCAGGGGGCTGGAGCATATGACCTATGAGGGGAGGCTGAGGGATCTGGGCTTGTTTAGTGTGCAGAAGAGAAGAGTGAGGGGGAATTGGATAGAGGCCTTTACCTACCTGAAGGGTGGTCCCAAAGAGGATGGATGGGTAGAGATAGTTCTCGGTAGTGACAGATATCAGAATGAGGAGCAATGGTCTCAAGTTACAGTGCGGGAGGTCTAGGTTGGATATTAGGAAAAAATATTTCACTAGGAGGGTGGTGAAGCTCTGGAATTGGTTATCTAGGGAGGTGGTAGAATCTTCATCCCTAGAGGTTTATAAAGCCCTGGCTGAGATGATTTAGTTGGTGTTGGTCCTGCTTTGAGCAGGAAGCTGGATTCAATGACCTCCTAAGTTCTCTTCCAGTCCTATGATTCTATGATTTTAATACTGTGGGAAACTATCAAAAGCTTTGCAAAAGTCAAGGTATATCACGTCTAGTGATTTATCCATATCCTCAGTGCCAGTTATCTCATCATAGAAGACAATCAGGATGGTCAGACATGACTTTCCCTTGGAGAACCCATGTTAACTGTTCCTGATCACCTTCCTCTCTTCCACATGCTTCAAAATGATTTCCTTAAGAACCTGCTCCATTATTTTTCCAGGGACTGATGTGAAGCTGATCAGTCTACACATATTTTAGTCAAAACATTTTTTAAAAGAAACACATTTTAAATTAAAGTACAATTACTACATACCAATCATCATACTGGGGAATGACTTGTAAATTATGGATGGTAGTAAATAAGTTTCAATGTAAAATTTGTATCAACAAAAATTTGAAAAGACACAAAACTGGAAAGCTAGTGACTTAGCTAGAAATTGCGATCATTTGGAGAAGCTATTAAATTATGACATCCAAAAGGAAACTTTAGAATTAAAAAAATATTCTTATGCTTTTTAGCCATTTTTGTTGTTTCTAAAACACCTCTGGTAGGATTAGGGAGAGAAAGTGTTGTGTGCTGGACTGATGTGTTTGACATTTACTGCACACAACAAATGCACAAGGGATGGAATCCTGATCCTCTTGAAGTCAATAGCCAAACTCCTAGAGTGCTTAAATTCCTATTTTTAAAAGTTATTGACATTTGCTGAGAGATGCTGAGAGAGTTCAGCATCTCAGAGAACTGAGTGCTCATTGAACATGCCCACATTTTTTTTTAAATCTGCCTACCCACATTACATCTCAGTAATACCAGTCAAATGGCATACAGGACACCCTCACCATTTGTGGTGGATTCATTCCTGGTTCCACCATGAATGGCAAAATTCAAGAATACTGGCAGCCACAGCTCCCGGCCCCCAAGGTGAGTTCCCCACAGCTCCCAAACTCACTGCAGCTCACAGCAACCAAAAGGAACTCACCATGGCTCCCAGCAGCATCAGGGAAATCACTATGGGGGCCAGTAGCTCCAGGGAACTCCCGCAAATGATAGAAACTGCAAGTAACTCACTATGGTGGCTGGGAGCCACAGGGAACTCACCACAGGAGCTAGGAGCTGTGGGGAGTTCCCCTGTGGTTCTTGACCCCTACCGCTCCTGCTTCAGACCAGAATGATAAATACCCGTGAATATGCATAACTACAAATAGCAATTCTGCAAATAACAAGGGTCTGCTGTATTACATATTCACAACATTATCAGTACCATACTGTAGTATCCTTTCTCATCTTATCTGAGGGTACGTCTACACTAGCCCCAGAGTTCGATCTAGGGAGGCTAATGAGGACGACTGAAATTGCAAATGAAGTGAGGGATTTAAATATTCCATGCTTCATTATCATGTTCCCGGCCGGTCGCCATTTTAGAAATTGACTAGCCCGAAGTAACTGCCTGCGTCTACACGCGGCAGTGAAACGGGATTCCGAATTAAAGCCCTGAATCAAATTAGCTGGTATTCTTCCTGCAATGAGGTTTACCAGCTAATTTGATTTAGGGCTTTAATTCGGAATCTCGTTTCACTGCCGCATGTAGATGCGGGCAGTTACTTCGGGCTAGTCAATTTCTAAAATGGCGACTGGCTGGGAACATGCTAATGAAGTGCGGGATAGTTAAATCCCGTGCTTCATTTGCAATTTCAGTCGCCCTCATTAGCCTCCCTAGATGTAACTAGGGGGCTAGTGTAGACATACCCTTAGAAACAGATTTCCAAAGTAGTTCCTTAAACCATCCTCTCATTATGAAGTCTTCCTCTACATTGTAGAGTCTACAGAAAGTCCTATGATTTCTGCTTAACTGGCATGAAATTAGTAATTACATTAAAGACTTTTTATTGGAGTAACTTCTATTGATAAGAGACAAGCTATTATCCTTACATAGATCTCTTCTTCATATCTGGGTAAACTTGAAAGCTTGTTTCTCACAGAAAAAAGATGGTCCAATAAAAGAGATTACCTAATCTTCCTTATCTGTTTAGTATTGTAGGGCTAACCCTACAAAATATATAGTAGCTGTCATGTTCATCACAGTTCATACCTACTGCTATTATTAGGTATCTATGAAGAGCTCGAACGAGTGTTCCAGCATTGAACTTCACCAAACAGAAGGCAGTCAGCTGAGAAAAGAGTTAATCTCACACAGTTCTTTGCTGGTTTATAAAATTTTGCAGTTCACTTCGAAAGGAAGATTTTCAAAACTGAATGCATAAACTTTGGCTTCTAAATCCATATTTGGAGACCTAAGTAAGTGATTTGGTTTCCAGTAGTCCTCACACCAAACAGCTCATACTGAAGTTCAGATGAGCTGTAAAGCACATGATAGTTATGAAAACTGAGTAGCCTAGAAAAGGATTTAAGAGCCTATCTTTAAACATCAGGGTTTTCTTAAAATGTTGCCTTCTGTAATACAGAATAAAAAAAGCTAAGAGCCAAATCTTGCAGTTCTTACCAAAGACAAGTTGTCATTAAAGAGTATTCTTCTGGAGTAAATAATGGATTCACATTTTTTCTCCTTCCTTTGACCAGCCTTCAGGGCTAGAGTCCAGCTACTTTTTGACTACCAATCCAACTTCCAGGCAGGAACACTGCCTGCTGTTCCTCTCTGCCCTCTACTATTTTTGGAAAATTGCAGCATAGTGTTATGAATCCTCTGGCCCCTCCCCAGGGTCATATCAATCCTCTACTTTCTCTGCTGGCCTTTTAAGAGTCTATATGCAGATTATGCATAGAGAGGTTACCCAACTTTCAACATACATCTAATTTCTTCATAGTCCATCCCTGAGCTTAGGTGGTGTAGGTGACCTTTAAACAGCCTTTCAGACTGAGACACATTTTTAAAATGTCAAATTTTGGAGCAATCTGGTTAACAGCTTGGAAGTTTCTGGTATTTCTTATATAAAAGTAACTAAAAACGTTTTGAAGAATTTTAACAGAATAAACAATCAGAAAATTATACTTTGAGGGTCCTTGACATCCATCAACCTTCTTTAAATGAGAGGTACCAATAATGTGTGTCTGTGAAAAGAATGCCTGAGCATAATCACATGTGGTGATCACACAGGATGTATTTTTGGAATTCTTAATGTAGCATGCCACTCTGGAATGTATCATTAGATGTTGTCAACAGCAAGGAAAACTGCCAATCACGTTAACAACTAACTACTTTTAAAAATCAATCTAGTGACTTTAATTATGATTAAGTATTTATGAGTTGAAGTAACATTGCATATACAAATCCTTCTGGTAATAATCTTAAAGCATTTATTTTCCCTATGGTGCTAGGCCCTACAAAGCACATCCGTCAAAGGACTTTCTTACATAAGCAAAATTTGCACTTGAGAAAGTGTGTTAGCTATGTTTTTAAAAAAGAGTACTCTTGAACCCATTTGCTGCTCTGACAACTAGCTATAACCACATAACCTTTAAACCCTTTGGATAAATTGTCTAAAACCTGTAGTTACTTCCCTTTAAACTCTATTCTTCATTTTCTTCATTCTGATTTTTGTCCTCTTAGTTGAACTAAGACTGTTGATACCAAAGTCTCTAGAGATATTGTTCTGTCAAAGGGTCAGATTCCAAAGATATGTATTATTTAATTATGCAGATAGACACTTTTTGGGATTTTCAAGAGAATGAAAGTACTTTACATGACTAATTCTCATTGAAATCAAACCTAATGTACTTAGGAACTTTTTTAATCATTAGAGCACTGGTTCCCAAACTTTTCGGCATCATGCCCCCTTTTTGATTTTTGAAAATCCCTCACCCCCCCTCCAACAGCAAAACTTGTTGAGCAAAGAAAAAAAAAGGAACTGACCGGGGCAGCAAAACTTGATGGGGGAAAAGGGGCTGGGTTGCCTCGCGCCACCCTGGAATTTCTTCACCCCCCCCAGGGGGGCATGCCCCCAGTGTGGGAACCCCTGCACTAGAGAATCTCTCTGAATTTTTAGGCACCTATATACCTCTGGAAATCTGGCCTTAAATCTTAAGATTTCTATTCCATCCCTATTCTAAACCTTTTTGTTACTTTCCCTCGCAATCTCCTGTCTTATCCATGGCAATCTTCTTCTCACTGGCTACCGCATCCACACTTGTTACCCATTTCCAGGTCATACAAAATACAGCTGCCCATTGTCTGCCTGTTGTTCTGACCCATGACCTTATTTGAAGTTCTCCTTAACTCCCTGTTTTCTGCCATATCAGATTTAACCTTTTTTGGGGGGGTTTGTTTTGTTTTTTCGTTTTTAACCTTCAAAAAGCTCTCTGTTCTTTCTTAGCTGCTCCTTTCCTGTATTTGAACAACTTCTGCTCCATTAACAAGGCCAGTTTCTAGGCTCAAATGGTGGAGCAGCTCATTAGTCACCACTTTCCTGGCCTGTTTTTTGTTGAAACAATGTCTACATTAAAACATTTTATTCATCAGCTTTTGGAGATTAATGGGCCTAGCTTAGTGGTCAGAGATCTCAAAGATCTTATTTACCCAGGTAATGTGCACTTCTGCCAGAGACTGGTAAGCTTCTGTACTCCTCTCTTGACTTTAGCTGTTGATACAGGTCAGGGTTTTCTGATCTTGATCCACTTCACAATCCTGCCATTATAGATGCAAAGTTTGTCCAACAAAGACATTAGTAAAAATCCATGCTTTTGATATATCTGACTGCAAATAAGGTGTTTAGATTCACGTGAGAAGAAATATAACACACTGCTATTTTGCTCGAATATTTTCATAACATTTGTTGGTTTAAAAAAAAATTAACAGTATTTATAGATGTAATATTTTCTTTTATTTGCTTTGTTCAAACAAAGAAGCCTCTTCTATCAAGGGTTAATAGCCACATTATTTCAGCTGATTATAACTTCCAATTTTTGTTGTACAGTATTTCAAAGTCAGAAAATTAGCCCATTCATTTCTTTGCACTTGTTCTGTGAAGGAGTTTATGTAATCCTGTCATTAAGTCCAGCTTCAGTTGTAGAAGAGAACCAAAACCCCAAATGAAACCATCTGTTTCTTTTTCCTCCTTATGACTAATGATCAAGGATTCAGAAACTTACTTCTGGACATGTTTTTGGTTCAGTTAATCAATGTGTGATATGATGTAGTGAAAGTGTGGGGATATGATTGAGAAAGACGAAATAAATAGCTGTGTTAAAAGCAGCAGAGTTCAATGTCAAGATTTTGCAATAAATATGGCTCAAAAACAAATGGCTAAGAAAAACAGAATGCACATTTTAAATGTTATGTGTCTCTGCATAAATGGTATATTTCTATTTTAAATATCTGCTCTTTAAAGAATTGTATGAGCAGCAAGTTGTAGTCACTTGTGCATTTGTCCAAACATAAATGAGATAAACAAATCTTTCCTTAGTGGTTAATGGCTGAAATATTAATTGGACTTGCTTGCATCTCACAGTAATTATTTGAAGAACAGAATTTAGACTTCATTGTCCTACAGAACATGGAGAATCTGTTTTTAATTCATTGCTGAATTAACTGCACTAAGAAAGTCAGCATAAAAAGCTGCTGGCTGTCAGCCAACAACAATTGCCACAAGTCAAAAGAGCTGCAAGAAGCAGGTCAGATTTAAGGAGCAGAGAATGCTAGAGCTCAATTATTTAAATAAAAAAAAAAAACAAATGCAGATGATCAAATAAACCATTGACAATATTTGATCTACAGTATAGGAGAATCATTTGTTATTCTACAAGAAAAAAACATAAAGTTTAAGGCAACAATGCATAGTTAACAGTATAATGCAGCTCATTTTGGATAGTTTATTCCAATGCAATTTCTAGAGAATACTGCAGGATAACTATTTGCCAAAAATACAACATCAAGTATGTATATACATTATCCAAATTATCATATTGAATTTGGTTCAATATTTTGCTTATCTTAATGTTTTATAGAAATGTTAATATTCAGCTAAATTCTGTTAAGCTACGTCTACAGTGCCTCTTTTTTGCGGAAGAGGCAATGCAAATTAAGTACTCATTAGCAACTTCTCACGCTTCATTTGCATATTCTTTTCCAATTTTTTTTGTGGAAGAGGTTTTTGTGCAAAAAAAAGCAGTGTAGACTGGCCTGTTTTGCACAAAAAAACCCTTATGCACAAGAACCTGTAAACCTCATTTTTTGAGGAATAAAGGTTCTTGCACAAAAGGTTTTTTTGAGCAAAAAGGACCCATTTACACTGCTTTTTGTGTGTGCAAAAACCTCTTCTGCAAAAAGCATTGGAAGATAATATGCAAATGAGGAATGAGAAGTTGTTAATGAGCACTTCAGTTGCATTGCCTCTTCCGCAAAAAAGAGGCAGTGTAGACGTAGCCAAATATTCCTGTTACATTATGAGCTATAAATTGTGCGGTTATGTACATTGTCCAAAGCTTCTAATTCCTAACTGTATCCTCCTTATCTTGCTCATGGGTAGTCATGCTACTGACTTCAATTTGGGAAAATGATTTTATGCAGTGAGAGGTGTTTTAATACAAAGAATTTAACACATTTTCTAATTTTAATAGAATATAATCCAGAGATTTATAAATTTGTGGGTCAGATTTTGCTTACCTTACCGACTCAAAATGGCCACTGAAGTTTGAAAGCATTGTGTGTCCGTGAAATTAGAAAGAGTTGGCCCTTTACAAAAGAGGAAGATCTATCAAACGAGAGCTAATTTACTTTTCCAGTGGATTAGGCACCTTCACAGATGCAAAGGTCTTACTAACTATTGCAATTCTGACTTGGCATGAATCTGTTTCTAATCAAACTGTTCTTTGTTTTAGAGCTAAGGATAAAAATTATTGTCATGCTTTCTGAAAGGAAGTGGATACCATACAATTATTAAGGACCTGATTTACTTGAATATTGACAGTATGCCCTCTGTAGTTAGTACCATATGTGTATTTAAATAACTTCTTGGGTGGTCAGCTTTCCAAAGCTTGCTCTTTTTTTTTAATTGCTTAACAAGTTTGTAATGATGTGAAGATATTGATTGAGATCCCAGTTCTACCACAAGAGCTGCATAGCACTTATCTGAAGAGAGTGTCATTCATTTTATGCCTTATGAGTAGTGATGGGCCAAGTTTAATTGGTTTAATAGTTTGCTTATTCTCCCTTTATGAAAACTATTGGAATATTCTCAGTCTACCGAATCAGGCTTTGATTTCAGGGAATGGAGTTTTGTTGTTTCATGGTGAGCTCTTGTCAAAAAAGGTCTTGTTTATCTCTGGTTCATGAAGTTTTTTTTTCTCTGCCAAATAATGAGGCTGAGCTGGCATGAGTGACTGGACAGGTTGCTTCCAGTGGAGTGGCTAAAATGTTGAAGGCTGCAGGTACATAGCCTCTGGAAAGTTATTCAGTTGAGGCCTCCTAGCTTTTGTGTCACTGGCACATTATAAAAATATGAGTAAGGACATAATTCTTCTGCTTCAAACAGCTTTAACTCTGTCACACACACAAACACTACATTCCTTCTTCTTAAAGTAAATTACATACTTCAATTTATAAAACGCCCTAGCAATATTGTTACTGGCAGTTAAGCATGATCATGATTGCAAACATACGTGACTATGAACAGGTGTGTTGTGAGCAAGACATGAGAAGTAATTCTTCCGCTCTACTCTGCGCTGATTAGGCCTCAGTTGCAGTATTGTGTCCAGTGAAATATTGTGCACCATATTTCAAGAAAGATGTGGAGAAATTGGAGAAGGTCCAGAGAAGAGCAACAAGAATGATTAAAGGTCTAGAGAACATAATCTATGAAGGAAGACTGAAAGAATTGGGCTTGTTTAGGTTGGAAAAGAGAAGATTGAAAGGGAAAATGATAGTGGTTTTCAGGTATCTAAAAGGGTGTCACAAGGAGGAGGGAAAAAACTTGTTCTTCCTGGCCTCTGAGGATAGAATAAGAAGCAATGGGCTTAAACTGCAGCAAGGGAGGTTTAGGTTGGACATTAGGAAAAAATTCCTAACTGTCAGGGTGGTTAAACACTGGAATAAATTGCCCAGGGAGGTTGTGGAATCTCCATCTCTGGAGATATTTAAGAGTAGGTTAGATAAATGTCTATCAGGGATGGTCTAGACAGTACTGGGTCCTGCCATGAGGGCAGGGGACTGGACTCGATGACCTCTCGAGGTCCTTCCAGTCCTAGTATTCTATGATTCTATTATTTCGATAGGTGGTTACCATGTTTACAAGCTAATTGCACGTGCATTGGTGCATCTTCTCTCTTTAAAATCAGGTGCTAAGATTTCAGGCTGGATTAAAAAAATCCCTTGGAGTGTTTTGTTTTGTATCTTAATTCAAGGCTTTGACAATATGCCCTGTGTTTGGATGAAAGTTATTGAGGGAAGCAAAGCCACACCACTGGCATCAATTCCCTAAGCAAAATTCTGATCTCCCTCACATGTCCACGAAAGGCACAACACCAATTCAAGTGCATTCCTATTCTTTCTGAAGTTTTCCAGGGTTCTAAATTATTTTTTTTAATGAATGCTAAATTCACAAAAGAGATAAAGAACATTTTATAATAATACAATTGAAATACAATTTGAGATTAAATTGAATTTGGGAAACAAGAGTATTGAGACCCCTGGTTTTATTTTCTCTGAACACATCTGATTTTAAGTGCATTGGGAGTAGATTCCTCAATCTACTGTAACGTACAGATTTATAGAAAGTCCTAAGAGAAGGCTTATGCAGTGTAGATCATAAGGACCAGAGTGGTCAGAGAACAGCCACACTACAGTTCTTACACCTAGAAAGAGCCTAAGGCACCAGGGAAAACAAACTGTGGTAGCTGCATCTGACGTACTACAATTCAGCAATTATGATTGGAGGTAGCTTGTTTGAAACAGGTTCCTGACTGGGAGGTTGCTGGAGAGAAAAGGGGCTAGTTAAAATCATAGTAGAGACAATGAATAACAGGGTCACTGGGAGTTATATGGGAGACATGCAATTATGCAATTACTGCTGAAATTGTGGGGGGAATTGTTAAATTGATGTGTCTGAATTACTGGCTAAGATTTGACTAGAAAGCCTGGATCTCATCACAGACCTTCTGGGGAGGGCATCAAAAGACCCATGAGATATGTAACGGGCACGCTCCTATCCTTTTTGTTGTACCTTGTTTTTATGTCTCATCAGCCAACACATATTTCATGTATCTATTAATTTTTAACATGCATCAGCTTTGATTCAACTTCATTGTGCTTAGCACAAGCCTTGACTTCTGCAACAAAGATATTCAGGTGCAATAGAGAACATAGGCTTATAGGCTTTAACACCCCACCTCAACCCCTAGTCACCAGATACCTCCTCAGGACCTTCAATTCTTTTAGGGAAAAATCACAGGGTATTTACCACAGAGGGAGGGGGAGAGAGAGAGAGAGTGCTGGTGACAGGCAGCTAGTGGGTGGTATGTTCTGAACTTTAGTTACACTCTGTTCACTATGTAAATTAGGGAATACATATTCATAAGATATGCAAATTGACACATCCAGTGCATAGAACATCACATTTCTGGACCTTCAGAATTAACAAGTATAGAAAACAAGGCAGTAGGATTCCCATCAGCTTATTTTTTTCTGCAACTTCCAATACTGATTATAATTTTTACCACTCTTGAATAAATTGTATCAGGAATAACTTGACCTGATGAAGGTTGGAAGCCAAGCATGTCCAATGAACTTGCTTTTCTAGCTTCTCGGTTGTGGAGATCTGAATGCAGGAGCACTGACATTTCATGAAAAATTATGAGCTTTCACATGTCAACATGACCATATATATGGTCATGACACAAATTTCTTAAAGCTGCTAAAATATATATCACTTTCCTAATGCTTCTCTACATATTTTGAATTTTATGTGCAAGGAAAAAGTTAAAGTCAAATTACTATAGTCACAATTCTGCTGCAGAGCTTCATCTCCAAGATGTTCACCTGTTTTTTTCTTTCCTTTGCTATTCTTTCAACAGTTAACTTGCTCAGAGAGAATGAGAGGGAAGATGTATGTGTGCAGGCAGGCTAGTGTGGAATGCTATGTAACCTCAGTACTTTGAAATACATTTATTTCATTAATTAAAAGTGAGCTTCAAGTGGCTGAAGAAAGGATACCACATTTATTTGATGGAAAATAAAATTATTTTATAAAGAATTTTTTAGCTATTCCACCAAAATATTTTACATACAAAAATTTATTTACTTAATAAAAGTCACAAATTTAGAGCAGTGGAAATTTTGCCAATCTTGGATGCAGTTCTTTTCAAGGACGACACATAATGTTTTTCTTTTGATATAGTGCTTTTAAACCTATATGACCAGCTATGGAGTTATGAATATCGATTAATATTACTGCCAAGCAAAGCAAAAGACTTATACACCTGGAAGTAAATATACTGCATCAAGCATATATGGTTTTTCACCAGTGTTTATGGAGAGGTGGTAATACAGAATGTGATTCTTTTAGTAACCATGGTTAGCTACCTAATTGCTGTATATATTATTTGTGCTGTCTCTGAATGGTTTCACAGTATGTAGCCACATCAGTTCTTGTCTTGATTTTTGCAACTTCAATTATTGCTGATAAAAGCTGACTTTGTTCAGGGATTCTAAACTATGGGAAGTACTCTATTAAAATCTCCAGGGATCCTATTCTAATTCAAAACTGAGTTTTGTGGTATCCAAAAATCTGAATTTTCAACAAATGGCTGAATAAGAAAATGTCACTTATTAGACAGAGTTCAAAACTGAGAATGTTAATATTCCTGTAGAGAGTGCATTACTGACTTATCTAGGAACTGTTTTCTTTTCTTTTGCAGTTAAATTGCCAGGAGATTTAGTATCAGAAGACTGTTCAGTGATCTCTGTTGTAAATTGTCTTATTTTGATATGTGAATGAAAGTATTTTGCTTATTGTGAAGAGAATGCAAGTGATATGCTCTTAGGAATAAAGTATATATGAAAATATGGTAGATAAGACAATGTAATCATGCATTTGACGTACTTTTTAAAAATAAACACCACATCTGCGGAGGATGAAGGAAAAATGTCTAATTTCTTTTATAATTCTTATATCACAGATAAACTGTAAGGCTGTGGGATTGTGGAACTTTGACTCAGGCAAAAATTCCATTGTAAATAGTGGTACATATTCCTGAGTGATTACTGCCAAATCTGTCATTTAATTTGTATCATCTTATTAACATCATTTTATAATTTATGAAGAATATGAACAAATATAGAACATGATTTAAGAGAAGACTACATTTAGGGTCAATTTGATCAAATTAGACAAACCATTAGTTCCTTTAGTTAGAGGCTGATAGTTCAAAGTCTGCTAACATTGCAATATGTTGCCTTTTATCATTCATTTCTCTACCTCTGCCTCAGGAATTTATATACAGATTGAACCTCTCAAATCTGGGACTCTCTGGTCCAGCAGCATCCATGGTCCAGCTGGATGTTGCTGGACCAAAGAGCCTTGAAGGCTGGGAGCAGGAACCAGCTGGGAATCCTGAGACCAAAGTGGCCTTGGTGGTGCTGGTGATGGCTGAGGAGTCCCACCCCAGGAAGCCATGGCAGAAGTGGAGCTGGCAGAAGTCAGGAATTCCTGGTGGGAATGGGGCCAGCAGCAGACAGGAAGCCCCAGCACTAGAGAGTCCTGGCAGGAATGGGGTCAGCAGTATCCATGGAGTCCTGGCAGCTGCAGGGCTGGTAGAGAGCTATGACAGGGCCAGTGGCAGTGGGGTGAGTGGTAGGGTGGGGATTCCCAGCCTGGGGATCTCCACAGCACAGAGGAGAAGCTGGAAGCAGAGCCATCAGGGACCAATGACCTCCCTGATCCAGCAAACTCCCTGGTTCAGGACCACTCAGGTCCCAAGAGTGACAGACCAGGAAAATCCAGCCTGTACCTGGGGACCAGATTGTGCCAACTTCATTTGTGTCTAGGATGAGCTCAAGTCCTGTCATTATGTCTTGTATTGTATAGGGGTTCTTATATTGCACTATTTACTGAAGTACATCTTCCAGTAGTCCACTAAGCAACATACATTTGCATCTATCACATGCTGTTTATTCTTTTAACTTCTACTCAGGCCATAAGTGTATGCAGTGCAGTGAGGTGGGAGGTTTTTTTGGGGGGGAGGGTTTGGGGGAGTTGTTTTTTAAATACATACATTCATCTACATGATACATCTAGAATCATAGAACTGAACGAAACCCCAAGAGGGCATCAAGTCCAGTCCCCTGAACTCATGTTGCTACGGACTGTTAAAAAAGACAAGGCAAATATGCATGTGGAACAGAAGGGTTAATTGTGATGGTCCTGAGGTGCTGGGCAAAGTTCTATCTCCAAAACAGATGAGCTTGACCTTTATTGTAGAGTTTCGTTGTTCCAGAGAAGCAAGTTGCCAGATATTGTTCTTGCCCTGAAGAGTTATTCAGTTTTTCAGACATTTTGGGCCCAGACCACAGGCCATGTTGAACATAAGAATAGATACCTTGAATGTGATTCACTATTCTGTAGGAAGACCATGTAGACAGCACAAGAGAGGTTGATGGTGGCCAGTATTTCTGAGGAGAAATACATTTTATCCCAGTTGGACTTTTATAAATGCCAAAATCTTCATGGCAAGTAATATTATATTCTCCAGCTAAGAGCTGAGGAAGGCATGAATAACTGTAGTCAGCTCCGTATCCATCAGAATGGGACAGAATTTCCTAGTCAGCTGGAAATTATAGACCTATTCACAGATGCCTCTGTATGAGCATCAACAAGGAAAGAAAAATACTTTTAAATGATGGACTGAATTGACCAAGTGACCTTTGAAAGAAAAAGAGAATAAAATAAAATGGAGATTTAAAAGAAGGGTATTAGAGAAACAGAATGACTGTCGACGGTGTATTGAAAAAAAAAACCCAACAATGTTATTTCCTTGCAAGCTGAAGGAGATTGCAATAATTGCTTGTATCCACGAAATTTAAAACATAATGTTAAAATGTAATTTTACACCATTTTTATTTAATGGAAAACAGAAGGAAAATTGAGTGGAGAGTGATCCATTGATACATTAAAGTATCCGACTAAGTCTACAAAATACAATCAATAATTATTGGACACTGAGTTCAGAAGAGTGAAAAAACTGGCTGTTAAGTTATTTGACATATATATTGCAGTTCCCAAAGACTCAAGTCAGGCCTGTGGTTTCCCTTTCGTCATAGGTAGTATATAAACACATAGACACAGATCCTGCCCCTAAACATTTGGAATCTAAAATATAATTACTTATTGGAGAAAATAAAGAGGGAAAGTCCCAGAAAATGTCAACTAAAAAAGGGAAAAAATGAAAATGTCCATGGAAATTCTGTTAACATGTTGAACACCTATTTTCATGTTTTTGAAATAAAAATGAAATAAAGCAGACACTTTTCACTAAATACATAAAATGCAAATAAAATTTTTTAAATTAAAAATCCAATTTTCTTTCCAAACTTTTTTCAATTAAAATGTTTTGAATAGCCCTATCATTTACATACCTTTATTATGATAGCTGAAAAGAGTAATCAAAATAGTTGAACAGGAATTAATGGAATATCAGTTTCTGTGTGTGAATGATATGGATAAACATATGTATCCATTTCCATTCTTTTGTGGTAATCATGGTATCTGAATACCAAATTCTTAGGTAAAAGCCACAATTTTGCCTTTTATGGTAAAAGATTTCGTTGGGGTTAGTGAGTCAGGAGTTTCAATAATCCCCAGAGCTCCCAAGAACATAGTACAAAGAGATGCTGAAAATGCTCCCTCCAATTGCCAACTAGCAATGTTGGCTGGTGTGGAAGGAGGTTAGAAAAAACACTAATAAATAGTTTTAGAGGAAGAAGTTTACCAAGGAGAAAAAAGGCCAGATTCCTCTTGTATTACATTAATGCAATGGTCATTGATATGCAAGCATTGTACCAGTGAAATAGAAAAGAATCTGACTTGGAATATTTCAAAATAATGTTTTCCTGCTGGTGAATCAGGAGTGTCCAAGCTAGATTTAACAATAATATAGGAAGTAAAAACAGTAAAGGAAATTTTTGCCCTTCCCTTTAATATTCAACTGATGATGTCCCTTTGCTAAGCATCTTACAAAATGTAGAAATGCATTGTGTAGTAGGCTATTTCACAAGCATAATCTCCTGATAAGCTTTCTAACATCTGTTCTGAACTTTACATATATTTTCTTCTATTCTTTTCTGTGTTATCCTCGAGGCAAAATTCTCCTCTCCGATCCTCATTGCCAATCTTATCCACACTGCAGATCTCTCTTTGTATATATTATTCATTTTGCAGACTGAATGTCCATTGATGTGAACTCCACGATCAAGCACCATATACATACTTATATATGTATGAAATCTTCAGTTAAGATAGCAGGTTCTCACTGCAAAAATATTAAAAAAGGGGGAATGTAAAAGCACCCTTTATTGGTAATATTTTGTTAATGATCTTTGATTTTGCCTCACATTTTTTAAATTGTACACACAATCACTTGTAAGAGCAAAAGACCATACATTATAACATAATAAAAGCATCCTTCCCATATTACTACACCTGTCAAATGCAGTAAACAACATGTCCCAAATTAGAGAATGAATGGCTTGATTCAAAGTATGAGACTTAATACCTTTCTGTGATTTATGGTGTATAGTATCAGCTTATTACCTTCCTTTATTATAATTTTCTCCCTCTTAATTCAGTGAGATTATAAATATTGTTGTCAATTCAGATACGTCAATTCTAGCTTCATTGTGATGATAATGGTCAGTACAGTCAGTATTAGACTAATTGCTTCATCAAGACATGCTAGAATGGAGAAGGGTTATTGGATCTGATGTTCTTCATCAGTAGGATGTTTTAACAAGATTATCAAGAAAAATTATTTTTGTCTATCTAGCATTTTGGGATAGAGTGAAGTCTTAAGTCTGTGTGATTTTTAGAGAGCCGTGAATGAAAATGTCCATTTTCCTGCTACAGTAAAACTCCAATTGTCCGTTATCCAGTGGTCCAGCACTCCTGATAGTCCAGCACCAACTGGAACCCGGAAGTGCTCCAGTCAGCCAGACAATTGGAGCTGCTCTGCCCCAAGTCCGCTGCTGGTCAGTATTAGGAGCAGCTGACTTGGGGAAGCCGGGGGCAGAGCAGCTGGGGTGCTGCTGGGTTGGTCCCACAGCGCCGCCCTCTCCCACGCTGAGCAGTTACCCGCTGACCCCCCCCCACCCCAGACCCTCATAGCCCCCCTTCCGGTACTCCGGCATATCTGATAATCCGGCATCCCCTGGGTTCTAAAGATTATAGGAAGTTTATTGCACTTGGTTAGGAAGAACACATTTTCAAAGTGTTTGTTTCTCCTATATTTTCCAGAGAGATTGGTTTTAGGGAAAGGAACTCCCACAGAAGAGTTGTTTAAATAAGAGTAGCTAGTTAAGCCTTGGAAGCATTCATTATCTCAAGATATTACAGTTTGATTATTTTCTGATGGAGCACAGAGCATTCCTCAGTTAGGCCTATTCAAAGAAGGATTTCTTTCTTGGTTTGTTTTTTGTGAGTTAGGGAAGATTTCCTGGGAAGTGTAGAGAGGCCTCTGAGAAAGAAAAGCTGAGACTTTAGAAGAGTGATAGTTTGTTAGCATTTACAGCATGAGAGTACTTATTTTTAAAGCAGGTAGAGAGCATTTTAAGATACCAGCAGAAAAATTTCCTCAAGGAAAAGTTAGCAGCGATATAAAGGAAATATATCAGATGTCTTTAAATTGTCAAGTTAACTATGTGAGGTAAGGTGAGAGAGGTAATATATTTTATTAGATCAACTTCAGTTGATCGGGGGACAAGCTTTCAAGCTACACAAAGCTATTCAGGTTTGGGTTAATCATACAAAGGTTAACTAGAATAGGAGATAAGATGACATTGTGCGAAAACTATATTTTGTCAATTAATGTTAGATGTCGTGACAGGGTGAGATCCCAGACAAGGCCACTGCCACCCTCCTTTTTGCTCTCTGGGACTTCTTGCCATCCTGTCCTGCTGGGCCAGCTCCCTGGTATTCCCACAGCCAAGGCACAGAGCTGAGAATCATGGACCCCTGAGAAGCAATGAAGACACTGAATCTCTTCAGGTCCAAGGAAAATGCAGTTTTGGTCTCAGCTTCCTGGAATTCCTCTCTCCAAATGGGATCAGAACCCCAGTGATTTTTTTGGGTAAGCCTTATTTAACAGTGAAAGGGAGAATGTACACACTAATTGCTCCCCCAGGTAATAATTATTTGCACCGGTCTTGATAGAAAATAAAAGTGATTTTATTAAGTACAAGCAGTAGGATTTAAGTGGTAGTAGGTGAGAACAGGAAGAGCAAAGTAGATTACAGACTCAAAATAACAGAAAACACTTCTACACTAAAACTTGAGTACAAACTTATTACAAACTTACTACAAACTCACCCTAAAACTGCTTCTTTCCTGGCAAGCCTTCCAAAATCAGAGCAGTTCCTTACCCTGGGGTCTTTGGTTCCTTCCCTCCGGTGTGCCAAGTCAGCCAAAGACACACATTTCTCCTTTCCTATAATTTTTAAATATTCCCTTTTTGCATGGGAAGTCACCTGGCCAGATTGGGTAGACATGTGACTTCCTCAGACCAACCACTGCTAAGACTTAAAGGACAAAAGTGATGATTTAACATTTGGTCATCAAGACATTGAGGGAAACACCTGTGATGGCTCTCATTTACATATTTAAAAATGATCAAGCATTCCACATTCCATATGTCCAATTTTACACACAAGCATGATACATACACCAAAATAAAATAAACAGATCCAGCGGATTATGACATGAAGCTGGATAGGTTACATGAGATAATTTGCCCAAGGCATCTTTGAGTTGTGTATATTTGTGTTTGTAAGTCTATTTCATAAAGCATGGCGGTGGAGGGGGAATCTGTCACAGTTGTTATTTGCTACTGTACTTTTTATTAGTTTCCTTACAATAACATCCCAATCAGGAGTGGGGATCCATCTTCTATGAGCAGTACAACTTGTAAGAAGGCACTGTCCCTGTCCTGGAGGGCACATTTTTAAGGAAAAATTGGGATGGACATAGGTATTGACTTATTTTCCATCCATAAGTTGCTCGATTTCCCTTCTGCCCCAGGCCATGCCCCCACTCCATCCCTTCTCCCACAGGACCACCCCACCCTGCCTCTTTCCACTTTCATTCTGCCTGCACCTGCCCATCCCAGCCCTTTCCCAAGGCCCCACCTCTCTACTGTTTCTTTCCACCTCCACCCCTGAGCGTGTCTTATCCCTGGTGCTCCCCTCCCTGCCAGTGCCTTCTGCATGCTACAGAACATCTGGTTCACAGCAGGAGGCATTAGGAGGGTGGTGAGAAGTTAATCAGCAGGGCTGAGGGCATAGGGGGAGGCATTCAGGGGAACAATTGAAGCTTGGCTGCTGGTGGGTGCTAAGCACCTGCTATTTTTTCTCTGTGGGTGCTCCAGCCCTGAATCAACCACAGAGTTAGTATTTCTAGGGTTGGAAGTACTGCCCTGTGTGACTGAAGCTGTGGTGTTGGAGAAAGTATCTTGTATGGAATCACTGGGAGGCATAGTGCAAGGGAAACATGACTGTGGGCTTGGAGAATCACATGAATGTAATAGATTTGCTACTTTTACTTCCTTGTACTGGCTTACTCTACCTACACTCAGTTCTTGCTCCAATTTATATTACCAATGGAGAATTCTTTGTTAAAATGTAGTGTCAGCAACATCTGTTGCAGAGAAAGGGACAGAATGGAATGGCAATTCCGTTACTATACTGACAGAGGAGATGCCCCAAACAAATCACTGAACAGGCTCATAAAACTAACATGGTTCACTTCCAAACTGACCTGGCTAATTCACCTGGGGCAAACCCTAAATATGCATAATAAGTCTCATGTGTACAACAAAGCAAGTTGCTGATTGCTCTCTGGCCCTGATCCACAGTCCCTTAGTTGGGGGGCTGACAGGATTAACAGGCCCCTGGGCAAGGTAGTGTGGGGAGCTCTGTGCTCACAGAAGGGGCAGCACCTTGGGAGGAAGGGGCAGGATAGGGGGCAGCCAGCCCTCAGTAATGCCCAGAGTGCACTGTGCCAAGCCCTTCCCCCCTTCCAGGCTGTCCTCATAGCCATCCAGAGTGCACTTCCCAGTGCTCTGGCAGTGATTTAAAGAGTCCAGGGCTCCAGCCACTGCTGTTGCCATAGTAGGGGCAACAGCAGTCAGGAGCCCCAGGCCCTTTAGAATTGCTTGGCTCCAAGGCAATTGCCCGCTTTGCCCTCCATCCCACCCCAACGGAAGGCCTGCCCCCTAGAGATTATGTGAGGCTTCCCACTGACTTCAGTGATTTATCCCAATGGGAGGTTGCTTCCTACTATGGACTAGCTCAACTGTACTGACCAGGTGTTGAAAGGATGGGTCAGAGCCAATACTCTACTAATTCCCTGCCATTTACCTGTACAGGAGGTACATAGCAGCCCTGTAGAGACCACACTGTCTCTTGTGATGTGACCTACAAGGCACATATCCCTTGCTGCAGAGGAAAAGAGTATCTGACAATCCTGTGTAGGCACCATGGGGAAATGATAGTTTTGCTTATAATATATGTAAGCCTAGAGTTGGAAAAGTTTATCTTCTTTTTTTTAAAGTAGCATTTTAGTTACAGAAGTACAAGAACTACCTTTAACCAGAGACTTAAGATATGTGAAACTAACTAACTAACTAAGGATATGTCTACACTGCATTCCTCTTTCAAGAGAGGAGTGCAAATGCAGCTGAGCGACATTGCAAATGAAGCATGGATATGAATTTCCCACGCTTTATTTGCATAATCGCGTCCGGGCGCTATTTCGAAATACCCTATTTTGAAAAAAGAAATGCTGTCTAGACACGGTTATTTTGAAAGAAAACCTTTCTTTCGAAAGTACCCTTAAATCTCATTTTATAAGGAGTAAGGGTAATTTCAAAAGAATGGTTTTCTTTCGAAATAATCGCGTCTAGACAGTGTTTCTTTTTTCGAAATAGGGTATTTCGAAATAGCGGCCGGATGCGATTATGCAAACGAAGCATGGGAAATTCAAATCCACACTTCATTTGCAATTTTGCTCAGCTGCATTTGCACTCCTCTCTTGAAAGAGGAATGCAGTGTAGACATACCCTAACTAACTAAATTAACTAACAAACTAAATTGTGATCCCAGGATTAAAAGGACTATATCAGTGCTGCTCCTGCTTAGTCACTCACAATTTCATCTATGTTGTATTCTCATAATTTAAGTACAGCTCAAATACTTATTTTCTTTTTCAAATGCTTTAAAACAGAAGACTGGAGTCATGTAAAATTATCTCTTGGTGAATGAGCTGAGATCAGTGTTCAAACTCTTCCAGCCAAATCATTGTCTCTCAGATTTGGGACACTTAATGGCATCTGAAGAGGACCTTTAAATATAATAATGGAAGCAATAGGGAGGGTAAGTCATTGGTGTGTCACCAACTTCTGTCACTGGTAAATGTGGACCTGTAATGGTTCTATATCCCACTCCAACAGGGAGAGGGTTAAAAGAAGGCTAAAGGAAGCCTGTGCAAATGCAGCCAATCAGAGCGCAGCTATAAATAGCTAATGAGGTCCAGGCTGATCTCTATAAAAATGCTCCAGTATAGCAAGGATGATGGAACTGGGTCCCAGTAACACCTTGGAGAAAGCAGTGCTGGTCAGGCTCATGGAAGCCTGAGAAAAGGCCCTGAGATACTTCCTAGGCTTTAGGCCTGTTACCCCAGAGTCTCAGTAACAAGCAGAATCTTTTGAATTAATTTAGAATTTAGGATAAGAGATCTGATTGATTATGTTATATGCTCTGATTACCAGAAGGGAGGCCTCTGACACCGTATCTGATCACCAGTGATTTCTCCCCAAACAAACACGCTTGGAGTCCAGATTAAAGTTCACTAATATATTGTAAGAATTTAAATTGACAAGTTCATGAACAAGAAACAAGAACAACAACCAACAAATCCAACCCCTACCCCAAAACAGAAGAGAAGATAGACAGAAAGATCCCCAATACAGGTAAGGTATTTATACATTACAAAAGTCTCTGTCAAGTATCAGAGGGGTAGCCATGTTAGTCTGAATCTACAAAAGCGGCGAGGAGTCCTATGGCACTTTATAGACTAACCGAAGTGTTTGGAGCATAAGCTTTCGTGGGCAAAGACCCACTTCGTCAGATGCATGTAGTGGAATTTCTAGAGGCAGGTATAAATATGCAGGCCAGAATCAGGTTGGAGATGACAGGTGGGTCCAATCAGGGAGGATGAGGCCCACTTCTAGTAGCTGATCTGGAGGTGTGAATTCCAAGAGAGGAGAAGCTGCTTTTGTAGTTAGCAAGCCATTCAGGATTAAACAAAGACTGTGAAAGCTTATGCTCCAAACACTTTGGTTAATCTATAAGGTGCCACAGGACTCCTCGCCACTTTTGCAAAAGTCTCTGTGTCGCTGATGGTGGTACTGGTGCTTGCAACCTTTTACTTTTGGGCTCAGGTTAGCCCTCAGGGAGGAACTGCAAGTGATCCCTCACAAATAGATCAATTGCCCTCGGTGGAATCCTAGGCTGTTGCCACAGGAGCCAAGGCTGATGATGAATGGTGGTACAGTTCTGGTACGATTCTCATTGGGCCTTCACCACAACGGAGTGTTTCAGGGATGATGACGATGTTATGGTGTATCCCAGATCACCAGTGCTGAGCCTTTGCCACAGCGTGGAGTGGGAACCCACCGCAGTTGTGAAGAATCCCTATGCCTTTTCCCTCTGTGGCGCTGTCAGGCTGGAATGCTACTCTTGAAGGGTAACCGTCATTGGATCCTGATCCTTGGAAACAGGGAAGTGGGCCCTCAATGGCATTAGATGCTCCCTCTCTGACACACTCTGTCCTCATAGACACAGACAGAACACTGACCACTCTCCCTTGGGATGCAGTGCTTTTGTAGAACCTTTGGCGGGAAAACTTGTATAGGGTGGTGCACACAATTTCGGGCTGGGTGCAAAGGATCTGCGTGCCCGGTGCAAGCCTCTTCGTGCCTTGTGCACAGCTTTTGCATGCCATGTGCATAAGTTGGTTATGAGCACAAAGACTTCTGGCAAGAAACAAGTCCAGGTCTTTCCAGAGTTCTGATGGTAATCTCCATTTTGTTTTCCAGTCACTGATGACAATCGCCATTTTAAGTGTGCACCTTACCCAAATTCTGTACGCAACAATTGCACTATAACTATTTTGAACAGATCAATATTATAACATTAGAGTCCTTCTAACAGACCTTCATACTGGGGTCAAGAAGTTGTAATGGCCACAGGGAAGTTGCTCAGGAACAGGAGCAGTCAAAAAGAGAGATAGGGCAGGAGATAGTTGCCTCTAGATGGTCTTTGGGTTATTGCTCTGAATAGTGGGCAAGTCTGCATCCTCTCTTCCTCTTGTATAGCATCTTGCCTCCATGGAGTAAGTCTTCAGATTGCAGCTTACTCTTGAGGCAAGGAACTAGATTTTGGTCCTCCATTTGGCCACACAGGTAGGTTTATCGACTAAGGACTGCTGATACCCGTGGAAGATAGGAGAGCAAAGTGATGGGCAAGACACCAACCAGAAGGCAGTGAACTTAACTGACTAGGATCCTGTCTCCACTTACCAGAGGATCGACACTCTGGCAATCAGTCTTTCAGGATGCAGGTCTAGTTAAGACCTGGTAAATCAAATGTTAAGGACACTCTCATGGACACTGGTATTCCTTGCTATTGCAAGAAGTAAAGGAAGTGGATGGGAGCATTTCTCCCATCGACCTCCCACTGTGGAGACGACAAGCTTGGCTTAAGATACATTGACTCCAGTTATGTTAAGCAGTTATGTACCTTAAGCTGACTTTCTCCCCGCAGTGTAGATCTGGTCTAAGCTAATTCCCACAGTGACTAGCAGAAAGTGCTGTGGCAATGAATCCACCCAATTACAAGCCCTATTCATTCATGAATTTTTATATTCAGCATTAGTAAGCAAACTTCCTATTATGTTGTTTGCAAATGTTCTTACTATTCTTTTTTGTCAAATATTCTACAAACTAATTCTTGTCAGCAGACATGATTATGTACATAGTAAAAATCTCAAGGTAGAATTTGTTGTCCCACAGGACTGCACCTTTTGATTTCAACTTTAATATAGCCTGAGGGACATGTGAAATATCTTATGAACACTGTTTAAAAAATCCTTCGCTTTTTCTTGAAGAAATATGCACACTTCTTTTATAGTGGCATTTAGATCTGCAGAATTGTATTAAACACAATGAAACTTTCATTGTATTTAGTTTAGTCCCAATAATGCTACAGGAAAATATGTACTTGAATTAAATTTTCTGTTCCTGTTACATTTAATATCTTTAAGTGGCTTATAATATCTATCAGGGTCAGTGGAAAGAAACAATGCTATATTTTGATGCTCTGGGTATTTGTATTTTGCTGCCCTAAACTTCCAGTGTCTCGAGCCATCATTTATTAGGTTATATAAGCTTAACGGAGGGGGTGTACACACGTGTATTGCCAAGAATAAATAATAAATATAGGTTGCCTAATATTTAAAAAAACTTTGTGAAGGAACAAAGTTGTGAGGCATTCCATGTGTTGTTGTTCTTCAAAAGTGATTGTGAAAATAGCATCTTTTCTCTAACAGGTTTATGTTTTCAATGTAATATCTGCTGCTGCTAGTGACTAAAATCCATTTTACTTCAGTTGTTCCTGTAAACACTGTACAGTCAACAGATCAGAGCATGAGAGTGATGGATTCCATTCATCCTTATCTATCATCAGTGCAATATTTTACTAAGAGCTTTTCCACATGGTGCGCAGTACATATCAGAAATGTGTAAATTGTTGAGCAATCTGAAGTATTGCACTCTAACCACCCTATATGGGCCCTGCTGACACACACTAAAAGCTATTTAGTGCATGTTGATGGAGTCTCATTTGAAATAAGGCTACATTAATGTGCATTAAGAATATTTTATAGTGCATCATTAAGGTCTGCACAGGACAGTCAGAGCACAACACTTTAGCGCACTCTACAGTTGGCACCCATCTGGTGAATTCTGCTGCAGTATTTAGACAAACCCAAAATTCCAAATACAAGACTAATCAGTTACATCTGTGCAAATTATTAGAAGACATAGGATTGCCCGGGTATTGTCCAAGGTATAATCTACAGACAATTAAGATAAACAAGTTTTACTTAAGGTAGGATTTAACCTTCAGAATCCTCTTGGTGATGATGCATGACCACTGAAGAACCCAGTCTGACGCCCAATCTCAGAGTGATTTTCCAGGTGTGGAAATTAGAAAAAAATGTAAGTAGAACACATTTCTATGTGAACCCACCACCCTGTGGTGTAGAAACTGGGATAATAAATATGGAGCACCAAGCACAATCTTACAGCATCACATCTCAGAGTATAGCTTTACTTTAAGTAAATACACACATATATTGGTATTTTGTAGCACATATCCAACCTAAAAATACATTTAATATGTCTTACTATATAGAGCTCTTCTAAGAAACTCCCAGTAGACTTAATTCCATGCTGCTTTTTAATTAATGTAACCACAGTGTTGTGAGCCTACTGTTAATGCTAACCTGACACTTTGTCAGATACATGAGAAAAGTGTTTTTAAACTAATGTAAGATCAAAACTAACATCAAAGGGGTATTTTAAATGAGAAAATTGTTCTGTGTGTGTATATCAGTCTGCATGTACACTTGAGAGTTTGTAAGCAGATGTTATTTACATCCAATTACTTATTATGTCTGTTATATTCTTTTAAAATATACAAGGAAAATCAGCTGGCTACTCTGACTCTCAAACTTCTGAGAGTATCTGTATGAATTAGAGGGGGCAAAATAATGTATTTCAATTCTTGTTCTCTTCAGTGTTCTGCAGACTCAGCAGATCTGATAACAACAAAATGTTAGTTCAGTATGAAGTGCTAGAAAATGTCTTCATTGTTGACATTTTCTAGCACTTGCTTAGCTATTTATTTTCACTAACATAACTGTATTCAATAAGAATATTATAGCTGAAGTATGTGTAAGGAAGAAGAGAACTTTTACATGCCTGCTAATGATGTGAATGAGCTAACTGTTGGTTAATGATCTATTCATGAAGATGAACATGTGCTGTATGGTTCACTATGTTTAAAGCATTATTTGCCTCATTGAAGATGCCATTTTTCTCTGCTACTAGATTTGTATGGACAGATTTCTCTATGGCTAGAATTCTCTGGTGCTGGGGTGAATTATTGCAAAATCTTGCTGTCTATATGATTTATTATTCATTCCCTATAGCAGGGGTTTTCAGCCAGGGGTATTGTACCTCAGATGGAACACAGAGGTCTTCCGGGGGCACATCAACTCATCTAGATATTTGCCCATTTTTACAACAGGCTATGTAAAAAGCACTAGCAAAGTTAGTCCAAACAAAAATATCATACTGTCCATGATGTGTTTATATTACTCTGTATATGATACACTGAAACATAAATACATTGTTTATATTCTAATTGATTTATTTTATAAATACATGATAAAATGAGAATGTAAGCATTTTTTTCAGTTACAGTGTATTGTAATACTTTTGTTGTTTTATGCCTGATTTTTTTAAGCTACTGTTTAAGTGAGATGAAACTTGGAGGGTACACAAAACTAATCAAACTTCCAAAAGAAAGGGAGATGGTCTAAAAGTTTGAGATCCATTCCTCTACAGCGCTAACACTCATCATGAACAATAATTAATATAATTCAAGTCAGATGAAAGTATTGCAAAATCAGGACAGAAACTAGACACTCCTTTTTTAACCCAACTTTTTTTAACAGCTAACAAAATCATCCAAAGCACAGGACTTGGTGGTGATGGAAGACATCAACTATCCAGACATCTATTGGTAAAATATATTAATGGATAGAGAAAGCTACTGGTAGAAAAGTTGTTATAGATTTGATTTTAACAAATAAGAGACGAACTGGTTGAAACTTTGAAAGTGAAAGGAAATTTGGATTTTAAGAAGGCAGACTTTGGCAAATTCAGAGAGCTGATATGTAAGATATCATGGGAAGGAAGTCCAAGAGGAAAAACAATTGAAAACCATTGGTAGTTTTTAAGGATGAACACAAACTATTCCACTGTGTAGGAAAGATAGGAAGTATAGCAAAATACCACCTGGCTTAACTAGGAAATTTTGAATGATCTAAAAATCAAAAAGAATTCCTACAAAAAATGGAAACCAGGTCAGATTATAAAGGACTAAAAGAAATGGATTTGTTTAGTCTGGAAAAGAGAAGACTAAGTGGGGAGATGATAACAGCTTTAAAGCATCTAAAAGGTTGTTACAAGCACAAGAGAGAAAATTATTCTCCTTAACTTCTGGGGATGTGATAAGAAGCAATGGGCTTAAATTGCAGCAGGAGAGATTTAGGTTGGACATTAGGAAAAACTTCCTGACTGTCATGGTGGTTAAACATTGGAATGAATTGTTTAGGGAGGTAAAGAAATAACACAAGTATGTAGACAAATATAAACAAATTACACAAGTATATAGGGGCAAAATTAGAAAGATGAAGGCACAAAGCAAGCTCAAAGTAGTTAGAGACGTAAAGGGTAACATGAAAATAATCTACAAATACATTAGAAGCAAGCAGAAGACCAAGGACAGGGTATGTCCGTTACTCAATACAGAGGGAAAAACAATAACAGAAAATGTGGAAATGACAAAGTGCTCAATGACTTCTTTGTTTTGGTTTTAACCAAGAATGTTGGTGGTGACAGGATGCCTAACATATTGAATGTCAGTGAAAATGGAGTAGGTTCAGAAACTACAATAGGAAAAGAACAAGTTAAAAATTATTTAGACATATTAGATGTCTTGAAGTAACCACAGCCAGATGAAATACATCGTAGAATACTCAAGAAGCTGAATGAGGAGATATCTGAGCCATTAACTTTTAAAGCATCTAAAAGGTTGTTACAAGCAGGAGAGAGAAAATTATTCTCCTTAACTTCTGGGGACAGGATAAGAAGCAATGGGCTTAAATTGC
>JANRFK010001785.1:27116677-27127267 GCA_030068395.1 Apalone spinifera
ACTTGATGACCTTCTGAGGTCTCTTCCAGCTCTATGGTTCTATGATTCTATAGTGCTAGTTTTATAATAAATATATACTCCCCCTCTTAAATTTGAATTACTGTTCTGGGGGATTGTCTATGCTCCATTATGCACTAAAGCCAATGTTGATACATGCATTGATTTTCATAGAATGCTGCAAGCTCAGTCACATTTACATCTTCCTAGTGGTTTTTGAAAGAAACATAGACCCTGACGTTCAAATCTACTTGTACTAATGAGCCTGCATACTGTTTTGCGCAACCAATGCCAGATGGGATATGCATGCACAAACAAGGATGAGGTTTTTTCACAACACACATTCTCATTTACAGTAAGATCTTTTTTCACCAGTCTGGCAGTGAAGGGTCCATAATAGGAACGAATTAGGCTCTAATCATTTGTTCATTTGAGTCTGTATGAGGATATAGATATCACAGCAGGCTTTGCACATGTGCAAGCTGGGGCGTGTTTATCAAAATGTAATCAGGAAGTAACTGTGTCACATATGGTTAGATGCTGCTTGCCAGTTATGCTACTAAAGGGAAGTCAAATTAGACAGAATTGGGCCAGGGGAATAAAGAAAGGTAAACAGCAGAAAAGTTTCATATTTGGTCTGTTGGGGAAAGAACAAGAGAGAAGCTTCTAGATGTGGCAAGATTCTCATTATGAAGCTGTCAAGTGTTTGAAGTATTGGACCCGAAAGAAGCTAGGAAACACTAGGGATATTCACTCAAATTTTACCTTTATTGCAGACCTTATAATCAATGATAATAATATTTGTAAGTGCTGCTATCAATAGCTATAAATCAGATACAGTTCACCCATTAAGCAGTCTTACAATGCTGGACAGAAGGCTGTGGCCTCTATTTTCCCTGTGCATGGAGGCACTCACAATGCATCTGCCGGTATGTACAGGTTAGTTTCTAGTTGCCACGAGCAAAGTATGTGGGTATACCCTTCTCAGTCGCTCCTAGTAATTGCCTTGCTTAAACCTATATTTATACTAGTATTGACTTGATCTCCTATGACTATGATTAACCACACATTGTTTAGAACTACGTTATTTTTCTTATTCTTTAACCTAAACTACACTACTTATCAATTTATCCATCACTATTGTTACTTATGATTCGCTACTTTTGTAAATTGCTTACTTTTTTGTGACTAATTGTTTTAAGACTGACAGGACGCATCTTGTACTTCTGCTTATCTTTTGGAATGTTCCATCAGGATTACACGTCTGCCACTGAGCCATAGAATACCTAAGAATGTAACCTCCTGTGCAGGTCCCTGGATTTAGCTGACCTTAAATATAAATTCTCGCTGCATTAAATGTGTCAAAATGGCTTACCCGGCTGCATATACCTGCTCCAAGATATCCTCTCCAATCATAATATCGTCTACATAATGCCATATTTTTACCCTATCAGGAAGGATTACACTAGCTAGTTCTTCTATGATAAAGTCGTGACACAGTGTGGGCTGTGCACCCACCCCCGTGGCAACTGGATGAATGCATACTGTACTCCTCCCCACTGAATTCCAAAGTGTCCCCATGATTTTTCATGCAGAGGAATGGCAAAAAATGCATTAGCAATATCTACCACCTCCATCCATTGGAGATTGGTACACTCTACGCTGTCAATAATTTCTTTAATACGTGGGACTGCGGCATTTAGTGGCTGAGTTTGCTCATTACATCTAAAATTTAGTGTTAACCTCTAGGTCCTGTCTGGTTTTCACACTGGCTAGATAGGGCTGTTACTTTCTGTTGGCTGCTTTATAACAATCCCTTCTCTTTATAGCTCATCAAGAATAGCTTGGATTCCTTCCTTAGCATCTGGGGCCACTTTATACTGCTTTACCTGCACATTTTTCTTTGGAGGGGGAACAAAGACAGGGTTTTTTACATGCCCATACACATTTCAATTTCCTTGGTATATTCCCTCTAGCTGGTTTAGCTGTGAGACTTCTGTGATACTGGCAATGGCTTTTCCAAAAGCCCCAATTTTTCCATCGAGAGTCCACTCTCTTCCCAAGCACATCAATTCCCAACATGTTTCTGATACCAGGAGCTACTACTACATTTAGGTATACCTTTTCCTGGTTTCTAATTCCATTATTACTGGCTGGACAGTCCCATTTATGCCCCCTCCAGTGACCCCTTTCAGGTTTAGTCACTTGGAATCCCAAGGGTATGCACAACCCTCTAGTACTGTAACCTCTGCACCTGTATCTACCAACATATCCTAAATTCTGAATTTTTAGTATTCAAGTTAATTTTTACTTACATTTTGGGGTGCTAATCTCTTGTGGCCATTGTAGTAGGGCTCCCCACCACCTAGGCCCCTGATATGGCCAGCTATTGCACCATTAGGGAAATTGTAAATAGTTTACTTCTTTGTGGCTAACGGTTTTAAGATTGCCAGGTCGCTTCTTGTACTTCTGCTTATCTTTTGCAATATTCCTATCTAGTTCATTGTGTATCCAGGCTATGTTTGCCTGATGACTGTACCTCAGTCAAGACAGGGCCATGCAGGCTTCCTCCCAGAAACTAATGAGGGAATTCTAATGCGAAGGTCATAGGGACAGAATGATTGCTACTCTCCAAGTTTGGGATGCCACAGTCCTGCACCAAAAAGTTTATAATCTAAGTATTCCATGTTATATGTGAAATGGCAAGGAGGAAACTAAATTCAACTGATTTTTTTTTTCATTTTATTCTTTCCATTGATTAATAGCATAACCCATTCTTGCTTTGTGCCAGCCACTTTCTGGGTTGAGCCAGAACTAGGGGTCACCAACTGAAATTAATAGGTAGGAGGTTTAAAACAAACAAAAAGAAGCATTTCATCATGTTGCACATCATCAACCTGTGGAACTTGCTAGAGGATGATGTGAAGGCCAGGACTTTAACAGGGTTCAAAAAAGAACTAGATAAATTCATGGAGGTTATGTCATGTCCATCAATACTTATTAGCCAGGATGAGTAGCAATACTGTTCCTAGCCTCTATTTGTCAGAGGCTGGAAATGGATAACAGTAGAGGGATCACTTGGTGATTCCCTGTTCTGTTCATTCCCTCTGGGGCATCTGGCATTGACCATTGTTGGAAGACAGGATACTGGGATAGATGGTCTTTTGATCTGACCCAATATGGCCATTTTTATGAGCCCTCTCCTTTCCTTATGTTCTATTTGTGATTAATTTTGTGTGCTAGAATCTAGATTGCTTTTCCAGTACTCCTCTGTTTACCAGAAATTCCTGCTTGTCAAGATTTGGAAGGAAAAACTGTAAAATTGGTCCATGTCCTGTTGTTTTCTACACAACGTTATAAATAACTTACAACAATTTGGATTTGAGCAAAGAGGAAGTAAGAAGCTGATTACTTGCTAATGTATAGTAATGAGCTCTAGAAACATGATCAATGTGAAGCGCATATTAGTATTAAGGATGCTCTTCTTCAACTTCATCAATCACCATGCTACCTAGAAGAAACAGGAATGCAATAAATATCTAGTCATTTGGCAACAGCCCAAGAGTGACACTGTTGTAAGTATTGAGGGTGTGATTCTGGCCTCACCTCTAAGTAAATTGGGACATCAGTCAGGATTTTCTGATGTAAAACCAGTATCAAGTTTTGATTCAGCAAAATACTTATACGTGTGAGTAATCCCACTGAATTAAATGCCTTGCTGAATAAGGTCAAAGGAGTATACAATTAAAGTCTTATTGTAGCCACTGTGGTCCCAGGATTTAATAGAGACAAGGTTGGTGAGATAATATATTTTACTGGAACAATTTCTGTTAGTGAAAGAAACAAGCTATGCAGATCTGGGAAAGGGTACTCTGGTTTGGAAGACAAGCTCTGTGTAGCTTGAAAGCATGTATATTTCAATAACAGAAGTTGGTCCCATGAATTAATTACCTCACTCACCATGTCTCTTTATACAGTAAAAGAAATTTATGTAAAACCATTCCCTCCATAAATATATTCAGAGTCTGTAGACTTTTCCAAACTCCAAATCTTACAAAGGACCCCCTCAAAATCAATACTAATTACAGGCAAAATCAAGATGAGAAAAAATAAATGCATGCCTGAAAAGAAACATGCTTATTTCCTGATGAAACTCATTTTTAGCAGCCCTAATGGCTATAACAGTTCAGTGTATTACTTATTTCAGTACTTTAATTTCTATCCCTCTCAATTTATTCCATGAAAAGTTTTCATACCTTTTAAAAAAAAACCCTTCTCCTCTATCAATCTCTTTCTCAAGATGTGGAATCTGAGTATTGCCATTCCACATCTGGGAGAGCACTGTCTTAAAATTTCTCTTCTTTCTATCTTTAATGCATAAATCGTAATATAAAAAATCATAAATATCATATAATATATGATGCATTATATATCATATTATCATCAATTCATGCTCCCTTCTACACCCAGGTTTGGAGAATAAACTCCTAGAATACATGACACTGATTCGGAAGGGATAATAAAGTTATCATAAATGAAGCACATGGTACACTATTCTTTCCTTTGAAATGCTAGAGGGAGGAATCTTGTTTGTAATGGAAGTGTCAGGAAACTCTTCCAGCTTCTTCTTCATAGTGTCATGTACTCACCTACCCAGAGAGAAGGTATTAAAATTTGTAAGAACAAGGATGAGGTTAATAGATTTTAAACAAAAAGCACAATTTGCTGATAGTTTGGGGGCATCATCCAGGTATGTATAATGAGAGTAAAAAGACTGCAACAAATGGACTTAGTGATCGATTTTGTGCCACTGGGGATACTAGTGAATGTGCAGACATTATTTTCTTTTTCTGTTTGCTGACATTTCCCTACAGATAGTGCAGCAGTATTAAAAATCTTTTACAAGAGTTCTGAATCTTCTAGTTGAGAATTACAGAATTTGAACAAAACACAATACACGATTTGCTTAGGAAAAAAGTTTCAAAGGCATTCTGAGGTGCTGAACAATTCTCAGTGGCAAACTGGAGTTGTTGATGTTCAGCACTGCTAAAAAATCTGGACAGTAAAAACACTTTTTCTGATCTTTCTCTCAGCATATTAAACTATAAAAGGCAGATGAATTTGTGTCTGTTTGTTTGTTTCTACAGCATTACAAGCATTGCAATTTTCCTTTTCCCCCCTAGAGACTATTCACTACAGTATATTGTCCATATGCTGTCTTTGAGAACACAATCTGTAAAGTCTCCTTGACAGCACATGCAAGGTGTTACGTATTTGTTTTCCAGTTCAACCAGCTTTGGAGTGTGATGGTTAAAGAGGTGACTATGCAGAGACTGAGTATTTTATGTAAAGAAGGATTAACTCTGCTAGTCATCTAAACGATATTAAACACACATTGCAGCTTGTTACTTTATACATTTAAACAAGATTTTGCTAGTAATGTTAACAGCAAGATTGTGCCTTTCTTCTTGCTGCATTGAATATTAATACACATGTTTGTATAGCGCAAAATACCAAACCCTTAGAATTAATTATTCCAAAGGACATTCAAATAAATATGTAGCACCAGTTCTTCATCTGCTGTTAATCAGTGCAGTTCTATAGAAGTAATTGGAGATACTCCAGTTTACATCTGATGAGAATCTGATCCATAAATTATAATGCTGCTGTACAAGGCAATGCAGCCCTCTATGATAAACAACCTGTGCTAATAAACTAGTGTTAGTCAAGGATTTCAAGTTCATTAGTTTAGAATTCTGTTTAAATTTAGCAGCACTATCCACAATAAAAAGCTTGAAATCCAATGAGTATAATATCTAAGCTTGTAATCCTACTGTCCATTGGGTCTGCTCCTAGTCTGGTGTTTCAGTAGCATGATTATTTTTTAATTTTATCTAGCAAGCATGTTGCATGTTTTGAGTCCCTAAACATCCTAATGGTATTTTTTGTAAAATGTTACTGCCATGTTGCCCTCATTGATAGAGTTCTCATTAGATTGCTTTCTCCTGCATTGTGTTACCAGGTTGTGATGTGAAAAGATCAACATCGAGATCCTTCTACTGCAGGATTACTTTAATTGTGGTATCTTGACAGTTCTGTTGGTCTCCAGGTATCCAAGATTGTTGCTGATAGTGTAATCTCTTTTTCAGTCTGTCTCTGGTTTTTGGTTTTGGTTTTTTTCTCGCTAGGAAAAAAAATGCAAATCTATGAAACTAGATTTTCTTTTGTGTCCATGTTCAACTGGCTTGGGATCTAACATTCAGTCCAGTAAATCAAATCCATTACTTCCTTTATAGTTGGGAGTCCTCAAAGATTCATAAATCAGAGTCCAGACTTGATTTCCTTCTGCAGTTTATAGCCATTCTTTTCTTCTTATGTTCACCAAGTTGGTTTCTATTTTGTCCCAGGAAAGTCCTTTTCATTGGTCTAAAGTTTTCTATCCAGTGTGTTCAGCTGAATGCCAAGTAGCTCTACAGCTACATCAAGAACCTCGGACCTCACTACCAGGAAATGTCGCATTTTGTCTGATTCATTGTTTAATTCTTCAAACAATTCAATATGGCTACTGTTTCCCAGATTTCCCCATAGTACATTCAGGAATCTGTCCCTGCTAAATCCTCTTGCTGAGCTACTGTAGTGAGTTCTTTGAAGATGTTTTTTTTACTTGATATAAACCTCTCTAGTGTCCCTTGCCCCGCAAGCTTTCTTATATCTATTTAAACTCCTCACTGTATAATACCTTGCAGGAATGAGTCTCAATTTGGGCATGTGACAGGGCGGTTGCCCAGCACTTGAATGGAAAGGGTTAAAACAGACCCAGGAAAAGGTGAAGGCTAGGAGCCAGTTGGGAGATGGCTTGAGGGAGCCAATCAGAAATAGGCAGAGCTGTATAAAAAGATGGCTGGTCAGGAGGTGCTTACTCTTGCTCCAGCTCTAGAGGGAGAAGCACCTAGCTGCCTGTTAGGGAAGGTATTGTGGTTCTGGGGAAAGGCAGGGTAATACAGGGGAGGCCTAGTTAGATCCCTGACTGAGGCCCAGTGACCGAGAACCAGGGAGCTACTAGGGCTATAGGGGATCAGCCAGGGCAGGAAGAGGCAGCAGGTCTAATCCCCCTTGCCATTGATGAAGTGGCCAGTTCAGACTGGAGTTTGCCCCTGAGAGAAGCAGCTTGATGACGAATGGCAATGGGTTACTGGGGCAAGTAGTGGCTCGAAGGTAACGGGTTCCCCAAGGAAGGGAGGACCTCTGAGTGTGGGAGTTGCCATGGGACAGTACTCTGAGGTTAAGGGTGCCATGGTCTCAAAGGGCACTCTGAAGCTGAACTGAGCTTACTCCCAGAATGACTACTCGGAGGTGCCAGGATGGATAGTCATGAATTGCTGTAGGGGTATGTCTACACTTGGTCCCTATCTCAAGATAGGGATGCAAATGTAGTGTACCGAAATTGCTAATGAAGCACGGGATTTAAATATCACAAGCTTAATTAGCATAATCACGTTTGGGCGCCATTTTGAAATCGTGTTATTGCGAAATAAAACACCCAGTGTATACACATACAATGAGGAGTAACAGTTATTTCAAGAGAAGGGTTTTCTCTCGAAATAACACTGCTACACAGGGCATTTTATTTCACAATAACGCAATTTCAAAATGGTGCCTGGATGCGATTATGCTAATTAAGCGCAGGATATTTAAAGCCCGTGCTTCATTAGCAATTTTGGTACACTACATTTGCATCCCTATCTTGAGATAGGGAGCAAGTGTAGATGTACCCTAGGTAACTTAGGGTACGTTTACGCTGAACGCTTTTTTCAAAATAAGCTATTCCGGCATAGTTACGCCAAAATTGCTTATTTCATAATAACACGTCTACACCGCAGGGAAGCCTCAAAATTAGTCTGAGGCAGGCTTCCCTAATGTAGATGTGCTATCTCAATTTAGAGCCCCAGGAGGCACTGGCGAGAAATAACTTAGAATGGCTCTAGTGAGGGGTTATTTTGAAATAACAGAAGTGGAGCGTCTATACATGCCTTATTTCAAAATAGCTATTTAGGAATACTCATTATTTGTCATAGAATGAGGTTTACAGATTTTGGCATAAGCCATCCATTATTTCGAATTTATTTTGGAATAACAGAATGGCACTGTAGACACTCGCATTGTTATTTCAAAATAACACTAGTTATCTCGAAATAACGGTGCAGTATAGACACACCATTAGATCTTCAAATAAGATGACATTTCAATCAGTTAGCTGGAGCAAAATCAAAGTATGACTATTCTAATTGTTCTCCAAGAATTTCCTCCTCCCCCCCAACTATTCAACTGTTGGGTTGATGTAGAGATGGGAGGGGGGTTCAGTGAAGATACTGTAGTCAAACCATTTCTTTGCACAGGATTTCAACTCGAAGCAGGTTATAGGAGTTTAGAGAGAATGTACATGCTATATTACTCCATGAAGCTGTGGCCAGGCAGCTCTTGGGAGCAGTGGGCATCTGTGGCTCCCCCACTTTTCTTTTCCCCTTTGAGGATATTTGTGGACATAAGGAACATCCTGCATTTGGCCCTGGCTCTAAAACAATATGTATGGAGTGGAAAGAATACCCCATAGAACCTTCCATTCTAACACAGGTACTCGAGCTAGCCAATACTTGCCAATGTATCTTTCCTGGACACATTTCTTATAGTGTACTGATTTCATTTTCTAGCCAGTAGTATATGTGTGGGTGGGTGGGTGGGGGGTCTATTATTTGGTAGCCAAGTAGAAAATTGGGTTTAAGTTGGATCCCCATCTTCTGTGAAATAACCATATCTCAGCAATGTCATGAGGAATTTCTTTTTATTGGTCAAGAGGCTGTGACCATTTCTTACACTGTGGACTTTGCTTGTGTGGCCCATGATTTTGCCACAATTCAAACAAGAAGAACCTGCTAGGAAAAGGTTTTCTGTCAGAACTTTAGACTCCTCCATTAGATACATAATAATACAGATCTTTGATCTTCAGCCACACCAGGAGTCCCTCTCTTTTCAAAATTATTGGGACAGACAAGTGTGCAGAAGGCTGAAATTTGGGCATCAAAAATTGGGCTCTATTGTATATTTTACACCATCCGTGTTTGGAAAAGCACATTTTTCCCCCTGGAACTTGACTGATTGTGTTCATCCTCCTCTTCCTCATCATCATCATCTATGTATTTGTATTACCATACCACCAAGGAGCCTCAGCCGTAGATCAGGACACTGTTTTTCAAAGTGCTATCTATCTAAAGTGTTTTGGGCTGTGATTCCAAAAGATTTCTAAGTGAGTTAGGAACCCTACTTCCATATAATTCTGGTTTGGAGTTGGGTGTCGAACTTCCTTGGGTGCTTTTGAAATTCACAAGTGCTTTCTTAGTGCTTAGTGCTTTCTTAAATCCTTTATACATCTAACTACATGAAATAGTCAACAGGGATATTTTAAGTGACTCTGATGCTGTCTTTGTGAATTGAACAAATTATTGGCAGTCATGTATTTCTTAATGTGGCACCATTATTCTCACTTATGTACAGTCTGACATAATTAATCTCAGTTCCAAAAGATAAGAAAATGAAGTGATTATGGTTCACAACATTTTACTGTAGACAGAAATCCTCAACACATCATGGTCATAACTTGTCTCTCATGTGTTTCACAATATTAAATATTGAATTATTTTGTAATTAACTATTAACTTAATACAGCGATTATGCCCATTGTGTAGCACAGATGTAATATTTAATTAACTCTGAGTTATTTAATATGAAACAGTTGAAGGTGATAAAAATTTTACAAGCTATACATGAAGAAACACACTCCTGTGAAATAAAATGTAATAACTGTATGTAAGAATTGTAACAAACTTGCAGAGAGTATGGTAATTTATTAGTATATAAGTGATATAAGGGAATATTTCTAGTTTTGACACTTAGCACTATGCTTACAGCTAAGGACTGATTCCTGGAACTGTATCTGAGATTAAGGGATATGCCAGAAGTTAGCCCCATTGAAATCAGCTGTGAAACATTTTGCCTATACTCATCGGAAATATTAATATACAGAGAAACTATAACTTTCTGGGAAGTGTTTTTGGAACATTTCTTGGGGTAAATCATTGTGAAAAAATAAGTGTATTATAAAGATAGACTGGATAGCTACTAAGTGTATTATCAGGGTAGTATAGATAACATACATGCAAGCTCACTGCATCTGACACTTAAATGTTTTCTTAGACAAAAGGCTGTGCTTATTAGGTGAGCGTTAGAGTATGTTTTCTGTTCTAGCTTTATTTCGTACAAACTTATTAAACTCTGAGTATTCACAAGTGCTATATAACATTGTTGTATAGTCTCCTGTTTATGTGGTCCTATAACATTAATTTTTACAGAGATTTTTTGTGACAAATAAGAGAATACCCATTGTAACACAGAGATATATAGTACAAGCTTCTCTAAATGGTGCACCTCTGTTTTCACATGCACACTGCCACCATTCCACTGATCATAAATTTTAGATTGAAGTATCAAACTGATTTTTATATCATCATAGGGCAGCCGTGGCCAACCCTCAGCTCATGA
>JANRFK010001785.1:27127367-27137820 GCA_030068395.1 Apalone spinifera
TTTTTTTTTTTTTTTGTTCATCCTGCTGTATTTCAGATAGTATATATTTAATATAATTTCCACGGTATTTCTGGATATTTTACATGCAGTGCATGACCAAATACAAATGCATGTCCAGGTTACTTACATGGAAGTAATAGGAATATTTTACCCTGAAAAACCTAAAATAGTGATAGTTGTTTTGTAATCTGTTCTCTCAGTTCTCTTCTCCATAGTTTCTTATCAATCTGGTGCAATCACATAATGTAGATATGAATGTTGGAAGCTATTTATAGTGCTTTTGTGAAAGGTCAAATAGCTTAACCTTTAAAAAAAATTCATTCATATTAGTTCCTGTTTTCATTCTGTTTAAAAATATGCCAAACTTAGCCCCCTTTGAGAATAATAATAATTAGAAAACTCAGTGTTGATCTGTGTTTGATCATTTGTCCATTAAATGCTCACAAAAAGCAGGCATAGTAATTGTTTAGTTATAGATATTTGATCTGGTTTCATATTTAACAGCCTTCACATTATTAGCATAGTCAGCAGTCCTGATGCAAACTAAATTGATTAGTAATTTATTTTTGGAGCTGCAATACCCACAATATGTTGCAAAGAAATAGAAATCTTGATTATTAAAATCAAACAGTGAAGGAGTTAATGAAGAATATGTAGAGTTTGGAAATTCTGAAGCTAACTAAACTACCAAATTATTCTTTTGAATTAATTTATATAATACGAGCATGAAAGAATTTATAAATGATTATTGAGCAAGATTAAAATATGAAGTATGGTCCAGTGGAAGAGACTCGGGAGACTTGGATTTAAGTGCATGGAAGGTTTATTTTATTTGTCATTGTCTTTAATGGGGTTTAGCTCTGAGGTAAAGACTGGGATTAGGCCTTAATTGGAGTGTTCAGTTCTGGGCACCACATTTCAAGAAAAATGTGGAGAAATTGGAGAAGGTCCAGAGAAGTACAACAAAAATAATTAAAGGTCTAGAAAACATGAGCTATGAAGCAAGGCTGAAGGAATTGGACTTGTTTAGTTTGGAAAAGAGAAGACTGAAAGGGGACATGAAAGCGGTTTTTAGGTATCTAAAAGTGTGTCACAGGGAGGAGGGGGAAAAATTGTTCTCTTTGACCTCTGATGATAGGACAAGAAGCAATGTGCTTAAACTGCAGCAAGGGAGGTTTAGGTTGGACATTAGAAAAATATTCCTAACTGTCAGAGTGGTTAAACACTGGAATAAATTGTGTAGGGTGATTGTGGAATCTCCATCACTGGAGCTATTTAAGAGCCAGATAGATAGACATTTATCAGGGATTATATAGATTGTGCTTAGTCCTGCCATGAGGTCAGGGGACTGTACTTGATGATCTCTCAAGATCCCTTCCAATTCTAGTATTCTATGATACTATGATTCTATGATCCCCTGTTTCTAATATACATACAGGGAAGCTACCAGGCAAATGCAAAACAACAAATCCTTCATTAGAAGAGAAGCCTGTATATATGGTGGGCCATGTGTTTCCTTCCTGAGTAAAATTTATCTCTTAATTACATTAGAAGCTGTACATATTTGCAAAATATATGTGTGCCTGGTCTACACTAGGACTTTATTTTGAAATGACACCGCCCCCCCGGGTCAAATTTATAAGTGGAACATCCACACTACCAAGCCTATTATTTTGAAATTATGAGCCATGGAATTCAAAATCTGTACTCCTGATTTTATTAATAGTATCGCTAATTCCAAAATAGTTATTTTGAAATAACAGTAGTGTGCACTCTCCAGTGCTGCTATTTTGAAATAATTACTCCCTGAAGTAATTCAAACTAATTACTTCCCAGTGCTCCCTTAGCCTCTAAGTCCAAGGTAGTGCATCCACATTAATGAAGCCTGCCTTGGATTAATTTTAGGGCTTCCCCACAGTGTGGACACGCTAATTTGAATTTCTTAAATTGGGAGTTAAGTCAAATGTAGTAATTTTGAAATACATTCCTAGTGTAGTCATGGCCTGCATGTGCAGGAAGATGCAGAAAGTTTTATACAATTTTATACCAAAGAGAAATTACTGAAAACTATTTGGAATGTGTATAATGCAGTGGCTCCAAGCTTTAACGTTCAGACCTGATACTTTGCTCAGGCCAAGGGAAACAGTGTCAAATTTTCATATAAAGGTCAATGTCACACTCTCTCCGTGTAGTTGGCTCTTGAAATTCCTTTTAAATCCATTAATAAGTGCCTAGGCAGGTTAAAATGTTTCCCTACAGGTTTAAGTGTGTTACCATTTCCAATATCTGATTTGTGTACATTTATCCTTTGTTGTAGAGACTGTCCAGTTTGGCCAAAGTATGTGCAGAGGGGCATTGCTAGCCCTGAATTTCATATATCACATTAGAGGATGTTCTATCAGCCCCTGATGTTGTGACTTATGTGCTTAGGTCTTGTAATGGTGTCGCTTGTGTAGATATGTGGACAGAGTTGGCAATGGGGTTTGTTACAGGGGTAGGTTCCTGAGTGAGTGTGTCTGAGGTGTGATGTGTGGTTGCTGGAAACAATTTGCTTCAGGTTAGGAGATTGTTTGTAGGCGAGGACAGGCCTGTCTCCCAAGGTCTGTGAGAGTGAGGGATCACTTTCCAGGATAAGTTGTAGATTGTCAATGATGTGCTAGAGGGGTTTAAACTAGGGGCTATAGGTGTTGACTAGTTGTGTTCTGTCATTTTCCTTGTTGGGCCTGTGTCCCAGTCTAAAGGGACGGTGGGGCGCCCCTCAATATGCACTCACTCAGATATCCTGAGCTCTCCTCATCGTGAGTGGGCAGAAATTTGTCCCGAACACCTTTTACTGTGAGCCCTCTACCCATGTCCTTAAATAGCCACTAACAAGTTACTTGCAGGCGCAGCTAGTCCTTTAGTCCCTATTCTGATTAATCGCTCAGGAGGGCTTACCTCCCCAAGCTCGAGGAGAGTAGGGGGACCTGGGCCCTCCCTCACTCCAGGTCTCAACCCAGGACCCTAAGAGCAGAGCCACCGATCCTCTTCTCAGTTGGTGGAGATGTACCCCTCAACTCACCAACCCGTAGATTCCACGTCACCCCATCCTGGGCTGCTTCCTACCCTACAATCTCCTCCTTTACAAGGGCTCACCTTGAGGACCGTCCCATTCATGGCAAGATTCTGTCTGGCATAACTGGCTCCTCTCCAGATGGCCACACTCCCTAGGCCAAGAGACCCCCATGGACGTCCCCCCTTCCTTGCTGCAGGAGCCACCTTTTAAACTCAGGTCCCTGCTTCCAGGATGCCCGCGCAAGCGTGGTCCTGACGTGCGTCCAGCCAGTGCTGGGCTCTTTAGCAGCGGCCTGTGAACAACCCCCACAACACCACAGGGGAGCCACTGCCCGGACATAGAGGTCCTCCATTCCCTCTCTGACAGTGTGGGATTAGGAGGGCTCCGTACCTTGGGGTCCTGATACCCCATCACAGCCTGTCTTAAAGAAGAAGCACATTCACTGTTTCTCTTGGCCTGGACAAAGACATGAACTGTGTGGCCCATTATAAAACCAGCTTTCCTTACATTCAACACCTCATTGACATCAAAAGCTCAATATGGGACACTTCTGGCCCACTCAATTAACCTCATTAGCACCAGCATTACAATTTACAGGTACTATTTTTCCTCCTCTCCCTTCTTTTATGTTATGAATTCTGAGAATCCCTCTTTTATTTCACTCAAACTCATCTGTAGCCCACAAAAGCTCATGATACTATGTATATATTTTTGTTAGTCTCTAAGGTGCCACAGGACTACTCATGGTTTTTAAAGTTACAGACTAACATGGCTATCCCTCTGAGACAGCAAAGATACAGTGCCACATTCCCTTATTTCCATCAAGATAATCTATACGTGCTTCCATATTAATTGTCCTTGGATTTAAGATAATTCTGCAAATAGTCACCTTCCCACCTCAAAATTCATTCCCCATATTAAATAGATTGTCCTTCAGTCTCTAATACATCAAAAGCCTGGTGTACAAAACCATAAACAGTAACTTAAGTGAGTTAAATCTCACTAACAGTGCAATTTACATCAGTTGTTAGTCTTAATTTATGAGCAGACTTTATTAAATCCATTTAGTTTCCTAAAAGGACTGTAAATTAATTCTGTGATTTGGGACACGCTAAAGTTATTATTGCACAGCACCCTATTAAAACATTTTAACATCCCTTGTCTGCACAAATACATTGTGATGCTGTGAAAGCTTCATCAGTTCTTTGGTGTATGTACTGCTGCAGCCATACAATGGTTTCCTTTAATGTACAAGACATTCAGGTGCTAATTAGATATTTCCTGTTTAATTACATTTGATTGCACTGATACAATTAAGCCCCATTTGGATGTTATGGGTAATTGTTAAGGAGATTGTTTCTTGACAGCCCTAACCAATGTATATAGTATGTCCATCTCTGAATTAAATATTTTTAAAACATTAGTTGTTTTGTGTTCAAATGTCATCACTAGTATAAAATACAAGACGCTTATGTAGTGTGATGAAATACCTTCAAGAGCAGAGATGTGAAAAGGTAAATTTATCACCTCGCAGGTGTTAAGTGCCATAAATAACCAATGTTCATCTGTAATTCAATCCTTTATCAGTCAAAATATTAGGTACAGAGGAAAATGTCTTGCTGAAAATGTTTTGTGTAATGGAAATGCTTATTTGTTTGAGTCGCAAAGTGTTATTTTACTAGACTGGCAAAGAGCATGGAACACTTGCCTACAATGTACAAACACACAATTATGATTAAAGATTGTGGTCTCTATCGGTAGCCATAGCACTAATAATAATTTATATTCTCTCAGCAATGTGGTATAAACTAAGCAAAGACAAGTACGTAGGATCCTGTGTGCTTCTTGATAGCACAATGTGCAATGTTTCTGAAGTGGTTTTTTCCTACTGCATGTTAGACAATTCAATAATTTGCAGTGTTAGCAACATTATATCTTGAAATTAAATAGGGGGAAAACGGATGGGCCAGTCCTGAAGTCCTTATTTAGTTTTTACTGAGTCTTCACTATTTATTTCTGTGGGTGTGGACAATAAAACCCCAGTAAAGCCCCGAGGCTTATTTATATTATTTAATGTATTGAGAGTTCATAGTAATTGAGTCATGAAAAATCATGCAAAAACTTACACATGGGCTTAACTTGAAACATATGAGCAGTCCTACTGAGATTGGTAGTACAGCTTATGTTTTGAACTTATATATGTAAATTCCATCTTTACGAGGTGAGTAAAGATATATATATATATATATATATATATTACGGTGACTTAGCTGTAGGAGGATAAAGAGCATTGATGATTCTAGAGTAGGTACCAAAGAGCTAACAGTAGAAACAATTAAAGTTTGTTTGTTTAGGTTATTTTACAACTAAATTATAATTAATGAACATAGGATTCATGGTTAATTGGAAATGGTTATTTTTATTGGGTAAATAAACATGCAGAGTCCTCCCCAAAACCTAAACAAATGCCAACTGAATATGGGAAAACAGAATAAGTATCTATTTCAAGAAAATGAAACAGAATACATTAAGTTTACATATAATTCACCACAAAGCCCTAAAGACTGGAACTCTGTCACCTTATTTCTTATCATCACTATGCATTATTCATTTCTTAACATCTATGATTTTTTTTAATGAAGCTTTCGAAAGCTGTTGGAAACATTGTTGCAGTCTCAGAGTATAAATTGTCCAGAGAAAGTATATGTATTGTCTGAAAGTGCTGCCACTTATTAGCTATCCTGTTGACTAGTTTTGACAACTTTTCTCCACTCCCATCTACTGTTCAGTGTGGCTATATCTACACTACAAGTTTTTGTGGCAGAAAATATGCTAATGAGATTGTGACTTATGCTAATGAGTCCTCGTTAGCATATTTTCTGCCGGAAGAACTCTCAGTGAAGATGAAGACTATAATTCTTATTAAACATGGCTGTTATTATCTAAGTCTCTTTATCATGTCTTTAAACACAAACAAGTACCTTTCCTGTGAACCCTTCCTCCAAAATTCCAAAGGTGAAAAAGTATGTGCATCCTCCTTTTGATTTCTACATTTCAATTTAATAGTTCTTCACATTTGTCCTTTCTTGGGACATATACCAAACCTAAGTTTTTAAAAAAATCAGTTGAATCTCTGTTGGAAGAGATTGTCTGTGTGACAATGCCTGTTTCTTTAATATTTTTAGCCTGCTCCTGCTCCTTTTGAAAATCAATGAAAAAACTCTCATTGATTTCAGTGGGAGCAGGGTCAGAGCTTTAGAAAGACAGGGAATATTAAATGCCATTTGTGCTATGAACTTGATATTCCAAATTCTACTTCTCGTTGTGCCACTTCCATCCCTGTGCAGATTAAACCAGTGTATAAGATAACCTAGTCTGAGCTAGGTAATGTTACCTAAAATAGAGAGTTGGTGATACTCATGTTTTATTATTTTACATATTGTAAAGCCATATGGTCTGATTTGGTCCCCTTTGCTCACATTGACTAGTGGATTAAGAAAGGGACTCCTAAGAAATAAAGGCATGTGTGGGAGGTCTGGGACAATGCACATAATAGAAATGTCATATCTAAAGCATACTAACATGTTGCTTACTGTCTGGCCATGTGGCCCCTTTGGGTGCACATTAAAATTTTCCTAGGGTACTTTACTGTAGTTTTCTTTGAAACAGTACCATGATGAACCATACTAGGGAACTTCCAGTGTGCACCAATGGGATCTGTGCAGACCAATTAGTGTGCTTTAGAAGTCACCCCTCTCCCCCAAGGGGCATTGCCACACGGTGTACATGCCTTAAGTTGCTACTCATTGGGAGTGTGTGAAGGGGTGGATCAGGCCATAAGCACATCTTCTGGAAGCCTCATGGCCCTGTCACACGGTGCCCCCAAAAAGCAAAGAATGGAGCCAGGGGGCATGTGGTTCCAAGCCAGTATCAGGACTGCTTAAAACAGGAGGGACAATTTGAGAGCGCCAGAAGGGACTGAGAGACAATACTAATCAGGGTACTGGGATAGGTCCTGCTAGGCAGATTGAGGATCCATTCTAGGGAGAGGACTGTAGATAAAGGGACCTAACAGAGGGTATTGACACCAGCCTCTTCTTGGATTTGTACCCAGGAATGGGTGTAATTTTATCACCCAGACTGTGTGTGACTCAGTCACTGAAGACTCACCATGACACAGAGAATAATTTCAGGCATAGGTGGGTGCTTTCAAGATGTGAGTACCACCCCATTACAGAAAATAAGGATGGCAAAATCTGCTTCTGAGGTGCTTTGAGCACCTGGATCTAGTGTCCAGCACACACACATAATCATCCAATTTGGGGTGTGCAGTATGCATGTACTGATTTTTATTTTTTCATTTGGAGGGGACATTTCTGTCCCATTTCTAATGTCCACATATATGTGAAATGGGACCTTTGTTTAAAATGCACACTCATACTACAGGGATGGGTAGCAGTGCAAATCCTAAAATAGATCTGGCTGTATGGAAGCAGTTACACTCTGTCTGTGTGGGAGGTATATGCAATGCTAATACTGACTGCACTGTGGTCAATAACTTGCACTTTCTGTAGTTCGAATTGTACACATGCAGGCTGTCGGGTGTCACGTTTTATCTGATGCTTTGTGACAGATTCAGAACAGTTCTTAGCTAGGAGATTGAGTGTTTGGACCAAATGTTCCAACATCAACCGTGGTGGGAAAGCTGTTTGACATGCAAATACAAATAACTGACACTGCACTGGTGGCAGTTTGCTGCAGAAAAGACTGTTTTACCGAAGAAGAAACTTCACCATTCGTATTTCAAGATTAGAGAGTGCAGCAGTGATGTCTACTTTAAAACTCTGTATGCAAGTAACAAACTAGATGAACGAGTCTAATATGTCACATAAATATAGAAATAAACAACTGACAAATCATTTTTAACATTGGACCAGTATCTTTTTACAGTTCTTTTATTAATGAATAATGATCATTTCCCTGTTTAATGTGGCTGCTTTTTATCCTGAGGATTACTGGCTGATGAAAAAACTGCAAAGCATTTTGCAAACTGATCTGAAAACTATACCAAGAGAACATGCATCACTGAAAGGCAGTTCTTTGGGCAGTGACTGTTATTTACTGTTTATTTGAATAGTACTCGACACAATTTGGGCTGGAGTTGGCTAAGGCCATGGCGGTTACCAATATAAATGATAAACAATAATAATGATCCTCCCCACCATGCTTCTCAATAGGAAAGAAAATGTTATATTGGAACAGCTGAACAGAGAGAGAAGGGAGGGGCACACTTTGCCTTTTCCCCTCTTTGTGGTTACCTAAAATGCATATGCAGAACATTCCTGGTCAGAGTAGGATTTAAATGTTGTAAATATATTAATTTATAAAGTAAGTAATTTTGTCACAACTTGAGTCTTGTGCCTAATGCAAGTGAGGGGCTCGGAGGGGCCAGGTCCAGTTGTAATCATGAGATCCAGGAGATAACCAGTGGACCTTATTACCCTGGGGGGAAAGGAGGAGAGATTTAGTCTTTGCAGACTGAGGGTGCATCCCCACTTTAATTAAACACTCACAGCTGGCCCATGCCAGCTGATTTGGGCTCATGGGGCTCAGGCTGAGAGGCTGTTTAGTTGCAATATAGTCAGCCTGGTTTAGGCAGCAGCCTGAACTCTGTGACTCTTCCACCTTGCAGTGTCCTAGAGCCTGGGTCCCAGCCCAACCCAACCCAGAAGTCTGTACTTAAAAAGCTTCTCAGCCTGAGCCCCTGCAAGCCTGAGTCAGCTGGCATGGGCCAGCCACTGGTTTTTAATTGCAGGGTAGACAGTCCCCTTCATATTGTTCCTTAGTGCCCCACATATCCTTTTTAAGGGGAGAGAGGATTCAGAGGGGAGCTGACTCAGAGGTTTTAGATTGAGAAAACTCAACCCTGTGTACTTTGCATACAGGCTCCATACTGGACCCAAATAAATGCCTGTTTTGTGTTTTGGGATTTTTTGCAGGTGTGTGTGGGGTTTACCAATCCCATTAAAATAACAGGTTAATAAAGTTCAGAGCCTTCTGCTTCAAAGTCCACCCAAGTCTGCATCTCATTCTCCTCCATGTCCTTACCCACAGAGAGATTTCCTCAGGGAAGTGTAACTGTTTAACAGCAAGCATGCTACACTAAAAATTTATGACAATAAATAAAAATGCAAGAGAAGTTCTCTGTGGAGAGAGAGAGAGAGATTATAATTATGGTAATTGTGATGGAATTTGGACTAAGAAAATTTTTTTTTTCAGTCAGGATTTGATTTTAAAGGGGCATGTCGGACAGTACAGAGTTTCTATGAGCTGCACAAAGTGGTGACTCTGAAGAAAAGACACTACTTACTTACATACCATTTCCTACTTGGATGTTCCCAGGAGAGGGTCCCCATAAGTGTACAGACCCAAGCCAATCTTGCACAGCTTATGTGATATAACAGGATGGCAGCTCAAAGTGGTATATGTGTGAGTTTCTTCCGCATAGGACTCCTCCTCAGTTTCAGCCCTCCTCTTCCTTTGAGTGTCCATGTCATAGCAACCTCTCTGGCTAAAGAGGGATTTGAAAGGCTTCCTATGGAGTTAATCAATGCTACCACTTTGCTTAACTACAGATATCACTACAGATTGGCAATGAGCTCCCTGTTCTAGGGACTAAACTTTCAACTCTTGACTATAGAAGAAAAAAAATCAAGGAAAATATGATCCCAAAGGCATCGATGTAAACTAAGGTGAGAGGGAGTCACATAGTGTCAGGCAACAAAGAAAAGAAAAAGTGCTTCTGAAGAGTGTAGAGAATTATAGTATTTCATCTCCTTCTTCTCAGGCTGGCAGGCTGAAGCCAAAATTGGGTATTACCTACTATTTTCTTTTAAAGAGTCATAAGCTTATACACCAGCAAAGCTATATCCTGCCTGCCTGTGAGGATCCTGGCACTGAAATGTCTTGAATTCGGTCAACGCATTTAAATGGTTTTCCTACTTTTATGTTCTTTTGAAGCATGTGATTCTGGATTCCTCAAGGCCCAGCTTTTCTCCCTATATTAACCTTCCTTTTCTATGGTGAGCCAGTCAGATTCAGCTCTCACTTCCCCTATATCCGTGGTCACCAACCAGTAGATCGCGATCTACCGGTAGCTCTCAGGGGCGCTAAGAGTAGCTCTTGAGCCTTCTCTGAACTGCGCGCCTGCGCAGTACATTTACATTAGATTTCCTCATTTGAGGAGCAACTACTCACCAAGCAACAACACAGGTGAGTAGCTGCGAGGAATGGTGGGAGCTGGGAGGTCAGGAGGGCTGAAACACTCCAGCCAGCTGACTGTGGCTTTCAGCTGGAAGAGGTTGCCCCGCGCTCCAGCTGATCGGCGGCTTCTCCTCT
>JANRFK010001785.1:27139525-27156518 GCA_030068395.1 Apalone spinifera
CTTTGGTGGCCAGGCTGGCAGCTATCCTGCCATAGACAGCCACATTCCTCTGTCCAGTGCAGAGATCATGGACATTGGGGGCATCCTCCCCAAACCTGAATAAGGTCTTTGATCTCCACCCTGGACCAGGAAGGTGCCCCCCTTCTCCAGGCCCTGTCAGGCTCCTCGGAGCTGGCAGACTGCTCCTGGGGAGCGGTGGAGGGCTGGCTGCCAGTGGCTTGCTGGCTCATGTTTCAGGGCCACTGGGTTAGGGGCTCCAGTGGCCACTGCTGGCTCTGGGCTGGCAGGCTTGGAGCTGTCACAGGCACTGTGGCCAGAGTCTACCCTTTTAAGCGCTCTGGGGAGAGGGGGAGTGAGAGAAGTGTTTTTCGTTGAGGCTGGAGTGGCCACCAGGGCAGCCTGGGAAGATTGGAGGCCCCCTATTTCAAAATAAGTGTCTACACAGCACTTATTTCAAAATAGCTATTTCCAATTTGGCATTATTCCTCGTAGAATGAGGTTTACCAAATCAAAATAAATGCTCCGCTATTTCAAATTTATTTCAAAATAGTAGTTTGACTGTGTAGATGCTAGGAAAGTTATTTCAAAATAATGGCTATTATTTCGAAATAATTTTGCTGTGTAAGACATACCCTACTATAACTAGACCCCATGCTATCTTACCACAAAGCCATTAATAGGTTGGACCTCCTTGGTCCAGCACTTGTAGGACCTGACTGGTCCCAGAGGAGTGATTTTGGCAGACCATGGGAGGTCTTTTGTGGACCTTCTGTACCTGTCCCACCCCCTTCTGTGCTACCCCACCGGGCTTCACAGGTTCCCAGGCCAGAAGTCCAGCTGGGATGTGCGCTGGGCTTTCTGCCCCACTCTGTTCCCCCAGCCCTGCTGGGCCACTCACTGGCTTTCCCAGCTCTCCTCCAGCCCAGCTGAACTGCATGCTAGGCTTCACTGTTCCCACTTCCATCTCCTTCTTGCTCCCTCCACAGCCTAGCTGGGTCACATGCACTGGACTTCCCACCCGCCCCCCACAGCCCAGCTGGGCTGCGTGCCCCTCCTTCATCACATTGGGGTCCTGCCCACTCCCCCCAGCCTCCTGCCAGACCACAGATGTTGCCAGACCAGAGAGTCTTGGTTTATAGAGGTGCAACTTCTAGTATGATAAAACTAATTAGCTTCCATGATATTTCTCTCTGATGTAGTTCTCCATAGTGTCTAGTCAATACTTAATATCTTTGTTTTCTTGAACTGTTCTATTCACCTGCATACTATATTTGATCTCCTTGGTATTACTCTGCATCTTTCAATCTACCTTATACATTGCACTGCAAGGAATGACAATGCTGGCTCATCAAAAGTACAGTGATGGAAATGTATAAATACATTTCTATTTGGCATCCTTCTTAAAACTATAATCTCACTCTCTGTCTGAAACCAACATACTGACAGACACATAAAACATCTGCACTAGTAATCATTCAGTGCCAGAAAACATGGCCACTCTAACAAGCAAAACATCTTAAAATGAGAGTAAGCTGAAAAATCCATTTCACTAATTGAGGAGGGAATTGCCAGCAACCATCTTGACAATAAGAGGCTCACGGGCTTTAATCACCGAAACAGAAATGTGCTGAACAGGCAACTTCTATAGTGTGTGTTTGTGTGTATATAATGTCACAACATAGAGCATATCATCTTGATTTCACATACTTGAAGTGGATACGTAGACTCTATCATTCCTTCTATATAGATATATTTACTTCATTTAATATATGGCATCATGTATGGTTTACCTGTAGTTACAGCAAAGTTTCAACAACATTGGATTCCACCAGTGTGATTGTATATCAGGATATCTCCCTTATTTGAGTTAACTTCTCCCTTTCACCCAGGCATTCCTTTTTGCAGTTTTCATGTTATAACTAATGTTTATTCTCACAGAAAATGGAGTTGTTCCATAAGATCACATAATAATATAGCTTAGATAATTTATTGTATGGTACCTAGACAAAATAAAACGCCAAAAGTGCAGTAATATCCATTAGATGAGATCCATCTCTTTTGGTTCTCAAATTTATTATTCTCCTGTTTTCATTGGCATTTGTGGATCTGCTTTGAACTTTCCAACTAGCACTAGTTTTTAATTGATAAGTAGTAGTTTTGTAAAAATTGTCTCTGGCTCCCAGACCCCATACACTTTACACAATATACAGTTGCATTTCATTGTTCAATTCACCTTACTGCATCTATAAAATATAACAAAGATGAAAACTGGGAGTGTGAAAGAAAATTAATTTGGTGGGTAAGATGACTCTGGCTATTCTCAAAACATGAATGTAGCCCTGCTGGTCCTAGTAATAGCTGGAAACCTGCATTTGAAACCTGAAATTATCAGTGCGACAGGTCCATTTACTAACCTCTCTAAATAAAGGTGAAGGACTATTCTTGGTCTGAATCCTTTGAGTTGCATCAATTGTATATAGAAGCTACTCTTTTGACTTCAGTGCAAGTAATCTTGATTTTCACAGGATTTTTAATGAATGCAGAATTTGGACTGATTTCACTTTTAGCTAGAGGTCATGAAGAACTAGATTTTAGTTTCCATGAAAATTATCAATAAAAAATGTTTCATTTTTTCAGTTCTCAAAATAAAACTCATGGACATTTTCAGGCTTTCATCAAAAATGCTGAGAAGTTTTTGGTTTTTAAAAGATCCAAACCTGAGCATTTTCGTTTTTTGAAAATCAGAAATGGTTTGGTTTTCTAGGGAGAGGGAGATCAGACAAAAATCGTAGGGGAAAAAAGAAAAGGAAAAGGTATATTTCATATGAAAATTTCCATTTGATTTTTTAATTGTTTCTACTTTTGAGTGCTTAACGATGAATGTTAAGGAATCCATCCTTATTAACTGTAATGAGCTTAGCTATAATCTTCCAGACATTCTCATTCAGTTATTGTTTGTTTTCATATATATGCATTTTGCTACACTATATACTTTGTACGTGGTAATATAAAATTGATGTTTGTGAAAAGTGCTGTATCATCAGCTCTATTGACTTAAGTCTGCTACTTATCCACAGAACAAATAAATTATAGGCAACAGTAGTGCCTATACATACTTTCTCTCTAGGTACTCCATCTGTGTGTCTATGTTGTGTATTCTGAAGAATCCCTTAAGTGTTAAGTGTTTGCTTGTATTCTATTCCATATATGTTCTGACACCCTGCTTATCCCTATCATTTCTGAGCATCTTTTAGTAGGGCATGATGCAAAGTCAAAAGCAAATATGCTGTCACATATTTGTTCCCACATCCTTTTCCAAGGAAAGAAGTGCGAACAGAGATTGTTTTGTTTTGAATTACTATATTTTATAGATGCAGCTCCTATATATTATGTTGCTCTGCGTTTGTTAGAGAAGGCAAAGTCAAGAAATACTCCTTGTATTTACAGTATAAGGTTGTAAGTATTGGGATGGTCCCTAGTTCCTTCGTTAATTTCATTGCACAGTCCTTTGCTAGCCCTTGAAAGAGCTCTTTCTTCAGCTTAGAATTTTTGCCTGTTCAAAGGCCCATTCAGTTTTCTGGACTATAACTGCAGGCTAGAGTAGAGTAATTCACAGTACATAACTTGATAAATTCGATTCCCTTTTCTGTATCTGCAAACAGCTTGTAATTTTTGTTCTACAACTTTGCTCTCTCTTCATAAGTGCCATTTTATGTTCCTTACTATCAAGAACTCTTGGGTTAGGCCATCATTCAAGTACTCTGAGCCACAGCTTGTGCTCTATGACTGGTCATCTAAATCACATGTTTCTGTAGTGTTTGGTTTGGCTTTTTTTTTTATGATGCATGTGTCTCAAGAAATTGGGGCATTAAAACCACAGGAAGACAGCCAGAGATGGAGGACAAGTAAGTCTGATAAATGTAAGGACATTTAATTATCTACTTATTCTATTTTGTACACAAAAAAAACAGTATATTTGGCTGTACTCATAGGGTATGTCTAGACGACACGACTCTGTTGATGGAGCCATGTAGATGAGTTTACTAGACATAGGAAAATGAAGCGGCAATTTAAATAATTGCCACTTCATTTATATCAAAATGGCCGCCATGCTGTGCCGATCAGCTGTTTGGCGGCACAGCGGGGCAGTCTGGATGCTCCGCGGTCAACAACGGAAGCCTTTGTCGACCGCTCCATTATGCCTCGTGGAATGAGGTTTACTGGAGCGGTCGACAAAGGCTTCCGTTGTTGACCGCGAAGAATCCAGACTGCCCCGCTGTGCCGCCAAACACCTGATTGGCACAGCGCGGCAGCCATTTTGATGTAAATGAAGTGCAATTATTTAAATCGTCACTTCATTTTCCTATGTCTAGTAAACTCATCTACGTGGCTCCGTTGATGGAGCCATGTAGTCTAGATAAAGCCATAGATCCTAAGGCTAAAATCAGCTATTGTTTTTTTTTAACGTATTGAAAAAGAGTGTGAATGTGTGTTCATCAGACTTAATATTCATTATTCCTTTTTTCGATAATGCTTGCATGCATAGAAATTGACCTTAGCTGTAACTTTTAGCTCTGAGTCCAAACTCCTCCAAAGATTTGGGAATTTATTTTATGCTCTTAGTAAGAACATGTAAAATTGAATTATTGTGAAAAAAATATTTGTTTTTCAATTTGAAGAAATACTCAGCTCATCTAAATGTTAGTCCAGTCTGTTCAGTCCAGAGGTAGGCAATAAGTGGCCAGTGGTTCACCAGGGTGGGCCTCTGGTGGGTAGCTTAGTGCTTTATTTTCATTCATGCCTGCAGGTATAGCCACTCACAGCTCCCATTGGCTGGGGATTTACATTCCCGGCCTGTGTGAGCCGAGGGAAGTGCTGTCTGGGTCTTCCCCATTTCCAACATCTCCTGTCAGGAACATCAATCTGCGGCCTATGGTAGCTGTGAGCAACCATACCTGCAGAGGTACAGATAAATAAAGCATGAGGCAGCTGGTTTAGACAAACCCAGAGCATACCTATCCCTGGCTTAGACAAACCCAGAGCATACCTATGATCCAATGCAGTTTATGTGGAATTGGAAGGAACAGTGAATATTCCATAGACAGGACCTTAGCTGTTGTATGTGTTAGTTTGCGGATAGATCGGTGAAAAGTGCAATTATGTAACACATGTGATTGTGGTTCTGTGTGCTTTTGGGGGAATTTGCCTAGTGAATCAACGCTTTTAAAAATCAAAACCCTTTGAACACAGAAATGTTATCTAGAAAATGAGAAGATCCTTGCCACAGCAAATGCATTCCCGTTCTTGCTGGCCTGTTGTAGTGGTGGGAATCTTGGGAACATAGGGGAAAACTGGTGGTAAAGTTATTTCACACAGATCCCTATGTGCAGTCAGATTATGTCTGGTTTTGACATGGAATACGTATCATTTGGAGGTTATAATAATAGCAAATCAGGGGAATGGTTCTCTGTAAAACAATTTCACTGAAGCAGAGGAAATTTCTTTTCAATATAAATGACATGCAAAAGTATTAAGACTAATATATTTGAACACAAAATTGAATATCTATGGCACACACTTTTGAATATTAATAAAAACTAGAGAAAGAATAATAATTTATCATATAAGGATATTACTCACCAAACCTTCACAGAATCAGTTCTTGTGTGTGTTGTGCATATTATCATATGAAAGTACAGTTGGCCTGAAGAAGCAGTGTTTAAATACTGATAAATTCAAGAAATAGCTATTTGAATGTGATACTCAATTCCCTTTCCCCAACCAAAACATGGCTGCTAGTTTTCATAGCTGTCTCCCACTTTTTAATTTGTATTCTCCTACCCTATGGTATTTTGCATTGTGATAACCATGCCATCAGATGACACAACATTAAATTGAAAATACACTTTCCTCTCTTCAGTTCAGGGCATGTACTCAGAATTAAATTTGCTTGCAATGTTTTGCTCGGAGTAAATATTTTAACTGCAAAGTATGTATAGCAAATGCGTTCATCTTGCTTACAAGTCAACTGTTGCCTAAAGATTAATTCTACTCAAATTAATTTGGACCCTACAGCATGTCTTTACTAAACATCACATTATAAAAAATGCAAAATATGCCGAACAAGTCATTTAGAGAGTAGCACTTCAGATGAGTGGAATCAGCTGTATTTAATCTTTTTCTTACTACATAACTATGAAGTCAGCCACAAGTGAAAAGTAAAATCCTCAAGTCCTTTGAGTATAAGGAGAAACTGACATTAGTGGGGAGCCAACTGATATTGGCAGAAGATGTTGTCACAGACACTTCCAGGAATGAATCTGCATATAGGACCCAATTCTCCACTTCTTACTGAAGCAAAATATTCTAATAAAGTCAATGGGAATTTTGCCTAAGTGCGACATAAGGGCTATATTGAGAAAATGTATAGAAGAGAATAATAGCAATTATACAGTTTTGTGATAAGTACATATTGGAGCAAAATGTGCTAGATTTCTCAAACCGATGAAAACTGCAGTTTCTCTTTCTATGAGATTTTATAAGTGGCAAAAGCCTCTAACTGTAAAATATTGTTTGAGGACCTAATTCTTTTTCCCTTGACATGTGCTCACCTCTCTCATTTACACTATGAAATGTGTGCGCTAGATATATAAAATCTGTTAGAACTGTTATTCCGTATACTTGTTTGTTAGATCAGAAAAAGTTACTACAGCACAATTGTGATCCCTGATAGGAAGCCACTCTGCCCAATATATTTGACTGAACACATTCCAAAGATCTGAGTAAGGATAGCAATCAATGTTCACTTAATATAATTGTGAATAAAGTTCCCTATACATTTCCAGCGTGGAACTAAAATTAAATCTATCTGCTTTTTTTTTTTTTTTGCTTTGTTTTTTGTTTAACCAGATACATATTCCATAGAACCCAATTTAAATGATCCCACTGAAGGAACTGGGATTTGAATTTGGCCTGTGGAAAGGAAAGATTCTTGTGAATTTCAATGCTGTGACCCAGTCTGCTCCCAAGAATAGAACAGGATTGTGCATAGCTTGTTCATAGCTTGTGTCATGTAGCCATGGAATTCCACTCCCTCATTCTGAAACCCTTATATTTTACTGTGGTCCACCTCTTTGTTAGTACACCTGTTGGTTTTTCAAGATCAGACATGGATAAAATTATATACGTGCACTGTGGAACTTATTTATCATGAAGTGCAATATGTTGACTCTCCATTTTATAGTGGATGGACATAAAATGAATTTTATCTATACATTGTCTAGTGTATGAAATGTAATTCTGATTATAACTATCTGTATTTGGTTAATTTATTTTGTCAGAAGGGGTAGGAATACTTATGCTATGAGGGCTCCAGTTACATTTGTGTCCATTTGCTCATGCTTGTTTTGGTCAGGAAGGATCCTAACAGTCTACTACTTTTTATCAACTAATATTTCAAGTGGTACACAGCAGGTGATAGAGGTGAAGATGAAGCAATCTGAAGATGAAGCAGTTTGTAGATGATCATGGTGTCTGCATAGTTGTCATCACAGTCTGTTAGGTGTAGATATAGATAATAAAATACTTTGAATGTTCTTTCACTACTAACAGTCTATCATTTTATATCATAGTTATCAGAGGCAACTGAATTTGAGTTGGTATTGTTTCCCGTTCAGTACACACAATAAAAAAAAGTTATATTTTGTGTCTTGTATTTCATCATTTTAAGATTTTTTTTCTCCTTAGCAAAGCAATTAAATTTGTAAAAAAAGCAGAGGATAAAATTAGCTTGGAAGATACATTGTAATTAATTGTGGTCAATAGAACCATTTCAAATGAACATTTCTTATATGTTTGACATTCAAAACACTTGAGCACAAATGTATGGAAAAGAGTTTATGTTTCTGTTAACATTTCAGCTGTGGTAGTACAAGTGTTTGATGTGAATTTTCTTGTGGTAATAGGATACTTACAGCTTTTAAAGAAATGACGCAGGAAACATTTTCCCTATACCTTAGAGGCTTGTATTTTGTCATAGTTGATGGCTCTTATATTGGATTTAGTATAATTCAATTATCTTTCCAAATTGTATGTTACCTATTTGAGAATAGCATTCTTCTTAATGGCATTCAGTACAAGGCAACTCAGTGTGGATTACTTTATCATGAATCTTTAAACAATATATGGGATTTAGGGTGATTTGTTACCATGCAGGAAAAGCCAACATTTGTTGATACAGGTTAACTAAATCAGAGCAAGTGAGGTTTATCTATTTACTGTCCTAGCAGAACTACTTCTCCATTTCAGTTCCATTTGCTGCTGAAACTAATTGTTAAGTCATGTGTAAATAATAATCCTCATCAAGAAGTGGCATTGAACATTATCAGATAGACTGTGCAATGTGCTGTAAACTAATGCTGTGTAATAAGTTCAAAGATGAGCTGTAGCTAACAGGGGAGAAGTATATTAAAGTCTCCTCCTAGAGAGAGGCACAAAGGTCAGCCTTGTGTGGCAGCATTGGTTTTATACATTTGCTTTCATGCCCTTTTCTCCCCCATGACTTAATTCAGTTGTCATTTGACAACACTGCAGCTATGAAACCACGGCAATTACTCTGATCCAATAAACGAGCAACTCTTTTAGTAGGAAAAAAGGCAGAAAAACACAATGGGGAATGGGGAGAGAGAATTGACATCCCATCTCACTTGAGTTCTGAGCCCTGTTTCTCTGGGTTTGTGGAGATTTGCAGCAGTGAGGGAGAGCTTGAGAGCAGATTGGGAGGATGAAATGGGGTTTGCAACCCTTGGCTGTCACAGATAAAACAACCGCAAAGCAAATGCAGACTGAAACTGTATCAACTTTATGCAGTGAAAGCAAGCTGTACGGGCCACCCACAAGGAGGGTAATCCTTGACACTGAGCTCTCCAGGTCTCAGAGGAGTCTTGCAACCTGAGGGCTGAACCTCTTTTGAAGGAGACCTTGTCTCACCCCAGAAAGAAGAAAAAAATGGAACACTATTTGAAGAAAGCAACTTAGAGAACCAGGAGCAGCAGCCCTCAGGGAAGAAAACTCTATTGGTTCTGACCTCAGGTGGTTAATGTGAAGGGGCAGATTTTGCAGTGTGTATGTAAAAATCTTTCCACTTGGCTTCAAAAGGGAGTGCTGTCAGAGGAAAGAGTTTGGGACTGACTATAGTATATTCCCTCCTATGTACTTTATGTTCTGAGCACCTTTTTTCTCCTCTTTAACACCTTCTTCTGGCATGGGCTTTCCCCACTGATTTCTCATAACATAAGAACAGTCATGATGGGGCAGACCAATGATCCATCTAACCTAATGTCTCGTCACTGACAGTGGCCAATGACAGATACTCAAAGGGAATGAACAGAACAGACAATCAACAAGCCACCCTTTCCCTGTTGTCTACTCCCAACTTCTAGCAAATTGAGGCTAGGGAAATTCAGTGCATGCTGTTGTATCCCTGACCATGTTGGCCAACAGCCATTGATAGACCTATCCACCATGAACATATCTAGTTCTTTTTTTTTTAGCCCTGTTATAGTTTTGTCCTTCCCAACAACCCTTTCCAACAAGTTCCTCATATTGACTGTGCAATGTGTGAAGAAGTATTTCCTTTTGTTTATTTTAAACTTTCTGCCTATTAATTTCATACTTGATAATAGATGTTCTTCTTGTCCCTCAGGGTACATCTACACTAGCCCCCTAGATCGATCTAGAGGGGCTAATGAGGGTGACCGAAATTGCAAATCAAGCTGGGATTTAAATATCCCGCACTTGATTTGCATGTTCCCATCCGGTCGCCATTTTAGAAATTGACTAGCCGCAGTGAAACAGGATTCCGATTTAAAGCCCCTAAATCGAATTAGCTGGTAAACCTCATTGCAGGAGGCGACCAAGATTCCATATTGTAGCTTGTGCAGGAGCTCATATTTTGCCTGCTAACAATGGCTAAGTAAGTGACAACCTCTGTCTGTTGCTCATTATACAAATGTTTCTCACTCCATTGTTACCTCATTCTACTTGTCCAATCACCAGTCAGTTAACATCTATTTACCACATTTAGTACAGCACCTGGCACGTGAAGTCATTGCAGGTCACTTGATCATTTCTTGTACATATTTATGCTTTTAGTTGCTGCTACCACATAAACACTAATTCTAGCAGGTTGGATTGTGAGTTCGTATTTCCTGACCGTGAAATACCCACCACTCTTCCACTGCTCACAGAGCTAGACAAAAATAGTGCAAAATATATGAAAATAGTTGACCACATTTTACAATCAACCTGCTTTGCCCCCCTCCTTATGTCTATTTTCTAAGTGTGTTCTAGCAGATGAGTTTCCTGGCAGGAATATACATGGAAGGTGTACGGCGTAAGTGAACATTAGAAAAAAATCTATGGAAAATAATTAATTCATAAATATGAGTATTTCCACCAGAAATTAGATTTTTAAGAGTTAAACTCATTTAGTTAGGGTGTAGAAACAACCCTGTGAACTCAGTATCTGCTCAGAAATAAGTAACATATATTGATATCTATTTGAATACTAAATTAAGTAGAGTGTTTTTGGGAGTATGTAATCCTAATCCCCCCTGTGTACACATACTACATACTATTAAAATAATCTTCATACAAAAAATGCCTTTGAAAACTAATCACCAGCTGATCAATAAAATGGTAAATGTATGTGGTAACATCATATGTAAAGCTATGAATTCCTTTTGAAGGATGTGACTAGTCATCCTTGCTTAGGTAAAGCTGTTAAACAGGTCTATCCTAGATAAAGGAATATAGTTTCCCCAAACAGGAGTGACTTCTAAAGAACTTTGAAAGACAATGACAATGTATTTATATATTACACATATGTAATCCAGTTCTCATGGAGTGGAGGCAAACTTCACTATCATGGCAGGAGATAAGACTGACAAGCTCATGGCTAATGTTCTTTCAGATGCCCTGAAGGAGCAGGAACCCATTAATTTTCATTTTAGCAGACACAATTCCAAAGAGGTAAATAGCAAGAACTTTAAGACAAACTTTCTGTTGCTTATCTCATTGATGGAAATAGACATTTGTCAAAAGGTCTTATTCAAAAGATTTAATTTCAAAGCTTCATTGGACTGGGAGCTTGATTCTGATGCTATAGTTGGGTCACCCTTTTGGTGGAAACATGTTGAATCTAGTCTATATGCTTTATTAGACTAGATTCAATTTATTGACTATAAAGCATATTATCTTTATTTCTCTTATAACCATCTCTGACTTGAATCCTTATGCCTTAAAATATATCTCTTTGAAATGAAACACACTTGATTTTTATTTAATCTAAAGTTTAACCATTCCAGTGTCATGTTCTAAATACATGTTTTGGTAACTCCAGTGAAAGTAATAAACTGTTATAAACTGGTTCTTCGAGGGAGCAATAATCCTTACCATTCCTCTGTTCTAGGAAAGGAACCCTTTTTCTGAAATGCACCTTTGGGGAAAATTGGGGATAACATCTGTAGAAATGAACATTCTTTATATCAAATCATATATTATAGCAGCATCTGGATGCTGGTAAAAACAAACATATATCCCATTCTTTCAAGAAGAATTGATATATATGTTAATATATATTTGGACTAATAATTAGTCAGAGGAGTTTTTTTGATAATACATTTTATAAGGGACATTTGTTATTTTCATAATTCATCCTACAAAATATTGAAGGAACCAGGTAAACACATTACATTCTTAAAATGAATACATACAAACTTACCTTTTCATCCTCTATGGTCCAGGCATTTTGGACACATCTAGACTCTGTGTTTTTTTCAAAAGGAGATATGCTAATTTGGCACTAATTTGCATATCTTCTTCCGATAAAAGGTCTGAAAGCAGGTCTTTCAAAAGTGAAAGTATTCAGGCCATGGTTTTTTGGGGGAAAAAAAAAACCTTTTTTGCAAAAACATGTAAACCTTTTTTTTAGAAAGAGCGGGTTTTTTTTAAAAAAAGGTTTTTTCCCCAAAAAAACCCACATCCAGACTATTTTCACTTTCGAAAGACCCACTTTTGAAAATGCGATCAGAAGGAGATATGCAATTAGCACTGAATTTGCATAGCTCCTTTCAGGGAAAATATTGTAGTGTAGACGTGCCCTTTGTGTGCTTCCACATTTAACAAAGCGTCTACCCAGCACTTATTTCGAAACAGAGCACTCTTCCTCGTACAATGAGAGTTATAAGAGTAAGAGTAAGACGTTCTCCAGCTTGACAGTATTTTGACATTATTTCGAAATAACTGCCTGCTTTGTAGATGTGGACTAAGTTATTTTGAAATTACAGTAGTTATTTCTCAATAATGTTGCTGTGTCAACATACCCAAAATGTACAAATCTGTCTAGAGATGTTCATGAAGAGCTGTTTGCAGTAGCAGGGGAGTGAACTGTCTAAGCCAACAGGTCTTTTTCACTGCTATGTTCTCATGTAGATGTTCAGAGACCTGTAACCTTAACACTGACCACTCCCCTCAATTAAACCAAGAGGAAAATTCCTATTAATTTAGATATTTTCATTGTTATCTCAAGTGTCCTATCCTTTTCTCATGGGTTTGAGTTTGCTCGAAAGTCAAAATAAATATCCTGGAATGCTTAAAACCAATAAATTAAAGGAGCTGATCTCTAGTATGTGACAGAAGGAAAGTATACACTCTCACCTGTTTTCATGTATTTTGTAATGAATTGCTTTTAGGGAGAAGATTGTAGATTTCTAATTAGGAGGTTTTTGGAGAAAAAAGAATCAAATTTTATATCCAATCATAAAACAGTTTATTGCTTTTAAAAGACTCAGCTGATTAGAATGGGTAATGAGATTACATAACCATTTTTCTTCATATCTAGCAAGCTCCAGAGCTAGGAGTTTTAAAAAACAATTTTAATCATTGGTAGTGCAAGAGTGATAACAACAGCCTTGTACTCTTTGTCCTCAGCAAAAATACAGTTTCCTTTTTGAGCTATAATGTTTTGCTTGGGTCTAGGAATGCACACTTATGGGAATTATAGTATTGCCTTGTATAATAGTGTAACCCACATATCTACTGGGTGTGGTTTAGTCCCATGTAGTGGCACTTAGACCACTTACAGTGAGTGATAAGTATGAGTGAGCGCTATAGCCTAACCTGAGAGCCATCTGGCTTTATAGTGCAAGTTGTAGAGGCTCCTGCACTAAGCTCTAAAGGTGCAGGTTTGGGTCTCCCTACAGGTGGTTACAGTAACACAAAACTTCCTTAAAAACTGAGCTGTCCTATAAATAGTGCATGTACATTATAAATGAGCAATCTGTCACTACGTCAATGATTTTCTAATGAGCAGAAGGGTCTGAGTACTGTAAAACTTGTGAGAATATATGTATGTGCAAGAAAATTGTGGGGGTACATGGTGAGTGAAGGCTAGGAATGAAAGATCCCTAACCATTGAGCCATGTGTTAGATATTTATATTCCCCATTTCAGTGACCTAGATGTTACTGTACCATCTTCCTTTTTGTTGCCTTCTCCAGTGTCCTCAGGTTCAATGCCTCTCTCCTGTAGCACAATAGTCTGCAAGATCAGTTTACCTAATTTAATGTAACATTCCCATTGAGTTAAATGGACCTGGGCAAGTGGGGGGCATGGCATGGTATGGGAGTTTATCTAATAGAGCAGGTGATTGGAAGATGAACCTCTAGATTCAGTTCCTACTTCTGCCACCAATTTGTTGCTTTGTAAAAAAGACATTGAGATCCTTTTATGGAAGGTTCCATATGAACTACATAAAAATTATTATATTAAAATTGTTTAAATGTTTTGAGTCTTTTTGCTGATATTTGAATGTCCTCTAATTCATCCTTAATTTACAATTGTAAAGGATTACTGGATACAAGCACAATTTATGGAGAGCTGTAAGCAGTACTAAAGTTTTTCTATTAGTGTAACTTCTATTCAAGCCAGTGAAATAGCTATACATAGAAGGAATGCAGGACTAAGTTGGTCACTAATGATTCAATGCAGGCCCACTAACAGGTGGGAGGGAAGAAAGAGGAGGGAATGGAGGCAACTGCCCCAGGGCCCAGTGATTCAAAAAGGCTTGGGGCACCCTAGCACCACTGCTACTCAGGCAACAGTTTCCCGGGGTCTTTAAATCACCACCAGAGCCCCACACAGCTTGCTCCAGGTGAGGCTGAGGGCTGACTGAAGGAGTCCAGCCCTCAGTCTTGCCCCTTCCTCCTGAAGCCCGACCCCTTCCAGACAGAGACGACCCGTGGATGCATGAAATCTCGGCAGTTGTCTAGGGCACCACGTTCAATGGGGCACCCAATGATGACGTCAAGCCATTGAAGGCTATGAAGGCGGGGGCGCCAATCGCGCATTCCACCTAGGGCGCCAGCTGCCAGCAGCTCACCTCGAGCTGCTCCTGCTTCCAGAATTCCTTAGCAATTCTGCCAGCCCCACTGATCAGTGAAACGAAATATTTAAGTATGTGCTTACTTCCCTGGTGACTTCAATGGAACTTTAGAACATCCATAAAGTGAGCACATGTGCTCTCCTGAGTAGGGATGGACCGCTGAATTAGAGACTGAAGGTTTATCTAATATCCATTGAACTCAATAGGAATGTTCCATTAAATTCATAAGGCATTGACCAAGCTGTGAGGGTGCGTCTACACAGCACCCTAAACTTGAAATAACATTCTCAATTTGGCCTATGCAAATTGCATATTTTATTTTGATTGTATTTCAAAATGTCTTATTTTGAAACTTGGTGCATTACACAGTGCCAAATTTGAAAATAACACACTATTTCGAGACATCCCTTAACCCTCGCAGAACGAGGGTTACAGGGATGACAGAATACCGCGTCCATTATTTGGAAAAATATTTTGAAATAACAGGAAAGTTTAACAGGGTAGTTATTTCAGGATATCCTGAAAGCCCCCATTTAGAAGTGCCCTAAATGATCAAGTGTTGCACCTGTTAACCTGAGTGATTAGCCAATACTCAGGGCCTCGCTGGGTTGTTTCCGTTAGAAGGAGAAACAGGTGATGGAGTTAGCTATTTCTTTGATGTGATACTGTTTATTCACACAGAAAATGAACAAAGTTCTGTTTCCCTGAGCACAGTAGGAAAAAATTAGAAGGATGCCATCTCCTTGCTTGCTCTTGGCTAACAAACATTGCACACTCTCCTGTAAAAGGTACACATTGTACCTTTTAATCCAGAACTGTGCTCTCTTGGTTTTCTCTGAAGGCCGTTCCACCAGAACTTCTCTTCTTTTCCCTGCCTTTTCTGGCTGCTTTCTGCTGGCTGTCCACTTTTTGTACATTCAGACATCCTCAGCTGTACTCAATCAAAGCCCTAGCCAATAGATTTGCACTCAATTCCTAGATAAACCCCTCTTATTCCCTCTAGGTTAGATGTTGCTCAAACTTTTCATGTGGCTAATACTTTGAGCTGTAGCTTCTCTTTGCTTTAAGCTCTCTTCTTTCCTAAAGGAACAAAATTGCTTTGGGCAATGAGCAGGCCCATCAATGAGTACTGTGATTGCCCACATATCAAACCAGTTGCCAACACCTTCCAGCATAACGCTATATTTGGTCAAGTTATTTATTTATTTATTTCTTAACACTAACAGGATGTGAGTCATTATTATTCACTAACATGTACCATTTAAGTTTCCATAATATAAGTTGAACCTCTCTAGTCCAGCACCCTCAGGACTTGGCTGGTGCTGAACCGGAGAATTTTCTGAACCACAGGAAGTCAATATTTTCCAGCAGCATTACCAACACTTCTACTGCTTCCTGGGCTCTTAGAAGATACTTAGGGGTAAATTAGAGCTAAATAACATCACAGAACAATGAGAGCCAGGGCTGGTGGGTTGTAAACAGACTTTATGGGACCTGTGAAAACTTAGCCACAATAAGTGGACATATGGCTAACTAAAATCATGCTGTGCCACAGATGTTGCCAAGCCACAAATGTTGCCAGACCAGAGAGTGCCAGACTAGAGAGGTTCAACCTGTATTTATCTGACGTAAGTATGGAATGTGTTCTTTTTTTTTAACTAAAACTTTAAAATGGACAGAAAGGACAGCCAACTCTGCTGTCTCTAAAGATTGAACATTATAAGAATGATCAGTAGTGCACCCTGCGACAGCACATGAAAGCACAGAGAAAGATAATAGAGCATGGGCATTTATTAAGCTGTCCTCTGCATTGCCTTTCAGGTATGAATCCTTTTGACATCGGCTTACTCTGTGGGTTTTGTTTTGTTATAAATGGCTCTAGAGGACAGGGTGAACTAAAGCCCATAAGAATACCCAAACATCTTACTGAAATTACTGAGCTTTGTAGATCCCCCCAATCATAACCAGACAAATGATGAAAAGACTCTTTCACACTTTGCTTGAGCAAGATAGTTATCCAGACAGACCTACAAAGTCTGACCTCATGTATACTTGGTCAGCCTCCTTGACTTCAGTGCCATCAGTCAGGGCATAAGTAGTACTAAATGTGTCCTTGATCCATGTTTTGTACATGTAATAGCTTTTTATACTGTATTAACTTAAATTAAGGTAGATCTTTCTTTTTGTTCATTGTATTATTAAAAAGTTATTTTCCTTGTATTATTGAACAATTATTAAACAATAATAACCTGTTATAATAATAAAGCTGATTTCTTAGGGAGAAAGTATGCATTCAGTCTTGTTAGCAAAAACTCTCCTTTGATATATGAAGAGAAGTTAAAGTTTTATGCTTTTCTTTTAAAAATATGTCTACTGCCACTTGGATACTACTTGGGGGGCTCTCTCTCTAGAATCACATCGCAAGTGACAAGTATAAAATTTGTTCTTCCCTTTAGGGGTAGCTCTATAAGCCACAGTTTTCCACATCTCTTCCTGGTTTAAGTCATAGAATCATAGAATACTAGGACTGGAAGGGACCTCGAGAGGTCAT
>JANRFK010001785.1:27156618-27169474 GCA_030068395.1 Apalone spinifera
TCGCTTCCCATTCTGTATGTATGAAACTGATTGTTCCTTCCTAAGTGGAGCATGAGTTCATGAGTAGAACTAAATTAAAATATTTAAAAAGAACTTTTCTCAAAGATGTACCTTTGAATTTTGGAAAACTCTGTGTGCTCTGCTTCCTAAACAATTCAATATCCATTTCCTTCTGGTGTGTATATTATTTTATGTGGTGTATCCTTCAACTGCTCTAAATTGGCTGGAAAGACTACAACGTGAAATTGGCATAAAGGAACGAATCCAGGAAAGATCCTCAATGAAACGATTATTTTTGTTGTGGTGATGGTAGTGGTAGCAACTATGAGCCCTTGTCATGGAAAAACTCTTTTTGTGTTAGGAACAGTGGGTTGGGCATAAGATCTGTTATTCACAGAACTGAGTCTGATACAGCCAAAAGGGAAGAAAAAATATAGATAAAAGGAAAGATTTCAAAAGAAAAGCAATGCTTTTAAAAACAGTGATAAAATCAAATTCTGCCCTAAGATACACCCATGAACCTCCTATTGAAATCAATAGGATTTGTCTGTGCATATCTCAGGGCAGTATCAGTCCCTGTATCACAGTATTAATAAGCATTTTCCTCTTTAAAGCCTCCCTTTTATCTTTTTTTCCTGTATTTTCCCTCTGTCCCTGCAGTGGTGCTGGTACTGCTGAATGCTGATGAGAAGAACAAACAAAGGAACACAGAATTGTTTGAAAATCTTCACACCCAAGTCAAACTGTCTGTGTGCAAACCCTCAGAAACAAGGGTGTCTGTGCATTATAGTTATAGATTTGGGTGCCTACCTTTCGACTCTTATGCCTGAAAATTCTTTTCAGTTGAGTGTTTCATTAAGGGAACAGACACACTCCTTCACTATACAGGACACTGGTCACAAACCACAGAACAACTCGAGCTGTCCAGATTTCTATCACATCATCATTTTCCTGGACACAGGTGAGAGAGAGCCTTAGTATGGAACAAAAAACGTTTTCTTCTCTAAGAGCAACCATTGCAAACTTCCAAATTGTTGTTAGAGGAAAAAATTGAACTCCTTTGCTGGACTTGCAAATAAATCCCTTTCACTTTTTCTTCTCTTCCCAACCATGGACACCCTAAAGAAAAAGGGTGGAATCTGTGAATTTACATCTGTTTTGGATAAAAGTGTATCTCAGTGGAAAATAAAGGGAAAGGGAGGGGAAAGCACTCAAAACAGGTTAGGTGGCCACCAAATATAGATGATCACACATTATGAGGGTTTCTTAAAGCAGATAAAACTCCATTTAAATGTAGGAAGGGAAGAAAGGTAAGCAGGTGCTTTAACAGTCTACATTAATCAATGGTGTATAGGTGATGGGAAAATGGGCTTTACCTTATCCCTCTCTCCTCTCCTGTGATATCCCCAGAATGGTGTTGAGTAATGCAAGGGACTCTAGTTCACACTGGCTATGAATGGAGGAAATTCAAGCTTTGCTTAAACATTGCATTAGGTAAACATCAAATTTGTAAGTCTACTTTGAGCCATTTGTAGAAATAGGTAATGAAATGCCTCGCTTCATTTTTCAACTGTTTTTGAATGAGATCCAGATTCTGATACCAGTTCAATATTCTTTTTTGTCCAAAAGTAGTCTCATTGATTTAATGGCTCTATTTGAAGAGCAAGGAATTACTCACATTAATAATGTATACCATGTCCACACATAGCAAAATCTGGTCCCATTTCAGCACATACAATCCGTGGAAAGGAAGCTGAAGAGAGATTCAACAGGATTTTGGGGAGGGTTGGTTCTAAAATTGTATTAAAACTGCTAGTCTGAAACCTCATATAATTTTCCTGCTGGGTGTAGAATGAAACATTTCATCATCAACTTTGAAAGAAGACAGAACATAATTTAATATCAGCCCAGAAACTTTATTCTTAGGTAAAGGATTAGAACAGATAATAATAGTCCAGCATGTACCAAATGGGGCAGCTCTCTGATTACTTACCAGTAAGAAAATCTGATGGGTTGTCAGGTGGATCTGATCTCTATGTTTGTTTAAAATGAAAATCCAAATGAAAGAAAATGCATACAGAATGCTCTTTTCTGTCCCTATTTTCAATCCTAATTTACAGAATTACTGAATCAGGGGGGAAATCCCCCATGCTCCTCCTAGATGTTTTAGGGTTATGGTTGTCTTGCAGTAGTGGCCAGCAGCAATCTTTCTATCACATTCAGCTGAAAGAATAAATATACATTTAGTGCCGAGGGGCAATTATGAACTAGACATAAGCCTAAGAGGTCAAAAAAGGGATTTACTCACCAAAGTTTAGGAAGGAATTAGACTTGATTTCTCCATATTCATGACAAATCCCACAGAGTGAAATGAAACTAATAATAGAGCCTAACTTTCTTCAAACCTCCCAAGGGGAATATAGGCAAATTGTTATTCAGGCACCCAAAAAAAAAAAAGGCAAAGATTTTTCTTCAGCTTCTTTCCTTCTCCAGCATAGATAACTTGGAAGCATGAACATATTCTGTTGCTAAAAGGAAGGTAGCCAATGATTCCGTGTGCAGATTAGGCTGAGAAAATATAAAACTCCTCTTTAAAATTCTTTGTTGATTTGGGTGGCAGGGGAAAGATTCCTGTGTCATTTTATGGATCTGAGGATAGAGTTAACATTTATAAATATTCAGTGGTTTAGAGACATTGAGTGGATGGTATATTGAAGCAATCTATCCCCCCCGTAACACCCTTCAGATGCCTTTTTCTCTCCCTTTCCTATCTTTCCCAACATATGACTGGTGAGTTATTAAAAGGCCATTATACCTTGAATAATTCCTTCAAATATGTGTTAACTAAAAACACTAAACAGTCCCTTCCACAATGTATTTAGCTGTGCCACTCTAAGAGTAAGTCTACACTGAATATGCTACCGTAGTTACAGTTGCTCCTCTGTAGAGCTCCAGTGTAAGTGCAGGCACTACCTATGGCAGAGATGGGCAAAATGCAGCCCGTGGGCCACAATCGGCCCTTCAAACTGCAGATCCAGACTGCTGCCACCATTCCATGACATGGTGAGACCTCAGGTAGGCTCCCTGCCTTCTGTGCCCCAACACACTGCTCAAAGCTGCTGGCTGTGGGGGCCACGTGCTTCAAGCCTTAGGGAGAGAGAGGAAGGGTTTGCATGCTACCTCCATCCCTAGCACAATCTCACAGCTCTCATTGGTTAGAAACTGGCCAATGGGAGCTGCCAGTACTGTGTTTGTGGCACAGGCAGTGCACAACTCCGACCTCTCTCCCAGGGGCTCGTGGCACTCACAGAACACATGGCTTCCACAGCCAGCCACTTGGAGCAGCATGCACCTTGGGGTCCCACTGGGTTGTTGTCAGGGAGCCACCTAGGTAAGCACCTCCCAGCCAGATCCTGCACCTAGTATCCCAGCCCTTCTACCCTGCTCTGGCACTCTTGCCCCACATAACCCAAATCCTCTGTACAACTGCTCCTGAGCCCATATCCCCCACCAGACCCTGCACTCCAGTCCCCTGGCCCAAGTCACAACCCCTTCTTAGACCCTGCACCCCATCCTACACCCCTCCTCCAGGTTAGAATTCTTTCCTGTACCATATTCCTATCCCGTCCTGCACCCTCATCTTCATGCCAATCCATTGCTCTAGGTCACAAACCCCTATTTCACCCAAAATCCCTCCCAGACCCCATAGTCCTTCCTGCATCCCAATCCGCTACCATGATCTCCATTCTACACCCAACCTCCAGACCAGATCCCACACCTACTCCCTTAATATCGTAGAAGTGTGTGGCCACTTATCAAATTCTTGGAGTGCCCCCCTGCGCCGTCAAAAATCATTGCCCACCGCAATCTGTGGAAACTGAATGCATTTTTCTATGTGCAGAGATATTCCACCTGCCTGATCGGTAGTAGCTAGGTTGACAGAAGAATTCTTCAGTTCTAGCACGCTCCACCCTGAAGATTAGGACAGATTAACAATGCAATATAGGGGTATGGATTTTTCATCTTGCTGAGTTAGATATTTAAGATAACTTAATTTTCTGTTGTAGGCCAGGCCTGCGTACATTTCCCAGACCTGAAGAAGAGCTCTGTATAAAATTAAAAGCGTGTCTCTCACCAACAGAAGTTGGTCCATCAAAGATATTGCCTCACACATTTTGTGTCTCTTGTATTCATAAATGATATTTTTAGTAACAACTGATTTGCCTTAGATCTTTACTTCACTTAACACTGTAGTTCTATAGCTAGCTACAACTATACCAAATTCATGGCTGTGAAAAACATGTCACTGTGAAATCTGGCCTTTTGTGTAATTTTACCCTGTACTATACAGAATTCAGTACAGTGTAGGATAGGGGTCCCAACCAGTTAAAGACGAAGAGCCAAAATAGCTGTGGATAGATTGCTAAGTGTCATGTATTATATATTTATTTTTATATATCTATAGATAGATAGATTAGATAGATAGATAGTACAGAAAATGTAGTGATAAAAATAACAGTACAGGACATTTTGGACAAAAACCAATAAAAAAATCTCAGGTCACTTAAAAAATTCATGGCCAGTCCATAGATCTTCAGAGAACTTTACAAGGAACAAACATCAAATTAAAAAAAACACTTTAAAAATACAGTTATATTCTCACACTAAAAATAAGCATCCCCACCATGTATTTTGAATTAACACTACTGCTCTGTTTGGTCCTGTGGGTTTTTTTTTTAATTAAAGTGAACTGAGAAGTAAATTAACACAATCTGAAGAGCCTGTTTAACTCCGGTTTGTTGATCTCTGGTATGGTTTCCTCATTTTTATTTATTTTTTACTTATGAAGATTATGCCTTTTTTATAGTTCTAAAAATTCAGGTCTGTCCCAGACTGCAAATATGAGAGGTTCAAAAACAAGAAGGGAGAGACTCATATCTCAGAATAATTGCTTCAGCCTGGCCTTTGAATTTTCTTTAAAGAAACACAGTGTAAACCAGGTACATGCTGATTCTTTTTTTGCCCTGGAATTTAAATATGACATCTGTGTTGGTTGCCTTATTCTGCATCCATGAAGACTTTGAGTTTAAGGTGCTTCAGTCTCCCCACTCTAACCTAGTCTCCCTCCTCTCCCCCACAGCCAGGCAGCCCCAGCTCCCTGCTCTAACCCAATCCCTCACCCCTCCCCCAGAGCTGAGCACACATACATACACTCTGCTCTAACCCAATGCCTGGGTCCCGGAGCCACCGCTGCCGCCACCACATGCTTCTCCCCTTTCCCCACCTTCCCCCCCAGCACTGGGGTACATGTGCAGAGCAGTCGGCCATGAGTAGGTGCTGGGGTGTGTGTGCAAAGCGGTTGGCTGAGAGCAGTCCAGGCGTGTGGCTCAGAACAAGAGCGGCATTTCTTTAACCAAAGAGCTGCATGCAGCTGTAGAGCTGCGGGTTGGCCACCCCTGGTTTGGGATAAACCAAGATTTCTCAAACCGGGGGTCCTGTCCCAAATGAGTAGGAGGTGTGATGGTATTGCCACTCTTACTTCTGCAATATGCATCTAGGTACCCAACTCTAATTCTGCACTGCTGCTAGTGGCAGTGCTGCCTTCAGAACAGGGTTCCTGGACAGCAACTCCAGCTGCCCAACTCCAGTTGCCTAGTACTGCAACCCTGAGATGCCTCCCCAAAAAAACACTCAATTTTGATCCAGGGCCCCTACAGTCACAACATTGAAATTTCAGAATGTAAAATCTCAAAATCATGAAATTTATAATGTTTAAAATCCTATGATCATGAAATTGACCCAAAAGGACTGAATTTGGTTGGGTCATAGAATCATAGAATACTAGGACTGGAAGGGACCCCGAGAGTCATCGAGTCCAGACTCCTCTCCAGAGATGGAGATTCCACAACCTCCCTAGGCAATTTATTCCAGTGTTTAACCACCCTGACAGTTAGGAACTTTGTCCTAATGTCCAACCTAAACCTCCCTTGCTGCAATTTAAGCCCATTGCTTCTTGTTCTATCCTCAGAGGCCAGGAAGAACAAGTTTTCTCCCTCCTCCTTGTCATACCCTTTTAGATACCTGAAAATTGCTATCATGTCCCCTCTTCTCTTTCCCAAGCTAAACCAGCCCCATTTTTTCATAGGTCATGTTCTTTCATAGGTCATGTTCTCTAGACCTTTAATCATTCTTGTTGCTCTTCTCTGGACCTTCTCCAATTTATCCACAGCTTTCTTGAAATGTGGTGCCCAGAACTGGACACAATACTCCAACGGAGGCCTAATCAGCGCAGAGTAGAGCGAAAGAATGACTTCTCGTGTCTTGATCACAACACACCTGTTAATGCCTATTAATGCATCCTAGAATCATATTTGCTTTTTTTTTTTTTTTGCAACAGCATCACACTGTTGACTCATATTTAGCTTGTGGTCCACTATAACCCCTAGATCCCTTTCTGCCGTACTCCTTCCTAGACAGTCGCTTCCCATTCTGTATGTGTGAAACTGATTGTTCTTTCCTAAGTTGAGCACTCTGAATTTGTCCTTATTAAACTTCATCCTGTTTACCTCAGACCATTTCTCCAATTTGTCCAGATTATTTTGAATTATGACCCTGTCCTCCAAAGCAGTTGCAACCCCTCCCAGCTTGGTATCATCTGCAAACTTAATAAACATACTCTCCATGCCGATATCTAAATCGTTGATGAAGATATTGAACAAAACCAGTCACAAAACAGCTATAGACCTTCTCTGAAGATGGTATGTATACCATTGGGAGGACATTGGTATAGAGAGGCAGTAGCAAGGTCAACTGTCTACATTAGGAAATTAAGTCAGTATAATTGTGTCACCTGCAGTATAAATTTTTCACACGCGTCAGTGATGTAGTTATACCAATCCAATCTCCTAATGTAAACCATGGCTCAGTGTTCTATCTTATCACTGGTTATTGTAATAAAATAAAATTAAATAGACAGATGGCTAAATTGCTGTTGTCTAACTTGTCATTGCACTGGGCCCGAAGCAATGCTGTTCTTTCATTTAGTTTTGAAATTCTATCAAAATCTTTACACTATCAAGTGATAACGTGTTATTCTTTGTACACAGTTTATCACCATCTTAATCAGCAGTGTTGTATTTCCATTTATAAAAATGAGACTAAATCTGTAGAGTGGGGAATCTAAACATGTAGGTATCTCCTTTAAAGCTAATGATTGCAAAATTTAAATAGATCAAAGTTGCTCTTCATAAAAAATAATTATGAGGGTATTAAAATAAATAAATAATGAGCCCATACAACTACAGGGTAAGGACTGGCAAGTTGAAAGCAAAGGGGGGTGTCAGGTAACATCTCCTTTCTCTTCTGCAACTTAAAATGCAATTTATTTCTTGCAAATCAGAATGAATTATGTGTGTAATCAATCTGATGTGGAAAAGGAAACTATTTTCAAAATAAAATTCTGCTCTGGTCATTTGATAAGGACAGGAGCTGCCAACTTAAACCTATTGCATTGCCTAGCAATGAGATATTAATTTTCCTTTTCCTCTCATCAGCTTCGTGGCTTTTCAGCTTTCTTCCTTTTCTAGAAAGTTCACAGGAGCAAATTTTGTTTATGTAATCTTACATCTGTCAACTTGGAGGTCTTTATTTCTTTTGTTGCTTTTACCCAGGTTCTCCCAAAATGCATTTTCAAACTTGAAGTTAATAGCAACTACATTTTTTACTGAAACAAGAATAAAAATGTAGATGTACCTATGTGCTGTATATCCTATAATACTGTGCAAAAAGCAGTCTGTTCTCACTGCCAGTGATTCAGGAAAAAAATGATATGAAGGTTTTTAATCTGACCTCACATCGCTTCTACACTTATATAAATTAATTCAAATAAAATATACTTCTCATTTTCATCAGTTTAGTAATACAGGTTACACCTCTATAAACTGGTACTCTCTGGTCTGGCAACATCCATGGTTCTTGTGTTCCAGGATCAGAGAGTCCTCATGCTATGCACTGGGGAGGGGAGACACATGGCCCCACTGCGCTGTTGCGGGGGAGGGGGGGCGGGGGGCTAGGAGCTGGCACGAAGGTCAACTGAGATGCAGGAGGGAATCAGCATATGGCTCAGCTGGGCTGCAGAAGGTGCGGGAGGCAGAGCCAGGAAGCCAATGGGAGGGACAGACCGGATGAGGGGCAGCAGCAGGGGGGCTAGAAATAACCTCCTGGTTCAGAAAAATTCCTCATCTAGGACAGTCAGGTTCTGAGGGTGCCGGAGTAGGGAGGTCTAACCTATAAATGTTATAATATTCAGCACTTACATTTGCTATTAACTTCATTATGCATAGACTCAGGCCTGTAATGTTTATCTGTTGATCTCTGGTCTCACTGAGGGATAGTAAGGGCCATTATGCCCATTTTATAGATATATGGGCAGATTCCTAGTAGCTGTGCTTGTGCTCAGGGTCAGGCCAAGAGAAATTGAAGCATAGAGTTGTAAAATGACTTAGATAAGTCATACAGTGGATCAGTAACAGATCTGGAAAAAGAGCCCAATTCTTCCATTTCCCAGTCCAATGTTCTAAGCACCGGGCCACTGCTCACGTGTGATGTCAGAAACAGTCCTAAAGTCTATCCTCACACATATTAATATCCTGTTTTGGGAAATCACAGATTCACTGAGCAGTAATTATTACCCATATGAGTCAGGATTTTTTCTTATTTAGTTCTTAAAATTGGAAATATCAGTGACAATTAATTAAATAAAAATATGTATTTTTGAAACCTACTGGCACACTGTCTGGAGTGGCTCATATCGGAGAGTCCCAACCTCAGGACAGACTGATAAATGTATCCCACACTTGTGGTGTGTTCTAGAATTAGATTAGTAAAAGGTGTGAAAAATCCTAGATCACTGTAAAATTCTCACCATGGAACCAGAGATAGTCTCTTTGGGCTCTGTGGTTGATCATAGCACCCAGGCAAGCTGGACTTAATGATAAATTGCCACACCAAAAATCACTAAATAATCAGGTTGCTTCCAGTCCCTAGGGACCAGTCATTTATCTCCCAGATCAATTTATACCTTAGAGCTCCCAACATAGATGACACATGTAGCCAATCCTATTATAAACTAAGCAAAGGTTTATTAACTAGGAAGAAGAAATTACAGTAATTTACACGGGAAAGTGAGCAATTAACCAAGCTTTTGTCCTGCAAAGGCCCACTTAATTTTGATATTGTTCCTGGACAGACAGTTGGCACCACCCTTCCTGTCTGAGTTCATAAGTTTAGAGCAGGTAATTTTACAATGATACAAAAACTATATTTTTATTCTATTTTACCTTGTAGCATGGAATGCAGACATTATAAGTAAGATTAATGTATTCAGCAATTTACAATCCTTGTATAGAGCCTGAACATTTCCTTTCAAAACTGCCACTTATATTGAGCAATATTAGCGTAGAGGTGAGCTGGTCCGGTGTCCAGCCATGAATTTGTCAGTGCTCAGTTGACACTTGCAGACATGGCAAGAGTTGCCAGCTAGTTTACCAGCATCACATCTATATTTTCTTAAAATACAGCTCTTTGTGCCCCTACACAATGAGAGGGCCAATCTCATGAAAAAAATGAAGGCATGCTTTCCTGTACTTGTATTAATTAATTGCAGATAATAGCAAACAAAATACAAAAATTTCCCCAAAGTCCTGTTCAGATTATAGTGCTATTTGCTGTATCAATATTTTTAAAAGCTTCTTTGTGATCCAAATTATGGAAAAAGTTAACAAGGCTGATAGAAGTACACACAGTTATTAAAATAAAGTGCAGTGACTCTATATTTAATATACCTACTGACCAAATTTGGAAATACTGAATAAATATTTCAACCATAGATCCAAAGTGAATTATCAGAGAGGAAAACACTAAGATATCTTCTGAAGCACCAAGATTGTCCTGCAGTAAGAATTAAACAACATGGTTGTGACAGAGCAGTAGAACTACTAAATGACCTGGAAACATCCCAAGGCAGCCAGTCAGCAGTGTACTACAAAATCTGCATTGACAATCCTGCATGTGCTCTTACTGGTCAGCTACTGCATTCCCCTCATTCCCTCCCTCATCTCACCCAGTCATTTAATATTGTCTTCAGCATTCACAAAAGCACTCAAATGTGTACAGGACATATTAGTATCCAGGGGGTTGAGTTTAATTTTAAGTGACCGTTTTCATGCTTTTCATGGTGAGTTTGACATCTTTAAGGGTAACTGGGAAAGAACATGATAAATTTTAAAAATAAAACTAACAGTCCTCCTGGCATCTCAATGGCTGAGAATCTGCAGCAATAGCATAGATACTGCCTAGAATGGTTCGGATCTCTTTTGTGTTTTTGCTGTATATTCCAAAAGACTCCCATTACCAAGACTGTGGCAAATAAAAAATGGTTAGTGCAATGTGGAAAAAGATAAAAAAATCTTCATGTCTTAGCTAATATTGCTGCTGCTCCTGTCTCTAGTTCTCCCAAACTAATATTATTTATTATTTCTTTATTATTTTCTTTAATTGATTTGCCATCCGCCATCACTATATGGACAATCTGAGATTCTGTAGCTGATGTGTTGTGGATGCCTACTACATGAATCAATCAAAAAGAGAGAATGAGCAAGAAGGAGACCTTTCCTCATGCATGCTGAGTGGGGCTCTAGGTTCACCTAACACACATCTAATTACAAGAGAATGCATGAGTTGTTTTCCTAATTTCTGACAAGAATATCTCTGGCCCATTTTTATTAGTTCATTTCTTTCCCATTTAGTTGGCAACCCATAATACTCAACAAAAATTCCATGAAGACCTAACTAGATCTTGTGCTGCCATTCATTTTTTTTTATTATTCTAGTGAAATCCCAAAGTTGTAAAACAAAAGATTTGTATCACTTGCTACAGATACCCAGTCTTTGCCATGAGATCATTTGCATTGCAAGCAAGAGCCTGTTTGTCTATGTGATGCTTCTCATTTTCTACTGTGCAGCAAGGTAACCATCAGCTGTTTATCATAAGCAGTTTCTGTGAAAATTCTTAGGGCTTGTCTTCACTCTGTGGTGGATCAATTCTGCAGCGATTGATCCACCAGTGGTCAATTCAGCGCATCTGCTTAGACGTGATAAATCGATCTTCGAGCACTCTCCTGTCACCACCTGTACTTCACCAGGATGAGAAGAGTAGCCAGAGTTATGGGAGTGTATTCCCCACTGACAATACCACACAGAAGGCACCATGGTACATCAATTTCATCTGTGCTTTTTGCAGAGCTGAAGTTACATAGGTTATATGGAAGGGGAAGTTTAGTGTAAACAAGGCTTTGGGCTTTTGCTCTGTACTTGCTCAGTACATAAACAGTATTGCAACAAAGAAGTCCACTAAATATTAAAAAAAAGGATATTGCACCATTGTGGGACATGTGCGTTACAAATCTAAGATATAGTTAGTTATTTGCTCAGTGTAAAACAAACAAACAAACAAACAAGTAGTGCACTGAAGGCCAGTGAAATTTAAAAAAAATAAGAAATTTAAAAAAGAATAATGTACATTGACAACTGGAGTTAGGACCCTGCTGTTTATTTCCTATCATGTGTAGTGCTTCTTTCTGATATTTTTTAAGCCACAGCCCTTTCTTCTAGTTCCAAGTTCTGCTCTGTTTAAATTAATTGTTCCACCACAAGAAAAACAGATCTCGCTTTATCAATGTCTGCAATCTCTCTGTTGCAAACTATGCGTGTTATTGCTATAGCTTTTCTCAGCAGATACTGCTGTCCTGTTGAATTGCATGTTAGCTTTGTGAGGTGGACATATCTTCCAGGTCGTGTTTGGGGCTACACCATAGGCATTTGACCCATTAGACATGAACTGGATCTGATCCCAAATTACAAGATTGCGGAGGGGAAATCACAATTGTTTAACCTGATGTGCCACTTAGGTCATGAGGTGATGACACTCTATTTTAGATATAATAATAATGAACTGGGGCTTCAAAAGACATTCACTTTTATAGACAGAAGCTGGTTGAGAAAGTATCTTTTAGAAGCCCAATAGCTGTTGGTGAGAGATGCAAGCTTTTGATTTTACACTGCGTTTTTCTTCAGGTCTGCTGTATCTTGACGTTGTAACTGTGACCAACAAAAATTGGTCAAATAAATATTACCTCAGCCATCTTACCTTTGTAACAACCTGGGGTTAATAAGTTTAAAGCTAACACTGCATATATTCAATTTTATGTCCATCTCACTGTCCCCAGGTGGCAGTGCCCAAGTTGAGGGCAGTCTTTCCTAATGGTTGGAGCAAGAGTCCAACCTATCAGTTAGAACTGAATTCAGACCGGGCACATCCAGGAGCAAGACAAAGGGTCATAGGAGCCAGAAATCAAAGTCTCAGGTGAAAGGTTAATCAGAGTTCAGAGCCAGAGCCAAGAGTCTAAGCCAGGAGTCAGAAATCAGAGGGCTGGGGTGGAAGTAGCTACAAACCTGAGGCTAGAAAGAACAAGACTCAAGACTGCAGAGGGAGAGACAGAGCCAAACATAGCTGTGGGTTAGATGTGCATTGAGCAGCCTCTAATTTGCTGCTGATCTTCAGTGTCACCCTGCTGTTTTCTGCAACCAACCAGGGATACAGTTAATCAAGCAGCTTTTACCAGGGCCAGCCATGCTTAGTTGGTCTATTTATTGAACCAACTTGTGTTAGTGAGAAGTGACAAGATTTCCAGCTTTCAGCAGACCTAAAGAAGTGTTGAGCCAGAACCCTGAGGTAAAGACATTTGAATTGTGATTCCCACTGCTCCTTGCCTTGGTTTTATTGGAGGAGATATACATA
>JANRFK010001785.1:27184858-27197654 GCA_030068395.1 Apalone spinifera
CCTAATAAACCATCTTGTTAGTCTTTAAAGTGCTGCATAGTCCTGTCTTTTCTTCTTTGATTAAGGCAGCCCTCCTCCCCCTGTCTTCCCTTCTATCCAGTCTGGTGAGGTAAGGACTCTGAGATAAGAGTAGCAGAGTACCTGGTGCCTGGCTGGCAAGATAATTGGTCTCCCAGCATTTCCAGCTGATAGATGAGGCAGTATCACTTAATGGGTCAAAGAAATATCCCACCTGCCTCCTTTCTTCTAACAGAAGATCTCTCTTCTTAGGAGGAGCTAGAAATAAGGGAATTTCCTCTTCCTCATGTGCCATCTTCCTCTCTCCTGGACTTTGCACATTTGTCTTTTGCAATGACCATAAATCTTCAACACGTGGCCTGTGGGCTGCATGTGGCCTGCGGCCCATTTGTTTGTGGCTCATGGTGCAGTTTGGGTTTACGTGGGGCTCAACATATGATTCGCAGGTGCGCTCCTTTGAACATGGCCTCCACTGGGAACACGCTCCACGGTGGTGAGGTGTTTCCCAAGAGGGGTGAGCATTGAAAGACACAAGCAGATGGGGGTGAGGGTCCTGTGGCACCTTATAGACTAACCAAAGGGTTTGGAGCATAAGCTTTTGTGGGCAAAGACCCACTTCGTCAGATGCATGTAGTGGACGAATGCATGCATCTGACGAAGTGGGTCTTTGTCCACGAAAGCTTATGCTTCAAACACTTCGGTTAGTCTATAAGGTGCCACAGGACCCCTCGCCGCTTTTGCAGATTCAGACTAACACGGCTACCCCTCTGATATTTGACACCAAGCAGATGGGCTGGCTGGAACAGACAGGTACAGGGTGTTGGCATTTCTAGCTCCCAGGGAGGAGGTTCTGGGAGCACTGGGGCATTGTGGGTAGTGCTTTGTATTCATGCCCATCAGTGTGAAAGGAGCTATTTGCATATATTTGCATATATATTTGCATGTATATGCAACCACACTTAAGCTGCGGCCCTCGGCTGTAAATATCATTGTGGCCTTCGGGGCTTCCAAAGATGAATAGCCCTGTTTTAAACTGTAGGAAATATCATTCGGGTTTTCAAAATGCTATAGAAAAAGCCCTTCCCTCCCCACCATTACTTTTGTTTTTTGCACCAATACTCAACATTGCTGCAGTCTAAATATTGACTTTTGGAGAACTGAGAATGGGGAAGAGGTACTCTGGGTTGGTAAGACGGCAATAAAATGTACACACAAACTCATGCTCTTTTATGGGTGGGTGGCTAGGGTAGATTAACTCCTTTGAGACAACTTCCAATCTCGTCCCAATTCTTTCCCCATGCCACAGCCCGTCACCTCAAAATGATGCAATATTTTTTCACTGCATGTGGTGGAGAGCTGTGAGGACAACCATAAAAGACCTGGGGACTGTTCCCTATTAGATTTAAAATAAAGAAAAAATAAGCAGAAGACATTTTTTCTGTGTTAAAGGAGCACCACAGGTATTGAATATCCCAGACTGTATCAAGGTAATTGTCTTACAAGAATCTGACTGATACTAGCCAGTTATACCATGTCTACCCTTTACTACACATTCCATTATACAGTAAATCATTTTGTTTTTCAAACATGTCAAACTTCCAGGCAGAATCATCTCTGAAGGTAATTGTCTCATAGCATGCAAGCATATGTATGAAAAGCTCCCAGCTAGCACCATCCTAAACTTCTGTTCTTTCAGTAAAGACTCAAATGCGCTCTCAGATCATGAGGTCTAGCTGTGTTTTCAGAATTGTTGCCCTTCCCTGACTTTCCCTGCATGCCACTTACCTCTGGTACAGCTGTGAGCAGCACGATACCTTTGAAAAATGTTTGCGCTGAATATAAATTTTCTGCATCTTGGCAGATCTCATGTTTTCACTTTCAGATCTTTGGAGAGACTATCACAGCAGTTTAAAACATTATTGTTTTGATTATAATTATAGAGAAAGAATACATGGCAGTAAGGCACAGTGTAAAGCTTTTATCAGATACGTTTGCAGTGGTGGGATTACTCACAAATTAACTATGCTGCTCATCACAAATGAATACCAATTAAAACTGGATGATATACCTTCATACAATTTATATGTGCCATCTTTTACAGTAAATACATCTGAGAAATGTTAGTTTTAAACTTGTTTTTCTCTCCAGTTTAGCTGGAGTCAAACGGCTGAGGACTCCAACTATGATAAGTTTCACAAACCTCTAAGAATGAGCTGAAAGAGTTGCATATACCTCAATTCTATAAACATATACTGTATTCGATACAAAGTAAAATGGAACATTTAGCATCCAAAACATGATTCTCATCTGCTTTTACTAGTTTAAATGCATATCCTATTTGGGGCTGCAATTACTTGTGTCCCTTTAAGCTGTCGGTAGATGCAGAGTCCATTCAATGAATTATATGGTCAAATTTATCTGTGGTGCCATTAAATATAAATATATAATATTGTAAATGGCTAGATCCTCAACTGCTGTAAAACAGTGTTGCTCAATTTAAACTAATTCCTATTTGTTGCACATTTATCCCTTGTTTGTGAACTAGTCTTAATTGTCTTCATATCAATTAATTCATGCTAGTAGTAATATAACATCTAGCTCTTGGATGAATAATTTTTACCCTGTAGGTACCGTTCAGTTCATTTATCCATTTTGTAATATCAATATTGGATAGTTGATCACTGAAATTATCTGATACAATCTGTACTTTTTGATTAGATGACTAAATCTTTACAATGCTGAATAATAGTGAATAATGGTACTAATTGTTATTGGTGATCCCCTTTCTCCTAAAATATGTGAAGCTTTTAGGATTCATAAACATTTTCACAAATACAGAGCTGCGTGGCAAAATCTTCAGCTGCAGCAAACTAAATGTAGCTCTTTCATTCATGAATATATTAGCAAGCGACTTTTGTTTTAATATTGATCCAGTAGTAATGAGAATAAACATAGAGCAAGTGGTGGTGGTGCAAGAAGTAAGCAAACAAAAGCCAAAAGGTATTGCTAACTGAAGAATGAAAATATAAAACAAAAGAGTTGTCACAATGTATTTTTGTATTATCAACCCACAAAGACATGACATTGTCTTAATAATAAAAATAAGCTTAAGGTATATTAAATAATGCCATGTTTTAGCCAAAAGACTGTTCATAGTTGAGTGTGACAATATTGACATACAACAAGGAAGAACCAGGATGAAAGTATGAAAGTCAGATAATATTGCATGTGAAAAATGCAATTTCCTTTGCTGGTGATTGTTTGCATTATACCTGATGCTAGAAGCTAGCTTTTATTTTTTTGAATGTCATTTTCATCCATCTCAGCCCAGGTTCTTCTCTTTTGAATCTGCAGGCAATTTGTACACCTCTGTTTATAACATTAGTCCTTAGGCGCTCGTTGTTGGACTCAGAAGATGCATTAAAAAGACATCACAATTCCATTGAAGAAGCCATGCACGCCCCTCTTCAACATTTGTCAAAGCTGCTTTCCATATTATAAGTTTAAGAAGGCACTGTGCCATCCAGGGTGATGTAGTACATGTGTAACATCAGGCACACCACCAAAATGGGAAGGCTCCTTAGGAGCATAGTGCTTAATGCTTGTGCCTCTTGGCTGGCTCTATGCCCTGCCAGGGTGCTCTGCCAAGCTCCCTGGCAGCATAACTCCAGAAAAGATGCCTCCAGGATCCTTTTGAAGAGCTCAGCAGAAAGGCTCATGCAAGATAATTGTTTTTTTCCTAATTAAGCCCCGCAGCAGATAGATCAGTGCTCCCCTACTCCACAGATAGATCAGTACTCCCCTACTCCACTCCTATCTTGGTCCCATTCTTCTCTTGCTGGCCCACACAGACTCCAAATCCTAGCATGGTCTTTGGATTTATGGAGCATCCCCTGCAGCAGCCAGGAGTGCAGAAGGCAAAACTGTAGATGTAGCCAAGGCCACATATATGTGGGAGTTTTCTTTCCCTCCATGTGCTGAACTAAGGAAACTATCTACCAATCAGAAACAGCTGGATCTTGAGATAGTAAACAAACAGCTTTTGGAACAGGACAGTTTTACCGTAGAGAGTGTTAACGCCTGGATTACAAGGGAAATTGTGTTTTGGTTTTTGCAAGATTTTCTTCAGCACTGTCACTGCAAGTGTCCCATTCGTCAAGATGAAGTAGATATAGTCGATTAGATTACTGAAACACCATGAATATTTAATCTTACCCATTTTTACAAACTCAGTGATTTTAAATGCAGCACTTTACATTTTGCCCTTTTAATACTATCAAATAGAATGTTTCTTGTTATCTGAAAGGAGCAATATACACTCCAGGCTAGACAGTTTGGTATTTTCAATGTTTTGTTTTGCTAAAAAAAAAAAATCTGAACATCAATGCTTTATGCATGATTTCAAACATCTTGGTTCAAATACTTGATTTGAACACAATCAGATTTCTGTTTAATTTAGTGGAAAAAATGTAAAAAAAAAAAATCCAGATCAGAGCAATAGAATTAATTTGAAAAGAAATATTGTTTATATAGGTCATAAGCCACAACCTATTGGCATCAATGGAAAAACTCTGACTTCAGTGAACCTTAAATCAGGCATTTAATGTATAATGGCACATTTTTTGTGTGCGCCAGATTAATTTTATGAGAAGAATGAGGAGTAATGTATTACTCACCATTTATTTAGTAGCAAGGAAAAAAGTCTTAATTTAGATATTTCTGGCCAGGTTTACATTTCAGAAAAAAAGATCACAAAGCTAAATAAGCTTTGCAAAGTCAAAAGAAAGTTTCAGAGTTTTACAGAACCTTGAAATCCATGGACTCCAGCTGCGATAAATACTGTGAAATCAATAATTGTAACCATTCAATTTTAAAAACTTCAAATACAATAAAGTGATTGGATTAGGGATTAATTTGTGTTGCATATATGTTAGGATAGAAGTTTTGGAGAAAGCAATTGTAGGACAGGAGAAGAAATGTTTACATGAAAAATGTCTGTGTTCTTGGTATTACAGTTATGGCAGGCCTCACTGTGTGGCACTGTTACCCACTCTCTATGAATTTGATGAAGTGGTTTTGATGCACAAAAGCTTATGCCCAAATATATCTATTAGTCTGTATCTGTAAAAACAATGAGTCCTGTGGCACCTTAAAAACTAACATCCTTCTGAGATCATCATCATCTAGACTATCTTTGAGGATGTAAGCAAATATTTAGTCTTGGGAAGATATGCCTCTTATGTCAAATTCTGTTCGAGGCAAGTTCTAAGTAGGAGTTGGGTCCACAGTAGATTTTTTTCCTCTGTGTTGGTGTTTGATTGGAGTCAATTCTTGAACAAAACTCCTCTTTGAGAACTCTGTTGACCTGAGATTCTTGAACAGAGGGACTGCCTACATGCTATTTGATCACCTCTGTTCTAAGACTGGGGTATCTGAGTATATTGAACAAGTTGCACTTACAGCATACCAAGATTCCATGTGACCGATTCCTCCTTCCCTGCGAAAGTAACTTGCTACTGCTTGGCAGAAGGGAGATGCATGTGGCAGTCAGAGATACTGGTATCTGAAATTCTTTAAGGGCATGATCCAAAGTCCGCAGAAGTCATTGGAAAGACTCTCATTTACTACAATGGGTATTGGATTTGACACTAATAGCAGACTTCAGAGATAAAAGAAATATTCTGGTCACTTTTGATATTAATACAAACTGCTGTGCTTGTGAGAGCCACATCTGCTCCCCTCAGGGTATGTCTATTCCCTTCTGTCGGAATAAGTAGTGCAAATTGCATAGCTTATTCCGAATCTAGGTCAAAAGAGCTTATTTCAAACTAAAGCACTATTACAACAAATTCCTTAATCCTCATGGAATGAAGCCGGAATAGCTTGCCCGCTATTTTGGGAAACAGTGGGAGTGTTTAAAGATGTGGTATTGCTATTTCACGATACTGCCAGTATCCCGAAATAGCGCTGCAATCTACATGTACCCTTAAAAACAGAAACACCTGGAAATGAGACTGCCAAAGACATTATATAGTGCTAAATTAATTTCCATAGGGAAGGCAAGAAGGTGTGTAGTCCTGGATTAAATTGGTTGTAGCAGCACTAATTGTCTGGGATACCTCAGTGTAGAATTCAGGTTCTTTTCCAGTCGGTACAGATGCATTATCCACTATGAGCAATAAAATTATGTTGCACTGAAGTTGATGGGGAGGATGGAAGCAAAGAATTTCCAAGGACTGATTCAGAAAGCGAAGAGGTTAACTTACCTTTTCTCAGCCATTGTCTGATATTTTAAAACATATTTCTCTGCTTTTTGCACAACATTAGGCCCTGGAAACATTATAACTTCAATTCTTTTATATTATTTGAGATGTGTATGGCTAAATTCACTATTACAAAGTAAAATCTGGCCCAAAGCGCTTCTTTAAACAATGCCAGTGGGAAATTGCTCATCTTTATTGTATACATGGCTAATAGAGATATTTTCTTTTTGACTAAAATGACCTAATAATTAGCTACAAAATGTCTCTTAAATTTCATCCATCCTGAAATATTTCTCATGCATCCACATTTTAATAAAAGCTTTGCTTTTTCTGCTACATTTCTGACATAATCTAATGTGATGTTACAAAATGCAATAAAGCTACTGAAAAGGAAAATTGTTTCAAATGAAGTGGGTTAGAAAAAATATAATGTTTTTTAAGAATTTAATTTGTAGTCTTTTAGAAACTGGCCTAATTTGAAATGTTTCATGCCATGATTGACAATGCATATACTTAAATTATCAAAGTCAGTGTGCCTGGACATATTGAAAAAATTTCTCACTTAATATAGTATTATAATTTTGCTCTGCTTTTTGAGTCTGCAAGTGAACCTATATACTGACAGAAAACTAAAAAAAGAAATAAATTCTGAGAGAACTTTTGGTGATTTTCTCTTATTTTTAGATACTACATGTACCATAAGGCCACAACCTAACAAATCATTTAAGCACATACTCACATTCTTAAGTATGTAATTCCATTGAAGACACTAAAATGACTCATGCTTAAAATTAAGCTTGTGCTTAGATGTTTTGCTGGACTAGTAGCTAATTAGGCATAAATTTAGAAGCTGCTGATTCCCTTCATGATCCATTAACTGTGATATTGCAGATACCATGGTGTGGTAACTGATGATAAATGTTGTTTCTTTAATGAGAAACACTATATCTCCTTTTTATCTTTTAGCCAAGTGTAGCTAAACTTTCCTCCTAATTTGTATTCTTGAATCTTGAATAACTTTGGTTTCCCTGTGCTTCTCCTTCTGCTACTTTCCCTCTCTATCAATATTTGTAATGCAATAAATCTTAATAGATTCCTTTTTATTTGTCCTGTGGTTTTCAAATATAGGAGAAATGCAGGAATTCAGAGTTTCTCTTATAATACAATACTTCAATGGATAAAATGTGATGGATTTAAAGTACCAACATAAAGGTATATAAAAGTGTGTTGATTTAAATTATCATGTATTATTTTCTGTCTGATTAATCCAACTGTGCTGACTGTGCATGCTAGCAAGTATCAGTCTCTTTCTCTCTCTCTTTCTGCCTTTCTCTCTCTCTCCCACCTTTTTTCTTCTGTTGTAGTAGTGCCCCAGTGACTTCAGTGAAGAAAATTATAAATGACAGCCAGGAAAAAACAGTTGTTACATGCAACTAAACATATTATTAGAACTCTGTCTTATTACTGGATCTTTTTCTTTTCTCTGAATTTTCTTTTCATGCTTTCATATAGTCATTGAACAAGTTTGGAAAAAATGCATCAACTTGAAATGAAGAATGTGTATCTGTTTATCACAGTCATCTCTATTTATCCCTATGGCTCACCCCACTTCCCACAGCTTCCATTGTCCAGGAACTGTAAACCATGGCCACTGGAAGTTACAGGGTGCCACGCCTACAGATGCTAAATGTAAATTAATTATCTCATGGCTCTGATGGACCACATGAGAAAGTTTGTGAATTCTTGGGACAGAGTAATAGACACAATAAACTTTAAGGGGAGAAGAAACTATCACAGTCATCTAGGCTGACCCTGTGCACATTGCAAGCCACAGAACCTTACCCATCCACTACTGTGATAGACCCCTGACTTTTGCCTCAATTACTGAAGTTCTGAAATCATGATTTAAAACTTTAAGTTACAGAGAATCCATCATTTACACTAGATTAAGCCAGCTAATGACCCATGCCCCAAATGACCCAGTCCCCATGCTGCAGAGGAAAATGAAAACCCCTGTGAATCTGACCAGGAGGTGAACGCCTTCCTAACCCCAAATAAGGTTATTACTTAGCCGCATGCTCAGGCTCTAAGACCCACCAGCCAGACACCTGGGAAAGAAAACTCTGAAGTAACTCACAGCCTTCCCCATCTATTGTTCTATCACCAGTCATTAGTAATAATTCTGCTAGTAGTTATGTGCCAGCATAGGCGGTCTCATTATACCATCCCCTTAGCACACTCAGTCTTGGGACCAAACATGTAACCAGCTTCCACTATTCCTCTTGGGGCATGTCTACACAGCAGCATTATTTTGGAATAACTAACATTATTCTGAAATAACAGCTTATAGAGTGGATGCGTACTATGTTATTTTGAAATAATGTTGAATAGAGGATTTCTTACTCTGACTAATGATTTTTTACCCTTTCATGAGGAGTAAGGGAAGTCGAAGGAATAGTGTTCTTCTTTTGACTTCCTGCTGTATAGAAAATGTCAAAAGCCAAATTAGGCTATTTTGACTTCAGCTACACAACTGACATAGCTGAAGTTGCATAGCTTAATTCGACTTTAGCCCTACTGTGTACATGTGCCTTTGGAAGGCTATTCCAAATGTTCACTCCTCTAACGACTAGAACCTTGTGCCTAATTTCAAGACTAAATTTGTTGATGATCAGTCTATAGCCATTTGCTCTTGTATCCAAATAGGCACTTAGTTTAAATAATCTCTTTTCCATCCTAGTATTTAGCCTTTTGATATATTTCTAGAAAATAATCCTATATCCCCTCCCCCTTCTTTTGGTGATGCTAAAAAAGCCAAACTCTTTGAGTCTCATCTCATAAAAGATTTTTTTTGTTGTTTTCATTTTCCATATAACCCTAGTAATCCTTCTTTGTCCCTATTTAACTTTGAATTCATCTTTCTTAAACATGGAAGACCAGAACTGTACATAGTATTACGTCAGATCTAACCAATGCCTTGTCTAATGGTACTAACACTGCTCTGTCTCTGCTGGAAATTCTTTACCTGATGCATCCCAGGACTGCATTTTAGCCTTTTTTCCTGGTCACATTATATCAGTGGCCCAGAGTCACCCTAGGACTCACCAACATATCCAGGTCTTTCTCCTCTTCTGTCACTTCCAACTGACAATTCCCCAGTTTATAGCAAAACTTCTTGTTGTTAGTCCACTTTGCATGATGTTGCACTTTGCACTCTTAAATTTCATCCAATGTCTATTTCTCCAGTATACAAGGTCATCCAGATCTTATATGATGTTCAGGTCCTCCTATATATTGGCAATGCCTCCCAACATTCACAGATTTGTTTAGCATGCTCCCACTTTTTGTGCCAAAGTCAGTAATAAACATGTTAAATAAGATTGATCCCACTAATAATCTCCCTCTAACCTATCAGTTCACCTTTCTGTATGACACACTGTAGACTCTCCTTTAACCAGTTCCTAGCAGGGATATTTAGAATGTGAGTCTGTGCTGGATTATGCATATCAAAGATGTTTTAGGTTTATTGATGCAAAGTAGAAGTGCGAGAAGAGTTCCAAGGGGAGATTATAGCCACGGTCTCACACTGAAACAAGTTATAGCATGAGCGCAATCCAAGAGCTTCTTTATTTATATGGCCAGAGAAGTAAAGAGGAGGAATTATCACAGGTAGTTCTTTGAAACAACTTGGATCTGGAGAAGAATGACATATATCACAGCAACTAACATTAATAACCAAGGTGTAAAAGTACCTTGCACTTACATTTATGGAGACTATTGTTAAAAGTAGCAATAAGACCAATTATATGAATTAAAGGTTCTTAAGTTTTTAATTATCCCATTAGAGGCCGAGTAATTAGAAGATCCCTGTCTCATCATTTAATTTCTGATTGTGGATTTCTGAATTCATTTGCAGTGTTTTCAAAAATTACCAGTAGCATCTGCTTACTTATTATTATTGCATGAATTTCTCCATTGCCAGATTAGGAAATATTCTAGAAGTTCACTGTGGATTTGAGTTAAAGCATATTCACTAGGTTTTTGTAAATTTGAAGTTCATCTAAGGTCCATAATTTACAGGGTTGCATCTACCTCTATGAATTAAATGAGAACTCTTGTTCGCAAGGAGAGCCAGAAAAAAGGGGGAAATAATGAAACGTCTGTCCCCAGACCAAAAAAATTACAGAAAGAGCTGTATTTTATTTTTAATTGGGGGTGGAATTTGTTTTGTGAGCTGTAGTTCATAACTATTAATCACAGTAAGAGTGGATGCTCTTGAAAAAAGAGTTATGGTATAATTTATAAGAAACATCCTGTTTTATACAGAAAAAAGAATGAAGAAATGCAATTTTTATAGTCTTCAGTGTTGGACTAGTAATGTGGAAAATACTATAAAATGGGATGAAATATTGAAGAATTACAATGGACAATACTGTACTAGAAGGAAATATTTCTTCCTCTAAACTGAAATAGAATTTTCAGTTCTGAAATTGTATATTTACAATGAAAAACGTGTAAAATCCTACATGCAATAATTCAGTGATTATGCACTTGCTGAAACATTCATTGCACATTTTTTTAGAAAAAATCCTAATTAAATCCCAATTAAAATGTGCAGTAGAGTGTTAATTCTTGGTAGTTATCCCTCTAGGGCCTCCCCTAAACCTTCAGGAACATAAGCTTAGTAGATATGTAAGAGATAATTATCAGTAAATAGGACCATCACATAACATGTTCACTGCATTGCTTATTTGTGGCTTATTTGTCGTTGTATCACACAGAATGCAAAATCTAATATGGAGGATTTTCTGTTACAAATGAGCATTTTCAGCTTCATCAAAATGCAATTACCATACCACAAAAGGCTGGTCACCTTATCATCATTATAATGTTGGCACCATCCCAGATTCCACAAACCCAAGTTGAGTTCTGGGATTTTTCCAGTTTACTGCCTTTGAACCATTCCACCCATTATTTAATTTTGTTTTCATGCATACTTTTCCTCTGACATATTTGGTATTGGCCACTGTCAAAAGATAGGAGAGGAGGTTAGCCGGACAGTTGGTTTGACCAATAATGTCGATTCTTCTGTTTTTATATTTACATACACACAATCCATTGTGAAAAGCATCGAACAATAATTTAACAGTCATCAAAAAATTCTACAGGTCAATTGGGCCATAAAAAACTATTAAGGAGAATGAATCAATCAACCAGCAGATTTATATTAGAAAAACAGATGGTTTTACTTTTTCAGATATGCTTTCAACATCATATCCATAGGCCTGAAAATCTTATCCCTGAAGTCATACTTAATCCATTTTATTAGTGTTCACAGAAATATGGGGAGTCAAATTAGTTCACTTGGCAGCTTAATCATTTATATGAACAAATCACGGGAAAAAATCTTTATCCTTTTCATAAACTAAGTGTAAATTATTAGCTGTGCTAGCCCTTGAAACGTCTTTATTACCAAGGACTTCACTTTGACTATGTTCACATTTTTAATTAGAGTCATTATCAAAGTGACTGAAAAAAGGTTGTTTTCTTCCAGTCATTTCTGTCCCCATTCGTACAGCAGGAAGGCTGCCACCATATGTGATGGTTAATGGTTCATTACATTCTTGCCCTTTGTCAAAGGGGATCATCTTTCCCAACTGAGAAGAGCTGGTTTAAGGTCTGTTTTGCCCCAATTACTAAACTTTTAACATTTTTCCAAAGTGCATTTAGCATTTGAAGTAGATTTAAGGCCCTGTTGAACAAAACAAGTGCAACTCCACTTACCAGTAAGTAATTTTAGCTATGGTTATAGGTCCTATTATTTGGAGAGATGTGCAGGTTTTTATTTTCTAAATAAATAAGTACAATCTATAGTTATAAATGCTCTGTCAATGTGAAAGACTATCACATTAAACAACTACCAGGCCTGAATATCAGATCTGGCTATCTAATTTTTGAAACATGTTTACTTTTACTGAAATTGGTAAGGTCTTGCTTGAAGCCTTATTTAAATGAATTAATTTCCCTGTTTTCTTTCAGGCCACTTTGGTCAATTGTTGTTTGTTTCTTTTCATGCATATATGATAAATCACTAATACAGTATATATTTCCCTACTTTATTTTCCGGCTTTTGTTGTTCCTCCAAGTATCTGAAAGTAGAGCATTGGTATTAATTTAATTTCAGGTAACTGAGTGGTATTACAAAAACTATTTTAAAGAAACTTTGGACAAGGAAGTTATGGATCATCTCCTCAAAACTATTTAGGCTTTAAACTTCTAGTAAAAATAGGAGCATTTTGGAATCTTAATATTTTAAGAATCTATGCCTACGGGTGTGTCTACACGGCACCCTTAGCTCGAAATAAGCTACATAATTACTACTTTTCCTGCTAGACCATGTTCCTAGGTCATTGCCCATTGAACACTTGCTGAAGCTAGTAGAGGTAACGCCCCTACTTTAGGTCCGTCTGCTATGTATATTGGACAAACGTCTCAGACACTTTGCCAAAGAATCA
>JANRFK010001785.1:27197754-27231718 GCA_030068395.1 Apalone spinifera
TAAAGTGCTACATAGTTCTGTCTTTTGTTTCAGTTACAACAGACTAACACGGCTGCATCTCTATCACTAAACTTCAAATAGAAAGTTTGCTGCAACAAAGCATTCAAATTTACCATTCATTCCAACACTTATTTTTCAGAGACAACTCTTACCTTCTTTCTCTTCACCAATTCATAATTCTATATACAGTCTGTTTTTAGTGTCTGCCTTAAAATAGGTTGGAATAATTCAGAATACTCCTATCATATACCTTCCCTTCCCCAGGATTTTTAACAAAAAGATTTTTAGTAATCTTGAAGTCCTCTACAACTGAATCACATAGGAAAAAAACTGGAGGAGGGCAAAGCATACTATCTGACATTTCACCTTGAATGTAAGCTAAAAACTAATCTTTTTTTCTGCCTTTTAATAAAAATTAGCAAGACTTGAAATGTATCTTTGGATCCCTACATACATGTTTCTTTCAGGATTTGTTTTCTGTTCTCCTATAACTTTGGAAGTTGGTGCAATAAACGGATCATCTCACAACTTTCTCTCTTCAATATCATGGGACTGACACAGTTACAACAACATGGGACAAAATTTCCAGTGGGGGCAAATAATAGTTTACCAGTAAAAATGATGACATGATTCACAGAAGAGTTCCTGTCAGAAAATGTTGCTTACTATTAATATATAATCTCTGAACTGCCAATATTGACGTAACATCAGTCTGTAGACAACTTTCCAGGAATGATACTTCTAGAAGTTGAATTGGCACACAAGAGGTCAATAAGTACACAAGGACTCTAACAATAGCTAGGGATTGATACTGGTGGAAGGGCTCTAATATATGTGCATATCTATTGCATATATACAAAGCATGGGCATATTTTTATAGTTGTGTACAACTACCTGAGCACACATTCAAACACCAGATGTATCTGTTGCCAGATTAGAAGTCTAAGTTAGCCATGTGTGCGTGTAAGTGGCCCTGTGTATGAGTACATCTGGTACTTCAAGCCTAAATTTTATACATGTCGTGATTTGTTCATGCCTGGCTGGCAGCTGAGTTTTGAATTTTCCAAGGAAATTTAGATAGCATGCAAATAAGAGTCAAAAGTAAAATGCAGTATTTTTTAGCAACCCCAAATGTTTTTTTTCTCAGAATTTTCCTCACTGAAGAACTTCCAAATGTTTGTTTGGGTTTTCCAATGTGCAAAGCCAAGTTTCAAATGATTGAATTTCTTCATAAAATACACAGCTATAATTACCCTCCATTGAAAGGTTATTATGAGCACACATTTATTGATGTGATCCGCAAATACTATACTGATGAAGTCATGTAAGAATATTGATTGTCAATTATGCGGGTGCAGAGCTCACCTCCTATAATGATCCTTAGATTTTAGTCAGTGTTCCCCACATTATCAAGGGACTTTTATAGTTAAGAAATAATAAACTGCAAGCAATATTACGATCATTTACCATTTGGCCATTGATGCAGATGTTGTATGAATGACAGTGTATTCCTACATTGAGAGCCACACTCTATTACAATGTGTTCTTAAAGCATCTTATGTGCATACAGGCTATTCACTCTAGACAAGTGAGGGTAATAAGACCTGTATGCGCCAGATTAGGTCCCTGGCTCTTGAACTTTAAGCCCATCTGTATATTCCTCAGTCTCTCCTAAAGAACAGGATCATTTTACATGGGTTAAAACTCCCAGGTTACTTGTAGCCTTGTCAGACAAGCTCATTTCAACATCAGCAAATCCAAGATTGGCTATGAGAAAAGATATAGGTTTGTTATATAGAAGGCCAGAGGGGTCATCAACTGGCATTTACACAGATCTGTACTTTAAAAACTAGTATTAGCATTCCTTGATGCTTCCTCTCAGCAGCAGGAAGCAAAGCCTAGATCTGTGCAAAAAAAAAAAAAAAAAAAAAAAGAAGAAGATAAATGTTCTCTATGTATGCAAATCACATTTTTCATGGCTTTGCTTAGAAGTTAAGTATTTGGGGTTCTCCCCTCACTTAGTATCTACAAAATGAAAGGTAGAATCCACAGTTGGAAAATCATTTTTACCAAGGACTAAAAATCCATTTTCCAGGTAAAACTGGTGAAACTGCTTTACTGAGGGTAAACTTTTTCACCATAGAGGGTTTATTCACTAACACAAGGACAATATTTTTTTAACACCTGGGATTGTATTAATATGCTTTTTATAACTATTTGCTTAGGAGTTTTTACTGATTTATAAACCATTTCCATAGCCATGTAAACATCAGAAACAAGACACTAACCAGTACAAAACTGAATTATGCTATTTAGGGAACTTTATACAATAATATGGTCATCAAGTACTTTTAGGGAAGGGTATTAGCATATTACAAACTAAGCCATTTTACATGAGCCAGGCCATATTGTTTCTGCCATTTTTATTAGCCTGAGTCAAAGTGTTAACTGTTTGTACTAGTATGTCTTTCAAAAGTTAATATTTAAAAAGGTGCATTTAATAAAAGAACACACTTAAATCATTGGTTACCATGTATTCAGTACTTAAAGTATCTGTTTTTCTGGATGTGTAATTGGTGTGTTGATTTTTCATTGCAAAACCCTGCTATATATTTTGAAACAATTCCTATCATTTTGGATTTTTTTTCCAGTAAGTAGTTCTCTGTAGTCTAGCAGTGCCAGTAAAAGGCAGACATTTGTACATTTTTTTAATGAACGTAACAGTTGTGAATTGAAAATAGAAAAGAGGTCATTTTTATGCTATTTGTTTTTCTTTCTAAATATATATTTTAATCATGTGTTATTGTTTGCAGCATGCTTCCTTACATCATAAATAACTGATATCAGGTGCAGCAGAATCTCATGCTTTACCAGATGAACTGAACTAATAAAAAAAAACAATTAGGAAATTGTATGAAATTCCTTTAAATCAATCCTTTCTCTCACATTAAAAGACATTTTCAGAATGTAATGAATGAGGATCTGCCTAGAGTAAGGCCTGAAGGACTGAGTCCTATTTACTGAATTTCTGATGCAGAGCTGTGCACTGATGTCTTTTGAATTGCTTAGAATTCTCTGTAGACCTTTTAACTGTTTGTTTCCATTAAGCTTTTGGTTTTAAGGCTATATGGTAAGGAATCATCCTAAGTTCTTTACAAGCTGGATATTAAGACAGGGAAAGCGTCAATTAAAATGTATTATGATGTAAACGTTACATCACATGACAGCCTGTGGGCATCTGCAGTCACTCCAAGTCTATTCTGTCTCCAGGAGTCAAGAACCCCTCTTTTCTCATTTTTAGTCTCTGTGGCTACCCTCATAGCCTTACACAATAACAGCAATAGCTATCTGATACACATGCCCATGGGAGTTTCAGTACACAATGATCATGATTAATCTAAGGGCTTGATTTTACACAGGATTCTCTGGCTGTGCTCCAGAAAAGCATTAAGTACATTCTTAACTGTATGTGTAATCCCATAGACTTCAGTAAGACTACTCACAGGCTTAAAGTTACATACAGTAATGGTGTAGTTACATTGGTCCCAAGATACTAGAGAGACAAGGAATAGTCTCTTTTATTGGACCAGCTTCTTTTGGTGAGAGAGACAAGCTTTCAAGCTACACAGAGATCTTCTTCAGGTCTGGAAAACATATAGGCTATGTCTACACTCAGGGCCAGCTCTAGGTACCAGCAAATCAAGCATGTACTTGGGGTGGCACATTTCCAGGGGCGGCATTTCCAGGTAAGCAGCCACCCCCAGCAATTCCCGGCCCTGCCCCGCCAATTTTAAAGGGCTGCAGGAGCTCAGCTCTGGCTGCGTGTCCCCAGGAGCTGGCTGCGGGTATGGCACGGCAAGGCTCCACCCCACCCCGCCGGCTCCAGTCCTGCCACGGCCCTAGCCCCCTTTGCCGGTGAGAGACCACTCCCTGCCAGCCTCCTGACTCGCTGCGCCCACCCTGCCCCGTGCCCCTCTGGGTCTGCGCCGCCCTTTCCCTGCACCATCCCTGTGTCCTGTACCCTGCTCCCCTGAACCCCGTTCCCCCTTCTCTCCCTGTTCCCTGTAACTCTGGCCCTGCACTGCCCTTGTACCCTGCACCCTGCTCCCCCCAATCCCTGCACCCCTCTGGCTCTGCGCCGCCCTTCCCTGTGCTGCCCCTGCACCCCAGTCCCCATGCCCCTCTGGCTCTGTGCCCCCTCTGTATCCCACAGCTCCTTTTCCCTGTGCCCCCTGGGTCTGTGCCCCCCATTCCCTGCACTGCCCTCAGACCCCAATCCCTCTGCCCCTCCCGTTCCCTGCATCCCATTCCCCGTGCCTCCCCTGTACCCCGCACCCTGCTTCCCCCAATCCCTGTGTTCCTCTGGCTCTGTGCCTCCCATTCCCCATGCCACCCCTATACCTTCCACACTGTTCCCCGCACCACTCTGTCTCTGCACACCCCAGAACCCCAGTCCTCCTGCTTCCTCCAGTCCCCGCACTCCTCTGGCTCTGTGCCTCCCATTCCCCATGGTGAACCCTCCTCCCCCTGTTCCCCATGCCCCTGTGGCTCTGCACTGTTCCTGTACCCTGCTCCCCCTGTCGGTCGGGAGTGAGGGGTGCTTGTTCATAGAGAGGGGCTGGACAGGGCAAAGAAAAGGCTGTTGTGACCCAGCAGCGAGTGAAAGGGGAGGGCGAGGTTACTTGAAATGCCTTTGCCTTTATGGAAAAAAATAATTAAAATTATATTTGCTATTTATAGGGCTAAAATGCCATGACAAAAATGAAAACAAAAACAACAACAAAACATTTTACACAAACCTGTAAAAGCCAACAAAAAGGGGAGGGGGGCGGCCAAAATTTTTTTTGCTTGGGATGGCAAAAAACTGAGAGCTGGCCCTATCTACACTGCTCCCATGGTGCACAAAAAATATGAAAATGAGGCAAAGCATGGAATATTGCCACATCTCATTTGCATAATTAATTAGGCTAGATTTTTGCACAAAAGACCCTCTTGCACAAAAGCCGTTCTTCCTGAAAAAAATGTGGTTGTTCAAAACTTGTCAGTCTCATCAGCAGAAGTCGATCCAATAAAAATTACCTCATCCACCTTGTCTCTCTGATATCCGTAAAGTTAAGCACTTACATAAATCTTAGGCATCACAGTTGGAGTACTTAGCACCTGGCAAGATCAAGCTCAAAGTGTTTATATTGCCTTGGCACTTCAGATGTAGTCCTAAATTGTGGTGGCAAAGGGCTATGCTGCTGTGATGCTGGCAGACTAGGTACATGCCAAGGTCCCTGGGGCTATGTCTAGACTGTAGAATTCTTTCGGAAGAAGCTTTTCTGGAAGAGATCTTCAGGAAAAAATTCTTCAGAAAGCAAGTGTCAACACAGCGAAAGCGCATCGAAAGAGCAATCTGCTTTTTCAGAAGATAGTGTCCGCACTGAATGGACGCTACCTTGCATTTAAGCTGTGACAGGGTACCTGTGCTTTTTCTTCTTTCCTCTTCTTTTGAAAGAACTCCCTCTTCCCTGTGCACACATGCCTTTTTCCAAAAGAGCTCTTTTGGTAAAAGGCTTCTTCCTCATAGAATGAAGATTATCAGTGTCGGAAAAACCCCTCTGTTCTTTCAAATAATGTGATTTGGTAAAAGGCTTCTTCCTCATAGAATGAAGATTATCAGTGTCGGAAAAACCTCTCTGTTCTTTCAAATAACTTGTGGACATAAGTGAAGTTTTTCCAGAAAAACGGCTGTTTTTCCAAAAAAAACCTCTGCAGGATAGACATACCATGAGTCTCAGCTGACAAATACTTAACTTATCTGTGTTGGAATTGTTACAATAGATGCTAAGTTCATAAGTTTGTGTAAACTGTATGAAATGGTTGTAGGATGTTGCATGTTATGATACTTAGTAAGTGTTTCCATTGTAATCCTCTGTAATTTCATTGTTTCTTTTTCTTTCAGGTCATGCTTCTGCTGAACTGAGTTGGAACTCTCGAAACTTATGCCACAATAAAACTAGACTCCATGTTTTTGCTGAAACAGACAAACATGGCTACCTCTGTACCGTATTTTAGCAAATATACCCCGCACTGAATATAACCCATAGTTTTTGCTTTTTGAGTAAAAAAAAAACCCTGTATACCCCACGCACGAGTATAACCCACGGGGTATACAAGACTTGTATTTCAAACTGTGCCGGGGGTTTATTTGCTAATTTGCGGTGCCAGGGGCAGACGGGGGGACGGGGACTTAGCCAGCCTCCGGGCGGGGGAGCACTCACCCTCCTGGTTCCCGCTTGGCCGCAGGAAGGCCAAGCCTCCGGGTGAGGGAGCACTCACTGCCCGATTCCTGTGCAGCCGCACTCACCCCTAGGTGAGTAAAAAAAGTTTTGTATACCCCACGCACGAGTATACCCCATGGGGGGGGGAGGGGTTTGTAAAAATGCATATAACCCGTGGGTTATATTCACTAAAATATGGTAATTGTGTAAGTCATCAAAGGAGCACTCAAAGATGATAAGATAATTGTGGAGAAATTAAATAAATTCTTGGAGAGAGTCCCAAGGCTGAGATATTCTTTTTAGGTGACAAATCTGAGGAATTATCCCAGATTGAGGTATCATTAGAGGACATTTTAGAACAAATTGATAAACTTACCAGTAACAAGTCACCAGGACCCCATGACATTCACCCAAGAATTCTGAATGACATATCTGACCTCAGCAACACCCAATCTATTTGAATTCTGGTTTTTTATTAAGCCATGGAACTTAAAAGAAAACTTCAAATGGCAAGACAAACAGTGCAAAGTGGAGAGAAGGAAAATGTGATGGAAACAGTGGAAGATTCTATCTCTGCTTGCTGCAAACCAAATCAGGAAGAAACTAAACCCCTCCAAAGTGTAGACTAGCATATTAATTTGTACCAATGTCAGTTGGAATACAATATGGCAAACATTTCCCCTCAGTCCTCAAAGCAAGTTAAAACAACCCTCCAAACAGCAAGGCTAAACAAGAACAATGCAAATTGAGTTAACATAAAACATGATCTGCAAGCAGAAATGTTAACTTAAAAACTGACACATAGGCAGACACTGCTGACTCTCTCCAGCTGCCAGACAGTTTCTTCCTTTTGGTGGGCTCTCAGCTCAGGACAGCATACTAATTCTCCCAGCTGGAGACACAGTGGGGAACCAGGTGAAAGAGCATGCCTGTACTGGATGTGAAGTGAAAGAATTTCTACATGCAGAGAAATGCCTATTTCCTTCAGATAGATAGATAGAGATAGATAGATGTTATTGGAAGAAGTGGTTACTTTAGTGTCAGCAGTATTTTCTTGTGTTTCTTTGTACTGGACTCACTCCAGTCATTGCTTCCAATATTGGGGTTAACTACCTTACCTGGAGAATCTTTCTGTTATCTAAAATTGCTGGTGGATATGTGAGGTTAGAGCACTTGGCAGTGTTAGTCTTCTGAAGCCCTATTGCTCTTGAGGGAAAAACATGAGGGCTGCGTCTAGATTGGCATGATTTTCTGGAAATGCTTTTAGCGGAAAAGTTTTCCGTTAAAAGCATTTTCGGAACAGAGCGTCTAGATTGGCACGGAAAAAGCACTTTTTGCGGAAAAGCATCCGTGCCAATATAGACATGCTTTTCCGCAAAAAAGCCCCAATCGCCATTTTCGCGATAGGGGCTTTTTTGCGGAAAACAAATCTGAGCTGTCTACACTGGCCCTTTTGCACAAAAGCTTTGTGCAAAAGGGACTTTTGCCTGAACGGGAGCAGAATAGTATTTCCGCAAGAAGCACTGATTTCTTACAGTAGGAAGTCAGTGCTTTTGCAGAAGTTCAAGCGGCCAGTGTAGACAGCTGGCAAGTTTTTCCGGAAAAGCGGCTGATTTTCCGGAAAAGCTGGCCAGTCTAGACACAGCTGAGGAGTGCAGCTGCTTTATTTAGAGGAAATATATCGAATGCAACAATATAGAGCAGGGCTAGGCAAAATACAGCCTAGGAGCTGGATCCGGCTTGCAAAGCCACCAGAGCTGGTTCACGGACCACTCTGCTGGGACACTCAGGCACACAGCTGCCGCAGGTTTAAACCACAGTCTGGCGACTTTCTGCTCTGACGGGAAGGGGAGGCTTCATGTGATCTGCCTGCTCCCAGCCCAATCTACAGCTCCTATTGGCCAGAAAGAACTGGCCAATAGGAATTGACCCCAGCCAATTTCTCACCTCCTATTGGCTGGAAACAACCAGCCAATAGGGGCTGAGAGATTGGACTGGGGGATAGGAGCAGCACAAGCCTTTTCTCCCTCCCAAAACTGAGAGCCACATGGAGGAAATAGCCTGCAGCTCTAAGTAATCTGGGGCTGCAGCACGCAGGGAGCCCAGCCTGCCTTAGAGGTGCTGGCCAGGAGATGCTTAGGTAAGCGCCTCTCAGACAGAGCCTGCCTGGCACCCCTGCCCCTTCCACACCTCAACTCTCTCCCCCAGGTCCATCCAAACCCCCTGCACTCCCCTGCTCCAAGTCACAACTCTTCCCAGGCCCTGTACCTCTTCCCACATCCCTGCGCCAGGCCAGAATCCTCTCCTGCACCCAAACACCCTCCCAAACCCTGCACTCCAATGCCCTGACCCAGGTCACAACCCCCTCCTTCACTCAAACTACCTCTCAGACCTCACACCATCTCCTGCACCCCAGTCCCTTACTCCATGTGCCCTTTTGTACCCAGCCCCCACATTCCCCTCCAAAGAAAAGTGCAGTTCTTGACCACTTTCCAGACCTCACAAAAAAATATTGCCCACCCCTGACATAGAGGCACAAGGCGGGAGGATGCTTTGTGTTGTCTTCTCCTTTGGGTGCCTGGTCTGCCTGTATTATGTCTCTGTACAACTCACAAGTGGTCAAAGGGAAAGCCATCCTCAGCACTCGAGTAGTTGCTTTCCATAAGTGATGCTTACGTGAAAAATATTTCAGGGATATAAATGTATTAAAAGTAATGTAGCTGCACTTGACTTAATTATAGACAGTTTTCAGCAGAGCACTAACCAAGAGAGTGGATCCTGAAAATACTTTACTTCTTACACATCTGTAAATACATGTTCCTCACTAGATATTGATGGCAGCTGCCATCTGGTGTCATTCCATTGAAAGGCTCTAAACATACCATCAATGTAGCCAGAATCTCTCTTAACTGCCTTGTTAGTTATCCTAATGCAATTATGCAGCCTTCTAATCTATGCTCTGGATACAATCAGGAGTCAGGAGAAACCTGCCCTCCAAATATGACTATATGCAAAGAGAGGCGACTGAATAACAACTGCATCTGCCTGAGTATCACACTGTGAATTTATAACATGTGTGCCAATACCTAAGCTTGTCAACTGGAAGGCAGAAATCCATTTTCAGTAACTCTAGCATAATGTCCAAAATGTTTTAATCTTCCTAGCACCCTCTTAACCTTTGCTTAAGGAAGAAATGTCCCTGTTTGCTATTGGTAGATGGTTGGTACTGGTGGTTTTTTTGTGATCTCACAAATGAAACCTCACCCTAGGAAAAAAGAAGGATGCAATAACAACTTCGAAGGGTTCATGGCTACCCACCAGGGATAAAATAATGTGTTGAGCACATCACTATTTATGCATCACTGTCTTAAATAACTATAAATCGTAATGATAAGGAAAGGAGTGCCCAAACCGTCACTAAATAAGTACATAGAAATCAACTGAGTACAAAATTAAACAAGTTACACAAGAAAAACACACTAATCTATGTGTAACTTGCGAAGTATTTTAATTTAAACAAATGAATTGAAAGCAAACAAATATAACTGTTGTCTCTGACAGTTGGAAGTCTGTATTGAAATTTCTGTTTCCTTTTACTCCTCACTTGTCAGAAGTATAATTAAAATTTTTAATAACCTCACTCTTTAGGAAAAATAAATGTTGTATAACAAACAAAATGTTCAGTTGGAAGCTTTTCCATCAGCTCTGCTAAAACCAGTCTAGTTTCAAATTAGAAGGCAAAACCCAACCCATCCCTAACATGAACTCTACCACTCATCTACCAAATTTTAGGTAGACATACAATTTAAAAAAAGATATCTGGTAACAAAAGAAAAGTGGCATTGTACAAAGTAAAACACTTCCTATTAAATATACAAAGAGAAAACTACCAGAAGCTATATTTAAAAAAAAAAAAGATGTGAAATTTGACACTGGTAACTCTCCTACTTTTAGAGGAATAAAACTAGAATTTATGCCCCATGCTAAGTCCATTATATAATAAGACCTTAAATATGGAATCACTACCAGGTGCCTCTGTATCACAGCCATTTTTACAAGACAAATCATTTCTGAGATGCTTATTTTCCCCAACCCTATTATTAAGGGGAAACTTGCTGATTGTATGCTGTAAGAATCTTGTAATAATGTTTCACAAAAGTATTTTTGTCTTCTGCTTGAGTATATCTTGCCACCTCATTCTGCATCATTTAGATCGTAACTGTCACTCATGCCTAAATAAAAAAAATAAAAAAATGTTTTACAGAAATCAAAAACAAAAAAAGAAAAAATCTGCAAGGTGAACTTATTCTACCTTTGCCAAGCAACACAGATTTTACATCTTTTTATATTGCTTGCTTTCCTTTCTTTTTTATCTTTATAAGCTTTAGGAACTATGCCATTTTCCTCATTCGTGCCCTCAGGAAATCCCAATATATGAATGTACTTTCATTTCTTATGCACAAACTATGATTTATTCTAAACTATAGCTCACAGTCGATAAACAAAATACTGGGGAGACAATTTGATGGACCGATTACACAGAGGTAATTGTAAAAATGCACTTTTATTTCCTGTAGATATTGTGTGCAGAAGTCATAGCATGGAGAGCACATTACTGAAGACAAATTATGATTAATGAGCAGGCATGCCAACATTTGGGCATCATTTTGGCAATTGTAGATTTATGACCCAATTAGAAATAAGATGAAGACACACTGCCTGTTGGTTCACGAAGGGGCGGTTCAAATTGTAATAAGATGGAGCTATTATTTAAAAGAAGTCTTATTAAATCTAATAATATATATCTAAAATATGATTTTTCTGTCTGCACTCTCTCAAAAAAAGAATAATCTGGTGTAATAGCATCAATCCTTATGGATAATTCCATTTTACTAAAATCAACAGCACTGCTTAATAAAGTGATTAGATTACCCATGTTTATAAAGGGCTGTTCCACTGGCCTGCATTGTAAATCAAGATGTCTTGGCGTATTGTTGCTGCACACTAAGCAGCAGTGATTCGACTGGTGTCTGTTGTCTCTTTGCTGGTGGTCCACAGAGAGAGCTACTCAATCTTGATGATATCCAGTTCAAGAACTTGATCCTTAACTTCAAGAGAGGTAAGGTGAATTCATGGCCCTAGGGAAGTCTTTGCCTAACCCTATTAAAGTTTTATCTTTGACTTCAGTGGATCTAGGATTTAATCTTAATGGGCTGTGCTCAGGATACCCCAAATATTGATTGAACATTGATTCTGGAACAAGGGGCAATCACACCGCTTCTCTAGCCCAATGGAATTTCTTACCACCAGTGTAGCTGATGGGTACAGGAGATGGAGCTTTCTCAGCAGCATGTCCAAGCTGAACTCCCACAGTGTATAAGAAACCTCACCATTATCTATTCCAAGGGAAAGCTCATTTTTATGGCTTTTCTTTCCCTAACTAAGCAGATAACATGTTATCCTGCTTGGACCTTTGCTTTGACCTGGTCTGCCAATTGCATATACTCCAAAATGTCTATTTGCATGTACACTTATCATTTGGCACATGCAAATGTGGGTTCTGTTGGCACAGTTTGATGTTACCTCAAATTTTTCTGATGCCAAAATGGTTTAAGACTTTGAAGAGCCAGACATTTTCAGGATTTCCCATAAATATAATTATTGAATGGACAATGCCACCATTTTTTTCTAGAGACAGACTTTTGTTAAGGTTCCTTTTGTTTCTAATATATTTCAAAAACCACCTCATTATTCTAAACTCTGCTGACCATAGATTTCTCTTTGTCTCCTTTTGCTTCTCGTTTCAATAACAGAATGATATCCTAACATATGCTAGTCCAATTAGATCTTAGATTTTGTCTTCTCTGCAAATTTATTTATGGGACTTAGCATTGAAAGCAAATGATCAGACTGTATAACTACCAAGACATACAATCTTGTCTCTTTATGCAGCATTTTGATCTATTATTTTTCTGTCTTTTAAAATACGAAACATCAGCAAAAGCTAGCGTATGGTATCTTCCAATCCAAATAGAGAGGCCTATAAAGAATTCATATTGCATATAACCCCTTAGATTATTAAAACTGAAATAATTTAAAAAGTTGAATGCCAGTGCTACCTTTCATGTTTTCCTTGACCGGTCTTCTTACAGTTTAAGCTGTGCTAGGGACAATCACGTATTATGTTTTGATACACTGACTAGCACAATCCACTCACATTCTCCACTGGAATGTCTGGGTTTCTACGAGATGTCTTAGTCCATGGACAGGTCTTCTTGACACTGTGATAATACAAACAGTAAGTATTAATGAATAGGTGCTTCCACATATATATAATAAAAAGTTACGATAATACTATGAATTTGATAAGGTTGACTGTGCTGTGAATTTTTACATTTTTAACACTTTATCAACTAGGACAATTAAAAACCAATCATTTTCACTTTTCCTTATCATCAGTTTCTAGTCAGCTTCATTTCCAAGTTCTCATGAAGTAGCAGAAAGCAGCAATCTCTGTGCTTCAGATAATGAAAGGGATGTTTTCCTGGGTAAAACTACAGTTTCCAGTTACAATTTTTTAAACTCTGTAGCGGGGTTCAACTCACTACTACTATGCCTCCTGCTAATCAATCCAGGAATTAGCTCTGACATTTAGTAGGATGCCATCTTCTGGCCAGTCTCTTGCTCATCACTACACTGATTCTATGTTACTCTCAGGACTGTGGTGTCTTCTTCAGGGCCCTGGCCTCTGGCAATGCCCACTACTCTGGTCTCTTCCTTCCTTCCAGGGGCAACAACAATCCTCAGTCTCATTTTCCATTGTGGCCCACTGCAGACCAAATGTTTAGTCCATTTTCCTCTGGGGCACCCACACTCTGTACAGACCACTTTCCATAGTGGCAAGGTGTTGTGTAACTGGGAAGAAGAGGGGGACCCAAGCTCTCCCACTACTGTGGATCCTGGCTTGGAACCCTGTGGAGGCAGCCTTGTCCTGCCCTCCTTCACTCTTCTTTAACTGCTCTCGTTCCCTTGCACACTTCCCTGTAACTCTTTGCAACTTCTTGGCCCTTGTATCGACGCCTGCTCCCCTGAACCTCTGTAGCGGTGCTCTCTTCACATGCCTCTCTCTCACTGGGAGTCAGTCCTTCACCCTGCCTGGTCAGGACCCAATTGCCCACTGCTGTGCTAAACAGCTCCTTATTACAGGGCTGCCCCAGCAAACTGTTCTCTGAATGGCTTCCTATGAGCCATTTCCTGATTGGAGGGGATTTGTGCAAGCTCTCTCTAGCTTGCTTTAACCCCTTCTCTGCAGGAGTGGGGCAGCCGCTACAAACTCAGAGATATTTTTGTTGGTCCTAAAGATTTGATTAAAATCTGCATTTTGGGACCAGTTTGATTTCCCAGATTGTAAAGCAGACAGGACCATTATGATCAGCTAGTCTGATCTTTTTTGCATAACAAAGGCCATAAAACTTCCCTCAAACAATTCCGGTTGACTGTGTTCTTTACATTTGAGAATAGTTTGTGCCAGGCTAATGTGTTGCAGTGCAAAGAGAATTTAGAATTCAGTACAAACTGCTTAAATGTACTGATCTCACATGTCATATAACACACGAAAGCCAGATAAATAGTATGGTTACAGCACTGGACTGGGATTCAGGAGAGGTGAGTTCTACCCTGGACTCTGCAACAAGCCCTTCTAGATTATCATGGCAAGTCGCTTCACCTCACCTTTCCTCAGTTTTCCTATCTGCAAAAAGGAAAATAATATACACCCCTCCTAAGTAAATGCTTTGAGATCTATTGATGAAAACTTCCATGTAACGAGTAGGTATTGTTACTTACTACTATTAAAATCACACATATTTTCCCACAAAATATGTGTGTGGGGAGAGCCTCTTATTTCCCTTTCAGCAAGTTCTTTACTCTACTCATCAAAAGTGCATGTATGAATGAGGGAGCAGAGAAATTGTCATAAATAAAAAGAGCAATGAACCTCCTACTTGTATTCTTGCTTCCAGTAGTGGTATAGAATGGATGCTTCAGAGTAAAGATAAATACTTGTTATAATATTGGGAAGAGGGATTCAGTTCTTCCTACAGCTGCCAATTATTTTAAGCCATAAATCAAGAGGACTGAGAAGCCTTGTAATGCTGTCCTACCTGATATAATTGGCTATGCTATTTGTCTACAGTTTACACAAGTACCTAACACTATTTTGAATCTTACTAATCAATTTGTCTCCATAGAATCTTCTGGTTTTAGATGTTAATTATAGATCACAAAGAAGGCTTTGAATTTCTTGCCTTTTAGTGACATTTAGGTTTTTTTGCTTTTCTAATTTGGGGCAGTGCTCCCAACTGGCTTTCACTGTATACTAATTTTGTATATGTATATCAATCAGCCAGACAGGCAGGTCATTATCCTTCAACCCTATCAGCGATAATAGGATCAAAAGGCAAAATGAAGTATAACCGATGGGGTGTGTCTAGACTGCAGGGTGTTGTCGACAAAAGTGGACTTTTGTCGACAAAACTATACCTGCATTTACACTACCTACGAGTTCTGTCGACATAACGTTGACAGAACTCGGCAGTTTTGTCAGTGGCGGTAAACCTCATTCTACAAGGGATAACGCCTTTTATCGACAGAGTTGTGTTGACAGAAGGCATTATTGCATCTACACTATCCTTTGCATCTACACTGTCATGTCGACAAAGCGGCTTGCTTTGTCGACAGAACTGGATGTAGTCTAGAAGCTCTTTGTTGACAGAAGCTTTGTCGACGGTATCTGTCGACAAAGCCTCTGTCAACAAAAGCCTGTAATCTAGACGTACCCCAAGAAAATATACACACAGCTGAACTTACACAAGAGGGAACTTCAGAGTTATGCTGTTAGTGTGCCAATGAAGGTCCTACTCTCATTCTGCAGCTAAGCCATTTCTGAATCAGAGCCATGCATTGCAGACAGCTCTAGAGTGCAGAAATCTAGATACAGTAAAACAACCAATATTGGTTGGTTCAGATGCAGACAAATAAATGTGGAGCCATTTCACTCACACACACACACACACACATACAAAACCGGGATGATGGTAATTTGCATGTTAATCACTTTAAGCACATTAGCAATCCTTTTACAGTGACTGGAACTACTCACATACTTAAGTGCTTAGCTGGATTGGGGCCTAAAGGAGCAATTGAATGCAGCTACAGAACAACACTAAACAACAACAATAAACCAACCAACCAAATAAGTCCCAGGGTTGGAAGGGGTAGAGCAGGTATAGTGTCCATCATGGTAGTTGGTAAATATGCTGTCCAGTGCCAGCCTTCCACTAACTAATATTGCACACTGACTGAGTCCTGCAAACTTTCACCCACACAGGTGACCCCATTGATGTCAGTGAAAGTAAGGGACACTCATGGGATACCGTTTTTGGGATTAGGCCCTAATAACATAAAAATGTCTGTGGTACACACAAGACAGAATGTGCTCTGTGAAAAGGTAGCTACTCTTATATGCATAGTGAAATAAACACTTACTATGCAACCCTCCTCTTTAACAGCCTTATTATATGTGGCTACTCCTGGGCTGCAAAAACTTGCCAGCTGTCTACACTGGCTGCTTGAATTTGCGCAAGAACACTGACGATCTAACGTATGATCATCAGTGTTCTTGTGCAAATACAATGACACTCCCGCTCGGGAAAAAACCCTCTTGCGCAAATGCTTTTGCACAAGAGGGCCAGTGTAGACAACTCAGAATTGTTTTGCGCAAAAAAGCCCCGATGGCGAAAATGGCGATTGGGGCTTTTTTGTGCAAAACCGGGTCGATATTGGCCACGGATGCTTTTGCGCAAAAGCACTTTTGTGCAAAAGCATCCGTGCCAATCTAGACGCTCTTTTCCGCAAATGCTTTTAACGGAAAAACTTTTCCGTTAAAAGCATTTGCGGAAAATCATGCCAGTCTAGACGCAGCCCAGGAGTGCTCCCATAGAAGCAGCTGCTTGTGTCCCTATGGGCTCTTTGGGACATCTTATAGGGTATATCTGCACAGCAGTGTTATTTCAAATAAATGACATTATTCCGAAATAACGTAGTCCGCGTCTACACTACAAGCAGATATTTCAACATCATGTCAAAATAATGTCAAGCTGGAGGACTCCTATAATCCTCATTTCACGAGGAGTAAAGGAAGTCGGAGGAAGAGTGCTCTTTCTCAGACTTCCTGCTGTGTAGACAGCACCAAAAGCTGAAATAAGCTATTTCGACTTAAGCTACGCAATTGATGTAGCTCAAGTTGTATAGCTTATTTCACCTTTGGCCCTGCTGTGTAGATGTGCCCATATAATGCTTGGAAGGGAAATACCTTTTTTAATGTTAAAAGGGGAATTCCTATTTGGTGATTTGGGTTCTTTATGCAGTATACAATGGATTATTTATGTTGGCCCTGTCTGGGCTTTTAGAAATTTTTGCTGCCAGCCCAGTTTTTCATTTTAAAAGGGAGATTGGGTTGCATCTAGTGGTGAGGATAGGATCTTTTCTTCCTCGTTCAAGTAAATACAACTGAGATGAGCGTGTTAGCCTCTGCTTGCCATATTTACAGGATAATGTAAATCAGATTCAATTTAACATTAGAACCCTATGTGATGGAGAACCTCTGGTGATGGAGAATAAAGAGAAGTTTTCTGGAGAAAGTGGGCCACAACTATCACTATGGAATACAGGAGAAAGAAAGAATCTGAAGCATGTGCCTTGTGAAAGGCCTGATGCCTGAATCAAAGTTGTACTGTGAGCAACAGGCAGGCCCTGTCATAAGCAGATGTTTGCTTGCAAGTCAGTGTCCAAGACATAAACTCAGTATTAGTATTGCTAGTACCACTAAAAGATATGGCACATGTTAATACATTCCACCAAGACAGTACAAGGACACCCCAACCTAGCACATAATAAAATGGCATGACAAAAGTGATGAGTAGTGATAATTTTGTCTGAAACATCAGGAGTGAAAATACAATAATAGGTGGTGAATAGGAATGGTTTGTCTGAAACATCAGGAGAGAAACACAAGGAGAGGTTAACAAATGCATATGATGACACGTGAAGTGTGTATCACAGATTGTTTGTCTCAGTCAATAAATGTTGAGATATCTCGATTTCACTTTGTCCAGCCAATCAGGAAGTAGAAAATCCTGCCACTGATTGAGCTGAGTTGTACATTATAACATGTTAGCCTTACTGTAGCTATCTGATCCAGGGAGGTAGGACTGTGCTTCGTTGACACTAAACCTGCTTTTGGACCTTATCTTATTCTACAGGCCTTCGGGTTTCTCTCTGAGTCTGCTATGCTGGCTCCCTGAACAGTGCTAGTGCAACATACTGGAGGAGAACATGTACGCAACCAAAGGATTATCATCATTTGACAGAGCAAGATACCTGTCAGGAAACCACACTAGTAACTTCTGACCACATGGGAGTACTGCAGAAGGACCATGCAGCTCCAAGCAGGGAACACTGGACAGAAAAAGGGGTGGCTAAAAGGGTCACAGAATCTACTAAGTTAGCACATCCTCCAAAAGCCTCTTTAGGCACAGTTGCTAGGGAGCAGAACTTCATTTACAGATGATTCCTGTATGTCAAAAATCCCAGAGGAAAATTTGAAATGGTACTGCCCTTCATTTGGGTGAATCCCTTCAGGAGTAATAGGATCCTGGTTGGCACAGGGAAGAATAACTTTTCAGTGAATATGATCTCATCTGTTTATTGAGGAATAGAGAAAATACTGATTAAAAAAAGAGGTGGAAACCTTATGCCATCAATATCTCATTCTTCTTCTTCAACATCCACGTAGTATGGAAATTACATTGCCTCTGTAATTTAGCTAGTAATCTAACCATTTCAGAAATATGCTTTTCTAAAGTAGATAGCCTGGAAAGTGCTCCATTGTTAAGAATTTCAAATATGATATAATCTCAAGAAGAATATTCAGATTCAATAATAATGGACACCATACAAAAACCCAAAGAGCAATTCAAATAAGTAAGAGAAGGATGGAGTTCCAAAGCTTATATGTGACTCTAACTCTGTCCATCAGAGTTTGATATATTTGGAAGCAGGGCTTTCCCTCAGGCCAACATTACTGTGATGTCTCCATGCTGGTCAGTCTGAAATCTTAGTTTGATATTTTATTTGTTGTCAATGCATCTCAGTGCTGTTCCGTGAGTCCCTTCTGCTCCATCGAGGACTCCCCCTGTTCAGTCAATTACATTTCAGAAGTCTGAAGGCCCTCCAGCTATGCTTTCTATGCAAGAAGAGACCTTTTCCATAAAATACTGCTGAAAAAATGCTGTGAAATTCCTTTAGGAGAATTTATCATATGATGATTTAACTGAAAATGCCATAGATCTACTTTTCCATTTGCACTATGCCATGTGAGACAAAAAGAGAATGTAAAAAGGCTCAGGCCAAATGTTTAATGTGAACTTTACTTGGAAGGGCTTTGTCTTTAATTAAGAATAGGCTATAACTGTTTATCCCAATTCTAGTTGCATAGTGTAATACTTTAGATTGGTGAAAGAATTGTAGGAACTGGACAATGTCATTCATCGCTCCTGATGTTGGCCGTGTCCATTTTCTCCATCACATTTTTCTAGGGAGCCAGCTGCCGCACCATACTGTTGCCTCTGAGTCATCTTCTAAACTATGAATGATATATTTATAGAGAACTATCATAACCCCTTTCAGTCTTCATCTGGCTAGTCTAAACAAGCCACGCTTTTAGTCTTCACCTGTAAGATAGGCACTCCATTTCCCTTGTCATATGAGTAGCCCTTCTCTGTACCCATTCTAGCGTGTATTTATTACTATTGAATATGGGTGATCACAATGATACACATTTTTACCAATGCCAGGTATAATGGTATTTATACATCCCAGTGACCATTGGAAATACTTTGCTTGATAATCCTAGGATCATATTTGTCTTCTTCTTGGCCACATCACATTTGTTTCATCAGCAAACTTCATGAGCACACACCTACTTTTTGTGCCAAGATCACCAATGTAAATACGAAATCAGATCTGCCCCAAAACCCATTCTTGAGGAACACTACTAGTAACCTCCCTTTCCTTTCTGTTTCTTATCCATGTTACAATTCTTGTACTAAACCCCATATTCTCCATTTTAACTAATAATTTCCCATCAGGTCCCTCACTGAACTCCAGGTACATTAGACCCAACACATGTCCATTGTGTAGAACATCAGTTCTTTTAATTAAGAAAAAAATATAAGGCTAGTCTGGCATGATCAACCTTTGTTAAATCTATATGTACTTTACCCCATTTTCTCCTGTCTTTAGCTATTCTTTACTTCTAAATTTGTTCTAAAGCCTTGCATACTGTTGCAATCAGACTAACAGGTCTGTGGGAGCCTGGATCATTTTTTTCGTTTCTTAAATAGAGACATTATGTTTTCTATTCTCTACTCATATGGTACCACCCAGGGTTTGATAGATTTATTAAAAATCCTTGCTTGATGATGGTTTCATCTTAAGGGCAAAATTCTCTCTCAGATGTCTACAGCAAAGCTTGACTCTAATATTCTGCTCTCCCTCCATGAGTGGATCTCCCAGTGAGATCAAGGAGACATCTGTAGATAGAATAAGAACAGAATATCACAGAAGAGATCCGCTCTGTGGATTTGAGAAGAGAAAAAGTGTAAAACCGACATGAAAAAGAGATGTTGGCTGAATGTTTAAAAGTGGCTTTTACATTTGGATCCAGTACTTAATGTAAACTTGTTCCCATTTTTGATCAGCATGGTGACTTGTCCCCAAAAATGTAACTTTTAGACATGGTGGAGCGGGGAGCAGTTCTCATTAGTGTGGTAGTCGGAAGTGAACAGCATCTAAAATAGAGATATTTGAAATAAGCTCAAGAAAATAAACAGAACCAAAAATCTTTCTTGGTGACTAAAATTCATTAGTATTTGTACTATAACAGTGCTTTGATGCTCTAATCAACATCAGAGTCACACTCCACATGGCACTATAAATCCTAATCTTTACCCAGCTTGACCTTCGAATAGGTTAGGCAACAGAAGAACAGAGAAATGGAATGACTTCCCTAGGTTGCACATGTGATTGCTGTCAAAATCCAGAAATATAAGACTATCCTTGACTTATTGTGCAGCACCCTAGATTCTGGACAATACCATATCTCCAAAGATATTAATATTGATTTGGCTTTATATGAAAACTGAATAAACAAAACAGACTTTGTTTATTTCATCAGATAAAGTGTGGATGCATAACTGAGATCTCAGATTCAGGAAAACAGGCTTCTATTCCTGGCTCTGCTAAAGGATAACTGTGTCTTTGGGCCTATGACCAAACATGTCTATGCCTTATTTGTTCATTATGAACATGTCTTCCTCATAGCCATATTGCTAGTCTTATTTTATTCATATCACCAAAGGATTTTGGGATCCTCACATGGCAGGCACTAGATGCTGTATTTATGTCATTCTTTGTTGTTATTGATAACATCAATGCAGAAAATTATTTAATATAGTGAGCTATAAAATTCTTCATCTCCTAGCAGAAACTGTACAGGTTTCACTTGCCAGTGACTTTTGGGACAGAAGGCTATATTATTGCACAACTGCAGTATTGTAAATTGCTTGATACATTGACAAATCAAAATTATCCAGTGGTGTCTATTATTTAGCTTTGCAAACTCAGTTGCTGTGTCTAGACTGGCAAGTTTTTGCACAAAAGCAGCTGCTAATGCGCAAAAACTTGCCAGCTGTCTACACTGGCCACTTGAATTTGCGCAAGAACACTGACTTTGTAATGTACAAAATCAGTGCTTCTTGTGCAAATACAATGACGCTCCCGCTCGGCAAAAGCCCTCTTGCACAAATGCTTTTGCGCAAGAGGGCCAGCGTAGACAACCCAGAACTGTTTTGCGCAAAAAAGCCCCGATGGCTAAAATGGCGATCGTGGCTTTCTTGTGCAAAACCGATCGGGGCTTTCTTGCACAAAAACTTTTCCGTTAAAAGCATTTGCGGAAAATAATGCCAGTCTAGATGTAGCCAGTAGCTTTAGAGGGGGTTCAATCTTAGCTGTGTTATGTGCTAGCAACATAAATGGATGGACAGCCTCACAATTATTATTAATATAAACTCTGTGCATTTCTATTAGGAATTATATTTGGTTGGAAACTGAACTTCCAGGAAGTGCTGGGTTGATATTTCTCATATCTTTATTTTTGGAATGCTCTATTTCTTTCAATCTAAATATTTTAACTTTTTTTTCTGAAGGAAGTATGAGGACCACAGGAGGAATTCTATAGCTTTCATTTTGATTTATAGAGATGATGATAAAAGTTTAGTCTCACAGCTTGTTACCCATTTCTCTGCTAGATTGCTGCCTTCAGCATATGTTCAAAGCCAGGTTACCCATAGCTGAATGTAACGTTATTTCAGTAAACATAGCCTACAGTAGCAACATATTGAATTTAGACTGAAATGGCATAGGGAATGGAGGAAAAACATAGTGTAAGTTGTTGTGTTGCAATTAACTCTATGTTCAGCATTTAGAGGCCTGAATGGCTATGCTAGAGGTGGTCAAAAGTGCATGAAATCCATCTCAACACAGCACACCTGCCTAAAAACACAGCCATAGATAGTGGCTAAGATCCTGGACTGGGATTTAGGGAAGTTAGGTCCTGTTTTTGGTTCTGACGTGGATCTGTATAAGCATAGGCTAAAAGCTACATCTAGACTGCAGAGTTTTTGCGCAAAACGTGAGTGCTAACAGGGAATTTAGAGAGGGAGTTCTCCAGGTAAAGGGGAAGCAGATACAGGACTCTTGAGGGAAGTGTGTGTTGTTATTGGGGCTTTCTTACTGTGTGCTGAGCTTGTGCTTGTGAGTGAGGGTTGGTGTGTGGTGGGGTTTTTTTGTGTGTGCAGAAAGGCTTGTGCAAAAAGGCATGTGTGGATGGGCAACGGGTTTCTTGTGCAAGAAACCCCTATGGCTAAAATGGCCATCAGAGCTTTCTTACACAAGAGAGTGTTCACACTGCCATGGACGCTCTTGTGCAAAAGCACATCTCTTGAGCAAAAGCACATGCCAGTGTGGATGCGCTCTTGCGCAAGAACTTTTGCGCAAAAAGTTCTTGTACACGAAACCTGCAGTGTAGACGTAGCCTCAGTTTCCCATAAAGTTCAGCTGCCTTGCAAAAATGAATGTGTATATATGTGTGTGTATATGTGCTCATGCAATGCTATGGTGCAAACCATATTAAAGCATTCAATTAAATAACTTGCACTAAAAGCAGTGCTAGCAGTTTGGCTAGCAGAGAACTGTGTGAGAGGAAACCACAGCTTTCTGAATGAAACAAGATTTATTGCTTCCCATGATACCCCAGGTGGTCATAAGCTACTATGAGCACTGTCATCTCCCAGAACACACACATCTATTACTTGTGTGCATGGTATAATACTGTGTTGCACTTGCCTTGGTTCTAAACGAACAGAGGAGGAGGGGAAGTCCAATCAGCATCACTGAGAAATAAGTAGTTTCTATGGGTACAAAAGGGAGGGTGCACATTCAGTTTGTTCACATGGCAGCCAACACCCTAGGCATGGGGAGAGAGGTTCTGGCTCAGCACTACAAGAAGGCCTAGGATGGAAGGTATGAGGCTGGAGTAGCCAGCCCTCAAAACTGCCAGGAGCACGATGCCCCCAGCCCTTAGAGCCATGCAAAGCAGCAATCCTGCTGTGATTTAAAGGGCCTGACATTCTGGCTGCCACTTCCACAGTAGCAGTCGTGGTAGCCAGGAGCCCCAAGCCCCTTTGAATCACTGGACCCAGGGTCAATTGCCTCTTTCCACACCCCCCCCCATAAGTGGGCATGCTATTGTGTTACATATTCGGTGTCAACAACATCAAGATAACATGTATGGTGACACATGCCATTTGTGCCTGAATAACAAGGGTGTACCTTTTGTCAGGGACTGTCCTGATATCTCTGTAAGATCCACAAATCCAAAGAGCCAGATTTTCAGCCTTGCTGCCTACAGCTGTTTTGTGCCACTCTGGTAATGCCAATCTCCCACAGAGCAGCTACCTTAACTTGTTTGAGGAAGAAACTGTTTTAATAGCTCTTGATTATCCTCTGCTTAGCCCTGGGAAGACAGGGGCCATCTTGCCTGGTTGTTCATTTTGTTTCATTCCACAGCATTGTTGTACCTTTTAAAATTGTGATCCCTCTTTTGGAACACGGTGCTTTTCCTCTTTTTGTTCACCAACTATCTTGCTCTTCATTCTTTCACAGAACTGACTTATTTGTTGTGATTCCTGATGAAAGCTTCCACTTCTAACCCCCTACACATTTGCCTGACCTCACTCTTCTAAAAAGAGAGCAGCACTTTTGTGATTCACTTTCTCTTTTATTCATGGTGCTTGTCCTTTTTTATCCTCCCCATTTCTTTCCAAAATGCCCTCCTTTGCCTATTTTCTTGTTCTATGTTCTGTGTTTGTCCAATATAGGCCCTGATTCTGAATCAGGATCATCTAGTATGCATCATTTGATAACAACTGAGTCCCATTGGTTTCAGTGGGATTCCACATTGGTGTATAAGCACAGTCTAGTAGATCCCAGGATCAGGGCTTTGGTTGTAAATAGTTGGTATATAGTTTCTTTCTTTCTACCCCCATCACTTTGGGCTTGCTAAAGTGCCATGCAAACCCAAGTCTATGTGTAGCTGATTGTTAATTATAAAAAAGTCTCTTCATTGATTCTTAAAAGACTGTTTTTAAAAGGGATTGTTTAAGCCTGTTTGCTACTTCACTTGGATATAAAGTTTGCAGATGATGCCATGCTGGGAAGGATTGCAAGTGTTTTAGAGGACAGAATGAAAATTCAAAATGATCTGGACAAACTGAAGAAATGGTCTCAGTAAATAGGATGAAATTAATTAAGGACAAATGCAAAATTCTCCACTTAGGAAGAAACAAACAATCCATTACACACGCATACAAAAAGGGGAAAGACTGCCTTGGAAGGAGTATTACAGAAAGGAATCTAGGGATCATAGTGGACCACAAGCTAAATATGAGTCAACAGTGTTACACAATTGCAATAAAGATAAAAATTATTCTGGGCTTCGGGAGCGATGTAAGCAAGACATGAAAAGTATTTTTTCCATTTTACTCTACACTGATTAGACCTCAACTGGAATATTGTGTTCAATTCTGGGCCCTTCAGTTCAGGAAAGAAGTGGACAAATTGGCAATAGTCCATAGCAGAGCAATACAAAATGATGAATAGTCTAGAAAACATGATCTACGAGGGAAGATTGAAAGAATTGGGCTTGTTTAGTCTGGAAAAGAGAAGGCTGAGGAAGGACATGATAACATGATAACAACTTTTAAGTATCTGAAAGGAGGGAGAAAAAATATTCTCCTTAACCCCTCATGATAGGGCAAGACACAATTACGTTAATCTGCAGCAAGAGAGGTTTAGGTTGGTCATTAGGAAAAACTTCCTGTCAGGATGGTTAATCACTGGAATAAATTGCTTAAGGAGGTTGTGGAGTCTCCATCATTGGAGGTTTTTAAGAATAGGTTAGACAATCATGTGTCAGGGATGGTCTAGATTGCTTGGTCTGCCATGAGTGCAAGGAACTGGACTTGATGACTTGAAGAGGTCCCTTCCACTTCTATGGTTTTGGGATACAGGACAGGCATTATGTAACTATGTGTGTTTGGAAGGCTGTCAGGAAAAAAATCTTCAGCTCAGATATATCACCTTATTTACATTTGTTTCCTTTATTTAGTTTTACAGCTGAAGCACTGAAGCACAAGGGACATTCCCAAGGCTACACCATGAGATAGTGTCACTAGGTGCCTTTTTGGTTTAGATCACATTTTCTCCAGAAGTACATTAATCCATCCCTGACATAGTCATCCTTGCAGAAGTTGCATATTAAGATTCTATTTTTAGTGCTTAATTTTTAAATTAGTGGTTTCCATCAAAACATGTTTACTGCTGTCACAGAAGAGGGAGCAGGAATGTGCACAGCTCAGAGTGACATGTAATCGCAGAAGACCATAGACATGTATTTATGCTTGTTAAATGAGAGGATGGCAGTTCTTTTCTCCTTTATATGAATATGCTTCTGACCTACCCCCTCCTCTTTTTTCTCTGTATTTTATTTGACATATTCTTAAAGAGCAACAATGTTATCTTTTTTGCCATCGAAGTCTAATTGGTCACAAACAAAGGTATCTTTTTCTTAACCAGATCAAGTGCTCCTTATAAACCTTTCTTTTGCTAGCACAGTCTTCAGTGGGATTGCTCATGTGCAAAAAAATTCACACACATATAGCATTACAGAACATAAGAACGAGCACAATGGGTCAGACCAAAGGTCCATATATCCCAGTATCCTGTCTTCAGAGAGTGGCCAATGCCAAATGCCTCAGAGGGAGTGAAGAAAATAGGTAATCATCAAGTGATCCCTCTCCTGTCATCCATTTCCGGCCTCTGGCAAACAGAGGCTAGGGACACTATTGCTACCCCTTCTGGCTAATAGCCATTGATGGACCTAACCTCCATGAATTTATCTAGTTCTTTTTTGAACCCTGTTAAAGTTTTGGCTTTCACAACATCCTCTGGCAAAGAGTTCCACAGGTTGATTGTGCGCTGAATGAAGAAAAACTTCTTTTTGTTTGTTTTAAACCTGAGACCTATTAATTTCATTTGGTGGCCTCTAGTTCTTATGTTCAGACCTTTGCCATTTGAATAAGTGAAGGAAACTTTTTCTTGCCTTTTACAATAAGAAATGCAATTCTTGATAAGGTTAAAAATATAGATGCTATTAGATTTCCGCATGCAGCTAAGAAAATGTCAATGGTGTTCAGGGATGCTCCTGGAATGCCTACAAAAATTCTGATAACTGCATCCTGTGGATGTAACATATGATATGTTGCATCTTGAAATTAATCGTGGACCATCCATCTTACATTCATAATGCTTCAAGGACTGAATTAAGATCAATCTTCATTCCTAAAGTTAGCTTTTAAGTAAATTGGAAGCCATCCCCTTAATTTCTCTGAGGTAGGACAAGATTTTTCTTCCTTGTCACAGAACAAGCATGCCCATATGCTGGGGGCGGGGTGGAGAAAAGATAGTCAGCAGGGTTTGTGAAGGCAGAAGTTAGGTCAGCAGAGAGATTGGAAGGAGTTACATTCTGAGAATGGCTAGGGACTTCTGTCCTTTTGAGTGAATGAGAAGAAGAAAGGCCATAGAAAAAAGGAGATGTGACCAATAGGAAGGGAAGATGGCAATTGTTGATAGAGAAGGTCTATGAGGGAGAGAAACACTGAAACTGGAAGTGTGTCAGGTAAATGGATTGTTTTAATTATATATATTAGAGATGGTCAAAATCAGAATTTCTATCCCATGAGAAATTCAAATTATTTGTTTTTTTTTTTTCTTAGAGAGGACAAACTCTTGTAATATCTTGTAATATCAAACTCTTCACACAAGGATGGACTCCAAAATATGTTCATCCAGAAATATCAATATATTATTTTCACCCTTTTTGAGCCAAAAAAAGTACTTTTGAGATTCCTGAATCCAAATATTTCATTTAGTATTGGTTTAATGTTAAACTGCATCCAGTTGTGTTGTTGCATACATTCAGGGGAATCATAGATTGGTTATCTCATGCCCTTATTCTTCCTTTGCCATGCTCTCTGCCCAAACTATATCTCCCTTGATGTACTAAGGCATTTCAATCAAATTGACTCAGAACAAAACATTTTTTGGGGAAAAATGGGGACGGATTGACATTTTTCATAGAATATGTGATTTTCAGCAAATCAACATATTCTTTGGGAAAATCCACCCTCTTTCCCCAAAATATTTTGTTCTATCAAAAAAATTTTATGGAAAATTCTCAATCAACTGAACTCTGGATAGTAACAATATTTTCTGTCTCCATTTAGCTTTGTTGCTTTCAGATGGATGGAATGTCAAACATGTAGCACTGGATGAGTGAACATGTTGCCCTCTAGTGGCTATCACTTATAAACTCAAATACAATCATTAGTATTACACAGATGGCAAGCAGTTACTGTTGTAAAACTCGCATGTGCCTCAATTAAAAAAAATCAATCTTTTCGTTAATTATCCTAATGTTACAGTTGAGAATGCTAACAAATCACAATTTTCCAATTGTTAGCACCATTGTTGCTTAACAAATGGTAACCATTGTTACCATTACCCTGCATATTATCTATAAATCTATATATTAATCTAATTGATTTCAACAGCATTGCGATTAAGTCAGGTACTACTTAACATAAAGGTGGCAGAATCAGGCCCTTAATTCATAGTCAAAATCCATGTTTATTATATACATTGAGATTAATAGTAGTGTGAAATCTGTATGAAATTTGATTTTTAAAACCACTTGCAATTGTCCTGATTAGAAAAATTGTCACATTAGTGAATTCATAGAGCCTGCTGAAGGCCCCATTGCTCTGCTACCCCACTCCAGGAAGCAGCGAGGGGAGGGAGGGGATAAAGAATAGCAAGGATGGCTATTCCAAGCCTTTTTGTGAGGCATCACTGAAGCAGCCATATTAGAAGGTAGAAAGAATAGTCCTTTCAAGGCTAGTGATAGACAATCAAAGCCCAGCTAACTCAGACAGAAGGAGTTGCAAGACCATAGTAAGTCAATTCCAGCTTGGGACTAGAGGGGTGAAGAAAGTGGCCACAGATGACTGATGAGCAGCCAGAGTTTGTAGTTGCTGAATTTACACTTATATCACAGAGGGAAAAGAACCAGAGGACAATAACCTTGAGATAGGGCTGGAGTTAAAAGTTCAGGTCCCTGGACTGGAACCCAGAGTAGTGGGTAGGCCCAAATCCCATTACCACCACAGGTAAAGGAGATAGAGATTATTTGGGAACCCAAACAAAGGGCCAAATTTAAAGTGTCCAGACCTGGGCTTGAAGACCTTTGTAAGGCAAAAATACTGTTTATTTTCTGGACTCTTTAGTACATTGGAAGGGATCATTTGGACTTTGCAATTGGCCAGCCAAATCACTGAAGACCCAAAACCCTCTGGCTGGCTGTGGGAGGCATCACGGTAAGAAAAGGACTCTGCGTTCAATCATTGGGAAGCACACAAGGGGTGAGTACCCCTTTACTGCTCTTATCTCAATGTTTTCACTTCATTGCCTAATTTTATTAGGCTCACTAACAACTAAAGGTTTCTTTTTATATTGAGAGACGAGAGAGAGGTTTGGTAGCCATGTTAAATAATGGTTTTATAATTTTCTAGAGCATACCATTACACAACAATACTATCTTAGAATTGAATCAACTTTAACATCTTTTTTTTTTTTTGCTCGTTATCCCCAAATATGTTTCCCCCTTATCAAAAAGGTCTTTCAGGATAAGCAGCCGACTTTCTACACAGCCTTGAATGTTTTTTGAAGAAGGGTCTAGCAGCCTTGAAAAGGACTCATAATCACTCCTTTGGATTTCTTTGGATATGTTTGCTGAACTCCTCAGGGAGTCTTTGAAATCCTGACACTTCATGTTCATGCAGTGTGTTTGCCAAAAATACTCTTTGTCAGAGAGGTTGGGGAGCTTTTTTCTGTTTGCTTCTTGAAGCTGTATGGCATACAGAATGCCTATAGTGAGAAAATGGGATAAGGAAAATGGTGAAAATGTAATTGCCACCAGCTATTAGGGTGTGACAACTTGAAAAGATTTTCCAGGAAATAATGGAGAAACTGTCTTGCACCCAAAAAGAAAGGGTAAATGTTAGATTTTGATTGCCACACTTCCTACAAAACATTTAAAATTTGTCCCTTAAATATCTTCAAACTAAAGATATGTAATATGCCCTGTGAAGATTAAGATACTTGTAAATTGGGAATATCTACTGATACCTGGATAAAGAAGTCATGCCTTTAACAGTATTGTATATGGGATTCACTTTCAATCATGAAAGTGCAGTACCAATTCCAATATAGTATACCTAAAAATGGCGTTTTTGTCCTGGAAATGGTAATGTATCAATAATGCATTTTGATCCTCTCTTTAAGCAAAACATATGTGTCCCAGAAGTTAGGAGGAGTGCATAGAGGAGGATTTTATATACATGGCACATCAAGGCACATTGATTTGTACATCACCGTAATGTGTTGCAATTTAACTGCACTGCCCCACTTTAACCTATATGTGATCGCCAATGAGTTATCTTTTAGAGCAGTGATTCACAAAATAAGCTTCCAAGGACCTCCATTGTGATTTACAATTTTCTGTGGACCCCCAAATCTACCATTATCCATGAAAAACTCTAGTATTAAAGTATTAATAAAAATGTTTATTTCAATGTTATTTATTAATAGAGAGACATAAATATGTCTGGGAAAAGGATCATTCTTTATTTAATTTAAACAGCTAGAAAACTTTATTAAAGAACAAGCTGACAAAACATTAATGCAAGGGGTAATGTTATTTTGCCGAAACAAGATCACAAGCATTTGGCTTCAAGGCACAGGCAACAGCTTTACATTTTGAGCACCTCCCTGCTGTGAGTCCGATCAAGCACATGGATTTGCAATGGTGCCTGTTTTGGAGCTAGCATCTGTAGAGCTGCTAGAGGAGCAGGATGTGTCCACCCAAGCCTGTGGGGCTGCATGCAGAATTCACACCAGGCTTTTTGATGTCCAAATGGTCTGCAAGTAATTAGTGGGGACACCTGGAGCTGGACATGATTCACAGCCCCCCTGCCATACCCTTGCAGACCCTCGGAAGGGGGGAGGGGGAATGTCAGTGAACCCCACTTTGAGATTCTCTGTTTTAGAGCTTGCCATCAGGGTCTCCATGAGATTATTAGAGTATTATTAGAGTGCAACATATTGGAGCACTTTACAAACTGCAGATACCTATAGCTTCACTCTTAATCCTTACTCATTGGCAAACGCTTGAACACTTCTTTGCATTAAGAGGAGCAAACTCATTTTCATAAAACATGAAGTGATTTTACATCCACCTAAATCTCAGAACAGTCCCTTTTTGAGATTGGAAACAAAATGGATTGTTTTGCCCTCCATGTCTCTACATGAGCCAGTTCAAACAACATTGGGAAAATGCAGTTTTGGAGTTTGTACAATATCTGCTGCTTGAAGGGGTGGTTATGTTTTATCCATTGTTTTCAATTTTAGTTTATTTTTCATCTTTGTTGTTTTAACAGTCCCCAATAAAGGTAAAAGTAAAGGTCCCTAAACCGAGAAACATAACTCATATTAGACTTGAAACAAAGTGAGTGTGTTTGTGGTTGGGGGAAAGGTTTGGAGGGCTAATAACAACATGGAAGGATAAGGAAATGAGGGCAAGAGCAATATTCATAGGCTCAAGGAGAATCATATCTCACGTCATGCAAGCAAAAAGAAATCATGAGATAAATGGACTAAATGAGTCATTATAGGATATATTCAGGCAGTTTCTAATAGGCCTTGTTGAAAACTGACTGTGGTATGGGAAGGGGTGAAAGCAGGCTGGAGGGAGCCTATGCAGAGCTCTGGCCAATTATGGAGAGGCTTTTAAGAAGCCTATCAGAAGGCAGCTTGCTGGGGCAGCCTATATATAAGGAGCTGCCCAGCAAAGAGAGGTAGTTGGGTCTTGACTTGTGAGAGTTCAGGATCAGCTTCCAGCAGAGGACAGACACCATTGATACAGAAGTGCTAGGCAGGTTTAGAGGAAGCAGAGCAAGAGAGGCTCCCATTTGATACATGACAGGCTATAGGCCTTGCTACAAGGGTCAGAAGGGTGTAAGGGGGTCACAGAGGAAGCGTCCTGGGGAAGAGGAGGTAAATAAAGGGGAGTAAAGGAAGGCAGGACAAAGCTGCCAAAAGAGGGTCCCTAGGCTGGGACCCAGAGTAGTGAGCAGGCCTAGGTCCCCTCCTTTTCCCTTTACATTGTACCTTGTCACCAAGACTAGTAACCTGTACAGAATGTGCCTTGCCCCTAGGCTTTAGGACTACAGTTGACCACAGTAGCAGGTGAAACTGAGGACTGCTGATAGATCCCCAGAAGGGAGGGGGGGGCGGGTGAGAGACCACTGTAGGGGGCACTGCCAGAGGGAAGTGTCCCAAAGAGGATGCTGTGGTCTGGGAATGACTTGGATCCAAAACACAAAGATGGAGTGAGGACATGAGAGACACCAGCCAGAAGGAGGCACCTTGCTGAAAATAGTACTAATTCCCTGTACCTACCAGCATGAGGTGTTTCAGTGGTGAGTCCTGCCCTGTGACACTGACTCTTGAGGGGGACCAAGACCCATTCAGCAAGATGAGATGCAGGAGAGATGGAAGAAGGTATGAAAGTAAGTGTGGGAGAAACAGACATTCAAAGAAGCTATGTGAAGAGAGTGAGGGTGATGAAAAAAATAAAATGAATACATTAAGAAGGGCAGAGCAGAACTGTCAGGCCTGAAAGGCAATGGCAGGAAGATTGAACTTTAATTTAAACCCTTGCTTTTCAAGAGATATTTAATTTTTTAAAAAAATCTATAAATAGAAGCCGATGCTATGGAAATAGAAATATTCTTATTTGAAAGTTATTGTGGCCCTACCTTTTTAGGCCTGCCAAAAGAATCATCATGAAGCAGACCAAAATATAAGGCTTGCCAAATCCTATCAGAGCTTGAATTTAAAATGCTTTATCATCTCTTCTAAGGACCTACTTACTCCTAGTGAAGCAGACAGGAATTTTCACCTTATTTCAGAGGGAGCAGTATTACGGTCTAATTCTAGAACCCACAGTTTTTGCATGGATTCTAAGTATGACATAGAGACTTCTATTTCTGGAATTCATATTAAGGTTCCATATTGGTTTTATTCTTCTGCTGGAATTCTCATGAAAGAGAAAGACAGAGAATTCTCATGTTTCCTGCACAGCCTTGCAAATCAAAGATGTATTGCTAATTATCCAAGGTAAAACATTAATAATATTATGCTTGCTATAAATTAAACTATCTTAATTCTTTATATGCTATTGTTTGGAGTTCAGATTAATGGTCAAAACAAGATTAGTGTTTGGGTTTTATTTAATACAGTCAAAATTGTATGAGCTCCTTCCACATAATTTTTGTCATATCAAAAGTGATAATAATAAAAGGAGAGAGTTTAGTTATTAGGATTCTAATTTGAAACTGCCCCCTTGAAATTCAGAGGATTTCAGGTGGATTTTGACTCTTCTTTAAATAGATTTCAGCAGATAACTGGGAGCTGTTTCTATACACACTTGATCCTATATAAACCAGTGTGTGCACATTAGTTTTCCAACTATTCATTGTCATCCACCCAAAGCCATCTCCTTTTACATATCATGCCGTGCAACTCTCATCCAATGTCATACCCAAGTACATTAAATTATTTTGTATCGGATGGGACTACAACTTCTGCACATCTGAGCTGTACTGACTGGTGGTTTTCTGGATGACCATAGTATAAGGCAGAGGTAGCAGAAAATTGGGTTCAAAGCCAATTAAAGTCAGCGGGACTCTGTGGATCAGACCTAGAATGAATAACAATATGCTATTCAGTACTCCTGTCTGGAGGGGAAAAAACAGTCTACCAAGCTTTTTTCCTGCCTTGGCCAGCTCATAGGGTGGAGAAAGTTGGTAGATTAAGGGGGTTATGAAAAAATTAGGAGACAGTGATTGGATGTGGGACCTTGAGAACTGATTGCATGGGGATCTCCAAATCCTACAGTGAATCTATGATGGCAGATAGTCATTGTAAAAATTATTAATTCTACAAGAAAGTCTAATATGGGAAGTGATAAATGCAGAGGACAACAATATCCTTAATGCAGCAGAAGTTAGGATCGGTGTATTTTCATTGTGAGAATGTCTTTGACCTATATGGATTATTTTCACATCATTGTTTTAATGTCGCCAAACCAGATAGTTTTCTGCTTCATTAATATTTTGAAAAATTCAACTTTCAAGCATCTAGGGTAAGGGCCATCAGTCATATAATACTTAATTAGAAAACAGTTTGAAATTTGGAGGAACTCCTAATTTAAATCAATTAAAGGAAAAGTTGTCAGTTTCATTTTCAGTTTGCTCATCTGCACCTTCACAGCAAGCGAACGGAAGAGGATATCTGTCTCATTCAATCCAGCTTCTCCTTGGAATGAAACTAGTCCACAGTGTAAAAATCCAGGAAGCGATACTGGTAATTAGAAGCAGATAGTACTGCAAACAGTAAATAGAACAGCTGCAGTATAAATGTGGGTCATCAACTGAGATCATTACCAAATAACTCCTTTCATAATGTCAAATTAAAAATGTTTAGAAGTGTTCATTCATGCCAAATGTTAGATAACATCAAGAGGATGGAAACTGGGATTCTGTTACCACTATTCCCTTTTAAAAATGTTCTCTCCTTCCATGTTTTACCAATGCAATATTGTTATTTTTATTTTATTTTGTGTGGTATTTTACAATTTTGTAGCCATTTAGAGAGGAAATGTTAAATAGTAACTATTAAAACACATTTTTTTCTGAGCAAATATTTGCCTATTTCTCATGTAAATATCTGTCAGCTGACGGTCAGGACAGTGAGTGGTGTGTGTGTATTATACACCCGAG
>JANRFK010001785.1:27231818-27252560 GCA_030068395.1 Apalone spinifera
TCTTGCTCTCTGGGGGGGGGAGGGGGAAACAAGATGGGGTTCATGTCTGGCTACAATATCTCAACCTGCATAGGGAATTTTATCTGGTCAGTGGCCTACAAATTAATGCTCCATATTGTTTTCATTCCTATACCTACTGGGTAGTTTGTCTACTATTAATTCACTCTTGTTTTATACTTGTCACTGTTCGTCTGCTGTTAGATTTATGCATAATGTGCGCTTAAAATGTGAAGTATTGTTACGGTTCTTTGTATATGAACTAAACACACTTCAGTGCTCAGATAATCCTTATCAATATTAACTTTTTTTTTCTAACTTTCACTTGATCATACTTATTTAAATTTTTATATTTTTGTGTCTCAGAAGATATTTGATGAACTGAATCACTATTATACACTACTGAGACCATTGCTTAATTTACTCACAAAAATGTATAGTTTCTACATTAGCATATCACTAAGATGGTAGCAGGATACATCTTCAGTGTGATGATACTACTGTTATATTTATTCAGAGCAGCTTATGACATCAAAACCTAACATTTTGTTTGTGTGTTTCTTAAGAGAGGATGAGTACACGCTATGCAGAGTTTTTGATTGTGTGTTCAAGCACAAACAAGTGTATGTGTACACACACATGCACACAAATGAAATGTAGAGATCTGCAGCTGGTGTAAATTGGTGAAGTTCTATTCAAGCCAACAGAGCTATCTGAAGAAGTGGGCTGTGCCCACGAAAGCTCATGATACCATCTTCATATTTTGTTAGTCTATAAAATGCCATTTGTTGTTTTTTAAGAGCTATGCTAGTTAATACCAGAGGAGAAGCTGACCCATACATGTATGAAAGTAAAGGGACTGTATATAAACGATTTGAGGAAACACAGAATATAGAACATCTTAGATTACTTTTAATAACTGTTACTTAGCTTGTTTTTAACATGTTCCTTTTGTCACTCAAATACCTATGGTAATGACAAGATGCACTTGCCTCGATGCTAGTCTGTTCTTTTAATAATCTGTGCGAGTGACACAGATTAATAGAATGTAGCATTTGAGGATCTATGGTAAGAAAAAAAAAGATGGTTTGAGAGAAATTAGTCATATGCAGAGGGACCTATTAAAATTGCCTCACCAATCAAGCCTTTGTTCTGAGCATGTGTGACTGGAAATGCAAAGAGAGGCTGTCAGAATTTGTTTAGCTAATGATTCCAACTTGTTAAAATTTTAACCATGGCTCCTTTTGTTGTGCTTCAAAGGGTTTATAAAACTCTTCTTATTAATTTCTTGTGCTTGTGGAACACCATTATTTTATTTATTTTTGGACATTGACTTGACAATTTTCTGATAGCTACTGTATGTATTTGGGGAGGAGTGTTTTGAATGTGGGGATCTGTGAGAATTAAAAATGCATAAATTCACAGCTCAAAAGGACAAGTTAACCTGTAAGCATCACCTTTAATGGGTGATACGTACCAGGTAAGGTTTATCCATTACCTGGGAGAAGCCTTCTGCCCCTGGGCTGCTGCTCCTGGCCCCGCACAAAGCTGCTGACTCTCCCCACACACACCCACTCTGGTTTAATCAGTTAACCTGTTAAACCTAATGTTAAACTGGTTAACTAATTAAATGGGATTTTACGTCTGTCCCTAGTCTACACAAACAATTAAAGCAGGGCAAGCTCTGCATTGTATCTACCCCACACTTGCCTGCATGGTGTACCTGTCCATGTGCACCCTGATGACATGCATTAACAGTTCATTAATGTGCTTTGAACTAGTCAAGTTTCACAGAGGGCTAGCTCAAAGGACTTTGACAACCTCTTAATGCACATCAGCAGAATGCACACAGACAGTTAGATTGTGACAGGATAATATAAGACATATTCAAACCCAAGTTTAATTGCTCATGTACACAGAGTTAGACTGGAGGAACTGAGTGAAGTGTGATAGATTATAGCAATGAACTAGACATAAAAGTGTATTAAATTAGATGAAGTACAAAACAGGCTCAAGAGTAGCACTTTTAGAATACTGTATATAAGATAGACATGTATTCAGTTCTACCCTACAAGCCCACTGTTCTAATAACCTCCATTTAGATTCACTTGGAATCTCATACACATCATATTGTCATACCAGCCTCAATGTCTCTTTAGAGATTATGGCCAGGTGGCATTATCAGAGCATCTAGTCTGACTTCCTGTATATGATGGGCTGATAACACCGTCCAGCACCCACACACTAAACACAGCATTTACCATTACACCAAAATATGACAGTATACCATAGACGAGGCTGTTATGTATCACAATGAGAAAATAGGAAAGACTGAGGTGTCCAGAAGTCATAGAGACAGTGTATTTATTTACCCAGCCAGTAAGTGAAGTCTCCACATACTCCACAAATCCACTTTAGCTCCAGTAAGGGGCTGAGATCTCCCATCCACTCAAAAAGTCCAGAAAAGTCGGTCATCTCTCCGTTTAGCTAGTTTTGCTTATTGGAGCAATTTTAATATACAAGCACAAGGCTGTTTTTCTGATATAGCAGTGTCCTCACTAGAAGCATTCTGTTGATATAATGTGCAAGTATTCTTATACTAGTAAAGCTCTTCTAGTTTAGACATGACCCTAAGGTGGATTTTGCAGCCCCACAGGAAGGAGGAGCAGTATCATACTTGGCTATGTACACAAATACACTATACTAATTTGAGCATCTTTGTATAACTTGACCCAGTTAAAGAGTTGCACCAATGTAAACTCTAGAGTTAGAATCTGATAAAGTTAGATAACATTAAAGCAGTACTAAAACTATATAGACAAGTCCTTAAGTTCACACATAATTCAATCAAAATAAGTCATAAATGCCTCTTTTCTTTTCTTTTTTTAAGTTCAAAACATGTATTAAGGTAATTGCCAGGCAATTTTCATTCTACAAGTTGCCTAACTATTTTTAGAGGGGTAGCCGTGTTAGTCTGAATCTGCAAAAGCAACGAGGAGTCCTGTGGCACCTTATAGACTAAATCTTTTAGTCTATAAGTGCCACAGGACTCCTCGTCGTTCTAACTATTTTTGTAAATTTTACCCACAGAATGTGTGCATGCATTTTCAGAATTCTTCACCTAATTCTAAAGAAAAACTGCCAGTGTCTAATGACTTTCTGCACCAACATTTCTGTTTTTTTGCACAGAGAAAGGGATTTTCCTCCTCTTCACATGTAAAAGTTCAGATTGTGCTCATGATCTCAAATGCTTGAGAGTTTAAAATGGCAGTTGCAAGTGAGCATATGGAAGCAACAGCTTTTTGGGCATCAAAAGCAGCAGCAGCACAACAAGCTACATTAGCAGACTAGATGAAGGATCCTTCATCATTGATAAACACCATGCAAAGTGTTCTATCTGCATGAGAATGTGTGTACTATTCTAGGCAACACCAAGGGGATTTCTAACTCTCTGCCCAGATTGGAAATTCACACTCAACTATGTGGTCTGCCTAAGATGCCTGTATGCTACAGCGTATTTTTGGATTTTTCTGATTAATACCATGCTTCACTGCATCCATCTGTCTGTGTACCAAACATGAGTTTCAAAAGAAAATTAGTGATATTCATCAATTAAGAATGAAGGGATGGTGCAAAATATTTGCATGAGAAAGCTTTGAAATCTTACAAAAGTATTGCCAAATTTAAATAATAGTCAATGCCATTTTTTTTGGTAAATTTTCACCTAGAATTTCCCAGTCTAATAAATACAATTCTGTAATTTTTCAGAATAATTCTGACCCTAGTGTTCTAGAAAATACAAAAGTACCTTATTACTATTTTAGTCTGCAATTTGCTAGAAGACAGAAATAATGACTCGTGGACAATTTCATGCCATTTAAAAGTAGTTAGGCCAGTTGACAGAATAAAAAGCCACAAGTTATCACCTTACTAAATTATTTATACATTTTTATATACACAGGGAGCTCAACTCTGAAAATAGAGCTAATCATTCTTATAACTGAATCTCTCAGATCCATTTGGTATGAATCTGAAATTAGAGAAGCCCTGTTCTCCACTGGTCTTATTATCATAACCAATTAGATTAGAGTTTACCAGACAAATTTTAAAAAGGTAGCCTGAAACAAACCCAACTGCTTTGTTTAGAAATCTCTATGCCAAATAACAGAGAGAGAGAAATAATTTGTTTTGCAATACTAGTTGTTTGGAGAATACTTGTAATCCTGTTGACAGGTTAAAAAATAGTCTATTTGCAGCTTTAAGGTTTGGAGAATACAGGAAATTCAGTCAACTCAAGCCTCACTGCACTTGTCTTTCATGCTACCAAATGTGTCCTTTTAAGATATTATACTTTTTCACACCTGATTGAATAAAGAATTTTAAAAGATATCTCCTCAGAGTATATCTATTCTTAAGTCTCTTATCGCTTCTTAATGTTGAAACATATAAGTTTCACTATCCATAGACTGGGGAAAAAAATCATGAAAATTGTCATGGTTGATATTTTTAAAACTTGGTTTGAATTTCTAAGGAAGATGTGGATTTTTTACTTTGTACTGAAAATAATATTAAACAACTTAACCCATGTGATCTCATTAGATATTTTTTTTTGTTCAGTTACCTAAAAGAACAAGTACAATGTATCATAATCTACTCCTTTGAAAATAGTGGTTAATGACATGCAAATTATCAGTAAATTACCTTTGCTGAAACCTAATTGCAATTGACTTATATGGACCAAATTTTATCATTGGTATTAAGTTTAAGATCATGTTCAGATTACATAGAAATGGTTTAGACCAATGAATCTGCAAGCATTTTCTCTTAAACCCTAAACTGAAAGACCCATGTCTACTATGTACTTAACAATGACTTTCTGTGACAAGTTGTTGACTTCTCATCTATACTGACTGAAAGAAAATTTGTCTCAGGCAGTGGGAATGTTACACATTGGAATATCTGTATCCTTCTCAAAGACTTTATTTCTTAAATATCAAAAAATTACAATATTTTATAGATGTATAGCACTCAACAGCCCGCAGGCTTACTTCAGAAATACAAAAAGCTGATGTATTGGGGGACACTGTCAGCCAGGCATCTTATCATTTGTATGCATACATGTAAAGTTTCACATGTACATGCTTAGAGCTATATGTTGCAGATAAAAAAACAGCTGAGCCTTTTAACATGCTCATACCATTGATTTACTCTGGGTGCATCTAAACTGCACCGTTATTTCAAGATAACTAGTTGTATTTCAAAATAACAATGCGAGCGCCCAATGTGGGCTCAGCTGGTGCAGAAGGGCCAAAATATATGTGCCATCATTCGCAAAATGATGGTATACCTAGCTCCTGTCCCTGTTCCTGCCCCTGTTCCTGCCCCCTCTGCTCCTGCTCCCCCTGCTATGCCTATGCCCTTCCCTCTGACCCAGCCATGCCTGACCCCGCTCAGCCCCCACTCCTGTCTACCTCCCTGTTGTCCCAAGCCCCTCGCACCCCAGAGGTCGCCAAGGTCCCTGGACCCAAGGCAGCACTTCCACCAACACCACACACCACTCCCATTCCTGAGCCTCCCCTCTTCTCTGTCCCTATCCAGGTCCTGAGCACCTCTCCTACCCAGTTACTTTGGGGTTTTATTCATAATAAAAGTTCTTGGTTTTCAACACAAAACTGGTGTCTTTATTTATTGTACAAGGAAGGGGGTAGGGAGGAGTTGTTTTGGGAAAGGCAGAGAGAGGCATTTTCAGGAATTCCTGAAAATGCGGGCATCATGTGCCCTGCCCAGCCACCCAATGAAAATGTCTGTGAACTCCCCATTGGTCAACAGGCCCCTAGTGGGGAGGCCTTGGGGAGAGTTACTGGGATCTTGCAGAGAAATTCTCCCTCAGGGCCTCCCAGATGTGCACCCCCACTAGATTGGCTTGGCTGATGGCAGCTGTGCGCAGCTGCTCGAAGGTCCTTCCCTCACAGCTGGCTTCTGTCCCCGACCCCAGTTGGAAGGCCTCCCCCTTCCTCTCCACAATGTTGTGGAGAACACAACAGGCCAAGATCACCTCAGGAATGTTGTGCTCCCCACATTGAGGCAGGTCAGGAAGCACCTGAACTGCGCCTTCCAGCATCAGAAGGCACATTCCACCTGGATACAGGTCCTGCTTAGGTGGGCATTGAATTGATCCCTGCTGGGATCCAGGTGGCCAGTGTAGGGCTTCATCAGCCACAGCATGAGTGGACAGGCCGCATCCCCCACGATGCACAGTGGCATCTGCACATCCCCAACCCAACAGTCACACTGAGGGAAGAATGTGCCACCCTCCAGCTTATAGTAGAGCCTGGAATTCCTGAAAATGCAGGCATCATGCACCCTGCTCAACCACCTGATGTCCGTGAACTGTCCCCAGTGGTCAAGCAGGGCCTGCAACACCATAGAAAAATAGCCCTTGTGGTTGATATATTGGGCAGCTTGATGTTATGGTGCTCAGATGGGAATATGGGCCCCTCCATCTAGGGCCCTTCCGCAGTTGGAGAAGCCCAGGGTGGCAAATCCAGCCATGATGGGGTCCAGGTCTCCCAGGCAGATGACCCTGCACATCAGGACGGAGTTGATGGCCCTCACTACATGCAGAAGGAGACAAAGAAACACACAAAACAGAGAATGAGAGTGTGTGCCTGAGTCCTTGAGAGGTCCCTGAGTCCCCCTCCTTCCTTCCCCTCTCTAACACCCCAGGAGCCACCTCCTATGAGTCCCCCCCCCCCACAGTGTTGTGTGAAGGTGGGATAGCAGAACCCCCTGGAGCTCCCCCCCTCAGCCCAACCTCCACACCTCCACCCCCCTTTCCCTAGGGTCCCCCTTTCCAGGTTCCCCACCCCCTCCAGGGACTGCAACCCGTAAGTGCCTTACCTCCATAAGGAGGGCCCCGATGGTGGACTTTCCCACATCGAACTGGTTGCCCACAGAATGGTAGCTATGTGGGGTTGCAAGCTTCCAGACAGCGATGGTGACCTGCTTCTCCAGAGGGATGGCGGTCACATCTGGGTGTCCTGTTTTCGAAGGGCAGAGGTAAGCCAGGTGCACAGCTCCATGAAAGTGGCCTTCCTCATATGGAAATTATGGAGCCACTGCTGGATGTCCCACCGCTCCATCACCAGCCAGTCCCACCAGTGAGACCTGGTCTCCAGCCTCTAAAACTGTCTCTCTACTGTGGGGTGTGGTTGCAAGGGCCTTGCTCCCACACACAGGGAGAGGGTCTCAATGACGAGCTCATTGTCGAGCTCGTGCAGGGCCATGATGGCAGCTTGTAGAAACTGCTGCAGAAACTGCAGCATGGCAGTGTGGAGTCAATGCATGCCAGAGGCAGTTCCGGCTCCATGACAAGGAGTATGCTGTGGTGTCTGGGCAACCAGAGCACACACTGCAAAAGCTTTGCTGTCCCTCAGAGAGGTAGGCAAGCACGCAGCAGAAGCAGAGAAACGGCTGTCCAGAGAGGTCTCTTTAAGCACACGTTTCAGCTAGCCTTAGGCAACCACACCCAGAAGTAACTGCTGACCAAGTGTCATGCCTGAACTGGTTCTGGGTGGCCTTAAATATGAGAGAGCCTCCAATCCATGTGGACACTATTGTTCAAAAAAGCACGTCGCTTTTTCGGTGTGCTTTTGCTGTGTGAATGATCTCTTTCGAAATAAGATTCCGAAAGAAGCCTGCAGTCTAGATGTAGCCTCATTTTCACTGGTGAAATGCCAGAGTACCTTCACTGATGTCTGTATAGCTACTCTAGATTTCTACTGGTGTGAAATTCAACAAAGAAGCTCCTACAGTCAGAGTTGATGGGCCTATTTTGAGCTGGAATTTATCACAGTTTCTGCTTTCATGCATATAAATCTTAGGGCATTTCTGTTTGTTAAATCGTTGTAAGTAATTAAAGAAAAGCCTCCCTGACTGTAACACTTTTACCATGCCAGGTATAGCTGAATGAACAGAATGGAGCTGGTTGACTCAGAAGGTGAAGCCTCAACCTTTTACCACTGGGACTATAATTCTAGTTCATACAAATACCTTCTTCTCAGTGCTGGGTTTTGGCTGAAGCAATATCAAAACAAACTGTTCAGGATGTCTGCACTGATTGCCTGTGGATAAACAGAGGATATTTGTTTTCTTTGCTGCCAATTCTATGATCTTCAGAAGCAGTAATATCTAGACTGAAATTCTGTTTGGGGGGAAAAAAGAAAAGAAAAATGAGTTTACTTTGAATTAAGAATTGATGTTACTGACAGACTCTATCACAGATAATCAGTGCAGCATTGACTTTACATTTTACTTGACAATTCTTCTGTCACTGAAATTAAAGAAATTCAGGATACCTTCAAAAAAAGCTGAGTCTAAATCACTAGATGTGCACTTGTCTGCCTTGAGGTACCTTCAGAAATGTGTATTTATGATAAACTTCTTCAAGCATAAAGTTTTCAGGTAGGTGAGGGTGTTTTTAATTGCAAAGAAAAAATGCTTCTGTTTAATCCAGATCATTTTCCTCTTTAAGCAAACAAACAAACAAAAGGCTCTCTATCTCTCTCTGACCTCCCACAGCAGTCCCTTTTTTCATACTTGCTTGTAACGTAGCAAACAAGACTCCTTGCCAGAGGATGTGGTAAAGGCTAGAACTTTAACACAATTCAAAAAAGATAGAGAGATTCATGCAGGTTAGATCCAGCAATGGCTATTAGTCAGGATGGGTAGGAATGGTGTCCTTAGCCTCTGTTTCTCTGGAGGTGGGTGACAGGAGAGAGATCATGTGAGGATTATCTGTTGTGGTCCCTCCCTCTGGGACATCTGTATTGGCCACTGTCAGCAGACAGGATACTTGGCTAGATAGAACTTTGATCTGACCCAGTATGACCGTTCTTATGTTCTTAAAATCTGCATAGATTTTCTGACATCTTTGTTCATTGCCAGCACTTCTGGGGAACAAGTTAAAACCTCCAAATGTCATTGATTCTGCTTTAGAAATGTAGCACCTCAGCAATTTGTTGCATGAGTGCTTAATTGGGTCCAGACATTGGACCAGATTCGAAGATGGTACAAATTGTGGTAACTAACTCTTCTCTACTAGCTTATACCAACTAAGTTTTGACTTCCTTTCTGATCACACTGTTCAACACAGGTTGAATTACTGCGTCTGACAGATAACTTCATATATTTCAGAAGGGACTTACTGTGTTTAACTAGGGGCCCATCCACAGAGGATTACAGTTTGAACTATGAGGATCTGAAGGTGCTGCTTGTAATCCTTCCATGTGGATGCTGAGGTTGCAAACTAAAAGGTCCCTACTTTTCATACATATAATTATGTTCAAACAGGATTACATTAAGGGGTAACTTCAATCAAGTCACCCCTTAAAATTCTCTATGATAAATTAAAAAGATTGAGCTCTTTCAGTTTGTCACTATTAGATATGTTTTCTGAGCGTTTAATCATCCTTTTGGCTCTTCCCTGAACCCTCTCCTATTTTTAACATACTTGTATTAAGGAGGGCAGGACTAAACATAGTATTCCAGAGGCAGTAACACTAGTGCCAAATGACTTCTTTACTTTTATTCAAGTAAAGATCACATTAGCCCTGTTGGTCACAGAGCTCATGTTTAACTGGTCATTCATCACGTTGCTCAAATTTTCTTCAGAGTCTCTGATTCTCAAGATAGAGACCCCATTCTTAAGTATGGCCTATGTTCTCTCCCTAGAGGTATCCACGGTTGTGATACACCTCACCATTGTCTGCACAAAGTGTTTTTGTCTATGACTGCTGGGTTCATCTGCCTGAAGCCAACAGTATCTGCCCCCACAAACACTGACTTCCAGGTCTCCACAGACTTCACCCTTTCTGTGCAGGCTATTGCTTGGTGTACACCCACGTCTTTAGAGCATTCCCTATTGTGTTCAGCCCCTGTTACTGGATACATGTAAAAATTACCAAATTTGCTCTCCCCAAAGGGAACAGTATACACATCAGCTTGCTTAAGTCAATTGGGGATTTCTTTTTATAAGAAAACAATAGAATGAGTTTATTAACTAAGAACAGATTCAAGTTAGCAGTTACTAAGAATACTGGATATGGGGGTTAAACATAGAACAAACTATAAAATACAATTCTAGGTCTGCACGTATTCACGGTTACCACTTTTATTTAATTAAGTAGATTTTCGCCAAAGGATTCAGGTTTTGACAGAGCTGTGGGTTTTCAGCAAAAACCAGGATTCAGGTTTTCATGGGACAGGAAGTGGTGGATGCTCTGACTCTTGATGTATTCAAATCTTTATTGGATGCTTTCTGAAAGACATGCTTTAGTGAAATGTGATATACAGGAGGTCGGGATAGATCATGGCTCCTTATGTTTGTATGCCACATCTTTAAAGTGGCTTCCTTAGAAAATCAGATATCAAAATGGCTTTTTGCTTTTCCTTATAGTTCCCAAAATTCATTATTTTGACCTCAGATTAGGATTACCCACCATGGTTCCCTTCCTTGTGTTCTGACTCCAACTTGACTTTTCATACTTGTGTTGACATGTGTATTAGTATGGTGAGGGCTGTGGTAAGGGGCCAATCATGAGAGGCCTTGTGGCAGCCAATCAAACACCAGGCGGACTATATAAAAGAGATGGCTCACCAGGCTAAGCACATTCTCACTCCAACCCTGGAGGGATAAGATCTAGCTCCCACTAGGCAGGGACAACACAGTGCTGGGGAAAGGGAGAGTGAGCCAGAAGACTTCCAGCCTGAGTAGTCCCAGGCTGAGGCCCAGCATCAGGGGCCTGAGGGATACTAGGGCTGCAGGAAGGCAGCCAGTGTAGGCAAAGGCAGCAGGTCTCCACCCTCTTGCCTATGATGACTGGCCATGTCAGACTGCAGTTTGCCCTTGAGGCAAGGGGCTAGATGACAACTGGCAGTAGAGTGATGTCTTAAACAAGGAGATACGAGTTCCTTAATATATTCATTACTTTAAAATTGTCATGCTTACTATTCAGAAATACTGCAAATACTGAGGTTGCCTTATCTCTTTAAGTTAATGTCTCAGTCTAGAGCAGTGGGCAGGATTTCAAGGCTGAAGATTATTCTGTGGCTGCAGACTTTGCAGCAACAATGATAATAGCAGAGGTGTAACTACTATGTCTTTTTTCTGATCCTGCTATGAAAAATGCCTCGCCAATGGATTTTTATCACAGATTCCCATCCTGATATTCTGCTAGTTACGATTCAAAAACTGCACATGATAGGACTTGGGGCAGGAGAAAAGTGGTGAATGTCAGAGCGAGGGTTCTAGCTCCTTAATTGTCAATGATCAACACAACCCTAGCACTATTTACAGCTACAACCAGGCACTTCTATGTTCCACTACTATTCTTTAGTGGACCCAAAGGAAGATAGATATAGCAGAACATAATTCCACCATGTTAGGCTCCTTTCACTCACTCACACACACACACACACACACACCTATTTTAAGAGTGCAGAGCATGCTTACACCAGAGCACTCCCTTACAACAGGACTACTGCAAACACCTAGTAGTCTCTGCTCGGTGTTTGCAGGCAATTTTAGCTCCTTTGTGCCTCCTTAGTGGGAGATACGTAGTCTCAAGTCTACTTACATCCTTAATGTTAAGCATTTGCTTAAGTGGTTTGCTGTTTTGGAGTCCAAGTATGGAACCAAACCCCAGAGGGGCATGATTTGCGACAAATCCTTATATGCCTCCTACATGCTATGGCTAATAATAATGGCTTGTAGTAAAAGCTTTGTGTAGCACTGTGCCTAACTCTATCTTTTAAAACTATATATAGCTAAAGTCACTCTAAATATAGGTGTAAACATCCAGAAGCATAGTGTAGGTATTGAGGTAAAGAATGTAGTACATATGCTACACTTGGAAAGATGCTTGTACTTACTGCAGAACTAACATGAGGGCACAGACAAAGGTGTGTTTTGTTGTTTCCCTGAGGCAGAGACAAAAGAGATGGTGAGCAGTTATTTGTTGTTCTATGGATCAAATCTGATTTGTACTGAGTCGTGGCAGACAAGTGCTGAACAGATGAATTCTGTGTCTTTAGGCATTGTCTTGACATGTGATGTGAACTAAAATTAAGCTTAAATGGAACCAGAAAGACCTGGTGTCTCTAAATGTTGGTGAATGTAAGGGAAACAATACAATCTTCTTATTTCTTGGCACCAAATTCTTAACAGCCTCTGAGTGACTTAATAATATTTAATGAAAACATTATAAAAATATAAAGCAATAAAGCAAAATACGAAGCTACATAGCCAGGCAATCCAGTACTTAAAAATAATAAATAAAATGCACTCAAGAACACTTAATTCCCCATTCACTAACTATGGAACTTCTAATAGAAATCAGCAAAGCATAACAAATATCAAATAGGTCCTAATTGTCAAAACTGCAGACACAATTTTTGTGTGCATTTACCATGATTGCATGTATTGTCACAGCCATTGCACTTAAGACTAGCCAATTAGAAAAATATCTGGTAATTTGCTATCCACAATTGAGGAAATTTCTAGAGTTGAGCAAATAGACTGTAGTAAAAAAAACAAATTTATCTACTTATTTTGGTTCACAAAGTATCCATAAGCAGATAAGGAATTCCACTAATTTATTTGTTTGAGTTTATTTGACATATATAGGTTTTCTCAATAGGAACCTTATAAGCAGTCTTCTGTGAGGGTATGTCTATACAACAGGGCAAAGTCTACTTAAGCTACACAACTGCAGCTGTGTCAATTGAATAGCTTTAGTCAAAATAGTTTAACTCGGCTTTAGGCACAATCTACATAGCAGGAAGTTGAAGGAAGAGTGATGACTTCCCTTATTCCTAATAAAATGAGGGTTACAGGAGTCAGAGTAAGAAGTCCTCCAGCTCCATGTTATTTTGAAATAAAGGCTTACAAGTGTAGATGCATTCCTTGTTATTTCAGAATAATTGACATTATTCCAAAATAACACTGCTATATAGACCTATCTGAATATTCTTGCAAATTGCTTAGTTGTGATTGCTCACCATTTTCCCTATGGCTCTAGTTCAGAGCAGCAGTTAGGCAAATGCATACTTTCATGAAGTTTTACTGATGTGTTTAGTCGCTGTCCTATAAGGACAGTTTTCTATCATGAAGCCAACATTTTTGTTCTTTGATTAGCTGACAGCCCCTGCTACCAGTATCTACTTGGGCAAGTCTCTCTCCAGCATTATTTGTGCTACTTAAAATCTCTTACCCACATGCTCATAGAAAGTGAACACAAAATGCAGGAAAGTAGCTGATAGTTCACTTTTATTTCTTTAAATGAACCCCAAAGTTGTAAACAATACAAGTTATTCCTTCAAATTAACATTCCTTTTTTGCACTGTTTAGTCTACTCTAATAATCAGCATATAAATTAACTATTTAATTGTATGCAGAGACCTGAAACATCTTCATTTCCAATCTGAAAGATTCTGGAGATGTATGACCATGAAGGAAGTCAGGAAAGGCTTTTTTTTTAATCATTTGTATATCATCAGAAGTGTTGCAGGCTCTTTACAAAAGCTAAGAGGTTAAGGTTCCTGTCCCAGCTGGATTATGCTTTATCTCCATGGGACAGTTTTTCAGTGTAACTTTTCTGTGGAACAAAAAGTTGTGTCCATGCAAGAGTCTTTTGAGATTTATTGAGTGTCTTATTCCAATTTAATTAATGTATCTGTTTTGGCAGTGACAAAACTTTATTCTGTTGGTGTACCCAGAATTTGTACAACTCTGCCAGAGCTCCTTGGCTGGGCCATATTTTGGGAGTATCCATTCTCCTACATTTGCTCTGATAACCATTCATATTTAAAAAACAACCAAACAAACAAACAAACTGGTGACTACTGTTAATATAGGACTGGATGTGGTTTTCTTCCCAGAAGTTGAGGAAGTCCAAGACCTTTGGATGGGACCATTCAGAAACAAATCATGCACTCTAAGTATGCAGTGGGAACTATATCCTGAGATATTAGCTACTTTGACATGTTCACACATACACTAGAATCAGAGGCAAATTGTCCAAATGAAGCTACGGAGATATCTCATAATGCATCAAGACTATGAGGTATTTATGGTTACACAAATTACACCATTAATGTCCATAGGTTCTTGAAAGAAACATTTTTCATTGTATAATGTAGTGAGTTTCCAAAGATCCTGGACTCATGAACATTTTCACACACCTTAGGCTAATACTGGTGAAAAAATCATGACAAGCAATTAGGCCCCACACTGGAGAAATACTCCTTTCTGTCAGAGAAATCTAAGACTTTTGTGGGGGATAATTATTAGGCACATGGGTTCTCAGTTTCTCATGTACAGTTCAGGAATTCCGACTCTGAAAATCCATCAGTAGCATCCTGTGCACTGCCCAAATTTATAATAAGGGAATGAACTCATTACAGCAACCTCAACAGTTGATCTACCTACACCAAGCTAGCCAGCATCGGTGGTGGGTAACATCTTACAGATGGCAATGACCATATACTCCCGCACGTCAAGGGGTACTATTATGGTGGTGCACTGCTGTCGCTCTACAATTAGCTCCACACAGATGTTAAGAAAAGTAGACTTCTGGATTCTGATGTTCTAATGCTTCTTCCGCTTCTCCCAGTTCTACAGCACCATTTAGTTCCACCAGTTGGTGCTCCTTGGCAGAGCTCAGAAACAATACTCCACCAAAAGCAGCCACTCCAGAACAATGTGATGCAAATGGGAGGCAGAATTTTACCCTCCTTTTCCCCTTTCAGTATCTATGTGGCATCAGAGAAGCTATAAGGATAGTTGGAAGCCATGAAGCCTGATGAGCTAAGAGAAAACCCATCTTGCACACCTTGTTTCTGGTAACAACTGTGACAATCACAGCATTCAGCAGTATTTCCTCTCTGCTGCCTCATAACATTTTTAAAGTGGTGCTAGAGCATTAAAACCAGAGGAATTGTGAGATACCAGATTCCCATTTTTCCAGGATGTATCCCAAAATGTGCCACAGGGAAAGAATCCTACAATGAATAGAATCTAGCAATGGAACCTTGCAGTATGGGAGAGCTGACCAGAATATTGTGGGGTTATTTTCAAAAAGCATAGCACTGCATAGGTGCAATAATTCACACAGAAGTAAGTTAAACTGGCATAAGCAAAGCAGCAATGATGTACCCTTCTTGTTTAGCTCTTGTAGAAAAAGCATATTCAGCACCAGGAAAAAGAATCCTTATGTAGAAAGGTTAAAGTCTTCGATTCTGTAGTCTGATCTGTGAGTTTATTGGGACACTACAGGAGGAAGGCGCTCAACAAACGGCCATCCCTTTACCCACAGCTGAGTTTACTCGGTGCCCCACCCCCATCAGGAAAAAAAATGGAAGCAAGCCTCTGTGCTTTCTTAGGGGCAAGCCTGTGTACTCACCAGCCCTTATGCAGGTTGTTCACTGGGGTTGAAAGCCTGGCTCCCCTGAAGTAAAACATTCCATTAATTTCAGCAAAGCCAGGATTTCACCTTGAGTGCCCATGTGAGCTGGGCTTTTCAATGGAGTTTAAGGGAATGAAGTACCTCCCACTGTAGTTCCATTAAACGAGTAGTAAGTGCTTAAATCTCTTAGGTTCCTTTGACAATCCTAGCCAAAACCCCTAATCCATAGGGTTTTCAAAAAAACTTTCCTAATCAGTTACATGTTTATCCTGCATTATTATGAATATTGTACAGTGTATGGACTGTGTATTCATTCCCCCTTTCTTTTTCTCATGTACTCAGTAAAGCATTTATAATTATTATTAAATAGACACATTTTATTTTTCTGGTCTTTATGTATCTTTTAACAAATACTCCTTGTATTACTGTAGAGTACAGCAATAACCTAAACAGACAAAGAAACATTGTTGACAATCTGGAATGATAGATATTGTACCTCATTACTGCATTTCATTTGCAAGGATATGGTATAGGGGTTATTTATTGACATTTACATTATAAGGCACTTATTTGAAGGCCTACCATTACCTTGGCTGTTTCAAAACGCATTCAGCTGAAACATCGGATACAAGATGTCAGCTCTGATATGCCTAACCCTTAATTAAAAAGAAAAAACCCTCTCTTTTAAAGTGAATATGTCAATATTTCAATTCTACAACATCAAAACTTACAGTGGTCAATAATGTGATGCCTAAGGAATTAGAATCTTATTAATCAGGTAAAGAAAAAATGTAATTTGAACACCATATTTAAATACTATACTAAGTTTTGTATTTCAGGTACCTTCACAGAATTTTATAATGATGAGTATCCAATGAAGACCTATGTCATCATCTTTATGTATAACTGACCAGCATAATATAAATAAATGAAACATAAATCACTGTAAGGGATTTTCCACTGAAGAAGAAACTTCAATTCAGATTACAATAAATACATTATCCTCACTAGAGTTGGAAAAAACCTGGTAATAGCTTTTCACAAAAAAATTAATGAAATAAATTGTCCCTCCTTTTTGGAGAAAAAAAGTGTTGTTCTGACACCACAAACCCATATGCTAAGACAATGTTTCAGTTCCAGTCACCTCCCACACTGTCAAGAAATGGCAGAAGGAAAGGATAGAAGAAGAACGGCAAGGGAAAGGCATGAAAAGGGTGTGGAAAGACAGGAGGGCATAAGCAGAAGAAGGAAGGAGGCTCAAATCTATATCTTGTTACTGATGATGAAGATGAATTTTTAAAAGTCATATTTTGAATCATGTTTTCAGGGAATTTCTCAATTTGATCTCATAATTTAGTAGAATGATATTCCCATAATTTACATGTATGTGCTAATTATTCTATCCAAAGGGGATGAAATATAGTTCTTGTTTATTATGCAGGAAATGATGTGGTTCATTTTGATTTTTATGGGACTAAAGACAATTCAAAAGGGGAGAAAGATTTCCTACTGTGTAGATCCTTGAGATCAAATTTGAGAATTATCCAGTCTAATAACTAATTAAGTGTTCAGTAAGACAATGTCTGATTAATTTAAATCAAATAGCTGAAATGTCTGCTAAACAAATTGTCCATCTCAATAAAGCAAGCAAATATGTTCACCTATATTTTAAAATCTAATGTTACCATGGTGTTATTTCTTTTAGCCTGTGAAAGCCTGGGATACCTTAACACAATGAGCAACACTGCTGATGTAGCCTCCAGGATAATAAAAACTAACTTTCTGTGAGGGTGACAGGTCATCTCACTGACAAACTGTCCTATATATCTTTGCAGATGTGTAATGCATTGATTGACTGCTAGAACACATATTAGTTTTGATAGAAACCATATGTCCTCCTGCTTAATTCATTCATTCTTCATGTACAGGCAGCTTAGCCAGAGTGAGTTGTAATGTTGTCTTCCCAGAGATGAAATGATTGAATGAAGTAAATGTTTATTCTAAGACTATCAAAAGATTCAGAGATTTAATTCAACTAAACATTCAAAAGCTTAAAAGTTTAATTGTTTACATACCAATGATATAAACTTCTTGACTTGGAAAATAGAACAGTAACATCAATTATGAGAAAATGGTCTTTTTCAATGACTTTTCTGGTATCTTCTATTTCCAGCATGGCCAAAAATAAGAGAAGGAAGGCTTCTCTTACAATATTCTAGTACAGTGTTTCTCAACATTTTTCATACCACGAGCTTTCCTTTTTTTAAAAGAGAGGGGGGAAAAAGGTTTGAGATAGGAGGGTGGTGTGATCACTGTACCCAATGTACCTGTTTGTGTAACCCGTTTGTGTAATGGAGGTCCATCGAAAATTTTCCTTTGAAACTTTTGTCGAAAATGCCAACAATTTTTCATTGAAAAAGGTTTTTTAGTTTTTTGAAGAAAGTGTACAAGTTGTTCAAAAATTGACTTTTCCTAAGAGAGCAGAAAATCTCCAAACCATTTTTTTTTTGCTAAAATGTTTCAGTTTTGCATAGGCTTCAGATTATATGAATGTCAATTAACAGTACAAAGAAAATATGGTTTTGTTCAAATTTTTGATTGGCAAAACTCAGAGAATGCATGCAGTAGCACAATCATTTCTGGTCTGCACAAGAACCTGGAAGTGAAGATTTAACATAACTCTTGCTCGCACAAACAACTCACTTGAAACTACTCTTTCAGAGAGGGTGGGAACAAGGAAATTTGAGTATTTATTTTAGTTTAACCAGCTCACCCATTTGTAATCTGTTTCAAAAGTAAATGCTTTGAAATTGTTTAAAAAGAACCATCTCCAGAATATCTCATTGTTGAATCATATGTGACCTCTGTAATTATCATTTTTTCTTGACTTAGTGCATATGACCCGATGTTTTATGCTGTCTCTGATGTTTGATTACAAAAATTATAGTTCTGTTGGGTACTTTTCACTGTTAATAGAAGCGGAAGAGACCACCTTGATAACCAGGATGAAACAGATGGGGAACAGACACTTTCTGATTCCTTCTCTGCAGTGTTGGTTATTATTCAGTTCCTTATAAATTCCAACAGAGGGGAAGAGAGAGAACAGGAAAGGAGAGAGGGAGTGATGAAGCATCTGAATGCCAATTTAATCAAATTGAGTGGACTCACTGACGCGATGCGTTGGTGAGGGCATCAGGCATGGCTAGAATGCCTGAGCGTTTTCCCTGCTTCTCTGATTGACTAGATAGCCACAACTGGCTCTGCTCCTGATTGGGGAGCAGAAGATCTATGGGAAGGTGGCCTGGCTCCCACAGACATTTTCCAGCTAGTACCATTACTTTAGTTGAATGGGAAGGTTGGTTTCTCATGTGATTGGGTGTCCCTTGGATGTCTTGGGTGGACGAAGAATTTTTCAGACTGTAGAATAGCATTGGGAGGTCCTGTTCTCGTTTGGGTTTGGTAGGTCATATCTGTTATTGCAATAACTAAATTGTGTTGTCTACTGTGCAGGTCAGGATGGCTGGCTCCAATAGTCAGATCCAAAATCCAAGGATTAGGTATGATGAGATTAAGGCTGGGTTCTTTTTTTGTTTGTTTTTGTTTTTTGTTTTGTTTTTTTTGGGGGGGGGAGGGGAAGGGATTTGGCACTTCAGTTTCATGGACAGAATGAGGTACCTTTTACTTCATTTCCACACACAGAAGGATAGAGAAATGCAGCGAATTGTGGCTAGACCAATCCTTTTCAGCATAGCTGATAGTGAAATTTAAGGTATCCTTGAACCTTTGGGAATCTGATGTGAAATTATGTTGGTTTTCTTTGACAGGTTTTTCTGTCTTCTTTCTATACCTATGTCCACTGCTACAGTTTCTTTCTTATAGGTTTCCCCCAATAATTGCATATAGACTCTTATGAATCAAGTAACACTCCCTTTTAGGGTTTGGTTTATCAATATAACATGGCAGTTCAATATCAACTTAACAATACGTTTTTCCCAGACTCTACAATTCCTTCCCAAAGTTAGGTCCTGGCATTTCTCAAAGTCTCTCTCTTCAATTCCTGCTCCTGGACAGATATCTTCCACCAAGTCTTCTCTGTCTAGTATGAAGAGTCCCAGTCCCTACTCCTGACCATAAGTACATCTTCTCTTTGTTTACGCAGACTCCCTCTTAAAGAAGTACTGCCTCACCCTCTTGTCACTTGACCCTCAGTAACTTGTCCCATCCCACAAGCTAAACCTTTGAAACAGAGTAAAGGGAGACACATGGGTACTCCAGGACCAGCACATTGTCATTCATTCACATTACTTTCTGGCAGGGTCTCATTGCCTGCCTTTCTAGTTTGGTGAATTTAATAAGGATGAATGCTGAAACAAATATCAATACTTTCATTAAACACTATAAAATGTAATGTTAATAATGTCCTGGTTTTAACCTGGAAATCGAAGTGGAAGCACTTAAAAGAAAAGAAAACCCAACAAACAAAACCAAACAAAAACCAAGAAAGCCTTTTCCCAAAAGCAGGAGGTGCCAAAAATGCCATAAGAATTTAGCCATGTGAGATTTCCATCTTTGTTACTGATTAAAGAGTTTCATATAAGCTTGCATAAATTGAAAATAAGGATCTGACCCTTTGGATATTTAGATATTCCTGTTAGAGGAATAGAAGCTACAGTACATTACTACAGTGCTTGTTTGTTTGGTTTTTTTTCACAAATACTTTGTAGTCATTCCATTTTTCCTGTAAAGCAAAATGTAATCATCATGAGATTTCATAGTAAATCTCACAAAGTCTCTTAGTACATTTATCAGTAACTTGATATCTACTTGCTATAATAAAAATGAAAAATGCACATGAATGTCCAATCCATAACAGATAACTTTGGTGAAACTATTTCTGTATAAGATATAATTTTGTCTATCATGCTTTCTACTTTCTTGTGCACAGTTTGAATTGTAGCAACTTGTTAAGTATGGGCCTCTGACTGCTGTACTACAAAGAATCATTCTTTTGTCAATACAGTGCTATAGTATTTACTTGACTCCCAGATATCTGTGATGTGCATTATCAATACCATGGCTATAGAAACTATTTATAATTATTATTTTAATTTGGACTCAGATAATGTTTTGTTAGTTTTTGGTGTGAATTTAGTTTTTTTGGGAAATGACAGACTGACAGCCCTGGAAACCCAAATCCCTCTGTTTATCTATGCCACTGGTATGGTACAGTCAATTACATCACAAGCTTCTCCACTGTCCCATCAATATACCTAAAGGCTAC
>JANRFK010001785.1:27271492-27283429 GCA_030068395.1 Apalone spinifera
CATTTTATCTCTGAAGCAGACGACTTCTAAAAAATTGTAGACCAGTGTATTATGACGATTTCCTCATTTTTTCAGGAAGAATGGCTCTTGCACAAGAGGGGCTTTTTGCACAAAAAGGAGCCATCTGCACAGCTTCTTTTTGAACAAAAGCCTCTTACACAAAAACGGTCTCTAATCAATTATGCAAATGAAGTGTGGCAATATTCTACTTTGCGCTTCATTTGCATAAGCTTTTGCAGAAGAAGGGTGAAGTATAGATGCAGCCCTGGTGTCCTCTTTGAGTTCATGTGTGTGAGGGAATGTCTATTTACTTGTTAGTAACCCTAGTTATTGCCCTAGGACTATAGATGTGGGTAAAATTTGACTAATCCTAAGACAACTAACAAATAGCTTACGTTAATGAGGCCAAATGTAGGCTAACACAAGTCTTTTAAAGCAGCCTTTAGACAAGAGTTGTGAACATGAGCTTCATTCTTATTGGGTACAAAACACATTAATATCATCAGCAGAGAGTGAACTAAATTTTTTATGTGTAGAGAATTCATCACAGCGGGTGATGACAAGCTGGTAAAGTGTCTCATTAGCAAAAGAATAAGGAAGAATTTAAAAGTCAGTGTTTTGTAAATCCATGGACCAGGTTTTCAAAAGTGACTGATTATTTGGGGTGCCTCAGTTTTGGTATACTTGACTGACACATTGTAAAGAAAGCTAATTTTCAGGAAGCACGGGACATCCACTTATGAAAATATGGATCTTATTAAGTCTCAATTTGCACATTCCAAAATCACTAGACAGTTTTGGAATTTTAGGCACAATTTTTTTCACTCTGGCAAATTATTCTCTGAAATCATATTGGGTCTGCATTCTACAAGGAGAGGCTATCAGGGCAGCAGAACAGCAGAGGGCATAACTAAGTGATTTCATGAGGTCCCTCCACCTCTATAATTCTATGATTTATATGGCCAAATGAATTCTTGATGTAACCTGTCTTGATCCTGAGATTTTAAACAGAATATTTATGAAAATCTGGCCCTGTGGTAAATAGGCTTTGCATAGGGGAAGGGATCCCTAGAATCTTGTCTTTTAAATACAAAAAATATATATTCTGTAGAATTTTTTTTAAAAAACCAACATTTATCACACTAGAATATTTTATAAAATAATTTAGTTTTATAAATATTTCCACAAAACCTAGAGGATAAATAACAAGAGATCCACTCTGAAAAATGTCTAGAAAACACAGCTGACAAAATTAGAAAATATTCACATAGAAAAAAGGAAACAAACCATAATAACAGATGTAACTTTAATGGGTATATTGGATACCTGGGGATATGAAGGAAATCATAGACCAGTTGAGGCGCTGAATAGCTATCATGCTGGCTAGGTAGCTCTTGATAGACAGAACTCTAATCTTCTCAAGCAGGTTATCTGTAAGTTGTTTTCATTCTCTGTCTCACACACACACACACATTATTTTGATTAGTGCCTTTTTACTCTCAGGAACAGTTCTTCCTAAATTACTAGGCATATACATTGTAGAACTTTGCAACATACAATATTACAAGTAGGCAATATTTGGACAAGTTTTAATTACTGTTGTCAACATACTTCATAGTAGTGTTTCTGTTACTACTAATTTCATTTGTTTAGAGCAGGTATTGTTGGCCACATTCTACTGATCTGTCTTTTGAGCAGAACCTTCCTCCATGAATAGTGCCATTTGTAGTAAGATGAGGACTTGAAACATAAGCTCAGATATTACAGGCCTGGTGTAAGGCCTGAGGCTTAGGTCATAATGATCAAGACTTTGCTAATATAAAAGCAAAGTTAACCTGTGAGCAAGAGGTAGGCCCTGCTCACAGAAGTTGGCAAAATGGGTCTTATATTATAGAAACACACTCATACCTAAGACATGAGACACCGGCTATAAACACACACACACACAAATAACAGGAATATACTGACCCAGGTTCAGGAAAAGGTCTAAACTGACAGCATGATAGATAGTGATCAAACCCCCATGTACAAGGTTATGGGTGGATCTTGGTTTGTTAGAGGATGGTAACCTGACATGTTGTGTTGTGTAACTTGATGTGTAACCTGTTTATACTTGTGTATAAAAATGTACCCCAAAGAGTTGTCTTTGTCTGACCTAGGTGGCAGTGATGGATCCCAGGTCACTGACTGAGCTGGTTCCATTGTCAGAGGCACATATTCTTGGCTTACCTTTAGACATATGATCTGGGGAAGCTATTACTGTACTTTGTTTACAATACATCTGGCCTGGTGCCTTTGATCCATATCTGGTTTTGTGGCCTTTGGGGGCTGTCTTGGAGTTTGCTATGGTGACTATTTGTGCAAGCCAATATGACACCTAGAGGAATATAAACATGTTGCCAAACGGTTATTGCCATTGAATGAGCAGGAGACCAGTCAGAACACAACACCAGTGATACCTGGCTACTATACCATTCAAAAGAATGAAGCTGCCTTTGGGGTCAGGTTCTGTTCAAATGAGTAGAGTTGACAGAATCTGGCCTTATGCAATTAACCTTTACTCTGTTTTTCAAACAAAGATGTTGAGTTCTTGTTGGAGACATAAGGCCAAATCCTTCTCTTTCTGCAAATGCAGAGTAACTCTTTTAAATTCGTTCTGGCTAGCTTTTAGTGAAGTATTCCCTGAATAAACAAATTATTTATCGTTTTTTTTAATTTGCAATAAATCTAGTTTAGACTCTTTGTTCTGATGAACACATTTAAATACACTATATTTAAAATTTATATTTTCAGAAGCTTCTTTAGATATTTTTCTTTATTGGTTGTCATGGTGATGTTACTGATTACAGTTTCTTACTGACCCATTTGAAGATTATACACTACTTAATGATCTAAAAAAAAGTTCTAATTTCTTCAGAGATAAAAGATCAATTTAACAAAAGGAATTACACAAGTTAATCATATTGAAATGATGATAACAAAAATGCAGATGAAACATAATGTAAAGAGAGATTTCTCTAAGATTATAAGCTTAGAGGAAGTATCACATAGAGTATCTTTTGTAGATATTTTTGATAAATACAACAATAGAGCAAACTAAATTTAATTCCTACAAAAATGAGAGAGGATAAGAGCTAAGAACATTTGAAATATAACTCTCAGTAAAATAATTGCCCTCATATCTCTTTAAAACTACAAAGTGGTGGACTCTGGTGGGTATCTGAAATTATTTTGTATTTAAAAGGAATTTGTTGTGACATGTTTCTCAGTTGTTTGGTCTGACTGTCTCTTTGATTTAGGTAGTTCTGCAAGGTACAATAGAATTCCATCTAGAAATATAGTTTCAACTTCACCTGAATGTACTTTCTTCTTATTTTTACCGTTTAGACTTTTTTATTCTTGTCATAGCTAAACAATAAAATGTGGCAAACAGTTGTTATGTGAACTTTAAAAAACAATGCCTTAAATGCACCTTTCATCAACAACATTTTCATTTTAGCTTTTTTAAACTTTCTTGTTTACTGATATTCTGGGTTATGTCTTTTCTTCCATTAATGTCTCTTCTCACATACATTCAGTTTGATCTGGAATAAAACATTATGAGCAGCTGTTGCAGTGTTTGTGTCCCAGCAAATGACTCCTTTTATTACAGCAGTTATTTGCACTTAATACAGATCCTACAAATTGTGCGACTGGGGTGGACCCCTGTGAAATCAATGGGGCTCCACACGGAACAGTGTGCAGTACTGGAGATAGAGATAGCATCTTTCATAAAGTCTTTTCGGTGTACAGTATATTCCTGTATTCCAAACTCTGTTGTCTGAACCTCAGCATTTTCTAAATCCCTTCCTTGTCCCCCAGATATAGCATGCTGTGGGAGAGTGAAGGGATTTGGATAATGCAGAGGTTCGGATGATAGAGCAGAGACTCGTCTAGCCAGGACTGCAAAGCCAGAGGAGAAAGAAGACAAGCACTTAGCCATGGGGGAGGCCACCCTGTTGCTGAATGGCTCTGCCAGCATGAGACACCCGAACATAACAGGGCAGGGAAGACTGCTTCTGGAAGAGCATAGCAGCGTCCTGGGCAGGGGTGTCCACTCCACCCACGCCTTATGCCTGGAAGGGGTCAGATATTGCCAACCCAGTGGTAACATAGGGAGCCTTCTGGAGCTCACTGTTGTGGGAGTAAGTGAGTAGAATGAACAAAAGAGTCCCAGACAGTAGTGCAAGAGGAGGAGGAGGAAGAGAAGGTGATAAGCGTGAAAGGCCATCCTGCTATTGGATGCCCTCTGCTCCCTCGAGTATCTGAACGTGTGATTGTTCATATAAAATCCATGTCTCCCATTCTACTGAGAAAATGGATATGAATGAATGCTGAGACACATCACCCCTCTGAAGTAGGGCTCCTCACTTTTTACAGAGGGGTTAGCTGAAGTACAGAGGGATGAAGTAACTTTTCCAGGATTACTCATCAGGTCAATATGCAGTGTTGCTATAACTGTGTTGGTCCCAATATGATAAAGATTCAAGATGGGTGGGGTAATATATTTTATTGGACCAATTTCTTTCTCCTCCACAGATGTTGGCCCAACAAAAGGAATTCCTCACCCACCTTATTCCTTAAAAATCAGTGGCTGTGAGGCATAGAAACTAGGGCTCATACTTACTTTTTTTCTCTGCTCTAACCAGGAGAAATGCCTACATTCATTAGATAAAAGAAGGCTATTTATTATTATCCCTTATGGTAATGGTTAAATCTCAAATTTTCAGAGCTGCAGTTCAGTATGACTGGTCAGCTAAACAGTTTTCTGCTTCTTGAACCCTCTGAAGTCCACAAAACTAGCTTGAAATCTCAGAGAAGCCTTTTTTATAAGATTTCAAATAATTCCTGCTTCAATTTGTATTTAGCTAATGCATCAAATTTCAGTAGTTCACAAAAACACAAAGAAAAATAACAATCAACAGACTTGAGAATAGAAACTGCTTTTTTCCCTTCTGAAATGTATCAGTTACTTTGCATACCATGGTACTATTGCATAATGAGGTGGAGGAGGGATACTTACACTGTGTGCCAAAAAAACTGGTTTTTTTATTATATGTATTTCAGAATAGATTTTGTATGGCAGATGCAGTTAAATCTGAATCTTTCTCAATCTGAGCATATAGAGTTACTGAAAGCTATTAGCTATTTAGGGATAAAGCACCTGGGCTTTGAAATATGCAAAGGATAGCTAAAACTGATGTATGATTTATTTCCAAAACTGTAGCCCATGTTGCCCTAAAATTAGGATGCTTTAAGCAGGGGTTAAAAGGTCAAGTTCTCCTCCAAATAGATTACATGCACCAAACACAAATTACTGTGCCTTTTAAGTAGCAATCAACATTTGTATTGTGATTCAAAAGACAGGAAAGAAAAAAAGAATTCACTCATAGTGACATGTGGATGCTTTTGCGGTCATGAAGAAAGACATGCTAACTGTATCTCAGACTGCTGCGGCCATTAGCAAGGCAGGAGTTTATTTTCCAAACAGATCTGAGTGTGTTGAGCAGTTTCAATATCTAGTCTGACCGATAATATTCCAGAAAGTATGAAAAAAACCCAAAAAACAAAATAGGAAAGCTTCCAAAAAGTGAATCAGTTATTGAAAAGAAGATTTGGGAAAATAAATGGCAGGAGAGAAGGGCTGAGGCTGCTATGATAACATGAACATGCAATAATGATCCATTTCAATAGGCTTTGAATCAAACTTATGACAGCTATCTCACCTCAACAGGGGTGGGCTTTGGGAGGCCCAAGGAGGGGATACTCTATCCATGTGTCTCTCACTGTCTTATCAATAATATTTATAAGAACACCATTAACATAGTATTTTAGCACCCCACAGACTTTTAAGGTATTTATGCTAACAATACCTCTATAAGATAGGTAAATTCTATTATTGCATTTTGCAGATGGGGAATTGAGGGAGAGAGAACGAGGGTATGTCTACAGTACAGAATTTTGTCAGAAAAATGGCTATTTTTCCAACAAAACCCTGAATTACATCCACACTGCAATTGCAATTGAAAGAACAGAGGGGTTTTCCCAGTGTTGCTAATCCTCTTTCTATGAGGAAGAAGCCTTTTTCCAAAAGAGCTCTTTCGGAAAAAGGCGTGTGTGGACGGGGAAGAGGGAGTTCTTTCAAAAGAAGAGGTAAGAGGAAAAAGCACAGGTGCCCTGCTGGCCACTCGATCCATAGTAATCACAGCTTAAAAGCTAGATAGTGTCCACACTGAATGGATGCTATCTTTCAGAAGAAGTTTTTTTTAGGAAGATCTCTTCCAAAAAAAGGTTCTTCAGAAAGAAGCCTGCAGTCTTGACATAGTCAGAGACTGAAGCCTAGATACTCAAGGCTATTTAATTCCCTAATCAATTGGGGTTATGTGCTTTAATATTTTGTGAGAATGTGGGTCTTCATGACTTTCACAATGTTCACAAGAAGTCTATGGCAAAGCATTGGAATGCAGGTCTTTGGTTTCCCAAGTCCTAGGTAGTGACCTAACTTCTTTCCTTATTCTCCTTTATATTTCCTCTTTTTCTAATTCTCGTTATAAATTCCTTCTTCTGTGATTGGGGAAGTCCACATTAAGGCAAGTTTGCAAGGCCTTTGTCCCTCTTAGGGATTGGTTCATTTGGATATTTCTAGCTCCTACTGGTTCTTGCTATTTCTCTTGAGGAAGAGTAGAATACTTGGCTTTGGCTGTACTTTTAACATTGAAGCTACAAAATAGTGCCTTAGTGTATGAAGAACTTCACCTTGAATTACATTTGTCATAAAGACAAAGATGTAATTGAAATAAAAACAATAAAGACTTATTTTGAGATGTTGCATAAGCTTGCTTCATCTGCTAGGCTTACCATGCTGTGGTATTATAATAATGAAATAATTCTCATTAGCAGTAAATATTTGATAGGGAAATTGGTGAATTGAAATGGGAGAGGCTATTTAAAAAAAGATGATAAAATCAATTATTTCTCAACTCTGTTTCACTACTTCAGCATGACAGGTGTGTTTGGTAAATGCTCAGATCATAAGTTGTATTGCCTGCTGGATTAGGAAAATTAAAGAAGGCTAATGGCATATCAGGCTGCATTATTAAGAACATTGCCAGTCGAGTGATGATTCCCCTTTATTCAGTATTGGTGAGGCCACATCTGTACTATTATGTCCAGTTTGGGGCCTCCCACTACAGAAAAAATATAGACAAACTGGAGAGAGTTCAGTGGAGGACAATGAAAATTAAGGGGCTGGGACACATGACTTATTAGCAGAGGCTGAGGGAATGGGACTTATTTAGTCTATAGAAGAGAAGAATGAAGAGGGATTTGATAATAGCCTTCAACTATCTGAAGGGGTTTTCTAAAGAGGATGGAGCAAAGCTGTTATCGGTGGCACATGATAGAAAAATAAACAATGGTCTCAAGTTGCAGTATGAGAGATCTAGGTTGGATATTAGGAATAACTATTTTATTACGAGAGTGATAAAGCACTGGAATGGGTTTCCTAGGAAGGCAGTGGGATCTCCTTCCTTTCAAGTTTTAAGATCAGGCATGATAATCCTGGCTGGGATAATTTAGTCGGGGTTAGTCCTGCTTTGAGCATGGTACTAAATGACCTATTGAGGTCTCTTCCGACCATAATAGTCTATGCCTCTCTGACTATCACCCAAGAAATACTTTAATTTCACACACAGTAACATATTATCACCTTATTATACTTCGCTGGCTGTCAGCTATCTATATATGGGGCAAGATTTTCTTATATGTGAAGGCATATTTTTGCGGAATGGTTTGTCTCTTTTATACTAACTAGCAAGCAAACCCATTTATTGTACATGCACATGCTCAGTGGTGTCAATTTAGTGGGTTTGGTGAATATGTTCTGAGTCAATGGTGGTGTTCTTTCCAATCAACATCTGTAACCCACCTCAAGCTTGAGATGAAAGCTATGTTGCTGGGATTGCGTCTCCCATCAATATAACGTAGTAAGAACACAACTTAGATACACTTACAGCAATGTCGATCTCAGTTATATTATTTACCTAACTTAACCAGCATGATTCAGTTCAGCTTATACTAGTATAAACCATATTTTAGAAAGCATTATCAGGAAGAAGCGGTTGTAATGGCTCAGTTATGTCAGAAGAATAGAAGTACACTGCATCCTCAAGAATATTTTGTACAGTACGATTTAGGATGGATCTGAAAAGCAGGGCCACTCTATATGGCAGTACTACAATCTGTGCAAAAGTGATATGAATTAATTCAGCATCAGTGTAGAAAGCTGGGAGAAGTGTGCAGAATTTTGTCCAATTTGGAGGAATATCTGGCAATTGGTGTACCTCCTTATGAGTGGCTTTGATTCAGAGGATGGAAGCAAAGCAAGAAAGAAGAAAACAATGTTCTGTAATCTTGGACTCTAATTCAGACAACACGGCTACGGATAGACTGGAGCGCTTTTGCGCCAGAGCTATGCAAATGAGGCTCAGCGTTGGAATATCGCCGAGCCTCATTTGCATAGCTAATGAATCGCCATTTTTGCGGAAGAGGCTCTTGCGCAAGACGAGGCTGTCTACACTGCCCCTTCTTGCACAAGAAAAACCCTCTTGTGCAAAGCCGTTATGCCTGAAAATAATCGGCATAACGGCTTTGTGCAAAAGGGTTTTTCTTGTGCAAGAAGGGGCAGTGTAGACAGCCCTGTCTTGAGCAAGAGCCTCGTCCACGAAAATGGCAGTTCATTAGCTATGCAAATGAGGCTTGGCGATATTCCAACGCTGAGCCTCATTTGCATAGCTCTGGCGCAAAAGCGCACCAGTCTAGACACAGCCCACATGTATCTGTGAAATTTGTAACAAGTGATGTTGCTATTGAATTGGGCTTTCCAACCATAAACAAATTCATCATTCACCTGAGTAAGACTTCTTAATGTGCATACAATGACCCAATTTGGATCAATGGTTGTCAATATAGAGTTACAAAGATTAAGGCCAGAAAGGACCACCTGATCATTAAATTCTCCATAAATGAACAAGTTTTCCAGTACTTTCTAAAAAAAAGAAAAAAGAAAAAGCATTTGCAATACTGTTCTAAGCTCTGATAATATACAATGAATTGAATGAATTCCAAATACTTCTAAGGCCCTTTATTTTCAGTTTTTACTGATTTTTTTTTAATATATATACTACACATTTCTTGGTTTTACAAAATCTGTTATTTGGTATTTACAGACTTCCACCAGAATTATGGACCATTCAAGTACATGAAAATACTGACAATGTTAAAAAAATCAAATCAGTTAGATATGTTTGTTGTTAATAAGAAATTAATCTACCTAACATAAAGGCAACTGCAAGGCTGTCTGTTAAAGTAAGGCAATGTAGTAGAAAACAGACATCTACACAATCATATGTATGTGTATGTAATATCAAACTTTCAATATTCTTACTTCTTCTATTTTTTTCCTTTTTTATGTAGTTCATCCCTCAGTGTTAAATCTGATATCGTTAATTGTTGCATTGGTTTTCACTCTTTAAAACAGTTGTAATAAACAATTTCTCAGGAAATTTTTAACAAAATTAAAACCAAAAACAAAGGGCCCTGTCTACTTCCCAGATGATTGAAATGTGTCTTTTCAACTATACTTGTGTTACTTCATCATTGTGCTGTGACTTGCATGAATCCATGTTTGGCAGCGTGTGTTAGGTGTATTTTTACTCAAACCTAAACAAGGCTTAGCATAGATTACTGTTCTTACCGCCAGAATTTTTTATTCATGTTTATCCACCGTGGGTGCAAGCAGCATGCAAAATAAATGAAGAATGATACCACAAATGTCTTTAGAGAGGTATTAGAGGAGAGTCAGCAGAGAGGAGTTTATGAAAGTTGCATGAGCTGTATATTATATATGCATATGCTACAACAGCTAGAACATTAAGTATCTGGTGCTCTACAGCAGCCACAAATATTGTGTTTGGCGTGTAATGAAATCTTGACTTTGAAAACAAAGATGTTTTTATTCAGCAAAATGTGGTTTTTTTTTAAAGCGAAGAGATCTATTCTTAATTGTCCTTTGAGATACACCTGAAGGTCAAAATTGATTATGATTATATTATCGATGCCTCACATCTTTGCAACAATCTTTTTTTTTCCTGCAACTGGACTTTAAATATGTTTTACTGCAATGAGAACTAATGTTCTTTTTTTACCTTGGCTAGCACTATTATCAAATTGCAGGTTGCCTATATCTCTATCTATACATGGCTGTTCTTACCCATACTGAGAATATGCAGTTGCATAGGTCACCCTAAAATTTGGGGTACCATTGGGCAAAAATGTCTAGCTACCTGCCTCTTCCTGCCCCTGTTCTGTGGCTCTGCTTTCTCCAGAGATGATCTAATTAACTTAAAAGTGAGAGAGCCTGCCAGAACTATTAGCGGAACATTGAACTTGAAAGAGTCATTCAAGCGGTGATGAAATCATTTAACAGGCATTTGTCAACTCCAGTATATACTGTCAGTTTCTGAATTTACTGTTAGTCTGCAGATCCTTAGTTTAAAATGTGTTTTGTGTTGCTGAAGATTATACAATCATAGTTCTAAAAATTGTTGTCCCCCTAGCTGCCATTGGGCATGAAGGCAGCAGTTTAAAGTACTGTATAGGGTCCCATAACTCCTAAAGATGTCCTTGTCTGTATAGATGGAGATATTTCCCATTTGGTGACAAAACCAAAGCAGAGGATCAAAATAAAGTGTGCAACATGAGATTAAAAACAGTAAAGTATTCAATATGTCTATAAAATGTTTCCTTGAGCACAAAAGTTGTCTAAGTAACAGTACAGAGTGAGGACACGTCTTTTCTCAGAAAATGAAACCTCCCTCTAACTGTCCTGCAAAGGTACTTGCCACACTCGGTAACAGCATGGTATGGACTGAATGAGCTGCTCCATACATTCAATGTTCTCACTAAAACACACACACACATTATGTATGAAAAATAACTTTTGAGCAACATTTTTAAATAAATAAAATAAACCTAAATTCAACAAATACATACAATTAACCTAAATGAAAAAAAAACCCTCTCAATAACTAAAATGAAACTTTCATTTTGTAACATCAAGAAAATAAAGAATTTGGAGGAAAAATAATCTGCATTTTATATTCCTCTTGGTTGGGACTCTTGGGAATGAGCATTGGAAATGGTGTGGCATTGATCTCTCTTTCTGCAAGGCCCTAATTCTCATTCTTTTCTCTCTATGCTAAAGGCTCCCTTTTTCATTAATTCATTTGTTCCTTCTATTTAGCCTTTTCTGGCAATCAATGTTTTTTTCCATTCTGGTCACCTGCTGCCCCATGCCACGAAGCATTGTGTCCATTCAGTTCCCATTGAAATTAATGAATGTTGAGGACACTCGGAAGAGGGTACCTTAGTCCTGTGAGGTGCTGGCTCTTCAACTGGTATGATCTGTTTACCTCCTCCCATTACTTGGCTCAAGTTTCTTCTTTGTTTTTCCCATCCCCTCTTCCAGGTCACTCTCCCATCTTCTTTCTTGTCATGGTCCCTTATTCTTCTGCGACAGGATTATTTGTCATTCTCAGTTGGCTTATGCTCCTCTTTCTCACTTTCTGTGTTCACTTTCTGCTAAGCTGTCATTTTATGTATCATCCTGGCAGTTGAAAACAACTAGGAGTCTTCTCCCAATGGTGCCTAGATAGAAAAATATTCAGACAAGAGCTGGCCATTCTCCATGGATGGCTACCTCTGTTGATTTTTAGGTTTAGTTTAGGCTTCATCTATTCATGCAGGGTTTTATTTTTTTTCTGAAGAGAGGATAGTGATAAATAAAGGGAATATTTAAAGAATTTATTTTACCTTATTTTAGTTAATATGTGTATATAG
>JANRFK010001785.1:27283529-27324125 GCA_030068395.1 Apalone spinifera
TATGATCCCCTACAACATTGCTGCTACCTGTCTTCTAACCCTTCCTCGTGCTGCATTTCCCAGACTTTTGACTGTTGGTATGCCTTGAAAAGAGGCTCCAGCTTCAAAGAGATGTTTCCTTTTTAAACAATCTGTGGATAAAGAGTACTTAAAAAGGAGATGCTTTGAGAGCTGAAGGATCTGGGAGAGTGGAAAGGGATTTCTGAAACTCAGGAGATATTCTGGGAATACCTCGGGATCTGATTTAGTTCGGTGGTTCTCAAACTTTTTGGCTCATGGACCACCTGGCTCTATGCAAACCTTTCCATGGATGACCAGTTGCTAATGGAAACTCACCCTTAATTACATAATTATGCCCGAGTCATTTTGCTAGTGCTGCAGTTAGGGAGATGATGTATTTTGGTCTTAAAAATAGAATGATGTCATATGCTATGAGCCTTGTCAGCTCAGTCCACTAAAAGGGAAATAGTCACTTTTGAAGGAAGTGCAGTGTAGTCATTGAGATAATCTGCTTTATCTAAAAGAGAAAGTGTTAAGGCCTCCATGTGTTATATATTTCTACATTTCAGGGATGTTTATAGGAATGATTGCACTGGGTCAGATGAAATAAGACTTGATCCAATCAGTCACCCAAACCTCATTTCTGTGCACCTTTTCATTGCTTGATACCAGACAGAAATGAAAGTGGATAGGATCACATTCTTTCTTTCTCTCTCTCTCTTTTAGAGGCTCCATTTACAGTGGTTTTAAATCAAATGGGATAACCAAAATCTTGCCAAGAGATTTTGTTCTCGTGGGATCTCCAACCTATTTTTGCAGATCTAGAAATAGGAGATTACATTCTTATATGATCTGGTTTTTTGGATGCAGTGGATATACAGTTCTGAAGTAATTAATGAATGCAAGCCAAACTGATTATTTTGAGATTTTTTTCAAACACTAATGAGTAGTAAATATAAGGGTTAATGCCAATTGTACACTAGAGAGGCCACATATTTTATAGGACCCATTTCTTTGGGTGGAAGAGACAAGTTTTTGAGTGTGACAGAACTCTTCTTCGGGTCTGGAAAAGATAATTATTGGGTCACAGATAAATGCAAAGTGGGACAGATTTTTAAGAATAAGGGACTAAGACATATTGCAAGAAATCACTTTATTTTAAGTGGGCAAATAATATCTCAGTCGTCATAGGGTGAAGTAGGGTTAGTAGGTTACAAATCGTTCTAATGAGACATAAAACAAGTGTCTCTGTAGAGACAATGATTTTCCAGTCAGAAATATTAATTTAAATTCCAAGGGTCATCTGTTGAGTATTTTTATGAAGATTCCCTTTGAGGATGTGGGATGATAAGTCAAAAAGGGAATGATTGCTTTGTGAAAAGTGTTCAACCATGGGTGTCAGCATTTTTCCTTTCATCATTTTTCTGCACAAGTTCATTTGAGAGCACAGGGTATGTCTATACTAGCTCATTAGTTTGAGCTAGGTAGGCAAATGAGGGCAACCGGGATTGCAAATGAAGCTCGGGATTTATATACCTTTCACTCCTCCCACCCATCGCCGTCTTCTAGCTCACTCCTCTGCTTTCCCTCTCCCTCCGTTACTCTCCTCCATCGCCTCCCTCCCTCCTTTCTTCCGCTCTCCTCTGCTCCCCTTTTGAATGTGGTGCTCTCTTGTGCCGGTGCCTCTCCCCCTGATGTCAGGGACGCACGCACACTCTGGCCCCGCCCTATGCCCACGTGCGGCCCTGCCCCCGCTTCCGGCTCCTGTCCCAGACCTCAGCCCACCCCTGCATGCTGCTCAGCAGGGCGGCCGCATGGGAGCAAGTGGTGCAGAGCCGTCAGAACGCCGCACTCCCCGTGCAGCACGGGGGTCAGCACCTTTGAAGTGTGGGGCAGGTTCTCCAGGTGGCATGCACCTGCGTCGTGTGGGTCACGTGGTAGGGGTGGGGAGTCCCTTTTTTGTCTGGTGAGTAGAGTTTTCTATAATTTGTCGAGCCCTGGGCATTGCTGTCCTTCACATCTCTCTCCTCAGCATACCATGACATTGGAAGCAATATAACTGAAGTTAAACACACTGCCCTCCCAAAAGCATGTTCTCCAATGAGAACACTAATCCAGAATGAACAGCCATGTATCAGTATGGCAACAATGATATCTAGATCAGGTTCCCATATCACCTCACTCCTTTTACTGACCCTCTATTGTTATAGCCATTCTACACATTCCTTTGGGACTCAGCAGGTCATTTATACTAAATACTTATCTACACTGTATGTATGCATGTAGCTTCTACATCTTTCCAGGGACCTCCAAATATCAGCACTGACTTGAACGGGAACAGGCAGTAGGTTGTATTGGTCTCTAGAGTGCTGTATATAAGAAGTCCTTTTTTAAACAGCTTTTGGAGAAACATTTTCCCTTCCTTATATGGAACATTCAGCCTTACTGTGAACACAGTCACTGCTTGGAGACTACACTGAAAATTTGTGAAGATTTGATCAGTGATGAGATCTAGTCTCTATCTTAAAGTAAATGTAGGTCTCTAATTTTCCCTTCAATCTTTTTTAATCCAAGTTGGCAAAGCTGTCTTGATGGTCTCATGGTTTTTTTTTGTTTTTGTTTTTGTTTTTTTGGACCAAAGCAATATGGCTTTGCTATCTAACCCCAGATTTAAATTGCTATCCTGGTACACCAGGAAAAAACCACAGTAAGACTAGAAATGCATCAGAATATCAAATGAACAGACTGAAATGGCTTTATTTAGCAATGGTCAGACATGGGATTCTTACATGTCAATCATTGGGACTTTCCTCAGTATGAAATCTCCTCTTTAAATATTTACTGCTTCTCACATTAGTGCTTTAAATGTTTTCAATACTCTATATTGCTGTGTACTAGTTTAAATTAACCTTTGTGTCTGAAGAGAATGTTTTTTTCATTTACAAATCAGAGAAACAGAAAAGAAGTACTGACTTATTTGGGAAACATGTTTCCTTACGTTCAAAGGAGTGCTTTTTTTTCAAAATTGTTATTTACAGTATTAAGTAGGGGAAACAAATTGCAGAAATTAAGACACTTCCTTTCTTTGAGTTGAAGCACTAGCTATTCATTTGGCTTAATGAGAGGTCAATGCTATAGCAGCCACTCTGGTTTGAGCAAAATACAACAAAAATGAAAAGCCACTTATATTATAGCCTATAATTTTCAGACTAATAATTTTCCAAAAGTCCTTTGGAGTGTAGATTTTCCATATTCAGTCTCTTCCTGGAGGTTGTATGTTGGTTTGTTTGCTTAAATTTTGAGAAGTTGCACAACCATTTTGGACATTTTTTCCACTGTAAGAAAAATCTGCTTACCATTTTCCCCCCACTGAGACGTTCAAAAATGAACTAATTTTACAATTTAAATAATCTTGTCAGCATGGAAAGTTGTAACCATATTTTTAAAACATCTTAGTATATTTGTTAGTGAACTCTTTTAAAAACCTGGCTATATGGGTCCCCATGGGAGCTGCTGAAAAGCTGAGTTTAAAAAAAAACAACAACCTGGGTCCATGCTCTTTGCAAAATTTGAAAAACAAGGGACTGGGGTTTCTTTCAACTTTTTTATTTCTTTGTTGTTGTTGTGTGGTTTTTTCTTTTTTTTTTTCCGGGAAAAACTTTGATTCAGTAAAATTTGGACTGCACATAGATCGGCAGATAGCTATCCAGATAGACAAATGAGGGAATTGGGGTTTTCTCACCCACATCCATCGGTGCATGTAACAAGGGCAGATTGATTAGGCCTTAAAAAAAGAGGCTGACAAACCATGGCCAGCAACAGCAGCAGAACTTGATAGCTCACAAAAAATAACTACTATTAGGTACACTGCATTGCAGGCTCAGTATACAGTCAATGTTTGCCCATCACACTATGTGAGCAAACAGGGTAAAATTCTTCAGGAACCCTGCTTCTGGTCTATGTACCACTTAAATCCCATGTAAACCCCTTTTTGATGGCTTAAATGGGATTTCAGTGGAACATAGGCCTTGGGTCAGTCATGAGTTTCACTCACAGACACTACTTGCTCTGGGTCAAAAAGAAAATGTATAGAGATCCAGTAATTATCATCTTTCTGCTGTTTGCTGTAGCATGGACATCATATTTTCTTTACTCTTTTCATCTCTCAAAAAAACAAACAAAACTTAAGTCACTGACTATGCTACACACTTCACTTTAATGAGACTGGTCAAAAAAATAAAGACAATGAACATATTCTGGGTAGTAAAGTTAACCACAAATACAAATGTTTGCAGGATTGCCTTAAACGTGGAATAAAAAATCATTTAAAATTTTACGTGTGACCTTTAGAAATAAAATGAAAAAAGCTATTATGGGTGTTTAAACATCAGCAAATATGAAAGTTAGGGTCCAACACAGAATGTTTCCTCCGTCCTCTCATCTTTGCACTTAACAATATGTCTCTGAGTCCTTTGAAAAGTTTTTGATTAAAATGTGAACATATAATTTCAGACGTATGTGAAAATATGTATGCAGTGGGAGGTAAGTTAACATTCTCACATCCTGACTTGTGAGAACTTCATTATGCATTATCAGCACTGCCTTAATGTAATTTATTGAAGAGTACAAAATAGTATTTCATTTACAATGCAATATTTGTATTTAAATTATCATAGATAATACTATTGATTCATGATCTTTGTTAATAAACATCTCCTTGAAAGGCCCAGTATAATTATATAGGCCTGGCTTGAGATTAGTAATTGGACATGGGTAAGGCCTCATTAAGTACCCAACTACTTCAAGACAGGCCCAACACGGAAAATAACAGAACACCACTGGTCATCACCTACAGTCCCAGCTAAAACCCCTCCAGCGCATCATTGACAATCTACAACCTATCCTGGAAAACAATCCCTCACTCTCACAAGTCTTGGGAGACAGGCCAATCCTCACCTACCCTAACCTGAAATAAATACTTACCAGCAGCCACATGTTACATCTCAGATATATTCACCCAGGAACCTCCCCCTGCAACAAACCCCCTCACTGACTCTGTAGCTTATATGGATAGATCTTATATAGATATGTGGACAATGTCAGGGGCTCATACAACTCTATATCCTCTAATGTGATCTATGCCATCAAGTGCTAGCAATGCTCCTTTGCCATGTATATTGGCCAAACCAGACAGCCATTATGACAAAGGATATATGGACACAAATCAGACATCAGAAATGTTAACACACATAAACCTGTAGTGGAATGTTTTAATCTACCTGGTGATTCAATCATGCATTTAAAAGTAGCCATTCTTCTACAAAGGAATTTCACTAACCAATTACAGAGAATCTGTGGAATTGGAATTCATCTACTATTACGCTGAGCTTGAACAAAGACATTTACTGGTTGGCCCATTACAATGCCAATTTCTCCTGCCCTTAACTTTTGATGTGAAAATGCAGATTTTATGTCTGGGACACAACCAGCCCACTTAATTAGCCTCATTAACTTGGGTCCTACAATTGACAGGTACTCCTGCTGTTTATATATACATCCTGTTTCCTGTTATTTCCACTCCAATTCATTGTTTTTTATGATTATGGGGGGTACATAGATCAACGGGCCAGAAACAGAATGTCTATAGTAGCTTAAATAAGTGGGAACACTCGATTTACAATTGACAAGATAATGCGTAAGATAAGGTTTGCTGTGTAACTATGGATGTGCAGTATACCCTATACCCATGCCCTACTCTTAAGGCTGTTCAACTCAGCTTCTTTTTCTGGGCTACAGAAAAGCTGCACAGAGTGATGAGTAAAAAGTTGAACTGAAATTTTGGGGAACAGAGTGGAAGTGATCTAAGGGAAACTCCTACAAATTATTCTACCTAAAGAAACTTCTGGGAGTTTGTGCACAGTTCAAATAGCACTCACCACAGTGACCACAACTCCTTCTGTGCAACAGCATTGAATTTTACAAGTCTCCTCTACGTGAGGTTTCAGAAACTTAGATGTCTAAATATACATTCATTTTCAGGCTTCATTTCCACCCAGAACGGTGTGCAGGACTGGTAACTGCAAAAATGTGGAAAAATCAGTGACACAGATAATTCTTCACAATTACTGTGATTGTACATTCCATTGTGTTAGCACTGAATGCAGCTGAGGGGCATACAAAGATGTGTAAATGTGTGTGTCTACATGCTTGAAAACTGAGGTTTGCAAGGCTTGCATGCATGGGTGGAGAGCAAGGGAGCATGCAGTGGTGCTGGTTCCCTAAACTGAATAGCAGAGGTTTTCACACTGTGGGGCATTCCCCTTGTGGGGTGCAGAGGAATGTTCAGAGTGGGGGAATAGTGATGCCAGATGGCTTGGGCCAGCCCCATGCAATAGGGCTTAATCAGTTAACCCCTTGTGAGACTCAGGAAAGGAACATCACCCCCACCGCACTCATGAAGTATACTGTCATTTATACATATCGCTAACAATGGATAAATTTGGAACTTAGATTTATATCTATTATTAATACTATTAAACTGCTGCCCTCCCCCATATATAAATCAAACTATGCCTGCCAGCATCCCTGAAAATTCATGTTTTTTGATATCTTGGATCTGGTTGGCCTCCCATCAAAGCAATGCTTTAGTAATGGCAGCAAATGTGACAAGAATGGGTAGAGATCAGGAAGAGATCTAGTGATGGAAGCATAGAAAGAGAGCAGTGATTGTCTAGGAAAAGAATGGTTTTCACATTAACAAATTGCATTATGTAAAGCAATTAAAAACAAAAGAATCCAGGTGCTTTTTACACAGCTCTGATGCTTTTTTTCTGTCCCTGTGCTTCCAGTTACTACCCTGCTGTGTGTGTCAGTAACTTAACTTGGTGAAACTGATATAAGCACCATACATGCAGCTGCCTGCCATAACTTAGATGGTTCTGTTACTCGTAATACACTGTGTAAATTAGTGTACCTCAAGGAACAGGTAGTCCTGCAATTTATTAGCTGAAGTATCTTATATCTTTCAATGTTAGAATTTTTTTATATTGACATAGCCTGAGTTTTTATTGAAGTTATATTAGTACTATCTATCAGGGATATGCTAGAAAATCTATAACTTCTACCAAAATGTTGCCCATGTGAACAATTCAGTTTATGAAGTGCAATCTTCTCAAGCTGGCTTAGGGCCTCATGGTTCATTTTTCAAGCTATGTGATGTTTAATGATTTTGTCAAAATAAAAACTAATACACAGTTTCATGTCTATCATCAAATTATGCCATTCAATTTATGGCTAAAACTATGAAAAAAGACACTCATATGAAGGTCTGCAAATGGAAAATATCTCAGGTCTATGCTATTCCAATTCCTGTTTTGACACTTCTTTGCTGTCTTAGAGATCATTTATTTTGGTTACAATTACACTGGGAGTTTGTCAAGATAAAGTAATGACACTGTTTCATTATGGGAAGCATGTAGATATTTGTCTGTGAGGCGCTGTCAAGCCAGTCAATACATTTATAAATAATAATAATAATAATGAAAAGAAAGGTTGAAAGGTCTTTATGACCTTGTTTAAAGCAATCTCAAATCCCATTTTCTAAACTACTAAACACTGAATCACAAACTGATTCATTTTCTCCACACGTTAAATCAGAACCTTAACATTGCGTAGCAGACTGGCATAAAAAACATGCTTGTCCTATATATCCTTTTCCTGAGGCCTTCGGTTTTCTTGAATAAAGTCAAGAAATATAAACATTTATAACAGAGACTGATTTATGAAGATTGACTCTTTTTTGGGGAGGAATATGGAAATTGCCCACTATTTATGAGAGAGTTTTTCAAAATCTCTCTCATAAGTAGTGATAAAATTAAAAAAATATTTTTCTCTTGTTTGTTGTAACTGCTATAGAGCTCACCACATCTCTAATATCCTTACCATCGAAAACTGGAAAATAAAAGCCTCCTTGCCCTAGTACTGATCCCATATGCTGTTATTATGCAAACCCAGTTGCACAGTGCAAAGAAATTTCTTGTATTGAGTCCTAAGGATTTTTTTAAAGTCATCAGAAAACTCCATCTTGTATGACCAGATACTCAGCTGGTGAAAAGTAGCACTGACTTCCTGGGAGAGATGTTGATGTCTGCCCCTAGAGGTCTTGGCCCAGAAGGTGTGGTTTTCAGGCCTCATCTGCTGCCTCAACTAGTGCATATCAATGGCATTCACTTTTTATTAGACCATCACCATATTGTGCATGTCTTAGCAAAAAAGAGTGCACATATGCATGTAAGGGAAATTTTGTGTACATGGTAAAAGGCAGGAATCTGAAATCAGACCTCCACAGCAGAGCATGGTAAATATTGCGAGCATTAGAGAATACAATTTAATATGCAATACTCTGGTTGAGACTAGATTCACCGTCACTGACACATCAGGTGCAAACTATTTCCTTGAACCAGTGGAAGCAACTGTGCTTGGGGAGGCATTTATTTGCCAAGGGTAGACATATTACTTCTACTTCTGGCATATCTAAACATCAAGCTCATTATTTTGAAATAACGGGCTTCTCACTTGGACTTCTGTAACCCACATTTCATGAGGTTTACATCTAGACTACAGAGCTTTTCCGGGATACTTCCATTATCCCGGAAAACCTCTGCTGCATCCAAGGAAAGCATATGCTTTTCCGAAAATTTCTTTGGAAAAGCAGACCTGTTTTTTTGGCGTTCCTATAAACCTCATTCTACGAGGAAGAAGGTATATTCTGAAAGAGGGTTTTTTTCTGGCATTTGGCCTCATGTAGACTGGAAGAAAAGCGGGAAAAGATACACAAATTGCGAACCACAATTCGCATATCTTTTTCTGACTTTTTTTTGTAGTGTAGACACAGCCAAGGAGTAAGGGAAGTCAAAGAGAGAGTGTTCTCCCTTTAACTTCCTGTAGTGCAGACAGCACCTAGAGCCAAGTTAAGCTACTTCGACTTCAGCTTAGTTGAAGTTGCATATCTTAATTCTACTTTAGCCTACAGTGTAGACATACCCTCTGAGCCCTCCTGAAGGTTTTGCCAGCAGAGTGTAGTTTAACAGGTGATTAGGAGCCCTAAGGAACTCTTCTGGTAAAGGATGCTTGGGAGATACGCTGATCAGCACAATGCCAAAGAGCTTCGTCCATACCCCTTCATGGCAGACCACACTCACTTTAAGTTCTGAACAAGCTGGCTCTGAGATGTGGGGAGATGACTTTGTGTTTTCAGTAATGCAACTGGGCATATTTCCATGAAGGGAAGGAGGGTATATCCCTGCCATTTTTTGGCAAAACTCAACAACACCAGTCATTGAATACAGGCAATAGTCCCTGGAAGTGAATAAGGTTGGATAAAGGAATATTACAGATGATACTGAAAATTAATAAATATTGTTTGTTTATTGCATTGTCGAAAGAAAATTTTTAAAAGTAACAGAAGCAGGCAACTCTCATTGAGGGGATGCCTATGGTGGGAAATTTTTATGCAGCTTCATGTCCTGGGAATTTAGGAGGAGGCATTGATAAATGACAGTCTTTTATAGTCCATGATTGCCCCGGAGGAGTAAAATGAGTTTTTCAAAACACATTCCACTCTTTTTCAAATGGTAATATCCAACTCTCTAATGAATAAAGGATAAAGATTCCTGGAAGTAATGTCCATTAGCATAATTATGACCACTAACAGAATACATTCATCTCTTAATATATAACTGATTGGATCATTTATACAGGATTAAAAACCTGGAGCTGTGAAACTGAAGGCACCATTTTCTATAGGCAGGTGGACTTTTCTACTGAGGGGCCCACAATTTGCACCCTGAGATTTGGTGCATCTTCTTATCACAACTAGAACCTATAAATAATAATAAAGGTTTATGAAATATCTTCTGGAAAAAAACACTTGACATTTGAAAACCAGACCAACTTATAGGAGGAATATTTTTTTCAAATGGGTTAATACAGAAATTCTATGTCAGTTGAGTTCATTTATTCTTGATAATAACGGAAGGCTAGGTTGGCATCCTAATGTACTATTTTCTGCTTAGTTGGAATCTGTCATGTGCATGTTACCATTAACAGGAAAGCTGAATATGAAACTTGACTTTACTACCTAGAACATTAAAATTTCAATAAGTTCAAGAAAGAAAAATGCAAACATCTGAGAGGTCATTTTGCTTGCTCCTTCTTTACAGTAAATTACATGCAACTCTCATTATATCATTTATCTCTCATAATAGTTTAATTTGGACTCCATCCAAATTAAAATGGAGACAAAGTCATTGTTTTGTTGTTTTCAAAAGAGGTGCTGAATTTCATATGAATAAGGAAACAGAGCAACGTCTGGAATACTAAAAGGAATAAAATATTTCTTTCTAGTAGCTGTGCCAACACTAGAGTTAGCATGTTTCTATTGTTTGCATCACCAAAGGAAATAATATTTGTTCCAATAGCCTTTTCCTTTAATAGAAGTGTTACATCCCAGACTTTTTTCTAACAATAAGATGAATTGCGCAGCAAAATGTTTTGATCTGCATATTGTCTACTCCTCTGAAGGAATTTCTTGATTACTTTCTTTATGATAAAATACATTCTTGGAAGTTTGTGTTGCTTTTATTGTGTCCTGCACAAAGAAGGAGAAAAATATATGGGCATAAGTTGTATATAATTGTCACTGCAACATGCACTTTTTATTTTATGTTGTTCCCTTTCAATATTCTATTATAACTTATAAAATGCTTATTAAATATGACTACAAATCTACTTCAAATATTGATATATCTGATTTTAAATAGATTATTTATATATACCCTCTTATAAAGGGATTAGATATTTCTCTATCCAAACACATAGTCTGTTACTTCACCATGTAAGCCAAATTAGATAATGTCTTTCTAAGGCCAAGCACAATGAGGCCAAACAAAAGATGTAACCTGTGACGAGAGTGCTAGTAGCCAACAATTGGAGAGAGGATGGTTATCAAAGGTAAGCAAGTGAGATGGAGACAAAAAAGGTGACACATTAGACTCCATGGCAATTGAACAACTGATGACTAAATTTCTAATCTAAGTATTTGATTATAACCCAGCCCAATACAAGCTCATGATGACATTCTGGCCAAAAGCAACTAACAATTTTAGTTGAGAATATTGGGAAATTTCCTAGTTCTTAGAGGGTGTCCTGAGCACTTTCTGAAAGTCAGGTCATTTTTGGACATCTCAAGCTGGGCACACAAAAACTGAGTATAAATGGATGAATTGAGGACAAATTGAAATGAAGAAACTCGTTGCCTGGTTCAGTAACTTGGCACAAAGTGATTCAGACAGACACCCAGGAATAATTCTCAAATATTCCAGTCTGTCAGTTACTGCATTAGACTACCGTGCACTGATGCCTACAACAGCACAGTGACCCTTCCCACATCTGGTGGAAAGGGGGGGGGGGGGGGAAGGCATCCTGATTTAATAGTGACTAAAAGGGGAATTTAACATCTGTAGGTTGATTTGGATATTTGCCATCTACAATCCAAATATAATGGGGTCTGACTCTGCACTGAATGTAACATCTGACAGGTACTGGCACAATTGCATATAAAACTAATGCCCTTGAAAATATTTTATCACCGTAATAGTTGCACCCACTTATTTTTCAAGAATTGAAGTTGATTGATACCAAACACTAAGGTGCTTCAAGTCTTGAATATCAAATCTATTTTCTTAGCTAGAAGCAGCATAAAATAAAATTGAATGGGAGGGATGAGATATGAAGAAGCAGCTGCAGGATATACTTGAGAAAAAATAATTGGAAAGTAATAACAGAAAAATCCAGTAACTGACACCCAACCACATAGGTGTTTTTGTTTGAAGAATTACTTTGCTACAATTGGGAAAATGCCTGAGGAGATTTGTCCTCATATCAGTCACATATGATAGTTTAGTCAGGAAAAGTGACATCATCAGCTATCAGCTTTCACACTGTTTCCCTTGGTTTAAAATAGCATAGAACAAGAGATAAAAAGGAAGGAAATCCCTGGTAACTCCAGATCTGAGGTATTGATGATAGAGGAACTGGAAGAGCTGCATTCTCTTTCCGGAGCTATTAAAGAAGTGGAGAAAGGATTACTATCATTACAGTAATCGGGACTTGTTTGCAAAGCTCTAGAAGGTGGTTCCCATTATTATAGTATCTGATCAATTGACAATCTCTAATGTATTTAACTTCACAATTTTCCAGTGATCTAGTGAGGCAATAATATTAGCCCTATTCTACAGATGGTGCACTGAGGCCCAGATTTTTAAAGACATTTAAGTGTTGCTCCACTCTGAAGCTCAAGGGACAGATTTTAAAAGTTAGACACATAATTTACATTGATTGAAATGAGACTTAGTCACCTAAAGTACTTAGATCAGCAGTGGGCAACCTACAGCCCGCAGGCCTGATCCAAATCTCATTTTATCTGACCCAGCTTGAGGAAAGTCTTGGCGCCTTCCCCCACAGGGCTTCAGTGCGAGCACCAGCTCTCCCTGCTGAAGGAAGCACTGAGCTTTGCCCTCCTCCCCGCTACGGAGCTTGTATGTGATTTTTCTTTCAGGGGCCCCTGCTTCCCCTTCCAAAAAGAGGTTCCCTGCCCTTGACTTAGATATTTCTGAAAGTCCAACAAGGTGCCTCTCCACAACTTTAGGCACCTAAATCCCTTTGGAAATCTGGCCCCATGTGATATAAACAATGCCTATACTGCCCCATGCTTCAAATTCTGGGGGCGCCAATATCAGTGCATACCAAAGTATTATTCTGTACCTCCTCTCAGTGGGTATAAATTAAAGGGCCCTAATTTACATTAATGTGGGCCTGTTTGACAACATTAATGTGAACTAGGAGCCTTTAGTTCAAGCCCAGAGTCTACAAAGAAGAGTTGCCATGCAGCACTTTTGTGTGCACTGCTATTCATACTCCCTGCTGTCTGAAGTGCTGGAGAGTATAGACCAGCCCATGGATAATTAAGTCCCATTTTTGAAAGTGAATAAGAAATCAGTGGGAGTTAGGAACCTAAATACAGCTGTAGAGATGGGCCTAGATTACTAGTGCAAGATCACACAGGAAAGCTGTGACAGAGAAAGAAACTGAACCCACATCTCTCAAATCCTAGGGTAGCAGTTTAACCACTGAGCCATCCCTCCGCTCTACATAAGTATCATTGCAAGCTCATTTACCTTTAAAACAAAAATATATTATCATAATCTCTATAAAATATACAATTAAAATGGTAGAGTTGCAATGTCAAGTTACGACAGAGAGGAAAAGTCATCTCTCTTTGACCCCCAAGACTATTATCCTAATAAATTATGACTTCTTCTAGAGCTCTTTAATGAAACAATGGAGTGAGAGAGAATATAACATTAGCAAAACTACCCTTTTATCCTGATTTTGTTTCCAGAAGCAGTTGAACTGTTTTAGCTGAAACTTTTAGTTAACAAAAAATCAGTGTGTGAACACCAATAATTGTAGACCAAAAGTGTAAAGTTTGGCAGAATTGTAAGTGAAGGAAATGGGCATATAATGAAAATTATTAGGAACCCTTAACTATGACTTTCTCTTTCGGTTTAAGTCTAGATGCCTATAATACTGTTCTTACACACCTTTGACTTCTCTGTAGCACATGCCTAATGTATTCATTAGATTCCTTATGTCTTTCTCAAATTACTAAACCACATTGCCCAAAGTTTTGGGATAATGTGATTTTTATGGTTTGGGTGTTTTCCAAATGCTTTCACTTTTGCCATATCCTGCAATTTATTTCTTCTAAATTAGTGACCTTCTAAGATTCACTTCCATCCCAAAGTTGACCTGTCTGTTTACTAGAATGTCACTAAGCTTCATATGCCAGTATAAATTACATTACTCTGGAAAATAAATTGATATAACCTGGCATTTTGAGAGTCTAAATTGGACACAGTTCTTTTATTGAAGCCATGTTGTCATAACACTAATTGTCATTCTCATTCATGTGCCAAATCTTTGCAAATGTTGTGTCTGTTGCCAAGTTATTGTAGTGCAGTTACAGCTGGTTGGTAATTAAAAGAAAAAAAAAGTTCATTAATGTATTTGAAAAAAAATCATGACTTCTTGAATATTTTTCAATTAATTGTATAGAAGTAGGCCTGAATGTGATACAGTGGCGATAATTCAAATATAACTTTTTGAACTTGAATGAGTGTTGCTAAATACATGCAACACTCATTCAAGTTCAAAAAGTTATATTTGAATTATCGCCACTGTATCACATTCAGGCCTACTTCTATACAATTAATTGAAAAATATTCAAGAAGTTTGCAGAATTTGTCAAATAATGGAAGACTTCTACCACTTTTGACTGAATACTAGTGCAAGGCTAACAGCTGAGTTCTATTATTAAACAGCAATGTGTCAATTCATTCATGAGTTTACATTCATGCATGAGTTTACCCAACAATCATTTCTACCAGTGTATATGGGAAGAATTAGCTGTCATTCAAAAATAATTATGTATCTCTAAATGCTTTTGAAGCAAGATATTCCTGAAATATTGTGATACTCACATTGCTCTGCCTAGGGTAATCATAGGTGATGCTCCAGCTCCTTGATAAAAATTGGCATAGCTCCACAGACTTCAGTGGGACATCTTGTTATGTGCTATAGGACCACAAAACTAAATATAAGCTTTGCTCTGGAAGAGGAACACGAAACTGTTGCAGGACACAACAGAATTATGTCGATGGGCTCAGATCATAGACTCATAAGACAGGATGGGAACTCCCCTGCACTCATGGCAGGACTAAATATTTTCTAGACCTCCTTGACAGGTGTTTGTCTAACCTGCTTTTCAAAATCTCCACTGATGGAGATTCCAAACGTCCCAAAGCAATTTAGGTATGTTTGCTTTTTTTTGCAGCAATGTTATACAGTTGACTCTCATTAATGTGTCATTCACTTTGAGACTCAGATTTCTTTTCTGCAGTACTGCTACTAAAGCAGTCTTTTCCTATTATGTTTACAACTGATTGTTACTTTGTAAGTGGAGTACTTTGTCCTTATTGAAATGCAGTCGGTCCTACATGCAATGTCAGTATAAGCTGTGTACTGATAAGTTATACCTGTGCAACACTGAATGTGGACTCAGTTACACTCGTAAGCAGGTGCCTTGCACTGGTTTAGCTTAGTTTCCTTCCCATAACAGAATACGGTATACTAGTATAAAAGCATATTTAAAATGGCATAATTGCTTCTAACCTAGGAATGTTCTACTGCTTTAAATAGGCCATTTTATTACCAGGGAAATACTGACAATCTTATGCTAAAGATGTACTGAATCATTAAGTACACACTGGACAGGTATCTCTGAACATAGTTAGAATACATATTTACATATGGATAACCAGCATCAGTGACTCAAGCTTATCTCTGTGGTAACCATAGAAAAGTTTAATAAGGATGAATTTGTCTTTTCCAGGACACTGGGAGCTGCAACGCAAGAGATTTAGTTAAGAAAGCTTGCTTATGTAGGAGAATCATGCTAGGTGTTCTGCTGCCCATTTTTTATTTTTCTTCAGTTAGCAATTTCTCCTTTCCTTTATTGTTTATGTTCTTGTTTGTGCCTAAGGAAGTATGTAAAAGTCTGCTAGCTAAAAAAGAAACAGAGACAAATACTGCTTGCAGACTATGGCCATGATCTAAAGTCTGTTCAAATCAATTAGCATCATTTGACTGATTTCAATGGGTTTTTTATTAGGCTTATCAGTGGTAAGCAGTCAGAGTTGTAGGAAAGAGATGTTTATTCAGCATGCTAAATGGCTATTACTAAATTCTGGGGGCCTAGACTTTGAGAGCACTCCAGACTCAGCACTCCAGACTCAGTTTCAGAGCTATTTGAAACATTTCTGACAAAGCTGTTTTCCATCAGAAAATAATGATGAAATCAAAATATTTTCTGGGAACATAAAGGATTTCAGAAATGTTTTGGTGAAAAAATAATTAACACGTTTTGAAATGGTCAAAATGATTTGTTTTGACTCTGTTACTTCAACATTTCCATTACATAATATGTACTTTGAAAGAATACAATAGTTAAAAAGATATTCAAAAGGAAAAGTGACAAGGAGTCCTGTAGCACCTTATAGACTAACAGATGTATTGGAGCATAAGCTTTCGTGGGCAAAGACCCACTTCGTCAGATGCATGTAGTGGAAATTTCCAGAGGCAGGTATAAATATGTAGGCAAGAATCAGGCTAGAGATAATGAGGTAAATTCAGTCAGGGAGGATGAGGCCCACTTCTAGCAGCTGATCTGGAGGTCAGCAAGAGAGGAGAAACTGCTTTTGTAATTGGCTAGCCAGTTCTCCTCTCTTGGTGTTCACACCTCCAGATCAGCTGCTAGAAGTGGGCCTCAACCTCCCTGATTGAATTTACCTTGTTATCTCTCGCCTGATTCTTGCCTACATATTTATACCTGCCTCTGGAAATTTCCACTACATGCATCTGACGAAGTAGGTCTTTGCCCATGAAAACTTATGCTCCAATACATCTGTTAGTCTGGATCTGCAAAAGTGACAAGGAGTCCTGTAGCACCTTATAGACTAACATGGCTACCCCTCTGATACTTGACACAGTGAAAAGGAAGTGTTTGAATCTTGTCAAAATGAAATATTTCAATAATCTGTTTTTAATATTTACAAAGGGTTTTTTTTCTTCAAAAATGCATTTAGAAATTTCTAAGTTTTGTTACAATTTGGGATGAAAAAATTTCAAAATGCCTGAATTTTCCATGAAATTTAAGTTCTGAGTTTCATCCATTGCACCTCAGCTTGCATTCCTGAGCCCAAGACTGGCATACTAGCTCTGTTTCCTTCTGAAATCTGACCCTCTTTCTGATGTTCCACACATTATACCATGGGACTTGATCCTGCAAATATGGAGTTGCCACTGAACTCAGGATTGAGCAATACGTAAGAACCTAAAACACTTGTATATACTAATATGAAAGCTTTAAAAGATTACATGAAGTACTGTTGAAGGTGTAGACTCCTCAGACCCATAAAACTTATTTAGGAGTAAGGCCATTAAAGGCAATGGAGTTCAATCCATGTAAGCCTGGCATGAAAGATAAATCAGGGATCTCTGCCTCCTTGTCAGGAAGAAATGTTAAACAGCTTTGTACATTTTCCTTTTCTTTAATCAGCAGAGGGGATTTGTTTGTGTGGTGTGCCTTAGTAAAGTTGCGGTTCAGAATCTCTGGGCCCACAGCTGCTAACCCTATTAAGACATTAATGGGATGATCTACTCAGAGAGAACCAGTTGCAATATACCAACAACAAATTAAAGGGGTCCTACAAAAAAGGAACTGTGTTCATATTATTAAGCCCCATCTGCTTATAAACCAGTTACATTAATATTGGTACTGAGTGCTTTTGTAACAAAACCCTTTTTCTCAAGATCACTAAATACTCATCAAGTCTTCCTCCATACATGATATTCTTCTGCTTTTCCACAAATACCATCCCTATTGCAACTGTCTAAATGTAATAGTAATTAAAATTAAAGGTCATGCTATTGCACTGGTAAGAGCAAGCAGCAAAGCTTGAATGTAAGATTGGGAATCAGACACTCAAAAATTATCTACCCTCCTTTCCAATGTGACCTTGGAAAATTAATTTCTTGTATGCCCATGATGAGAATTTAGGTCTTCTCCTCTCTCTTTCAATTTTTGTCTTTGGCAAAATTGAAAGAGCAATCAGTACTTCCAACACATTAATTTTGTGAGGATTGGCTTCCAAATTTTCCTAAAGAGCTTCCAAAATACAAGTGCTAAGGATCTAATTACACATGCTAAGGATAATTTGTAGTTGCATCTGTATTTTGCAGTATAGATTAAGTTCTATAACTTTCAGTAATTACTCAGGGAAAATGTTCATCGACTACAATGAGATCATAGAATACCAGAACTGGAAGGGACCTCGAGAGGTCATCAAGTCCAGTCTCCTGCCTCCTTGGCAGGACCAAGCACCATCTAGATCATCCCTGATAGATGTTTGTCTAAGCTGTTATTAAATATCTCCAATGATGGAGATTCCACAATCTCCCTAAGCAATTTATTCCACTGCTTACCCACCCTGACATTAAACTTTCCTAATGTCCAAACTAAACCTCCCTTGTTGCAATTTAAGCCTACTGCTTTTTGTCGTATCTTCAGAGCTTAAGGAGAATAGTTTTTCTTCCTTCTCCTTATGACACTCTCTTAGGTACTTAAAAGCTGCTGTCATGTCCCTTCTCAGTCTTCTCTTTTCTGAACTAAACAAATCCAATACTGTCCGTCCTACCTCTTAGGTCATGTTCCCTCCCCCTTTAATCACTTTTGGTGCTCTTCTCTGAACACTCTTGAATTTCTGCACATCTGTCCTGAAATGTTCCCAGCACGGGAAACAATACTCCAACTGAGGCCTAATCAGCCACGAGCATTACTTCTCGTGTCTTGCTCACAACTCTCCTGTTAGTGCATCCCAGAATCATGTTTGCTTCTTTTGTAAGAGTGCCACACTGTTGACTCATATTTAGTTTGTTGTCTGTTATGACCCCTAGATCCCTTTCTTCAGCACTCCTTCCTAGGCAATCATTTCCCATTCTGTATATGCAAATCTGATTGTTCCTTCCTAAGTGGAGTACTTTGCATTTCTCCTTATTAAATTTCATCTTATTTACCTCAGAATGTTTCTCCCATTTGTCCAGATCATTTTGAATTATGAGATTGTTTCCTGAGTGAGGACTGCAGGATTGGACTCATTTATAACAACAACATGCCCATTTGTTCAAATACATTTTGGGAATATAATTTGCATTTTTTTATTGATTGGTGAAGAGAGCCAAAAGGCACTTTACGTTCCCAACTTCCATAATGGAAGGAGCCTAAAAAACTTTGTGGCTATGGACTTTCCTCTCAGGAAAGAATAAGCTTGCCATATTCTTGAAGTATCATTATGTGTGAACAAAGGATTAATATTCTGCAATAAATATTAGCTCTGGATTATAAAACTTTCAATAGAAGTGAATGGTGCCCCAATATTATATTTTTTAAATCCTCCATGAGGCACAAGAGACCTTTTTAATGGCTAATTCATATCCGTGGACATTGCAAAACATATACCATCAATATTTAATATGAGTAAAAATGTAACTGTTTTATACAATTTCATGAAAATAGTGGCTATTGGTCTCATAAACAAAACAAAACAAAACCACAAACAAAAAAGACTTCTTCCAGCCTCTGACATAGCCTTCCCTCTCCACAAAAAGCAAGCATAGGGTACAACTTGTTCCCTGACCAGCACAGGCAGAACGGGGAGCTGCAAGGGCTCTGTTGTTGGAGTGGGATGGGGTGGTAGTGTTGCAGCCAAGGAATTCAAGTGACATCCATTTGGTGGGACTGATTGGATTGAACCAGGACATTCAGGAGAGGCGAACTTCTCGGAAGTCTTTGCTGAAAAGTTAACTTGCATGTTTCTTCGAAGTTGAATCTCATCCACACATAAAACCCATAAGCTGAGAGAGTAATGGTGCTTTTCACTCTATGGCTATGTATGTACTGCAGAGCTTTCCCAGGATACCAGGAAAAGACAGCGTCCAAGGAAGGCATCTGCTTTTCTGAAAAAAAAAAAGGTGGAAAAGCAGACGTGGTTTTTCGGCATCCCTGTAAACCTCATTCTATGAGGAAGAAGGGATGTTCTGAAAGAGGATTTTTTTTTTAATATTTGGCCCCATGTAGATGTGCCAAATGTTAGAAAAACCTTTTTTGGAAGAAAAATCGAAAAAGATATGCAAATTGTGAAACACAATTTGTATCTTTTTCCAACTTTTCCCTGCAGTGTAGACATAGCCAAGATGGCTCACCTGAGAGAGGCTTGAGCCTGAAACTCTAGTGAGCATAGCTTGTCACCCACGGATATGACCGTGTTGTAGTGTGGACACAAGCTAGCATCACTAAATTGATGGTAGTCCTCTAAGGCCTTTCTGCCACTCCGACTAGCTTTCCTACAGTTCACTGGGAAAAAAATCAGAGAGCATCTCAGCTTACAGCAGTGCTACACCTTTAAGGCTATTTGAGGAGCTAGGGGTGTCATTCCCCATTCATATTCTCACACTAGTGCTTGCTCTCATCAAGCTAGTGTGAGTATAAATAGTAGCATAGCCACAGTAGCACAGGCAACAGCAGCAGCACAGGTTAGCCATGCTGAGTGCAACCTGCCCTGAAATCTATGGGCATGTATACAGCATGATTCAGACACACCACTGCTGCTGCTGCCTATGCTACCACATCTATACTTCTATTTATGCTCACACTAGGACTTTTGTGTGTCTGTGACAAAAAATGTTTACATCGCTCCATCGGGGGTCGTGTGTTTGTCTGACCTCTGCCTTGTGCTGAGGGAAAACAGGTGCAGGGGGAAACTAAATTTCAGCACTTCAAGGCAATGTTAGCAAGGTGCCTGTCTCTACCCCCCAAAACCATTTGCCCTCAACTGATAAGACGGTGGAAGGGGGAGACTTCCTGGTTTTATTAGTATTGTTGTCTATATACTGCCCTGAATGGAGGGAAGATGAGAAAGCGACAGTACAGGGCTCAGGAGAGGCATGTATCAAGGGGTACACATCATAACACAATACAACAGGTGCAGTGTGTAGAAGAATCACTGTAAGGAAGGCTTTAAATGAGTGATAACAACTGCAGTATGTAGGTATTATGCCCTTGTGACTGCGGAGACAAGAAACGGTTCAGTGCAGTCTTTTCCACTGGCCCCTGGGCTTAATATTTATGACACACAGTCTGGGCTCGAATTGACCACCTAGTGCCTAATAATTCTGTAAATATCCAAAGCATGCTGTGCAGTTGCACTGACCCAGTGGGTGCAATTTTATTGAAGGCTTCATGCCTGTCTTTGTATTATTATGCTGCTGTGGCCTTCTGAGCATAACATTTAAAATAAATGGACTCCACACTGTGTAGGATTTACCTGTAAACTGTCATTTCTATTTATGCAAACCATCGCAATGCTTAAAGAGAATTGGCTGAATTGCTGATGGAATTCTGCTGCATCCACTCATATAAATCACTGGCTTCTGAGCCTAATTTTAAGCTACTGGTTCTTTTTAAAGTAGATTTAGAAGTAGAAGTTGGAAAAAATGCAGCCAAATTTTCAAAAGATCCCCATGTTTCATAATCTAGAAATAGAAGTGTCTGCATAATGTGTGTGTTTTATTCATTTCATCCATTGTCAGCCAGGCACTTCATTGATCACTTGTGTTTGTACATTCGGTTTTGCATATGTGCTGTTTAGCAAGTCAGGCCTTATATGTCACCAACTTAAGTCAGCCTTTTCATCTACTCAGAAGCTGGTGTTTGTATGTGCACATGCTAGATGTTGTGCATGGAAAGGTTAGGCAGTAAACTGCTAACAAGTCAGAAAAGCAGATTTTTTTCCCACCCATCCTGGAGCAGTAGAAAATCTCCCTAACCTACTGACTGAACTGGGTCAGCAAACTTTGGCAGAAATTGGGCAAGTGGGTGTGGAGCAGGTGATCTGCTCACATCTTGCCTCTGCTTCCACTTTCTATAACTTGCAGTGTGTTGTGGTTGGATTGCTTTTAATCTACCCGTGTATCACAGTGTCCCTTTAATGCACAGTAGTAGAGGCAGAGAGAGAAAAAGGAGTTAGTCTGCTTTCCATGGGCATGGATTTGCATATATAGCTAAAAAAACCAATAAAGGCTGAATATAGCATAAGTTTCAGATTTGTAAAACAAACTACAAGTCAAGCCATGTTCATCTGAATCTGGCTATGCTCATTCTTCTGTGCATTGCCAAGCTGCTGTGCTCCCCCACATGCGTAGGAGGGAATTCTTGGCCAAGGGATTCACTTCCCAGAGGGGTTGTGAGAAGATTAATTCATATTTGTACTGTGGACTGAATTTATATGCCTGGTCAGAGTGTGTGAACCCTCTTAAAGAGCTTAGCTCTGCTCTGTCTCAGTGCTGCATCGAAAAGGTGCTGGTTCTGCTCTCTGAACATTCTCCATAAGTTGGAACATTTAATATCACTCAACCCAAATGAGTCCATGCAGTGCACTGTTCCTAAGGCTGTTATGTTGCAATCCCAATTCTGCACTATTCTGATTTTAAAAAAATCAGTCACACTTGTGAGATACACAGCATCTCTACTACTGGTTTATTAACAGAGAAAAGCTCTGTGGAGCTTTAAAGCTTGTCTCTTTTACTAACAGCAGTTGGCTCAATAAAAGATATTACCTCATTAACCTTGTCTCCCAGTTTATTAATAGTGAAATTTCAGTGCAAGGTGCCAAATTAGGCTTTTGGAACAAAAAAAAAAGAGAGAGAAACAAAGTTATAAAATTGTCCAAATATCCACATTTTCATAATGAACATCTTTTTCTTCAAAATCATTTTTTTCTCTTAAAAATTTAAGTTGATCTGTAGTAAAAAATCAATGACCAAAATAAAAAAAAATCTGATTGGATTGGGATATTTTATTTATTTTATATTTTATTTTCTATAGCTAAATAAAATAATAGATTTTATTTTTGGTTTGTTAAAGTTTTTTGGGAGATTTTGACTTTATTTCAATTCAGGATGAGAAAACTTTTTCAAAAAGCTTGACAATTCCTGTGGAAAAGAGTGTCCTATCTAGCTGCACTTTGAGGGTTCATCTACACAGCACCTAAACTTGAAATAAGATATGCAATTTGCTTACAGCCAGTCCCCAAGTTGCAAACGGTCGATTTATGACCGTTCGCATTTATGACCAAAACTCCCATTGAGCAGTCATAAAGGCGGTCCCCAAATTATGAATGCGACCCACACTTATGAACAGCGTGGTCGCAATGTAACTCAATGGGATCTGAGTTATAAACATTTTGAGTTACAGCCAAGTGTTTGGTCTGTAACTCGTTCGTAACTCGAGGAGAGGCTGTATCTTATTTTGAATCTATTTTGGAATAGCTTACATTGAAATTTCAAAATAATGGATTTTTTCGAGACATCCCTCAACTCTTGTGGAATGAGTGTTACCAGGATGCCCAAATAGCACGCCCGTTGTTTTGAAAAATAACAGGTGGCTTGTGTAGAAATAGCTGTGCAGCATAGACATACACTGAGAGATGATTTATAGAACACTGCTGATACTATGCTCTTCACCCAAAGTGGTACAATTCCAGCAAGCTAATAAAAGAAATAAGGAGGAGACAAAATGATCAACAGCCCTCTTTCTAATACATAAATGTCTCAAGCACAGAACAGAAAGAGAGTGTCTACACAGCAGTTATTTCAGAATAATGGCCGTTATTCCAAAATAACTATGTGAGCGTCTACACAGCAATTCATTTATTTCAAATAATTTCAAAATAACAGATGGCTTATTCTGACTTCTGTAAACCTCATTCTATGAAGAATAATGCCTGTTCTGAACTAACTATTTCAAAATAAGGCATGGGTAGATGGTCCACTGCTACTATTTCTAAATAGCCCCTCACCAGGGCCATTCCAAGTTATCCCTTCTTGGGCTCTAATTCACAATAGCATATCTACATTTGGGAAGCCTGCCTCGGACTAATTTTGAGGCTTTCAAGCAGTGTAGATATGCAATTTCAAAATAAGCTATTTTGGAATAACTGTTCCTGAATAGCTAATTCTGAAATAACTGTGCAGTGTAGACATAGCCAAACTGTTTGTTTATTTTAATCAGGCTGGATACATGTTCATTTTTCTCATTCTTTCTTTGCACCTTACTTCTTTAAAGCTTTGCATCATTTAAAATAGTCAGTGCTGCATTCTTTCAAGAAAAAATACATGATAGCTAAGAAACAGTTATAAATGCAGGATATAGTACTCTATGTGAAACCTAACCAGTTCCTTGCAAAGCTATAACACCACCTGTGTTGATTCCCATTGCATTCTTTCAGCTCATATCCTGCTAGCCTGTTTATCTTATTCACTTGCAGACAAATATAAGGCTGAAAAAACTCCTAAGATTTGGTTCTATAATAAGTCCTACATTTCTATTCTGGTCAGAATGTTGATGACCCTTTCTGTGTTTGCAATCCTTTATTCACCTCCCTCTCTTTCCAGTGGCTTATTTTTGTTTTCTTCTTCAGTTTTTTTTTTAATCATGCCACCTTTTTAAAAATCCTTTTACCTGCTCCAAATTACAATGATAATCTACAGAAAAAGGATTCCTTCTCCTGGGAGCTGTTAAGAGCTGATGTCAAGAGTTGCGCAGAGAAAGCCATTTGCATTCACAGCAACAAGGTTTACGGGGCCTACAAATCCCAGCAACTATGCTGCCTATTCTGTTGCACCATCTGCTAATACCTTATCAATTAACCATAGCTTTAGCTATAGCTATCTATATAGACAGATTGATATGCATTCCTACATGAGGTGCCTGATCTGAGACACATTGAAGGGAACAAAAATAGTCCTTTTCCTTCACTAGGCTTTGATGTAGCCATTAGAAGAGGATGCTGCTGCTGTGAAATCTGCATGGTATCACGAGGGGCAAAAAGTAGCTGCTGTAGCATTAGAAATTTCTCACCCAGCAAATCCACTGTCAGAAACAAGCTACTGGACTAGATGGACCATTAGTTTGATGAGGATGGCAGTGCTCATGTATTTATTCATCACCACCACCATATCTGCATGCTGCCATAGTCTTTGGTGCTTAGAAGAAAGACAGTTGCTGTGAGCAGTGTGGTAGGAAATGGCATACAAACAGAGGTGACATATAACTGTGGATGGTGCACAACTGAACGATTCTGGAGCACATGACCACCCCATGCAGTGCCTCTAATTCCACTCTCTCACTCACAGGGGATAGTGTGAAGCAGGGTTATAGGGCTGCCAGCCACTGCTACTGTGCTCTGTGGTACTCCAGGAAGCTCTAAGGGCTGGGGGGGGGGAAGAGGAGGGGGCAAGTATGGTTCACTCCCAATGGTGCTGAGGGTTAGTTGCCCCCAACCCTGCCCCTTCTGTCTGAAGTCCCATCCCTTCCGGGAACATGGAGCTGTCTCCTTTCCCAAGGGACTGTGTGGTTGTCAGCTCCCCTATAATGACATAATTTTTTTAAAAAAATTGGAAAAATCAGGCCATTGGAAAGGAAGACAATCAAGTTTAGGGCTTGTTCCAGCAAGCCTTACTCATGCAGAACTCCCATAATGGGAATTCCAACTACTGCAGAAGATGCCCCTGGGTGTCAGTGGTTCAGAAGCAGGGGAAGGCAAGCCATCTATTAGAGCTGGAGTAAACATTTGCCACCTTTGTTCATTAGTCCACTGACTATTGTAGTTTATGTTATGAGTTTTGAATCCTGCAAGGCCATACCTGTCTAATTGCATCGAAACAGAGGGCAAAATTTTAGATCTTAACCCATACTAATTAACCGTAGGACACTTTGCATAATTTTGTGTTATAGAAATCAATTACTTGACTAATCCTAGGGTCACTATTCCAGTAACACATCCAGTGGTGTATGGACTGGAGGAGCTGACACTGTTGTTATCTGTGTGGCTCATAGCCATTCCCTAGGCAACAGGCACATAATGGAGTCTGACTGCTTTTTATGTCACCCTTGCATCTGCATCAGCGGCAGGCTTTGTATTATTAATTTATTTATTTCTACCAGTACTCAGCCTGCTCCTGTCACCTGCCATTCAAGTCTCCACTTGAATGTGTTGTGTTGTTTAAAAAACAGTGAATGAGATGGAAGTGCCTTGCCTTTACTGTGAGCTGTTGCTTCCCATCATCAACAGATTTGATTCTAGCACAAACAGTGTCTTGCTGCAAGGATGCTAAAGTCTCAGCTGGTTGGGGCTGAAATCTACCCCCTGCCCTTCCATCACTTTTCTAAAGGCAGGCGAGAAGATAAAAGGATGGAACAAGATGGCTAGTGACAGGATTAAGGAGAATCCAAATGAGCTGTTGCATTTGCACAGTTCACTGTAGATGTGACAGTTTGCCATTCCACTCTGTCCCCTTTACCCAAATAAAGGGAATTCAGGGTAGGCATTTAGGGCACTCCAAGCAATACTTTCACCATAAGGAACACCTATGATACCAGCAGAACTGGCTCTACCGTATCGGTACTATTGCTATAGGAGCCATAGTCACGGGGACCAACATGGAAAATGACAGATCTGAGGCAGAAGGTGTTATGGCAAGTGCAGACCTTTGCCCGAGTGATTTTTGCATCCTGGAAAAATCACATTGGGCAGAGGGCTCTTTCTATGACCCTAAGAAAAAAACCCTCTACCTCCATGTGTCTTTGCTGCCCTACCTATGATATGGAGATCATGATATTTACCCCTTGTTGTAAAGCACTTTGAGATCTAAAGTGTTATAGAAGAGCTAAATATTATTGGTATAGGAATGAAGAAATTTATCAAGCTTCCCCACACGTCTGTGCCTTTCCTCCTTTAATAAGCCTGCAACTGGTTCCTGCTGCCTGTTATCAGATTTATCAGTGAGAGAAGGAGGAGATTTAATTGCTATTTTGCAATTTTAATGACTAAATGCCATTGCTGTTCATCTATTTACTCTCACAATGTAAAGCGGGTCTCGCGCCAAGAACTGAATTTCATTATCAACACGAAAAAGAGTCTTCATTAAAACAGAACTGTTATTTCTGGCACATGTGCTGGTTGACTCATGTCTGTGACTATCAGTGGAAAATATTCACTGCAGTACAAGGGCAAGATTGATGCTGACAAAGTGACTAGTTATTTTAGGGACTTTCGAGACACTTTAATAGGATGTCATTTTCATAAGCAAGATGTTCCAAGCTTTCTGAAAATCAGGTCCCCTTCAATAGATCCAATCTGATATGCAAAAAAAAATTAATCCCTTTCCCCACTCACTTTTGAAAACGTAGGCCATGGAATAATGATTTAGTCCTTAGGATCTGAAGAAAGATATAGTTGTTTCACTATTCAGAAGTGTCAATGTTGCCACATGGAAAGAGAAGGAATATTCAACTGCTGGGTGTAGTGGCTTGCCTCCGTGAGACTAAGTCACTAGGGAGGTTAAATTTAGATTAATTAACTAATTGAATAGTTAATGGAATTTCCATCGACTATTTGATTAGTAAACAAGAGTGCCTCCACCTTTGAACTGTATTAAGGGCCCTCAGTTCAAAAGCAGAGGCTCCACAGGGCTTCAGTGTTGGCCCCATGCTCCTTGTGGGGCTTCTGCTTTTGAAATGTACGAGAGCCCCACCCAGTCATCTGAAGAAGTGTCTGTGCCCACAAAAGCTCTTGATACCATCTACATGTTTTGTTAGTCTAGAAAGTGCTACCACACCATTTGTTGTTTAAGTTTATTTTGATATTTCTGTTTGTCAAAAAAATATTCACCAGACCAATTCCTAATCAAAGTATTTTTAAAACTTTTTAAAAAATGTTTTTGGCTTGTTTTTTTAATACAGACCAATTCCTAATCAAAGTATTTTTAAAACTTTTTAAAAAATGTTTTCGGCTTGTTTTTTTAATACAAAAACTCAAAATTTGGAAAATGTTACACAGTTCTTCCAAAAACAACACAGATGACACCAGGAAATTGTTTGTCAGGCTGTTGTATCTGCGGCAACAGTGTGGCCTTGTCTACTCATAAAAAAAAAACTTTGGCAGAACAGAGGTATGTTTATACTACAGTTGGAGTTAGGATTGAACCTTATGTAGACACACCAGAGATAGCATTAGTGTTGGGCTACAAAATTCAACTCTAGCTCCAGGCTGATAAATTATCATTATGATTCTAAGGATGTATATTGTGGTCCTTAGAGGTCTATACATTGACGTCTCTTAGAGACCTCAACCATAGCTGGTTCTTATTGTGCTAGGTGCTGTACAAACATACAATACAATGGAAATCTCTAACCTTCTAAAAGCTGATCAAGCCCCTTTGCTCCAAAATTCAGGGCATGTTTGAATCCAGACTTCTGTTTCTCTTAGCCCTACACATCTTCAAAGCACCGTACAATCTCTCACTAATTTTCCTTGATCTTTTTTCCATTACATTGCTTTACCCTGTGCAACAATATTTCATTCACATTTTCTCTTACCTTATGCCATTTTGTGTCTTCTTTTAATTTTCCTAATATTTTCCATCTGATTTCTCTTGTAAAATCACCTAACTTTACAATTGTTCATAAACTTTTACAGTTGTTTAACTTCGCATTTCTTAAGTTTGTGTCCTTGTTAATAATCACACTGTTATTAGCATTCATATTTCACTTCAGTGATTATAGCTTGTTTCTTCTCCATACTTCTTCTCAGTATATATCCAGGACAAGAGTTGATTCCAATCAATTTTCTTTAACTGGTGTTTAATTCCCTAAATGTGTAGCTTAATAAAAAAACCAACAGTATTCTTTTGTTGTGACATTTGAAAATGTTTCAGAAACTTTTCCAATCTGATAGTAGTCTGATTATTTCATAGATTATAAGGCTGGGTCATCTAGTCTGACCTCCTGCATAATACAAACCACAGACATCCTTGAACTAATTCCTGTTTGATTACAATGATACACATCAATTTAGCTTTATTATCTACGTGGCTTTTAGGTCCACCTGGGATAGAGACCTTTGTAACTGACTTCACAGTTCTCTATGAAGTGTCCTATCTTCCACACTCAGAGGGATGTATGAGTCTCTAGGATGGCTGAGTTCCTTCAACATCCTTTTATTGCTCATTGATGTTTTCAAGCCCCCTATCTAATGACAGGGTAGAGCAGCTAAGTAGACACATGGGGTATGGTACTTTCCTCTTCATACTTGCTCTTTCTTCTTGCTCTGTGACCTCTCACTGGCTTAAAAGAAACCCCTTTTAGGGCGATACTTCCTTTAACTCTCTCTGACAGAATGAGGGTTCTAAGATCCTTGAGACAGTCAGCAGGGGGTGGAATGCCATAGGGCTGCAAAGAGGAGAGTAGTTCATATCTTGAGACCTATTGGATACAAAGGAAGACCACTCCAGGGATAAAAGAAAATGAAAGAGATACCAGAGGGTAGGTTCAGGAGGAGTATTTAAACCTGCCAGGCAACTTAAGACAGGCTGTGGATGATGAAGCAAGCAGACCTTTAGCTAAACCCTCACAGATATGATTTGTGTGACGAATTACAGGAGCTGTCATGTTTGTTTTCTCTCTGGTCTCAATCTTCTGTAAATATCTGGAGGATGGTTAATGAGCACTTGTGGTCTGAGACCTGGCGTGTACTTCACCACATGGGCTGGGTCCTGCTGGCACTGGTGTGAATGTACCACAGGGTGGGGAGTGAGAAAGGACCAGGTGCTGCAATCCTCTTGTTCTAGCATTATCTCTTTAAGGGCCAGACTGAAATGCATTTCCTTGGAGGCTCATAGGAATGCGGAAGATAAATGGAACCTTGTTCTCTCCTTTCCCCACTCCAAACCGGATTAGTACTAGTACATGCTTTACAAAGGTATGTCACGGTGTGTATGCTAACCATGTGCACTAGGAGTGCTGGAGATATTCTGCCTCACATAGGCTATGTCTAGACTGCAGGCTTCTTTCAGAAGAACCTTTTTTGAGGAGAGCTCTTCCAAAAAACTTCTTCCGAAAGAGAGCGTGCACACATAAAAGCGCATTGAAAAAGCGATCTGCTTTTTCGAAAGATAGTGTCCATTCAGTTTGGATGCTCTCTCACATTTAAGTTGTGATTACTATGGATGGAGTGGCCACTAGGGCACCTGTGCTTTTTCCTCTTTCCTCTTCTTTCGAAAGAAGTCCCTCTTCCCCATCCCACATGCCTTTTTCCGAAAGAGCTCTTTCAGAAAAAGGCTTCTTCATTGTAGAAAGAGGATTACCAATGTTGGAAAAACCCCTGTATTCTCTCGATTTTCTTTTGAAGAAACACAATTGCAGTGTGGACGTAACTCAGGTCTGAAAAACAGTCATTTTCCCAACAAAACTCTGTAGTGCAGACACCCTGGCACTCTCTCTGCAGTAGTGTAGTTCCGTTCTGCCACTTACTTATCCACCTGCAGCGCTCCAATAATAAAATGTTATTTGACAGCCTTGTTGTTTTGTTTAAACATAAGAAATTGTGCAACAGGGGAAAGTCAGCAACTCTCCCCTCTTAGATGGGTGAGTGAGTTCTTGAAACATCTCATATTTGTATTAACAGCGTGCTCCCTGGTTAGAGAGAGAGACCCCTCAGATTAATACTAGGCAAGAGTCTTCTCTGTTTCATTTTAGAGCCGCTCCACTGAAGTCAGCTGAGATCAAAATCTGGCCCATTGCTCACGTTTTTTTTCCTATGAGAAGAAAAGGGGCATTTGAAACTACAGATAGCTACAAGAGTAGGCAAAAGCAAAGAAGGACCCCCTGGATTCCAGTTCTCTAATAATGTATTTCAGAAACAAATAGAAAAATAAGTGAAGAGATGAGACTGACACAGCACTAAGTACGTCCTCTTCAGCCTCAGAATTTTCTTGGCCCTTGCTAGAATCAGGACATCAAACCAGGATAAGCCAATGCTCTTATCTAGTACAGAAAAGCCACTGTCCTAGTGAGTGAAAAGGGATTTTTTTCCATTTTAGACCCTCCTTGCAGCAGACAGAGTAATATATATATTTCACAAAGGGTGGAATGTGATCAGCTCCTAACTGAGGAGTATGCATGCTTTTGGCCCGTTTCATTGCCCCATATTAAACTGAATAAAGTCTTCAGAGAAGCTTTTCCATCACTGAACAAATTCCACACTGCCCTTATTTCTGCATGTGATATTGCAGATGTGATGGCCACATTCTTATCACTTTATTAATGTAACATTAAAATTATGTGTGCACCAGAAACTACTGGCAGTGGCTTATAGTGTAATAGCATATTTACCTGGCATTGCGCGGGTCCTTAAAGAGAAACTCAGGGCAGGGCGATGGGAGCATGGCAGGGACTACACAGGCCAGCCCTGGGATACCATGGATGATAGAGGGGGATTTTCACAGGCCAGCCCTGATGATGGTCACTGGCCCGCCTTAGGGGGAGGGGAGACTGTGCAGACCAACTGGGCATGGACATACTGGTTGGCCCAGGGGTGATGGGGGGAGTGGGCTATAGCTTCTGCATGGGGGGAGGAGAGAGAGACTTTATTTCCTCATCCCCTATGGTGCTGTGGCCACGGGAGGGAGTGTTGGAGTATGAGGGCCACTTACCTGGTCTGGTGGCCAGCAAGATGGCGAGCCCCATCCCCAGCTGGCCATTCTCTTGCTGTGTTTGCCCCTAGTAGTCACTCGACAGTATAGCTGTCCCCACACTTGCTTTGCCTCCTGTGCAGTATCGTGTCCCTTCAATCAGCCCCCTCCCTATCCATGTTATCGAATTTCAGGCATGTCTCATTTTCTCGGCACAGCCGAACCCTGGCCTTGCTTTAAGTTAGAATAGAAGGAAGCTGTATGCCAAATTTGGTGGTCCTAGCTCTTACCGTTTAGGAGGAGTTCTTGAACAAATGGACTCACAAGCAGACACACACATCTCTAAATATATACGGATGTGAACTTATGCACTGGACAGAAAAGCAGGCTGCATCCAGACTGCAGTGTGGAAACACATGTCATTGCATGGTTCTGGTGGAAGGAAGCAGGAATCTTTCTCTGAGGGTGGGGAAGGGCTATAGTGGCAGAGAGTTGCCAGAGCCTTTCCCTGTTGCCAGAGTCTTTTCCTGTAGTGAGAAAAGGTGCTGGACGGTGCAGGAGTATTTCCAAGCTGTCTCTCCTCACCAAAGCTTTTCCCCATGGAAGGGAAATGATCTAGCAGGAGGGAGTGACCCTTTCCTTCTTCTTTTCCCTCTTCCTAGAATTGTCCCCTGCTGTGAGGAAGGGCTCCAGCAGCAAGGAATCTGTCCAAGCATTTCTTTTACTGCCTCTTCCCTTTCAGTCTTTCCCCACTCGGGTAATTGTTTCCTGTGATGAGGAAAGACTCCATGTTCGGGGGGATAGTGAATATAAATAGAAATGTAGGCTGGGAGGCATGGCTTCGGTGATTAGAGAGTCTCTAATGTATGTACTCACGTGTATATTTATGCCATTCTGGCATGTCTTCGCTCACCTAAGCCATACCTCACCTAAGCCATACCTCACCTGCACTGCTATTTATATCCATGCTAGGAGAGCTACGTGGGTATGTCTGGGCAAACCTCTCAGCAAAGCTCTTGGCCATGTCCTGCGGGTCCCGCTCTCCTAGGCAGATATTATTTGCCTCAGAGGCTCACTGTGACCCTCCACACAGCCTCTTGCTCTTTACTAGAGGCAAGGGTCACAGCTTTCTGAGCCACCCTGATCATAGGTGACTCCAGAGATTGGGGTGAAGCCGCTCCATAGTCCTGGGGGTCATTCTCTCTGAAGCAGACTCGAAGAGTGGAACCTAGGCCCACACCCTACTCTGGGTTCCAGCCCAAGGACCCTAAGGTAGCAACAACTGGCAGCATTTCCTTCATTCCCAGGCATTCGGCCTTCCCTGGGCCACTTCCCCAAATGCTCCCCTGAGTACCTGAAAATCTGTATGGGTCCATTAACTTCAATACAGCCACACTGATTTACGTCAGCTGTGGATATGAACTACATGGTCCAATTCTACTGGGATTATATAGGTGTAAGTGAGAATAGAATTTTGCTTATTGTTTACAAAATGTGCAGTCACTACTATTGATGAAAAGGCAAAACAAAAGTTTAAAATGAGTTGGATAAGAAACCAGGACATCACTATGATTATTATAAATTCTTAACCTGGGCTCTGATTCAGCAAGTCATTTGAATAATCACATGCTTAAAATTAAGCACACACTTAAGTGAATTGTGAATCAGGGCACCAGTCCTAAGTACAAACACAAACCTTTGCCAAAAGTTCCTATTAAAATTTCTGGTAGTGTAGACATGCAAATAAAAATATAAGCATACATTTAACAGAATCTGAGCCCCTTTCTAGTTTTATGTACTGTACAGATTATTTTTAATTGACAAATAGATGTCTTTTCTAGTCACCTTTGTTCCTTTAACTATTTTACTGTGAAAAAAACACAATAAATAATACACTGAAGGCCACAGCAGACTGCAGTTCACCTCATCAGATTGTACCAGTCCTCTTCCTTTTAGCAATCACAGCACCCAGATGCCAAGCTGTTGAAAATAGTTTTCTAGTTAGAGCATCTGGCTCCAGCCTGATCAGGCAGTTGTGTCTGAGTCAGTTAGGTGGTTAAATGGATAATGGACTGTTTTGTGCTGTCTGGCCTCCCTGAATGCCAATTTCCTTTGACTTGCATTTCACAGTAATTTATGCATCTTTACCCATTGTTGAGGGCCGTTTCGACACAGTCCCATCTCACTTCATCTCAGCCTGTTCGTGGCAATAAATAGGAGCTTCAAAACCATTCCGCATGTGAATGGGAAGTATGTACACTTCCATAGGTAGGTCACTAGCTTTTTACTGTATTTTCTTTGTAAATGGCAATAGTCCCAATTCTGTGCTCCACAGTCTTAACAATTCTCCTCTAATAATTATGACCGTAAGACGTTTGTTCACTATTTCAGCCCTCAGCCATTTAGTAACCTTTCTAATATGGAGATTTCAACCTTTGCAGTTCTGAGTAAAACACAGCATTGGAATCATTTCAAAACCACCAAATTGTATTCTATGTTGTTAGCAATAAAAAAATGGATTAAATATTAGATACTGAAATCTTAGATTAATACTTTCTGCCACCAACATTGGTGAAAAATAAATATTACAACGAATTCTGTGTGGGAGGTAATATAGTTCTGTTATTATCCCCCTCTGCATGAAACCAATCTTCTCAGAAGACCATTTGAATTGACAAAATAGAGGGCAAATGTAAATATGAATTGAGGTTAAAACTCCCGGTAAAGGTATGAAGTCATAAATTAAATGACCGAAAAATTCATTATGCTCTTTGTGTTGCCAATTTGCTGAGCTGATGCACCAAAAATTCTAAAAGGGGAATGGGAACAAAATAAGAAGCAATGGAAAATTGAGGAAAGTAAAGTTTACAAGAGCCAGATTTTAAAAGCTGTGTGATGATTCTGTCATGAATTCACTCTCCATTGGCTGTTTATACAGCCTTATGGTTAACATAACATTTCTTAGATTAAGGAAAGATACAGAGATAGTGCATCATGTACTTCCGCTTCTGTGAAATGTAGAAATTTACACAAGGTCAAGGAGCACATTGGTTTAATAGCAACAAAGCTTTAGGGGCTCATAAAATGCACATTCTGTTTATAAAGAGGTTAAACATTTTTTTTCTATTAAGCAGCAAGTCATGTTTAATGCACTGTAATAAGTGCATTATGTTTATACATTTTCTCTGCTTTTATTTTTATGATTTTAATTATTTTCTTATTAACCCTTTATGCATCCACAGCTTGAGCATAAAGCATTGCATGTTTCAGTCTGAATTAGTTATATTAATTTTTTTTTTTTTACATTTTGCATTGAGCCAGTAGTGCATTTGTTCCTTAGTACAGAGAAGAACAAGTAGTACTCTTAACTGGAGACAGAAACACAATTACATGATCTTAAAATCTCAGTTCTATACTGTGATTGAGAACACTTTCAAAGTACATCAAGAGGCATACATGCACAAAATTGCTTTTGCAAAATAAAAAAAAATGATAGAAAACTCATATTTATTGCCATTGAACCAGGATCTGTCTCTAAAGCTCAGATGACCCTTGGGTATGTCTGAGGTAGAAAAAAGAATGATTAATGTGGAGCATTTCTGACATCTCATGCAACTGAAGGATCAAGTAAAAGTAGAGAGCTAAGGATATGTAAATCCAGAGGGAGATAAAGGCATGAGGAGATGGTAGGAGAAAAAAAGAGTTGGGAATAAAGTTCCAAGAAAATTGGTGAATTTTCTTTGAAACATCTGGGCTGAACTGAGACAGTGAGAAGAGGATAAGATGGTTTATTAAAACCCTAATCCTATAAACAATTATATGTTAGCTGTATATATGTGAGTTTGTCCCATTGATTTAAACAGTGCTACACATGTGCATAAAGTTAAGCCTGTGTGATTGTTTGCAGAGTAACTGAAAGCGCTCAGAGGGTAGTGAATCTTTTGTAGCATGAGCACAATTATTAGCATGTATGTTTTATACTGCAGCAATACTTACAGTCTCGATCCTCTTCTGTCCCCCTCAGTATCCTACTAAGTCCTTTCAACGAACAGAATCTTGCCTCTTATCGCATAGCTGTCTCTCTTCCATTCCACCAACAAAGACTCTTGATTGTGTTGTTCACCTTGCCCAGAACTGTCTTCACTCTACCCATTATGTTGACCCAAACATGCAGGGTGCCCTTCCCCACGGCCTTCAAATTCCACCTCAAGACCTGCTTCTACTGTAATGTTAGCCAATTAATAATACATAGATAAGCTTTTTTATGGCCTGATCAAGGAAATTACTCAAGCGAGTGCCTAACTTAAAGCAAGTAAGTAGTTCCATCTAAGTAATTGGACTCTTCATATGCTTAAAATTAATCATATGCTTTGCTGGGGGTGGGAGGGCTATCTTTCCCCTTTGCCTTCATCTGTTTCTGGGAGTGGTAGCAAATCACCTTGCAATGTGTGTAGCAGCACCTAACACATTATATGCCATGGTCATACAAATAATATGTAATGATTGACATAGCTTCTTTTCCACCCTCATCAAATTTTGTATCCAGAGCTTTTCATTTTATTCTTGTTTACAATCTCACCAACATTTAATAAACCCTCTAAATGAATCCTTGAGAACTGAGAATAAAGCAGTCCTTAAACCAGCAAATTATACATGCACTAAAATCGAGTGATAACGACTGTCATTGCATTTTAAGTAAATCCAATATCAATTCTCAAAGCCTAACACTTATTGTTGATGCAGTCGATGTTTTGATAAAACTTTGTATTGAACCTCTCTAATTATTCCATAGTTAAATTACAATTAATATGTAAATAGAGACATAAGACCAAGTTTATCACATGTAGCTATCTGTACTGGCAATCAGGCTTTACAAATCCATCCCTTTTCAATGTCTCTTGAGTTCCTCGCCTCACATTTTATTTTCCCTTTGACTTTAGCTACACAAACTGCCAGGAAAATTCCAGGCATGTCATTGTGACCTGTTTATGAATTCACACACGTTTTAAAGCTGATGAATCATGCTTCACTTGGCTAATCTAAAAACTGGCAAAAGAAAACACTGTTAGTTTACTTGTATTAATAGCACCGAATAACTTTCCCTTCCCCAATATAATGTAGTCAGATAGAGAGAGATTTGTTGTTGTTATCACTGTAAGCAGAGATGAGCAAATAATTGATTGTTTTTAGTCTGGGGGCTGTGATGTACCCAGGGTACAATCCAGACTAATGAATAGCTGTGTCCCCCTGCCCTCTAATCTGGGAGCCCTTTACACTGCTTTATTGTGATAGCTTCAGTCCCGGACTGCTCACAGACAGCCTCCAGAATGTGAGTTACTCCTAGCTATGTCCATGTGTGTGCTGCAGCCAGCCGCACCTTGCTACACGCACTCCTAGTCACAGAGTTTACCCCAAATATATATGTCCTTCATTGCCTAGCCCACTCCTGGACAATATACATGTTTTTGTTATTCCATCAGTAGAAATAATATGCAGAGATTTTGCTACCTCAAATGGTGTTTCCCCAAACACTTGAATTTAAACACCTGGGATCAGATAAAACAGTAAAAACAAGTTTATTAATTATAAAGAAATCAATATTAGGTAAGTACAAATAATAAGGCATAAAAATCAGAAATGGTTACAAGAAACATAAAGATAAACCACAACTAATGCCTACATTAACAAATTATATTACATTCAAAATAGAATTTTTGTCTCTGCATGCTCTCAATCTTATTGGCTGAACTTGTTAGACCAGGAATGGCTGCTTCCTTTGTTCCTACTAGTGCAACAAACTGATGGTCAGAGAGAGAGTGAGGCAAAGTTCTTTTGTATGTTTCTTACTCATACTTAGAGTGTCAGTCCCCCTCTCAGAAAACATTTCCAGCTGAGATTCAAGAGACAAAAGTTTACCTGGGTGGTTATTTCCTTCTAGTTTTCCCACCTTTTGGAACTCATTTTATTTTTGGTAACTCTGTTTACTGCTTAAATTCAAATTAAGAAGAACACACATTGTTTTGTCTGAAAAACCTGTGTGCTAACTTGTGTTTGAGCAGGTGGTTTGGAACCTGTGTTAATAACACCATACAGTGGAATCATACAATTTTTGCCTATTATGTGGCCATACATATTGTATCAACCCAATACTGATGAACAAATTATGAACTTGCAATTTATGCCTCAAATGCACATTTGTACAAAAAGAATTACAGGATTGTGCAAGAATTACAGGATTGTGCAAGGGGTATAGTATGTCATGAGGAATGAACTGAACAAAATTTGTTCAATTTGAACTGAAATTGGATTTTTTCCCCAACATTTTTAATTAAATAAAAAATAAAAGTATTTTAGATCAATATTATTATTAATCTTGATTAATTATTAGTTTTTATTGGTTTTTTTATTTCAGTTTACTCATTTTGGGGTGTTTTCCACCATTTGTGATTTTGAAATGGCAAAATTTCAAAACCAACTGTTGTTTCAAACAAAAGTCAAAATGAAATATTCTGAAATTTTCTAAATGAAATGTTTCAAACTGAAACTCTTTGACATTTTTTCTTTCATTCATCCATTTTTTCAACCAAAAATGTTTGCCAAATTTGACCAGAATTTACACATCGTTTAGGTAAAAATAACATTCATCATTTTTTTCACTCATATATGTCAAATTGATTGTCACATCAAGCACTGGAAATACGAAATCATAACCAAGGAAAACTTCCTCACTTAGAAAAACAAAATAACCCTCTCAAAACAATGGTAGCATGCTATAGATATCATCCCGTACCCAGTATCTTTATCATGTTATCAGATAGTGCTTGGGGCTGCTGTATTTTTTATGAAGGTTTTGTTTTAAATGTTATAAAAAAGTGGTAGAGTGACAGTAATGGCGAATGATGGCATGTCTACACAGAAAAGAAAAAACTCATAGCTGGCCCATGCCAGCATACTTAGACTCGCAGGGATTGGGCTTTGGGGCTATTTCACAGCTATACAGACCTCTTGGCTTGGGCTTGGACCTCTGCAACCTTCTTGTCCCACAAGACCTAAAGACAAAGACTTCCCCCATGACCACTTAAGGCAGCCTACACCTCTAGTCAAAGTGATCACCAATGTATAACCTGCTGAGTGTACACTCAATACATCAGATGGTCTCAGTCCTGCTGCCTTTGAACAAGTTTCTACATATAACAAAAACCCAGTCACAGCAATGATGTTGCCTTTGTTGGCAGCATAGACTGAATGGAGATGGAAATCTACTTACCCACTCACTCACTAATGGTGCTCCTTCCAGAACAGAAGGTAATATGGAAGCCTCTACTGAGGTATATTGTATCTCTTTAGTGAAAAAAATGAAGTCCTTACATCCTGCTACTAGCAGGTGATGCTTCTTTACACCACTTAGGCACACTTTATACTAAGACCTTCTTTAATACCCCATATGCTTCCAGAGAGTTGTAATCAAGAATCAGGCCCTTTAGGGAGTGTCTACCCAGCAAAAAGCAAAACAAAGCATGGCTGACCAATGCCAGCCAATGGGATCAAAAGAAGAGCTGTTTCATTGCTGTATGGACTTCCATTCCTGGGCTGGAGCCTGGCATTAGGATCTGTGGGACAAAAGGTCACAGAGGTGAGGCTCCAGCCTCATTAAAGAATCTGGAAAACAATCTGAATAGAAAAGGGATAAATGGATTATTTGAGTTCCTAACAGTTTTTACACTGTGCCACTCAAACATTATATTTCATTAAAGTCTAGTCCTTTCAGACAAATTTGTCATTTCATTCATGAATATGCCCTACTGATAAAGTATATTTTCTGTATGTGCTAAGAAGGAAAAAACTCAAAACAATATCTCACGAACAATTGTGTGACATTGTTGAGGTAATTCCCGTAGTATGTACTGGCAGCTCAATTTGTTAATACAACCAAGAGCAGCTAGTCAAAAGAGCTCTGGCTCTGCGTTTGAAAAATTTAGCATTCACATTTCAAAACTAATCAGATCCCAATCTTAAATCCTCAACAATCAAAACTGGGACCCAGATTTTCAAGAGCTCTATTTTTCATTGGGATAAAAGAAGAGTCTTCCTTTTTAACTTGAATGGAATTGTGCTTCTCAGCCACTTGGTCTCTTCAGATAATCCTACTCCTAAATAAGAGTCAGACTTTTACTAGTGTTCAGTACTTGATATACACAATAGAACCATCTTGTAATTTTTCCTTTAGAAAAAAAGATTTGCTACATGGAAAATATATTTTGGCAACATATTTTTTTCACCAAAAAGGGTTCTTCTTAAAAATGAATAACCTGGTAATTGTTTTTTTTTAAAATTTCCTGCTATTGAATTTTGTTTTAAAAAATCAGTTATTAATAAAAAAGTTGCTTTTTCAATTAATTTTTTTTAAAGGATAAAAATGCAAAAAAAAATCCTTTTGTTCAAGAAATATTATGGCAAAAGAAAACATTTCTTGGTCAGCTAGAATACTGTCTCCTTCTACATTTCTGGCCATTTACTTAGGTTCCTAAATGGGAGCCAAGGGGAATCTGACCTACTCATGCATGCTGAACCCTTCCCATTGTTCCACTCATAGTACAAACTTATCAGTATTACAAGTGTTAACAAAACAAAGCCACGTGTATTGAGCTAGTAGCTGGCTTTCCCTGAGAAAGGAGGAAAAAAGACAGATAAAGACATTTCTGTAGTCATGCAGGACATACCCAGAATGCAGGTGTGTCCACACCTTTATCTCAAATATAGGGTAGGACAGTAATTTTCAATGTCTTTTTCATTTGTGGACCCCTAAAAATGTTCAAATGAAGGTATGGACTCTTTTGGAAATTTTAAATGTAGACTTTGGCTACACTCCCACATGAAAAACAAAACCTCTTTCCCTCACAAAAGATAAAACTTTTGCCACAGCTCGTGGCAGTATAAACAGCTTTTTCGTGATATAAGCACTCTCCTGTCAACAGTGCAAACCCCACTCCTAGGAGGTGGAAGTATTCTTTCAGAAAAAGTGTTGACAAACAGCATTTATGCTGCCCAGCTTTTAGCGATGCAGCCTTGTTGACACAGCCATATTGCTAAAAGTTGAGCAGTGTAAACAGCATCCTAGGAGTCTGTAGACCACAGGATAAAAAACACTGTGATCAGGAATAGCATAGTTAAGGCAGTCCATATTCTCAAAGATTTGTTGCTTGTCACAGGGAGAGAATGGTGAGAAGCCGATGGCCAGCACAGGAGGGGAAGGGGCAGAGAAGAGAACATAAAGAACATAAGAACATAAGAATGACCATACCGGGTCAGACCAAAGGTCCATCTAGCCCAGTA
>JANRFK010001785.1:27324225-27368366 GCA_030068395.1 Apalone spinifera
CTTTAATACGAGGTACTCTAATTCACCCATCTTATTAGTCAGACTCCTAGCACTGTCTACACACTTAATTAATATTTTTAGTAGCTGTCACTGCTGACACCCACAATTAGAATGCCTCCTGCAACTACAGTGCATATATATCCCCAGCTGTGTGAGGCATTGCTGGCTCTCAGAGCCACACAGGTCACTTTATCTTTTCTTTTTCTGAAGAATGCAATGAAGGTGGCATTAATTCAATGAAAAGCAAGAACGGAGGTGAGCATTAAAATATATCTATAAAAAAACCTCCTTTCCTCAAGAACTGAAAAAGGACTTCACGGAAAGAATTTTGAGGACAGCTAGATTGTGCTGTGCTTTTACACTCTCATTCCTTACCTCCAAAAGGGATAGGGTCAAATGGGTTCAGAGGACTCTGTTTTGAGCTAGTATAAACCTGCATAGAACAATGCTGAATCTGTTGTTGTCCAATTGTTAGTCCCTGCTCAGGATCAGCTTGGAACTGTAGTAAGGATTTTGCAGCTCACAGAGGAATGGTGTAATGGAAGAGCTATGTCTGCACTTATAGGTATGAATCTACATAACATTTAGCAATAATGAGTGCTTATCACGAATCACTTTTAAGAGTCGTAAAATGTCATTGGTTAGAAGGAAAATGTGTTAATCTAGAAAAAATGACTCATTGCCATTGAGCTGGTTGTTTTTATTAAGCCTCAAATAAAATATTAAAGCAACTAAATCCTCATTTCAAAGCTTCTGTACCCAAATTCCAAAATTTCCCCTTTTGAGTGCCACTAAACATGCAGATTTTACTTGCTTTAAAATGTTTGGGTTACTCAGGTACCATGACACTGTCGTTTTGATCATCAGTTTACTTCATCCTTCATTGCTTATAGCTATAAAAGCAGGAATGAAAACAAGTATAAAAATGCATTGGATAAGCCACATCATCACAGGGCCTGATCCCAGACTTCCAGTACAATGCCCCTATACAAAAAATCCAAATAACCAGCAGATTGCACAATCTCATTTCCCTCTTAGGCATGATATTTCATCATTATAGAGAGGGAACACTATAGAAGGTATCTGCTGTGGTATGGCAAATGCAGACCATTTTTTGGAGCTGTGATTCCTGTAAAATGGAAGAGCGTACAATGGGAGTTGAAAAAATATTCTATGTGCTTTAGTAAGCCCCAGCTAATCTCCCTCTTTGGTACTTGCAACCAGATGGCAGTAAAAGAGCTTCGTTGCCAGGGAGAGATATTCACTTCCTAGCAAGAGGCAGCAATCACAGGCCTTAAAGGTGACAAGAACATAAAAATCCTGCAAACCTTAATTCTATTAGTCAGGGGCCACCAGAATTGCCAGGCAAAGTGGGGGCAGTGGATTTGTGCTTCTGGAAGGGGTGGGGCCTCAGGTGGAAAGAGTGAGGTGGAGGGGCTGGCCTCTCCCACACCAGCCTTTCAGTGTCACCTGGAACACACTGCCCAGGGCTCTGGCAGTGATTTAATGGGTCCAGGATGCTGGCTGCCACTGCAGCTACAGTAATGGTGGTGGCTGAGAGACCCAGGCTCCGGGGCAACTTCTCGCTTTGTTTCTCCTGTCAGCAGGCCTACTTTTGGTCCACAAGCTAGGAATTTGGTAGGGACCAAGCATGAAGAAGAGTCTCTCCCTCAGGGTATGTCTAGACTACACGCCTTTTTTGACACAGGCTTTTTCGAAAGTATTTTTCGAAAAAGCCTCTGTCGAAAAAGAGCGTCTACATTGCATGACAGATCGAAAAATTACTTTTTTGAATCCACTTTTTGAGAAAAAAAAAAGGCACCCAGAAGTGCTTCTGGCAGGACATGGGGGCAGCCTTTATTTCCAGGTGTTGTTGCCTGCCCTTTGCAGAGACACGTGCTTAAAGGGATCCCCCTGGACAGCCGTTGCTCTGCTCCTGTCTTGCCTACCTCCTGGAGGGAAAGCAAAGCTGCTACAGTGCTTTCTCTGGTTACCCTGCTTCCTCGGACACCACAGCAGTTTACTTTCAGGGTTTTATTCTGCTTTTCACTGTGTTTTCAGCCATGGAGCCTGAGCTGCTCCTGGGCAGGCGATGGCCCCACGCTGTGATGCTGGAAGTTCTGCTGCATCTTCATAAGACCATCATGATGTTTGTCTCAGAGCTGGATTCAGAGCCCAGCTTTGAGCCCCTCACTCAGGCTGCAGCCCCAGTGCCCTTGAGGCTGAACTTATTCCTGCAGAGGTGAGTTTGGAGGCTGGACACCAGTTCAGACTGGTGGGACTGGCTTGCTATGGAACAGTGGGACTACGAGGCTTGGCTTCGAAACTTCTGTATGCGGAAGTCCACCTTCCAGGAGCTGTGTGCCTGGCTTGCTCCTCCCCTACCACTCCAGGACACCCACTTGTGGCCCGCCATCCCCCTGGAGAAGTGGGTCGCTATTGCCCTCTGGAAGCTGGCCACCCCCGACAGCTACCGCTCCATGGGAAACCAGTTTGGCATGGGGAGGTCTACTGTTGGGGCCGTCTTGATGGAGTTAAGTCACTCTCTGGGGACAGTCCATGGGGGTGGGGAGGCAGATAAGGGGGGGCAGTCAGGACTGGGCAGAGGGAATGGGGGATGAAGGTGGCAGTGGTAGAAGTCCTCCTGGCCTCACCCTGCCATGGTGTGGGGGGGATGGGGTGTTGCCTGAGGGGAGGGCTCTTGAGGTCTGGGAAGAGAGGGGTGGGGAAGTAACTCCTCTAATGTCCTGTTATGTGTGTTTGTATTTGTCCCTTTCTGCAGGTGGTGACAGCCATCAATTCAGAACTGCTTCACAGGATGGTCCACCTCAGAGATCTGGATACCATCATGGCTGGATTTGCAAGGCTAGGATTTCTGAACTGTGGTGGAGCACTTGACGGGGCGCACATCCCGGTCTGCACACCACCCCATTGAGCAGCCCAGTATAGTAACAGAAAAGGCTACTTTTCTATGATTCTGCAGGCCCTGGTCGACCACCGGAGACAATTCACAGACATTTGTGTCAGGTGGTCAGGCTGGGCAGACGATGCCCACATCTTCCGGAACTCATACCTGAACCACAGGCTGCAGGCTGGGACATTCTTTCCAGAGCAAAACTATGCAGTCAGGGATGTGCAGATGCCTACGTGCATCGTGGCCGATTTGGCGTACCCCCTCATGCCTGGCTCATGAAGCCATTCACCGGACAACTGGATGCGAGCAGGGAACTCTTTAACTCCCACCTGAATCGGGCTTGCTTTCAGGAAGAATGCACCTTTGGCCATCTGAAGGGCAGGTTTAGATGCCTGCTCACTCAGCTGGACATGGGGGAAAACAACATCCCCGATGTGGTTGATGCATGCTGTGTGCTGCACAACCTAGTGGAGAGGAAAGGGGAAGCCTTCCTCCCAGCATGGGGGACACGGACTGCTGTGGACGGGAGGCACTTTGAGCAGCCCCAGACAGCTGCCATCCAGCAAGCCCACCAGCTGGGATTGTACATTTGGGAAGCCCTGAGGAAAAGATTCTCCCAAGGAGCCTGATGAGTTTCCCCCGGACCTTCCAAATGTGGGATTGCCCCCTCAGTGCTTTCCCCCCCCAAGTCCCTCCCAGCCCCACATGCACATTGTACACATTCACACTGAGAACAGAGACAGGTATTGTTGAAAACATGTTGACAGTTTATTTCACTGTTGATTGTTTCAAAAACTATAAAACTCTGTTAACAAACAATTTATTTTTCTGAACAAAAAAGTAAAGTGCTTCCCTTACTGACAGGTGGGAAGGGGGATGTCAACCTGGAAGGGGGGGAGGGAGGCTGAGGGAGCTGCCTGGATGACGAGTCCCTGCCACCTTAGTTGCGGAGGCCTGCTTGGAGATGGCTGCATGTGCAGGCTGGGACAGTAGGGGGCTGGGCAGGAGGTGGGGCTGTACCTGGGTCTGGGATGTCAGGAGGTGAAGGGAGAACAGGGGGTGAAGGGAGCCAGGGGTCAGGGGGGAGGGGGGTCAAGCTGAACAGGAGGAGCAGGAACAGGCACAGGACCGGGGAAGGCCATGGCCTCCCAGATAGCAGTGCAAATAGCAGTGCACTGCTGGACAAACTCGTCCAGCAAGTGACTGCACCACTGTGCCTCTGCCTGCATCCTCTGGTTAAATGTCTCCTGAATCCCTTGCAAGACTGAGATGTGCTGGCTCACCAGGTCCAAATATGTGCTTACGGGTTTCCTGCAGTTTTCTGGGTGGTGGGACAGGTGTGGCACTCCCCCCCGGACAGCTGGTCCAGCTCTGGAGGACGAGGCAAAAGTCGTCAGTCATGCATGTTCACACTTTCCCTGAGAGGGCATGCCCTCCTTCTCAGCAGTCAGTGCCTGTCCTCTATGGTCAGGGGATGCTCATGTGGTCTCAGCAAGACGTGGTGTGTCCTGGCCAGCAGGCACGGCCTCCTTGTAGTCCAGATGGTGTGCAGGCCACCATCCCGCCCCTCCCCCCCCCCAATACCTCATGGCCAAGCAGCACAGACAAGTGTCAGGCCACAGTTAGGGTTCCCACAGATTGATGAGAGTCCTGAAGTTGTGTGGAAATCCCAGGGTCTCCAACCCATGCCTGTCCTTGGCATCAGTGTCTGCAGGAACAGGTGGTGCCTCGCAGCCATGAGGGTGCAGGGGTAGGACGGCCCTCCCTGAGGTCAGCCATGTGTGTGCCTCCCTCAGGCTGTGATCAGCATGACATGTCACAGTACTGCACCATCCACTTTGCTCCTGCCTCCCCTGCCCTGTGTGTGTTGGACCCTCACAGCACTCACCTGAAGTTCCCTTCCCAGTGTCTGAAGTTGTTTGGGAGGCCTCCTGCATCTAGGTGTCTAGCTCCAGGGTCAGGATCACTGTACTCCTGCTGGTGTCCTTCTACTCCTTCTCCTCCTCTTGGAGCTGCTGGTCTTCTGGGGTCTCAGCCTGGAGCTGCGGCCGCTGCTGCACAGGCGTCTCCACCCCAGACTCCACAACTCTCTCGGGAGGCAGGGGTTCCCCTGTCCCAGGAGCCGGCCTAGGTCCTCATAATAGGCACAATACTGTCGTGCTTCCCCAGAGCGGGAGCTGGACTCACGGGCTCTAACATGCCCCTGCCGTAGCTCCTTCACCTTTGCCCTGACCTGCTCCAGTGTGCAGGGATAGTGACCTTTTTTGGAAAGGCCCATTCTGGCATAAATGTCCTCATTCCTCCTCTTGGACTGCAGTGCCTGAAGAGACTACTCCTCAGACCAGAGCTCCAAGAGGGTTTTGATCTCAGGTGCAGACCAGGGCTCCCGGCATTTGGTGCCCCTGGCTTCTTGTGGGGATGTGTCCCTAGAGGGATCAGGGGAGTCTCGGGGGGCTTGTCCCTGGGACGTGGCTCTGAGTGGCCCTAGCAGGAAGAGGTCAGCAGTCAGGGTCCTGTTTGGAGCTGGCTTGCTGCCACAATGCTACTCCTGGGTGCCTGTGGCTTTAAAAGATGGCTACAAGCGGGAACAATAGAGATGAAAGGTCTGGCAGGAGTGTCCACCAGGGCTTCTTCCTGGAGGCCTTTATTGTCAACAAAAAATCTTCCCCACGTCCACACTTTCCTTTTTTTGACACATATTTTCACACAACGAAAATAGCATTATTCCTCATAAAATGAGGTTTAACAATGTCAGCAAAAACACTGCGTTCTGTTGATTTACTGTCGACAGAATGAAGCGGTAGTCTAGACTCAGGTAAAGATTTTTCAAAAAAAGGCTACTTTTTAAAAAAAAAATCCCTGTCGTCTAGACACACCCTCAGTCTGTATTATCTCAGTGGAATGGATGCTCATCCCCCCTCCAATTGGTTATAGGAGAATCCCACATGCCATATACGCAATTCATGCATTGGGTCAAATCAACAGCATCGGAGAGGTCTTCAGTGTAATCTTCCCAGCTATGATTGTGCCTCAGCTGATTTCCCAACTTCTCCACATCAGTGTTTTACCAGTGGGCCTGAGTAGCTGTGGATCAAAGACCCCTTCAAAATTCCCTTGTATTGTGAGCAAAAAGTGTCCTAAGAGAGCACCACCAGGCATGCTGTACAGCCTCCCCCATTCTTCCCAGATTGCTTAGCAGAACCCAACCAGTTCCACTGGGCTTGGTGCTTTCCTTAGCTCAGTGCATTTGTGACAAAGGGGTATGATTCACCCTACTGATGTCAGGGGAGTTTTTGCTGTAGTGATTATTTGAACTCTGAGAATTATTTTAATAATGATTAAACTAATTGCACTTGTTACATTACGAGGTTATTTATGCTATAAACCTCCTTCCACTCTTTAGCGCACACAGTCAGAATATTTCAGCCTTTCTGATCGTGTGAACAGCCTATCAGCAATATTAAAATGTTATATCTGGAAGTAATCTATTAGCAATATGATAAAACATAATCCTTGCCAATGTTCTTTTGCATCAGCGCACCAGACTCCCTCCATAACACTTGAAAGACTGATCCCTTTTGTAACAGAATGAAAAGCTAAACTGACTGCATAAGTGTCTTCAGTCATGAGTGTGCTAGATTTAAAATATTTATTGCACTGACTGAATAGTCCAAAAATATCCAGTTTCACAGATAATTATGCACAGAAATTACATGTAAAGGCATCTATTCCTTTTCTGAGGATACATATAGATGTGGCGCTCTCATTAGGGATAATCAAGCTTACACATTTGCATTAAGGAGAGGCGAGGAAAACAAATGCAAAACAAACGGACAAATCCTTTTGTGGATCCAGCTGTTAAAATATGAATGTGCCTTTTCTGAAATCATAATGCTTTCTATAACATATGCGAGCATGCAGAAAGCAGTTTGGAGGGAGCTGGAAACCTTGAGGGGCTGGAAGAGAGCCCAAAACGATAAAGAACAATGAGTAGGCTTGCTGGTCTGTTGATCTTGGATGCTCCCCAAGTACCAGATTTCCTATGAGCTGTTATAAGACAAGGACAAGAGAAAGAGAGCAAGTCAGGGCAGTAATCTGAACAGGAGGATAACTAGAAATATAGAAAAGGAGCGAGGTGTTTACTAGAGCAGGGGATCAGTGTTCAGCTTTGCAAATCTGAAGCAGGCATGGCACTTCTCACTGAGCAAATTGTACAATTTCAGAATTCAGTGTACCGGGTGATCTCATTTTCAATGTAAATGATGCCCAGTGTAGGGCTCCCCATGCTTATAATAGAGGTAATATAAAGTACTCCACTTTTACAATGCAGAACAGGATTTCTTTATCTTTTGGGAACTAACAAGATGGTATGTGAAATACAGACTTAGGCCTGTCTCAGAGGACTCTTTGTAATTCAGGCACAGATTAGTTTTGGAACAGATTTAAAGATTTAGGTTTGGGTTTATCAAGGGTCAGATTTTGCTCTCAGATGTATATGCGGGGTTTTCACTAAAACCAATGGAAGCCACATGTGTGTATTTCAGGACAGCAGATGACCCCCATTTATTTCACGTTGAAACAGGGGAGTTCCTTTTGATGTGCAGAACATGGCAATGTGGTCCAGTAGCCTTGTCTACAAATAGCATAGCTGAAGTTGACATACCATGGCTTTCTGTGTGTGGTAAGTCCAGCAGCGGCTGCTCTCCCATTGATGCTGGTTACTCTTTTCATCTTGGTGGAGAACTGGCATCAACAGGAGTGTGCTCAGAGATCACTTTATCACCTCTAAGCAGATGCAATAAATAGGTGGCCAGTGGATCGATCACTACATCATCAATCCATGACATAGTGCAGACAAGGCCTGAGCGTGAGTCAAGAAACCAGGGACACTGGAATGCTACTCCTGCTGATCCCATCAACTCCCTTTATGGGCTTGAACTAGTCACAGCACTTCTCCCCATAAGTTTCCCTGCTTGTAAAATAGGGGAAATAATTTAGCTAATGTATTTATTTGTCTAGAGATTTCTATTGAATTATATTACATGCCTCATTATACTGTTAATGTCTACATTAGGCTTTGAAGATGTAATTTGCCAAATATTGCATCACCTAATCTAACATTACATGCTAAAATATTGTCTAACAATAGTTCTTATGTGTTATTAACATAAAGTCACTGGCATTTTGCAGGCATGAAAACACATGACCCCAAACGAAATAGTTCACAATCTCGTTGCTTTCTCTCTTGTTTGTTGAAGAGATAAAATACACATGCAATTTCACTTTGATTTGTCGTTTTTTTCCATGCATCTTGTGTAGGGGATGTACTTTATTGGAACTTTATTGTTTTCATCAGTGCTTTTTTTGTGACATTACTGCCTGGTACGCAGAACCGGCACCTCCAGTCAGAGCTCAACAACTTTTCCCCTGGAGTACTGTCACTTTTTTTTTTTTTTTTTTTTTTTAACAAAAAAAGCACCTTCAAAATATTTTTGTTCCATATACAGAACAATATGGAAGTAAGAATAACAGAATCATAGAACTGGAAGAGATTGCAAGAGGTCATCAAGTCCAGTCCCCCACACTCCCGGCAGGACCAAGAACTATCTAGATTATTCCTGACAGATGTTTATCTAACCTGTTCTTAAATAGCTCTAATGATGGACATGTCAGAACATCCCTAGGCAACTTATTCCAGTACTTAACTACCCTGACAGTTAGGAAGGTCTCAACTACCCTGACAGTTAGGAAGGTCTCAACATCTGACCTAAGCCCTGATACAATTTAAGCCCATTGCTTCTTGTTTAATTATTAGAGGTCAAGAAAAAACAATTCTCCCTCCTCCTTGTGAAGTACAGAATTAGGCCCTTTTCGATACTGAAAGCAGCTATCATGTTCCCGCTCAGTCTTTTCCAAACTAAATAGACCTAGTTCTTTCAGTCTTCCCACGTAGACCATGTTTTCTAGACCTTTAATTGTTTTTGTTGTTCCTCTCTGGACTTTCTCCAGGTTCTCCCCATCTTTCTTGAATTGTGGTGCCTATGATTGGACACAATGCTCTAGCTGAGGCCTAATCAATCAGCACAGCATAAGGTGTCTCTTACCCATGTCTGTTAACAAAAATGTCTGGGGACAATTTCTGCCTTATATTTAAAAGTTATTGAAACAGATGTAACAGAGGATATTATGTATGTATTTATTCTGTTCAGCATCTATTTAATGTTTATGTTGTGTAAAACCATCCACCTTTTCTGTGAGAAACAAAAAAGCAGCGAAAATGAAGTTAGAGAACTTTATGAGTGAAACAACTGCTTTTCCTGTTGAACTTCATTGCAGAATTTTCATTCTTATTAGGATTATTTACATGAACACCTCCAAATTTCCAAAGACAGGGATTTAAGCACTGAATGTAATGATAAACTGCAAGACTAAGACATGTGGATAGTATAATATTTTTACTTCTCTTAAGTCAAACATCTCAATAAATTGCAAAAGGTAAACAACTCAACTGTCATGTCACAAGAGATATGTCTACACCTTATTCCTCCTTGCAGGAGGAATAACAGGTAGTTCGATTTAGGGCTTTAATTTGAAATACCAGGTCCCTGCTGCGTGTAGACGTGGGCAGTTAGTCCAGACTTGTAAATTTCAAAAATGGCAACAGGCCAGGAAGATGCAAATCAAGTGCGGGATATTTAAATCCCGGGATTGATTTGCAACTTCAAATGCCTACATTAGCCTCCCTAGTTCGAACAAGGGGGCTAGTGTAGACATACCCAAGAAGATTAGAGTGATGAATCAGAGGTTTTTTATAGGAATATTCTTTCACTGAGAAAGGGGCCTCCTGTATAACTAAGATATGCATAATATTCCCATTAAAATTGTATCTGAGCACTTCACAAATAGAAATTTGGCTAATGGTTTCCCTGTGAGATAGTGAAATACTCATGTCCCAATTTTACAGAACAGTACTGAAGCTCCTGGAGTAAGTTACATGCCCATGCTCACTCACGGACTCAAACACAGACCTAGTTGTAGGCCTCGTCCTAACCCCTGAGTCATCCTTACTCTTTGGTGACAGAGATAGATTATTAGCCAAGGTTGACCACCGGTGTGATCCAGTTGGTCAGGCTCTATCTTCCACGTGCATGAAAAAAATCAGGACTTCTTCAATACAATATTTTCTAAAAGCACTAGTGTGAATGTATCCTTAATCTTATTTTTTATTTCAGTAAAAATATTTTTTCTTAATACATCCCTTAAAACACACTTCAGAGCCTCCTGTCATAAAGGCTTAACTTTGCGGGTAGGATTCCAACAAAACAATTAGCTTCTAATTAATTAATGGAAATATATCAATGGCCTGTGAGAATTAGAACCCAATTTACTGATCTGCAGCAAGCATAATACATTTGTAACTTTCAGCCAGCTCAACTGCAGGTACTTCATCATGGAAAATGGCAGAAGTATCTTCCACTTCATGACTGCACTCAGAAGTGTGTATTAATATAACATCACTAGGTTTTACAATGCAAATTTGTGTCAGCTCCACATAGTGTGTTCAGTGTAAATATCCTCAACTGCATAATGAAGCACGCTTAACAAAAAATATGCACAATTTGTTACACAGAGCATAGAAGAAGTGTTTGCTCAGACAGATTCTGAGCACCATCTGGGAGACAAGTGTTTAGTTTTGCAACAGATTGCATAATTTTCATGTAGAATCTGGAGAAAAGCTCTAAATGCTTTAATAGATAGTTGATTTAGCATGCTTTTAATCTTTGTTTTGTGTTGTCTTAAAGGCTATGCATATGTTTTGAATGACAGAAGTAGTCATTAACTTATTACAGTGCTCATTCCTTTGCACAATTTACTTTTTCTTTTCTTCTTTCTGTGCGTGTCTGAATGCATGCATTATTTCACTGTATAGAGTTAGTTTTCACTGCACATGATAATTAATCTCAGTGAAAGCAAGCATCTACTGCATATGTATGCTATTTGATTGATTAGATTAGAAATTTAATGTTACACTTCATACATTAGCAATATTTCAATGTAATATGTGCCAAGGACTCTGCTATCAGTAATAAGAATGCTTCAAGAACAACACAAACGATCACCTGAAGCATAAAGAACGACTTTGGTAGAAATGAAATGCTTTATGTATAAAACACTGCTTATTAACATATTTAATTTGAGCTACTACGTTAATGTTCTAAAAAAGCTGTAGAAAACAGTAGATTTGAGACATAGGAGTATTTCAGAACAGAATATTTCTCACTCACAAAGTTATGGAAGCAGCACGCTTCACAAACTCAAAACACTGTTCATGCTTTTAATGGCACGCAACAGAACATTTCTGAATCCCTCTTCATATCAACAAAATATTAGAACTCTTCCAGTATGCTCCGTGTAGCAGTTAACAAACAAACTGCAGACTGTTAGGGCCTTTAGTACAGAGAAAAACATATAATCAAAATGTGACCCTTCATGTTACCAAAAAAAAAAAAAAAAAGGTCTACTCAGTATTAAGTGACATTTTCACGAGAAACCATGTGATGCTTCGCCATCCTTCAAATTTAGAGATCTTGTAAATATCCTGGTAGTTTATTCACACATTTCCCAGAATATTCATACCTTGTTTTTCTCATGTTTATCCAAAAGCAAAGTGACATCAAAATACTCCTGCACTGATTGACTTATAATGTGGTATACTGCAGCATCCCTGAAACTTAAATAACGATAATGTTTTCAAACCTGCTGTAAACTGGGTCAGCCACACAAAGAAATTGTAAAAAATGATGCAGTAATTCAATTTAGCACTGTGTGAAAACGGCACAATAGTGGATTAAAGGGACTGAAAATGAAGACAAGTGGTTCATTATTAACCCCTCAAGTCTTTCGCCTTCTGCAGTTTCTGGGACTGTGCCATTTATTTCTACCACAGCATCATCATTTTCAGCAACATGACTACAGTGAATAAAATCTATACACGCTAATAGTATTGTCTTCCTATGCATATGCAGTGAAGATTCCACAAAGGATTAATGATGTGTATGGGATAAACTAAGGTTCATTATTAATACACAAAATGTTTAATTTATGGTGCTTCACATGTAATAAAAAACAAGTTAAGAAAAGCATAATACAGCCATATGAAAGATGTGATGCAAGAAAAAAAATAGTCATGTTAGACAAGAATGACAGAAGCTCTTTAAAGAGTCAACTAAAATAAGAGATAATTGGCTTTAAAGATACATGAGACCTCTGACTGGTGCTTGTGCCTAGTCAGGTTGGGCAGAGGGCAGATCTCCCCATTTGTACAATGTGACCATTTAAACAGCAGGTCCCTTTTGTAATGTGGCAGTTTTATAGTCATCCCAGCTCTATGTGCCTGAAGGATTATTTCTCAGTCTGGGCTTTTTGTGTGTTGTGTGCTGATTGTATGTGTGACAAATGTTTTGGATCAGCATGTATTCTCTATCTTGCTCATTTCACAATGGCACTCCATGCCAATGCTCACCTGGTCCCAATTCTGGTTTTTTTTGAGGCAAAGTCAAACCAACTAACAATCAAGAGAAACCATTCTAGAATAATTTAAAGAGATAGATACAGCTGGGGGGGAAAAAAAAAAAAGCCTTGTTCCTGGCAAGCAATTGTTCTTTTGTGTATCTGTCTAAAAAAAACTTCCTCTGACTTCTTTGAGAGCACGGGTATCTTCAATTAAATTCAACTAGGACATCTAAAATGAATAGCAATGGCAACTGATTAAAGCGTAGTTTTACTTCTGCTCCAGACCTGAAGACCAGTTCCTTTTCTTACCCAGGCCTGCGTCAGTTTCTTAAAAATTGTTTCGTCTCATTAATAATGGAACAATACACAACTTAATTGTGGAAAGGGCTGTTGCATACAAAATAAAGCAACAAGGTGCTTAGATCTAATATAAATTAAAAGAAAATAGCGATACAGTAGACAAGATAAAATAAAAAGAAAATATTCGTAAATAATGATCAGTTGCTGAAATGATTAATAACCCAGGAAGCCCTTAGACTAAAAAGATTGGGCTGGTTGTAAGTAACCCTCAAGAGAATATGCAAAAGAGGTAGAAAGACAGAGGTTTTAGGAAGTGGTAGGAGATTATGAGGCAGTGAAAGCAGGATCAGATTCAAGGTGAGATCCTGCCCTGGCAAGAAAGCTTTGATTGCCATTAACAGAATGGCCACCAGGGCACCTGTGCTTATTTTGACAGGCTGTTTTTGTGCAAAAAAAACCCCTGCTGCCCATCCACACACACCTTTTTTTTGCAAGAGCTCTTGCAGAAACACTGACAATCTTTTTTTTGCAAGAGCTCTTGCACAAAAGGAGTTATTCCTCGTAGAAAGAGGAGTATCTGTACCGCAAAACCTCCTCTGTTCTATCAATTCACTGTACATTTTCTTGCCCAAAAACTTGCTTTAGGTGTGGTCGCTCCACAAGATTTTGCGCAAAAACGGCTGGTTTTGCACAAAAACTCTGCAGTATAGACATAACCTTATGGACCAGCTTTAGGATGTGTTTCTCCAAGAAGCTAAGATTTTTCATTATGATGGCAGATGTTAAAGTTATTTTTTGCTGTAGAAACGGGAAACAAAATTGTTAGTTACTAAATAACTCCCTGACAAATACTATCTTTTATTATTAAAGGTGATTTTTAAAATTCAGTCTTTTTGTGACTGCTTAGGCTTATTGTTTCCCTTGTACAGGTCTCTAATCTTGACAGATGACAATTAATATAGTCAGTTTCACATTTGTTTAAAGTCAGTATCACTTTCAAGTTCCCTCAGCTTCAAAGTTTCAAATGCAGATCATGCAAATTAACTGTCATTTTTCTTAAAAAAAGATCTGGTTTTATTTATGTTATTACACAGTTGCATTGATGAGAGGTTTTACAAAATGATTTTTATATGAAATTAAAATTTTGGAAAAAAATCTTAATTTGACAGTGTCTTATTAATAGTCTAAAGAAACACTGACAATCAATAGCTCAAGTATATTAAAATGCAACATAACCAGAGCAAAACTAAATGGATTAGTATGTAGTAAAACCACAATTCATGACCAACTCCAAGAAAGTGAGATTAGTTAAATCTTGAGTCGTGATTTCAACTGGGGAACACAATTTTCATCATGACCACCCAGAGAGAAAGTGTTCCAGATTTCAGCTTCACAGCGCAAAAAGGATTTATGAGTAAAGTTCAGTTGCTAGAACTCCTTTCAAAGAGCAGCTCTGCATTAGTGACTGGAACGTGTGAGCAGAGACATACCTGTGGATTAATTTGAAATGAAAATCTATGGCCTGATTAGCCAAAGGTTTAAATATTTGGAATAAAATTTAACTAGTTGTCAGCAGAGTGAAGATGGACTTATAGCAATATATTTCTTCTTAACAGCTTTAGTTAACAATTAAGCTTCGAACAAATTCATTTACTCTGACATAATCAGTGAGCCTGTCAAAATAGCCTAGTAGAATCAAAGTTTGGCATCACTATTATGTATAAGCTTTTTCAATAGAAATGGTATTTTAGGGTCCTGATCTGAAGTCAATGGAAGGTTCTGAGTCATTTCAACAGGCTTTGAATCAGGCTCTAGGTGAGGATAAAAATTAACCATTGCTCTAATATTACATTGGCACATAACATGTTTCATGTAATTTTAAATTTGTAATCTACTTTGTTCTGCCTGTTTTTACTTATAACCTCTTAAATACTACTGCTTGTACTTAATACAATCACTTTTATTTACTATTAAGCCCAGTGTAAATAATTGTTACCTAGGGGACTAATCAGTGTGCACATCCTCCTTTCATTCTTTAAGGGGGCTTACCTAAATAATTAATTTGGGGTTCTGATCCCATTTGGGGAGTGGTATCCCAGAGAGCTGAGCCCTAAACTGCATTTTCTTTGGACCTGAAGAGTTTCAGTGTCTGTACTGCTCCTCGTAGGTGGGGGAGGAGAGGTGGGGAGTGCAGTGATCTCAGATCTGTGCCTTGGCTAGGGAAGATCAGCTGAGCTGGCCCACCAGGACAGGGTAGTGAGACACTCCAGAGAGCAAAGAGACAAGTGTCAGTGGCATTCTCAGCACTCCAGGAAGCACACTCAAGGAATCTTCTGTGACTATACCTCATCACAGATACCTTGGAAATATATTTTACTTGTTTGTTTGCTTTCAAAGTATGGTTTGAACCAAATGTCAATCACTCCCTCCCAAGCATCAGTCTCTTTTAAAAGAGAGTCCAAGGGTCTGTGCATGACCTTTCCTTCTCCCCTTCTATCTTCCTTCACTTTCTTTACTGTAATTGCTAGTCAGATATCAAGCTCACCTCAAACAGATACCAAAAAATACACATTTTGAGCTCTGGAAGATCTGTTTGCTGCACTGTGTCTCTCCTGTGGAATTTAAACTTGCTGCAAACAAAAATCAATTTGTAGTAGATCAGTACTCCCTCAGGCTGTGAACTCATCAGCTCTCATGAGTCGAACAAGGTTGGGGCTGGTGAGTACTTGGATTGGAGACCTCCAAGGAAATCCCAGGGGCTGCTGGATATTATATTGTTGATTCAGTAGTTTGAAGAAATCTCTCTAGTTCAGCACTGAGTTAGTCTCCCAACAGCATGTTTTGTTCACTGTGGAGCCGGAGGTGCTGTTTTATAAATGAGATGCAAAGTGAAGGTCCTTGATCATTAAACTCATATGGCACTTTTCAACTTGAGAAAGGGATATTAATTGAATGTTGTGGCCTAATTCTGGTGTGTGTAATTATATTCCTCCTTCAGTTTCCATTGGATGAAACATTCTTCTTCACGTTTGCTGTTAAGCAGCTGCTATGTGCCATTCCAAAAATGGCTGTATTTCAGTGTTGATTAAATTGAGCCATTTATTTTTTAATTGCTTTAGGATGAAAAGAGCAAAGATAGGTCCTAGAAGTGCATACAAGGTGCTCTTCTCTCCAGCAAACTTCTCTAGGGAGCTAAATATTTGGGTTAACTTGTGTCCAGTCCCATGCACAGATATAAAAGGGTGAATTGAGATGATACACATGAATTATGTAAGTCAAACACCACATCAAATGCTACATTTCCCAAAGGCAGCAGTCCAGAGAAGAGAGGGATTATGGCCCAGAAAGAGATATGGGGTATTTCTGCACAGTAGTTGTGTCAGTTGTACCCCTTCATACTCTAGGAGGCATTTAAACAGTCTGAATCTGCCACTGGTAAGTCAACTCTGACTAATACCATATTAAATTAGTGTCACCATGAAGTCTGTATGCCCTTAAAGATTGTTGTATGTGTTTTAATGATCTGAGTGTTGCCCAGGAGTATGCCAAAGTCTTACTAATATTGATAGCCAGAGAACCAACATCTAACATCAGGGTAGCATAGTCTCATTACAGTAAAAGTACCATTAGGCTTTGCTCAGTGGATGACCTCTTCATTTATGACCTCAATACATATTCTGCTCTCCACACCATTTTTACGTATTCATTAAAGTCCAGATTTCTAAATGGGGATGTGCATCAGTGCACTCAAACTTTTACACACTCCCAGTTTGAAAAAAAAAAGAGGCCCAAGTAAAGAAGTGCAGGCACAGAAGTGAGTTTGGTCACTAGAGCTAAATTGCATGAATGTGAAATATATTTTGGGGAAGCTATGTGACATTTAAATTATTTTGCTGTTTCTCCTCCAGATACTGCTCCTCCTCCAGACTTCCGACAGGATATTTTTGGAAGAAAAATTAAAATGCCTTAGAAAACATTTAAACATAACACTTTCAAATAGCACCTTAATGTGCTCAGTCCTTAGAGGAAGTGTTAGACCCACTAGCGTGCATGATTTCACCATCAATGTGACATACAAAGCTGGCAGTCGATTTTCCAAGAACTGATTTGTTTCTTTTGAAGTCTGGAGGGTGCCAATTCTGTCGCACCTACACAATGGGATTAGCAACATAAAGAAGAGAGCAGATGGGGAAAAAGGGATGAGCAGCCAGCTTCAGCATTGCCATAGAAGGAAGAGAGCAATGAATCAAAGAAAAATAGAAAACTAACAGGGAAAACAAGCAAATCATAAAAGGTACTTCAGCTTCAGTCTCAGCCCCTGGCAAGCATAAGACACACAGAAGAATGGTAGGGAGGGGGGAAATGGCTTCACATAGGTGAAGAGTAATTCTTCATGCTGTATAAAAGGCTTTACCCTCACGGACTCAGACCCCAGTTTAGAAAAGGTGCTTAAATATGAGGTAAACTGAGTTGATGATTAAAATTAATCCCATTGTTGCACACCCTTCCAGAACAAAGATGCTCTCCTGAACCAGGGCCCTAACCCTTCCCTCTCGCCCCCCCAAAAAATTAGTTCCAGTTTAGCTTTTTCCTGATATACACAATTGGTAGATATCTGGCAGAATGTAATAGAAATGGTACATAAGTACTTTATGACTATCTCAAAGGAGAAAGGAAGTGGGAAATAAAAGATTATGAGAAAGCAAGGTATCAGTAGAATTCTTTCATCTTCATCTTGTAACAGCAATCATGGTAAGTAATATAATGGAAACTTCATTATACTATACACAATATACAGTTCATATACTGTGTCTTTGTATGTCACATATTATGATTGTAATAGTGTGTGTGAACACTACACACACATACAACATTTATAAGTATACCTAGGCGCATGTGATAGAAAAGTCTGTCTCAATAAGTAGCTTTCATTGTGGTGTTTTATGACATCTCAATCATAATGCTTTCCTCTGATAGCTATTGCAAGGAAGCACGCTATATTCAAATACAAAGGCGTACCAGGAAAATGAAAAATGTGTATTGCAAGGGCAGGTTGTGCACCTAAAGTAGCTCATTGTTGAGTTAGAAGTAGTCAGTGACATAGTCTGGGCTAGCATTTATTTAATCTCACTTTTGGTCTGGATTGTATTCCTTTTTGCTTGCTAGCTATTGTATGTACTCCTGGTGGCCAAGTCTACACTAAAGGAGAAAGCTGACTTAAGATACACAACTCCAGATATGTCAATTCTGTAACTAGAGTCGATGTATCTTAAATTATGTTTTCGCGCCATCCATCCAGTGGGAGGTTGACGGGAGCTCCCATCAGCTTCCCTTATTCCACGTGAGGAGCAGGACTACTGGCACCTGACCTATGTGCCCTCTCAGTTCAAATTAGTGGGTCTTCACTAGAACTGCTAAATCGAACCCAGGAAGGTTGACTGCAGCTGTGTCAATCTTCCACGTACCGTAGACATGGCCAATCTGTGAGAGAGAGTGGAACTGATACAGGAGATGCTGGGTTAATTCTATAGCTTGTGGTATGCCAGAGTCAGATTAGATCATCTGAGTAGTCACTTCTGACCTTAAAAATCAATAAGAGACTTCTTGTAATAATTGATGAAGTTAAGGACAAAAGCATTTATGAATTATAATTCTTTTCATCAAGCTCAATGATTAATTCTTAAAAGATGCCTGTAAACAAGAGTATTCTCTAAGGGTATGTCTACACTTGCACCCTCTTTCAAGAGAGAGATGCAAATGAAGACATTTGAAATTGCAAATGAAGATGGGATTTAAATATCCCGTGCTTCATTTGCATATTTGCGTTATGGTGCTATTTCGAAATAGTGCTAATTCAAAATAACAGTCGCTGTTAAGACACAGTTATTTCGAGAGAAAACCCTTCTCTCGAAATAACTGGTAAACCTCATTGTATGAGGAATAAGGGTTATTTTGAGAGAAGGGTTTTCTCTCGAAATAACTACATCTTAACAGCGTGTTTTATTTTGAAATAGCGCTATTTCGAAATAGCGCTATAATGTGATTATGCAAATGAAGCACGGCATATTTAAATCCCAGCTTCATTTACAATTTCAAATGTCTTCATGTGTATCCCTCTATCGAAAGAGGGTGCAAGTGTAGACATACCCAAACTGAAGTATAGAGAGATTAAAACAGTGGTTCTCATCCTGGAGTACATAGAGGTTTTCTAGGGGGCCCACATAGATTTATCTAGATATTTGCCTAGTTTTACAACAGGCTACATAAAAAGTATTAGCAAAGTCAGTACAAACTAAAATTTCATACAGACAATGACTTGTTTATATATCTCCAAGTACACTATATACTGCAAGCTAAGAACAATATTTATATTCCAACTGATTTATTTTATAAGCAAGTCACCCCTTTTTCAGTAATAGTGTTCTGTGACAGTTTGTTGGTATTTTTATGTCTGATTTGGTAAGCAAGTAATTTTTAAATGAGGTGAAATTTTGTGGTCTGAAAGATAAATTAGACTCCTGAAAGAGATACTTTAGTCTGGAAAGGTTAAGAACCATTGGCTTAATTGATTTTTTCAAAGGCAAAAAAAAATCAAGATTAATGTTTAAGAATTACTGCTTCAGTTGTCTGCTCCCATCACTAATCCATGGCCATGTCTAGGCCTGATCCAAAAGCCCATTGAAGAAAATGGAAAGGCTCTCATAAATGTCAATGGATCAGGCAACCTGAGAGCAGGATAACTATCAGTTTTTTCCCTGCTAAAATGATGAGGATACAATATATTTAAAATAATAATGTCTTAGAAACAAATAATTATTTGCTTCTATTTTTCACTTAGTGCAGTCACCTCGAGATGATTTGAAACATATTAAACCCTAATTTTAAAAATACTTTGAAGAGTAAAATTACCCACCAATAGAGATTACTTACCTGGAAGTGGAGTTCCTCAAAATAGACCCCTCATATTCACACTCACATTGCTGCTAGCCCATGCAGTTCAGATTGTGAGACTGACCATAGCAACATCCTTTACAGCACTCATGTACGTCTCCAAATCTTCCTCTGTATTCCCATATGTTCTGAGGGCATAGTTATAAAATGGGGTATGGCATCCTCTACTACTCCTTCTACCAGTTTCTCAGAGTCAAAATTTTATGACTCTGAGGTTGAGAAGAAAAAAAATCATATATGAAGTAAAGAGTCTGGTACTTTTGAAATTCTCTGCCCCTAGTAAAAAAGTAACCTAAAGTTCTCTTAGCATCTATACTGTGTAGTTTTGACTCTCCTATGTGACTGTGAAGAAAGGGGAGGGAAAATGGTAGATTAATCTTTTAAGTAATGTGGCAGTCTCACCTCAGGAAAGAATTTAGAGTTAGGACGAAACACAACCATATGAAAGATGATAAATAGTAGCTCTACCTTCAGGGCACATACCTTGATTTCTGGTCTGGCTGATATTATGGCTATTATAAAAGCTCTTTTAACATACATGTGGAATATAGAAGAAGTTGACATAACATTAAATGGAGGCTTCATGGCATTCCGGAGGACTAATTGAAGGTACCAAGTTGGAATTGTCTCTTTTATTGCTGAATACGTATTGACAAGTTATTTCCTACATTTCTTAACTGTACTGTGAGCAAAGCAGACTTGTTATCTCTGAGTATGTGATGTGCCAGGATAACTGTTAAGTGTACTTTCAAAGAAGAAATGGAAAGACTTGGAAGCTTCAAGTGAAGTATCTTGAATTGGTGCCAGTGGTGGATCAATGTTTCTCACAAATCCACCTTATTAACCTACTACACTTGAGATCATAACACCTTCTAGTTGATTGCTTCCCTGAGTTAATCAATATATGCTGCACTTCTGAAAGACGAGGCTTTTCAAGGTCATGAAACTCTTATATCCCGTGCCATCAGGTGCAGTGACGGGGGTCCAGGTGATAAATTTTGCCAACCGATTGCTATAAAGGATCATAGAATCTCAGAGTTATAGACTTCCAGGGTCATCTAGTCTAACCCCCTGCCATGATATAGGAGTTGCTGTGTCTAAATCATCCAGTCCTCTTCTTTAAAAAAATCTAGAAAATATGGTTTCATGACCTTGGTAGGCAGTCTGTTCTATTGTCCTACTGTTCCTACACTTAGGAGGTTTTTCTTCCTGAGATTTAATCTAAATCTGCTGTGCTGTAGTTTGAACCTATTGTCTCTCCTTCCCTCTGTTGGAATAGAGAACAAGCCTTCCCAATATTTTTTATGGTGGCATTTCAAATCTTTGAAGATCCATTACCCTCAGAGGCCTATTCCTGCAGCTCCCACCTGTTCCTCCTGTTTCTTCATATGGTACTAAAGCAGTAGTTCCTCATTGTAGCTCTCAGATGTTTGCTGCTGCCTCTCCTGGCAGCCACTCCATGGGACCAAGTAGCTCCTTGCCCAGTAGTAGCCGCAGAGAGGGGGCCCAGCCATCCCATGGGTCCACACATGGCCAAGAAACTCTAGTAGAAATCTAGGAGAGGCATGTGACCCCACATGCCCATCCCTCACGTTACTTCTGTCAACTAGATACCTCCCATCCACCAAATTCATTAGCATGGAACAGAAGGAAATCAAATTGGCATTATTTGATCTTAGTAAATCTATGATGGCTTTTTGTGATCATAGATCACATAAGATCATAGATCATAGATCACATAGGTATTTTTTGTGAAATACCTCTTCACCTTTTAGGTATTTTCTACACATTGCTATAGTAACTTCCCAAGCATCAAGGTCAGGATGACTGGTCTGTCACTTCCCTGCTCCTCCTTCACCCCGTTCCGCCATTTAAAGGCAGGTCCTTCACTCATTCTCCAGTCTAATTCATTAAAATTAGAAAAAGAGATTTCTGACATATTCTTTACTTATGATCTTGCATCACTTCTCTTTTATTGTCTAGCCTGTGAAGACTGGAAGAAATACATTCCTTTGGAGATATAAAGAAGCTCTATGCCACACTGGAACTATTTAAGAACATACATATGAATGTAAGAATGACCATACTGAGTGAGACCAAAGGTCCATTTAGCTCAGTATTCTGTCTTCCGACAGTGGCCGATGTTAGGTACCCCAGAAGGAGTGAGCAGAACAGGGAATCAAGTGATCCCACTTCTGTCACCCATTCCCACCTCTGACAAACAGAGGCTAGGGACACCACTCCTACCCATCCTGGCTAATAGCCATTGATGGACCTATTCTCCAGGAGTTTATCTAGCTCTTTTTTCAACTTTGTTAAATTCCTGGTCTTTATAACATCCACTGGGAAGGAGTTGCATGTGGTTGCAGGTTGACTGTGTGTTGCATGAAGACATACTTCCTTTTGTTTGTTTTAAAACTGCAACTTAGAATTACTCTTGCTCTCTCCTGTGTTATCATATTTTCAATGAGAGGAGTTGGTGTGTGTCCGTTTGTGGGAAGAACATATGTAGTCCCCTTTCTTGAGAGCTTCAATGATCTTGACCTTTTAATTCCATTGAGATCCACTCCTCAACTGTAGTGATGGAGCTGCAGGATTGAACAAAAACACTTATTCAGAACATTTGTCTGCTGTGTCCACAAGGCCAAGGATAGCAGAATTTCTTTCAGGATGGTCAGTCTTGTGAACAGGCTGTCTGTACTTGGTCTAAAATTTAATGCCAGCCAATGCCAGTAGAGTAGTTATCCTGAGCTTTCAGCAATCCACACCTCACTTTAATAATTTATCCACTTTGAACAAGGCTGCCATTCTCAAATTCTACAACAGCAATATACTGAACCTCGAGAGACATATTGTTGACCTACCACCCCACTATCAACCTAAGAAATGGAGATGGGGGAAATATTTACTATCATGCACTTTTTTTCCTTTCTCTTACATCTGAAAAACATCCATTTATCTGCTTCTTCCTTATTCAGTTCAGCATCTCTTTTACAGTGATGGGTTAGGGAGCTCACAGCAATGGAGTCAAGGATAGTCCTGAAATTTTGGAGCTAGTCCTGAGGTCCAAAGCAATTCCTCAAAAGCTGCATGATTTTAGGTGTGCTGCACTATTTTTCTTTGCAGATCTAATACCTTCATAGCACCCACTTTAGCCTTTATTAGTGCAGCCGGACTTCCTCCCAAAAGAAAGATTTATAGTTTAAAGTCTTAATGTAGATTCCACAGCACGAGACTTTGAGTCTTATTTATATTAACTTCACCAAATTATGAACCACCTGTCCCATGCAGATGTTTTATGTGTGTTCATATATATGACTGAAGCAAATTTCAAATGCCTAGAGTCTCTCTCCTGAGGTGAGAGGTGTAATTTCTATTCTAGTATCACCACAGGACATTTTATGTTTCCAATTAAAAATAAAAGTAAGCAGATGGAATTTCTCTCATCCATGGGACTAGTAAATTTAACAAAAATCAGTGTAAATAACTATGGTTTTAACATTGTACTCTGCTGGGATCATAGCTTTGCATTATGACCTTTGCTCTCATTTAAATGCTACATTGCCTTTTGTGTAGCATTTACAAATAAATTAATGCAAACCATTGCTAATTTGTAGGACCATAATACATGTGCATTCACATGAACATACAGAGTCAGCCCTTCACTACTTCTCAGTAAAAAGGTAAGGAAGTGTCAAATATTTCATTACTGGTACAGCATATGCTATAAAACAGATATATTAGTACTCTTGAAGTCTTATTTTTTGTAATTAAAAGTTGCACGTGTCAGCTGGGACAGATTAAAAATCCATTAAAACCCATGAAAAGTCGCCTTTCATTGTCTTTAGTGGACTTTGGATGAAGTTGTTAATGAATAAAAGGAGATTTTCAAATAATACTAAAAATTGAAAGGTGCTGGGCACTTTTATTAGTGACTTTGAAAATCTCCCCAGTATATGTAATGGTCTTCCTGACAGCAGGGAGACCATTACATTAATGAAATTTGAATTCACACACTTACTATTTTTTAGAAAAATACAGATTTTAGAGTCCCATAAATAACCAATATTGATTTAGTCCCTGTACTACATACTATGCAAAATCATTCATGTTTAATCACACATTATGTATAACTGTTATATAAATAGTTTATTACAGTTGTTTTGAAACTCAGTGTAACGTGCAGTAGAAGTGATATAAAAATTCAAACTGCTAACTCTATCAAAATATATCATCTAAGTACATTAGATGGAAAATATAAGAACAGCTGCACTGGATCAAACCAAAGGTTCAGCTAGCCCAGTATCTTCTCTTCTGGCAGTGGCCAATGCCAGGTGCCCCAGAGAGCATGAACAGAACAGGTCATTATCAAGTGATCCATCCCCTATTGTCCATTACCAGCTTCTGACATTTTCACTTATTTTTGTGAGATTTCCTTTGGCACTTTTCACAGTCTTTTGCTTGCTTTGGATTTAAGTTAAGGTGAGAGTAAGAGTTATAATGGAAAATGACATACTCTGAGCCCTAGGTAACTTGGATTTCTTATGGGGTAAATATCTAGGTCCAGAAGTGAACGTAAAAGTAATTTCTTCCCAGTATGAGGGAGGCACACCAGCTAAGGGGGACCATGTGACCTCTTCACATGACCCTCACATGATTCCACCTCACTCCCTAGTCTGGGAACCCCACACTCTTCCTCTCCCCTCCTCAGCCCACATTTCCTGGGAATGGGGAGGGCTCAGGGTGGTAAAACAGCCAGAGGAGCTGTTGGCAGTTGTGTTGCTTTCCCTGCTCAGCTCCTGACAGTGGGGAAAGAGCAGAACCCTAGCTCTACCCTTCCAGAGAACTGTGTCCCCTCACCATACTGCAGCAGCCCAGCTAGAGGACAGGGCTGGGAGTGGGGCTAAGGATTCTGCTCCTTTTCCCATTGAGAGAAGCAATAGTTGCAGGGAACTGAGCAGAACACCAGCTGTTTCTCCAGGTGCTGTACCAGCTCCACCCACCAGCCCTGTTTTCTCAGAGGCAGCTCCATGGAGGGGCTGGGAATGTTTTTTCCAATATGCTGTACTGACTATAAATTGCTGGTATGGTCTACTGGATCTTGCTGGCCACTCTCTTGCTGATATAGCGTGCTGAGCTATACCAATTATTTAAGGGATTATTTAAGCTTAATACTAATGTGGAGAAAAGAACAAATGGATATAAGATGGCTAGTAGGAAGTTTAGACTTGAGATTAGATGAAGGTTTCTAACCATTAGAGATGTGAGGTTCTGGAACAGCCTTCCAAGGGAAGTAGTGGGGGCAAAAGATCTATCTGGCTTCAAGATTAAACTAGATGGGTTTATGAAGGGGATGGTTTGATGAGATAATATGATCTTGGTAACTAATTGACCATTCATTATCAGTGGTAAATAGATCAATAGAGGGATGATAGGGGTTACTATAGAGAACTTTCTGAGTGTCTGGCTGGTGAGTCTTGCCCATATACTCAGGGTTTAGCTGATCGCCATATTTGGGGTCGGGAAGGAATTTTCCTCCAGGGTAGATTGGCAGAGGCCCTGGAGGTTTTTCGCCTTCCTCTGTAGCATGGGATACAGATCACAGCTGGAGGATTCTCTGCATCTTGGGGTCTTCGAAGTATTTGAAGGCTTCAATATCTGAGATATAGGTGAGAGGATTATTCTAGGAGTGGGTGGGTGAGATTGTATGGCCTGCATTGTGCAGGGGGTCAGACTAGATGATCATAATGGTCCCTTCTGACCTTAAAGTCTATGAGTCTATAACTAACTTTCATCTCTGTCTAGGACATTCACTTAAATCTAGCCAAAGTTAATTTCTACATGAAGTTGTTGTTTGGGGATCATTTAAGTGATTCTGTTTAATAAAGTGTTGGTCTCATATCAGTTAGAGACAAATATTGACCCTAGTAGCAACAAAACAAAGCAAATTATCCAGATTGGATTTGTAAAGAAGCAGAATACTCAGTCAGCAATGAAAGAATGTTCTTCCTTCACCCTACATGGTTTGTTGGAGGTTGAGGTTCACTGGCAGGCTAACACGAGGAAGCTTCAGTTGCTGCTGTCCCTTTGAGATGTATTCTGTAGATAGAGGACTACCATATCCAGTCTGATACATTGGACACCTGACTAGGAGCACTAAATATACTTTGAAACTCACTTACTCTTACATTCTCTTAATAAAGTATTGGCTTATCCCCCAATACACACATAAAATCCATGACTCCAAAGATGGCAAATGGAGTGAAAATGAGTTCTTTCCCTTCACTTATGTGATCCATTCAAGGAAAATCAAATGTTTTACGATGTCAACTTAACAATAAGTACACCTTTTATGTTTAGTAAGATGTGCACCAGGGCCTTATAAATTTTTATCTCCCTCTTCAAACTAGAATGAATGAATACATTCTTAGTGAGCAATAGCACAAAGCAGCACAGACTCACTCAGGCTGAGAGGCCTGTGCTTGTTTAAAGGTTGCAGATATTGCTCTAATTGATATTTTTGCCCTGTGACACTAACACAAATTCTGTATTTTGATATGGATACTGTGAGAGTATCTCAAATACATTTTGGATGTTGCTCTTTTAGAAAAATATGGCTATTAAGGAAACAAAATAAACCCCCCTATCCTATATAGAATGTTTTACAGAAGCACTGAAGAAGGAAGAAATTAACTGTGTCCATAATAAGGCACCTTGTTCACAGGAACCTGCAGCTGTAACTCCAAGGGCAAAGTCTGGCCAGGAGACTCTGTGGGGATATGAGGGTTCATGTGAATGGATGTTGTGGTGGAACTATGACTTAAAATAGGAAAAATAGGAACTTCTATTTTGCATCAGGTCAACAAGTCCATCAGGTCTGTATCCTGTAATTTTCATTGGCTGATACATGACATTCAGAGGAATGTGCATCTTCTTCCCCCAGTGCAATGCTTATAACTTCATAAAGGTATTTCTAGTTGTCTACAAAACTACTTCACCATTTGCAAAGGTCAAAAAAGTGACATTGGTGTAAATTAATCAGGGTGAGGAATTGCCTTATTTTTAATGGAGCTTTTTTGCATTAATTGTTTTCATCCCTTTGTGGGCTTACCCAGGAGATGCTGAAATACAGCTACACAGCTAAGGGTCAGAGTCTCATCACTCAGTTTGTTCACTAATAATTCGCACAGGCTGTTCATAACATCTAGATCCATCACTTTTAATAAGGTGAAGTAGCACTGCTCAAGTCAGTGAGATCACTTGAGCAGGATACTATTTCATGGCAGGAGAGGTGCTGGAATGAGCCCCACAATGACTTTCCAGCTCTATTTGTATGTATGTACATAAATCATGCTTTCTTTGCTTTAAAATGCTGATTTACAGAATATATACAATAAAAAGAAAAGCATTACTTTACTAGTGTCCTGGACAATCTGTTTATAAACCTTATTTTAAAAAAATCCCTTCCTTAACAGTTATTTTTAAAATTCTCAGTCTGGTATTTAAGCTTTCCTAAAATTAAAAGATGTGGCTTGTGTTATTAGTTCTAAGCTAAAATAGAAACAAAGGGAACAAAATCTTGGTCCTGTCTACTCCAGACAGGTATTTTACTGTATTTAGGGCAAGCACCAAATCAGAGAAAAGCCAGTATTGTCTCCAACAACGCATCTTGAACTACACCTGGAAAGTCTAGTTTTATAGCTGAGTGAGGGGCAATTAAGTTAACATGAAACAAAATCTCCCTATTAGAGCAAAAATCTACCATACACATAAACACAAACTTCCACATTCAATATATTATTTTAAATGTGACAAACTTCCTCAAATTAATTTGAATGAACAGAAAAAAAATGGCATTTAATATTTGACAGGTTTTTTATTTATTTTTTCATTAATAACGTTTCTTTAGTTAAGAGTTTATACAGAACTCTGTTGCAAGCATCAAAGGCAGTATAACCAGTCAGGGTATGTTTAGACTACATGCCTCTGCCGACAGAGGCATGTATAATAGGCTACCCGACATAGTCAATGAAGCCGGGATTTAAATATCCCCGGCTTCATTACAATAAAAATGGCTGTAAGCCGCGTGAAATGTGGCTTAAAGGATCTGCCAACGAAAGATTCTGGGGTCAGCAGATCCCCATCTAGACTGCCGCGCTGTGCCGACAATCAGCTGATCAGCACAGCGTGGCGGCCATTTTGATTTAAATGAAGCAGCGATTATTTAAATTGCAGCTTCATTTCCCTTTTTCGCGTAAACTAATCTACATGGTTCCATCGACGGAGCCATGTAGTTTAGACGTACCCTATGGGAATTGCTGCTCCTGGAAGTGGCTGGCATGTCCCTGCAGCCCCTGAGAATGGCAGAGCAGGGTATCCACATGCTGTCCTTGCCTGAAGACACTGCTCCTGCAGCTCCCATTGATCAATAACAGGGAACTGTGGCTCAGTGCCTGCAAATGAGGGGCAGCACATGGTGCCATGGAGCCATTGCTGTATGTGCCACTTGCTTTCAGGAGTGATGCAGGGCCAGGGCAGGAATAAGCCTGCCTTAACCGCACTGCTCCACTGCCCGGAAGCCATCTCAGTTAAATGGTGCCCAGACAGTGCCTGCATCCTGAACCCCCTCCCAGTCCTGAACCCCCTCCTACATCCAACCTCCTGCCCCAGATGTGAGTCCCCCTGCACCCAAACTCCTTCCCAGAACTTGCACTCTGAAACCCTGCCTGGACCCCAAATTCCCCACCCTGGGCTAAGCCGGGAGACCCTCCCACATTCCAAACTCCTTGGCCTAAGACCAGAGCCTGCACCCCAATCTCTTACCCCACCCTGGTGAAAGTGAGGGAGGATGGGGAGGAAGGGGAATGGAGTGAGCAGGGTGAGGCCTCAGAGAAGGGGTGGATCAGGGTCAGGGCCTCAAAGAAGGGATGAGAAGGAAGTAGGACAAGCCTATTTGGGTTTGAGGTAGATCTTACATTGAACATACATTGAAAAAGTGATTTTGTGGTTGGAGACCACTAGACTAAGACAACTGATCTGTGGTCCCTGAGGAAGGCAAAAAGCCAGTCCCTGGTATCAATAAGGTTGAGAAACACTGGTATAGAGGATAAATAAAATTTATGAGTCCTTTCAGTAAGCTGCTCCTAGGCATATGACCTGAAGCTCTTCATGTGCAGAAAGTGTGCATAAAGTCTCTGTGTAACCCACATATATTCAATGTGGTGATGGTCCCCCTCTATCAAAGGCTCCTGGTTTAAATTCCAGAGACCCCAGATTCAAACCTTGCTTCTCATAACCAAGTTAGGGATGCAGTGTTGTATATGTGCCACTTAAATCCATTCCATCCCTTCATTACATCAAAATAGACTTAGGTGAAGTCCCTAGGCCTTTTGGAAGCCTTCTACATAAGGGTGAATTTCATGGATTGCACTGTCAAGGAAAGTTTCAAAGTATTTTACTAATGCAGTTCCAGGTTCATGTTAATGACTGTACTTATAACAGTCAACAAAACAAAGGACATGTGTAATATAAAAATGTCCTGATTGTGTCTTCCTCCTGCGCTGCCCTTGCTAATGCAGCAATAAATAGGAGGACAAATTCAGACACAAAATGCTTTGATCTTTCTCAAGGAATCAAGTCAATCTACCACAGAGTGAACTTGCTTACACAAGCTTTTTCTACAAACCATGTTTGTGAATTGGTTGGCTGCTTTAGTGTCCATAGAGGTACAAGGTGAAAAGTGATGAGCAAAATGAGGATCATGGGGGAACTAGATCCTTTATTTATGACCATGGCTACCAAGTCACTCCTGCTCAAGAATGAGAGCAAGAGAATTATGGAGTTAAATATTTTATTAGATGAGGATCTTACTTAACGCCATGCCATCTTACATATTCCAAATATCATAGATTACTAGAACTGGAAAGGACCTAGAGAGGTCATCTAGTCCAGTCTCCTGTACTTATAATGGGATTAAGTATTATGTCAACCATTCCTGACAGGTGTCTGTCTAAACTGTTCTGAAAAATCTTCAACAATGGAGATTCCAGAACCTCACTAGGCAATTTATTTCAGTGCTAAAACACCTTGACAAGTAGGAAATTTCTTCAGCTATCCAACCTAAGCCTCCCATGCTGCAATTTAAACCCATTGATTGTTATCCTACCTTCAGAGGTTAAGAAGAACAATTTTTTTCTTCCTCATCCCAGTAACAACCTTTTATGCACTTGAAAATTATTCTCATGTGCCCTCTCAGTCTTCTCTTTTCTAGCCAAAATAAACTCAATGTTTTCCAATCTTGCCTCATAGGTCATATTTTCTATACCTTTAAACATTTTTGTTGATCTTCTCTGGACTTTCTGCAATTCATCCACAACTTTCCTGAAATATGATTCCTAGAACTGGACACAATAATCTGGTTGAGGTCTAATTATCCCAAAATAAAGCCAAAACCACAGAACGATGTTTGCTTTTTTTCAACACTTTTACACTGTTGTCTAATATTTAGCTTGTGGTTCACTATGACCCCTAGATCCTTTTCTGCAGTACTCCTTCTTAGGTTGTCATTTCCCATTTTGTATGTGTGCAACTGATTGTTCCTTTCTCAGTGGAGTACTTTGCATTTGTCCTTATTGAATTTCATCCTATTTACTTCAGATCATTTATCCACTTTGTTCAGATCACTTGCAAACCCTCCCAGCTTAGTATCATCCACAAATGTTAGTGTACTCTATCCAGATTACTTTTTATCTTGCACTTTTGAAACAATCAGAGTAGATGCACAAGGGGGTTTGTGACTCTCAGTGTGAAAGATGAGGTGTAGCTTATGGAATATATATTTTATTAGTATCCACACTTCCAGAAATGCTGCATTCCCAGTCTCTCACAACATTGCACTGATGCTATAGACCCCATTATTCCCCATCTTCCACCTCCTTAAAAATTGCAATTGGGTAAAACTCTAGCTAGTATGAATAGGTTTCAGAGGGAGTACCCTTTGATTGCTGAGTGAAATGCAGAATGACACAAAACATCCAATTCAACTTCCTTTAGGGTGCTTAAGACACTGCATTCATTTTTCTGGATGAAAAGCAGACAGTGTCACTGCTAGCAGCAACTGTGTCAGCTCAGCAGGAGGGACAGACAAGGTGGCTACAGCTGGAAACACAACATAGAAAGTTAACGGTGTCACCTCAAAATGCTGCATCAGTGTAAATGATCAAAAGGCATCAATTGTAGTGTGGGAAGCCAAGTTCTCAAACTTGCAGCCTTTAATAGGGCATCTGTAGCTGATATTTAGATGCTCAAAGTACCTCTTAGTTGGGCAAATACCCGTTTTAAACTCCTTTATGCTAATATGAGCATTTAAGTGAGTATATGGACTGCTCATTTAAGTGCCAAGGTTTGAAAATTAGAGTAGGCAAAATACCTCACACATACGTCAAACAAGCTGATGTTGGTGAGAGGGAAAAATCACTGTATTATGTCAGTGATTAGGAATGATACTTCAATCATAAAAGGCTCATGTGGAAGTCACTTTATACCTAGAAACTGACTTCAACATGCACTTCCAATAAGATTTATTTATTCTATCTATTTTTGCTAGAAACAATAAGAACCCTCAGCACATCCTGTGATGTATATATGCAATGAAGTCCTGTCATTAGGTCTATCCAGCAACCTTTCAGGTTGTATTTATGACTCTGTGACTCTGTGTATTCCCTCCCCTCCCTCCCCCCCCACTCTATGACTCTCACTCCATTTCTTCTGGTAAGTTTTTCTCAGTGGCTTAGATCCCAGGGCCAGCTCACTGTGTTCATCTAGTCTGATCTCCTGCACAAAACGGCTATAAAATGTTCCCAAAATAATTCCAGAATTATATCTTTGGGGTGGGGGGAGGGAATCTACTCTTTAAATTGGCTGTGATGGAGAATCTATCATGATTCTTGGCAAATTGTTCTAATGGTTAATTGCACTCACTGTTATACATTTATGCCTGATTTCCAATCTGAGGCTATGTCTACACTATAGGGGTTTTGTGTAAAACCAGCCATTTTTTCGCAAAAACCCGTGGAGCATCCACACCTCAAGCACATTTTTGTGCAAGAAAATTTACAGTAAAATGGCAGAACAGAGGGCTTTTTGTGGTGTAGGTATAAGGAATAACTCCTTTTTGCGCAAGAGTTCTTGCTCAAAAAGGTGTGTGAATGGCCATCAGAGCTTTCTTGCGCAAGAGCATCCATGCCAATGTGGATGCTCTCTGATACAAAAGCACATCACTTTTGCTATGCGCTTTTGAGATGTGGACACTTGCGCTTTTGCGCAAGAAGTTTTTGCAGAAGTTCTCTTCCGCAAAAAGCTTCTTGTGCAAAAATCCTGCAGTGTAGACAAAGCCTGAATGTGCCTAGCTTAAACTTCTAGCTATTGAGTCATGTTATAGACTGAAGACCAAATTACAAAATATTTGATCCCAATGTAAGTGCTATGTGTTACTCTCTTGATCTCACTCAGAGTATTGTTTCCTGGTATATTGTACTGTAGGCTCTGTTCTTGGGCTCTTCCTCATGCTACTTAGTTAATCTCTTTTCTTTGAGAAACTGCCTCAATAGGTCAACAACCTCTTCTTTTCCAACTTTCCTTCCCCTTGCAGAAACTCCCTTACTCTTGTCTTTTATTTATTCACTATAGATGAAATTCATTCTTGTGCACAAGACCTGAAGCCTTAAGTGGGACTTAATGGTGCATAGGCCACAGACAGCATGCAATTTTACTCCTCAGTTCATATGTGGAGGAGAGCTACTTAATACATTGATTCCTTTTATGGCAGGTACACACACATAGCTAAAATAAAAGCTAATCTCAATAATACTGGAAGGTAGGAAGTGATATTTAAATAAATGATAAAATATTTAGAAGGTGAGTCTCAAAGACTTTGAGATCAATGTTAAATAAGAACAGGTAATATTTCTCAAAGTAATCTAGATGATGTTGGAAACACATTCATGGCATTAGGAATGTGATGGATATTAATAAGTTTAGCATGTACTCACCACTTACTTGTTGAAGTGGTTCAGTGAACAAAGTAACTTGAGTTAACATGGGACCAATTAATACAGAGATGCATGCCATCATTTGCAGATCATCACATCACCGGTTAGGAGTGTTACAGAGGATTTGTTTTCCTTTATAAACAGATAAAGAAAATTTCCCCTTCATAGTATACAAACAAAATATATCTCCTTAAAATCTATTTACTGTTTATATGGTGGAGTGTAGATTTTGGAAAGATTTGTGGGGAGTTCATTTTTTCAAAAACACTGGCAACACTGTAGCACTCACTACTTTTGCTTGAAATTTAAGGTCAGGTAAATAATGTACCATAGTACCGTCTGTCATTTTGCTTTGTGCTGAACACAATGATTAAACTAGGTTGGCACATAGTTCAAACAGAAGCACAGAAGGTTGCATATATAAACCCAAAGCATAAAGAGATACAGAGGTGAAGAAATGCACAGGAATAAGATCCTGTGTTGATGACAGAGCTACTGTGCATGTCCTAAGTTATTAACAAGAGTAAAGCTGAGGAAGTAGAAATATAACTGAGCCCTTTATTTGCATCTTGAGAATTGCAATGAAGCCCATGTCTGCTCAGACACATTCATTCTCCACTGATACCTATACCTTTCTTGACTTATTACTCTTGAGCAAAATTCATCCCTGTGAGTGTGCCACTGCAAAGCCTATTCAGTTTGGGAGCCCCACTTAAGTCCTCCACATACATCAGTTACCTTTAGGTCTCCATGAGATAGCACTTGAGTAGTACGCAGCACCGTGTTGCCTTGCTACACAGGTGTGAGTTTCACTCCATTGAGAGTACAAAACAGCACACAGGTGGTTTAAAACTTACTTCTTCCTAGTGACAAAGACTTAGTTGGGTCTGTCAGTTGCCTCTCTTAGTAACTGCATTGGGGTTGAACCCTATTATTAGGCTGCCGTACACCGTAAAAGGATTTTCATGATCAAGAGACAAATGTAATCTGTCAGGGTAAGTATAAACTCTGTTCTATTTTCAAAAGATAATATGCAAATTTTGTGGGAATTTGCATATCTTCTTCTGATCTCACTTTCGAAAGCAGAGCGTTTGAAAGTAAAAGTAATCTGGATGTGGGTTTTTTGGGGAAAAAAACCCTTTTTCGAAAAACGCGTAAACTTAATTTTTTAAGGAAGAGTGTTTTTTTTTTCAGAAAAGTTTTTTTTCCAAAAAAACCCGCATCCAGACTACTTTCACTTTCGAAAGATTCACTTTTGAAAGTGAGATTGGAAGAAGATATATCCTCTTTCGAAAATAGAGCATAGTCTAGACATAGCCTGAGAGAGACAGAGACTATAGATCAGGTTAACTTGCCAATGGTGACTTCCAGGTGAGACTATCCTAGTGTAGCTTCTCATGGCTTGGGGAGAGAGAAGCCCCATTTAGCTCACCTGGTAGAGCAATTGCCTTCGGACCACCAATGTCCCAGGACGAGCCTCAGCTGCAGTAACATTCAGGATGTACACATAGCTATTCTAGGCGCTGCATGGAAGACTCTGCTAATTGGGTAAACCCACTCTAGTGTACGGCCACCAGCTGGCAGATACAACACTCACAACGAGAGAGATCCATTATTTCCACATGTAACTAACAATTTGTGACAATAAAACAACAACATAAGCCAAGATGTTGGCACTTCTTCCTGTCACTTGTTTCAAGCACAGTAACTACGATTTGCATTTGTTTCTTTTCCAAGGCAGTAACATTTTATAAACCAGACATTTAAAAGCATGCAATTTCTTTGACCTCTCTTTATTTTTAAACACCATCTTTAAATAGCTTACAGTTGTAAGCATAGGAAAAATGTGGTGCTGATACCTAGCCCAAAAGGCAAATAATTAACACAGTAGCTGATAGGAGATATGGAGCGATTACCATCTAAAAAGGCTTTGAAGAGATTGGGACTGGTTTAAGAGGAAATAAGTAAGAGAGGACAGGATTGAAGCACAAAAAACAATACATGGTATTAAAAAGGTAAATCGGGTGCTCCAATTTACTTTTCCTCTCAACAGAGGAACATTCAAAGAGTCTGAAAGGTAGCAAAATTAAAATTCAAAAAAGGAAATATTTTAACACACCACATAAAGAAACAGCAGAACACATTGCTGTATCACATCAACACACTGTTGCAGGGTTCGTTATGTGATCTTTCTCAGTGCACCTCTCCATACGTCAGTTATCATGATTTTACCTATCTTGGGTGCCATTTTGCAATTGTCCAAATCCTAGACCAGACCTGAACTATAGTATCCTGAGTATTCAATGTTCACCCTGGATATCTAACCACATTCAGGCACCCATAAGTCTTTCCCTGGGAGTCTGTGACAAAACAGCTTTCTTTAAACAAAACATTGCTTATTCAGTAGTAGGAACACATTTAAAGAGTAAGGGGAGAAACAGATTTTAAAACAATATTCTATATGTATGTCTCTCTAACATAAAGTCTTACCATCTCCTGACCTACTCAGGTCTAACTTTCTCAGATACCACCAGCAGGTACATGTTTTACCCTGAAATACTACCAGCTTTCTCTTCAAAGAGCATCCCTTTTAATCCTGCCAGCTTAATTTTGTTCTTCTGAGTTTGGCAAGATCTTAGTCATGCCTAATGAAAACCAAGTAGATTGTCTATAGACAAAGACAGAATCAGCAAAGCCAGGAGTTCTGGCATTGTCTCTGAATGTCTTTAAAATATCAGGAGACGATTGCCCGACTAGCATCTCCTTCCTGCCAGAATTCCAGACTAACTGCTTGACAGTTAAATAAAAAATAGTTGTACAGAAAATACCAGGGCCATATCCAGTAATTATGACTTAATACAGGGCAAATCCAAATCTGCCAAAGTCAGGAACACTAACCATTAGTAGGCATAGAATTAGACATGTAAATATGGATGCTCCCATTATCCACATGAAAGAGGGAGAGAGAGGAAGAAAGAGACTCTGAACTTAAAACAGTTGCTCACTGACTGGAGTTAGAACGAAGCTTCCTTTTAGGACAGGGTTTTCCAAAATAAAGTGGCTTATTTAACTTTCCTGTGAGGCATCTGGCAGTAGCCAATGCCAAGGGCAGTCAACTATATAACCCCCTAGGCTAACCTCATAATAAAATTCCAGTTCGCCTAACGTCAATTAAAATGTACGATATTGAAGACAAGGTGGGGGAAGGATTAATTTATAAACAAAGAAAAGGCTTTATTTTAAAAAAATGCAGCTTGAATGCTCTGGGAATAACTCTTATCTGATATTTTAGTAGTGAAAGCTGCTTTGCTTCATTCAGCTGGTAGAGAAAAATAATTATGCCTTTTCCAACTTGAGGTGCATTTGTATTCCTTCCAAATAGTCCTATTACAACAAATGAAGTGCTTACTACACATCTTTTTTCCTGCTGCTTTTCAACTTAAATTTAATTTTCACATAGATTTATTTAAAACAAGACTTGATGCGACTCTCACAAATGATGAATTTATGGAGGGCTTAGTAAATGTGTAATGTAGTTGATGTTAAAAATGGCTATTTTGTTCTACTGTGCCAAAAATGAAATTATCCATTGTAGCCAGCTATTGTGCATCCATTTAAAGCCTATTTCTCATGGCACATATTCAATCTTTAACTGAAAGAAAATGTAAAACAAATATGTTGCTAAGAGAAAAATGTATTTATGGCATTAATATTTAAACAATTTTAAATGCTTTTCTATACTCTATGTATGCTCTGAATGTGTGTGCATATATGTGAGTATGTAGAGAATACACTATATATATTTATGATCATTTTGTACTGCACAAAAAATACTGTCTCTGTTCAAATGTAAATTGAGTTTCAGTTTAAGAAGAAAAGTAAAATCAAATGAAGGTTGAGGAGCATAAGAATATTGGTAATGAAATCTCACTGGCAAAAAGAATTGTTGATAATAGAAGAAACTAAATAAAAAGTTTGCTTCAGGCAATGGTACTTTTGCTTTCTCGTTGGCTGTTGGGCATAGGCATGAGGATTCTAACATGGTTATATACAATATCATCCCATCTCATTCCAGTTTTGATAACAGAACATCTGATATAATAGGGGCTGTGATCAGCCATCCCAAAACAAAAACTAGTGTTTCCAAAAGGAACTGGTGATTTGGGATGGGTCAGATTTTTGGAGACCAACCTGAGACATTTCATTGGACCTATAAGAAGACAAATGTTCAGCATTTTCCGAGAACTCAAGCCCCTTTATGGCATCTTGTACAGGGCACCCAAATATGAAGGCACTCCCAAATCACTTGTTACTGGGAATTCCCAGGAAAGATATCTTCTATAGTTTGAGGTGAGTAAATCCCATTCATAAAATGCAACCTGATCACAAGGCTCATAATGGAATATGTCTTCCCCACCGAAAGAGACAAGAAATGATGTATTAAATCTCTTGGCTAATACAAAGCTCCCAAGCATGATAAAATTTGGGATTAAAAAAAACCTCATGTCCAATAGACAGAAATTAGAATACCCGTGTCTGTGGGGGGTTTTTTTTAATAATATCTAAAGGGAATAAGCCATACACTTGGGAAAGATGGAAGGCAAATTTATTTGAATTGGTTTAATTTGCGGGGAGGCTGTTAGTTTGAGTCTGATTTTCTTTTATAATTGCCTTTTAATTGACAGATTGGGAGGTTCCAGTGAGTACCTTTTGCATGAAAATCTGTCCATCAGAAGATTTATAGTAGTTCAGCTAGCGTTTTCCTAACTATATCATGGGGTGAATCTACCGTCTTTTAATTCAGCTACTGACTGTGTCAGATTTATGGCATTTCACTGGGCTTGCCTACTTTGGAGAGCTTTCTATGTGTGATATCCAGTCCCCAAAGGGCACTAAAACCTGTACTTCTTTGAAAACATCCAGAACTACTGGATTGTTCATCAAAATACTCAAAAACTTTGGAGATGAAAGACCCTTGTGTTTTCTCTTCTGTGCTCAGTGTAAATATCGTGCAGATATGTCATTTTGCTGTCATTCTGCAAGAAGCCTATCAAAGGATTTTTCTATAAAAAAAAGCTTATAAATAAATGAATGTATTTGACAACTGAGTTAATGATCACATGGACTGAGCCCAAATTTTTGATCAATGAATCTTGTAGGCAGCTTTGTTTAAGCTTTGGCAAATCAATATACCATTTTGTTAAACAAGTAAAATGGATTGAGGGGCAACAGAATTAATGTTTTAAAGTAATACATCAGCAGGGAAGAAAGAGGAGTAAGGAATAAGATAACTTTGCTGAGTTGAACTAGACTTTCCTCAGACTGGGGTCAAAGTTGTATTTGTTGTCTGGTCACCAGATTATGAATACTATTTTTAACTCTTTTCCTTGCTATGGAGTTGACAGTGCTAAAATCCTTATTTTATCCAAAATAGTTCAGATAATAATAAAGCCACGTGGCAAACATAACCAGTCACATAACATCTATACTGAGTAGCCACACTAAAAGCGAGTTATCTATCAAAGTGGTCTTAAACTGTGAAGTTATCTTGGTCCTGTCCTCTCCAGTACACAGTAACTATGGGACTAAAAAACAATAACAAAAAAGTCTCGGCACAGATGAAAAGTGATTCTTTTATTGCATTATGCTGCAAAGAAGTGATATAGAATTCTACCATCACTTTGGGTTGGAGAAGCAAATTGATCTATGGAGTCAATGCTTTTTCAACATTAAAAGGTGAAAAAGTTTATGTTTAGAAAGGGTGTTAAAATCCAAAAAATTAATATAAGCACCTCCTTGTCTTTACAAAAGAGCTGAAACAGGTTCCTATTGACAGGTCCCAATAGGTACCCATTGGCATTTGCCAGTGTCTAAATCTCTTTATAAATCTGGTCAGAAATCTTGAGTTAGATATGGTATGTTAGAACAGCTTCTCACTGTTTTACTACCACAAAGCTGCCCTGCTAATCAAAAGCTTCCCTGAAAGTTTTTTAACCCAACTACATAAGTAATTATTTTGCAGAGAGGGGTCACTAAGTGGCACATAATGAGCATAATGGAATAATCAAAAGAACTCTATTCCATTCACCATGCAAACAAGTAGGCAAGGAGGAATTTCTAACATTTCGGTTGTTAATGTCTTTGTGAAATGAGAGCCCTGTGTGCAATAGTCAGGGCAATACCACTCCGGCACAAATAGTTATTTAGGACAAAAAAATTCATTCCAGATTATTTTAAACTGGACGCCCTGTGGCCTCTTTTAGGATCTGTGTACTCAGAGCTTTCATTGCAGTCCATTGTGTTAAGAACATAAGAACAGCCATATTGGATCAGACCAAAGGCCCAGCTAGCCCCGTATCCTTTCTTCTGACAGTGGTCAATGCCAGGGGCTCCAGAGGGAATGAACAAGATGTATGTGCTCAGCACTGTCACGCTGCTATGCTTTAGGGGCTTCAATTTGGAGTGTGATGCCTAACTTTAGGCACCAAGATTTGAAGGGTTAGGCCTTTGTTTTATAACATAAGCCCTCTTTTCCATGACTCTTATTATTGCCAGAGATAGATAATACCTTCTGGAGAGCTCCTGTTGCAGACGGCTTGCACAATGGTCTCCCAGCAGGTTTGAAGGGGAGCCAGTATCAAGACAAACAAAGTGTACTACACACTTGCTCTGTTGGATATGGGTTTTCTGGCAGGCACATATGAGAAATCAATCTCCTATCAGAATGTGATCCTGTGTTTTTAACTCTAATAAGAAAGCCGAGTGAAAAATCTCTGTCTGAACTCTGAATTAAGCATTCCACACAGTCCTTATATTGAGACAACAAAAGAAAAGAAACCAACTGCTCTGCCAAAGATAAATTATTATCCCCTAAGATGGTTTATGTTCCCTTGGTTATTTGTAGCCAGTGATTGAAAGTCAGGTAGAGGACACAAGCTATTGAACGGATCACTGGGGACTCTTCCAGGTTTGGGCTGTTAATAATCTTGAGAAGCAAAAGCTGAACATTCAAATCAAGGATTATACCCTGAAAGAATTTGTAAATGTGAAAACTGTCAGAGTATTTTTACCAGCTAGAATCTGTGGTAGTTGTTTGTTTGTTTGTTTGTTTTGTTTGTGATTTTGTTTTAAATCTTCAGATGGCTGGGATGCTAACAATTATTCATTCATAAAGGAGAACACAACTCATGAAAATGTTAGCACTAAGCATATTTACAGAAAAGAGTAAGATGTATTTTTCTATGTACAAAAACTTAGACCACCCAGACACAGCAGCTCATACTCATTTCATTAAAATCAGGCCTTAAACTTTTTTGGGGAATCTCTCATTTTCTCAGTGATTGCAATGGATCTTTCCTATTAGCTAGCAGAGCACAACATGTTAGGTCAATAATGACACAATGAGCAATTACCTTTTTTTTTTATTTACCAATATGGTGGCCATGGGCTACTATGAAAATCAAAGGTCACTGGAAGCAAGAGAATTTCATGCCTCAGTTAAAATGATTAAATTTCCATCAATGATGGGCATGATTCAAATAATATTCTAAGTTGCATTTTATTGCAGGATCAGTATTAGAGCAATTTCTCTGCACATGTCACAATGGAGTCCAGGGCAATGAGTCTGGACAGTAGTTGGGAACTATTGTTCTAAGCATGGTTACACATGCACACACTGAAATACAGCGTGAACGTGGTGGTACTGATGATGGTTCAGGCCTGATCCTGAGAGGCTGTTCATGCCAGAACAGCTCTACTGCTGGGAACTTTCATGGTATTCAAGAGGATTTCTCCAAGGTGGAAGAGAGTCCTGCACTCTGAGAGGATGTAATAAGGGATCTTCTAATACGGCTGAAGCTCTGTGTACAACACAATGGAAGCTGGCTTCCTCTATCCCCAAGACACAGATTTGACTCATCATTATTACAGAATGAAAAATTTAAGAAAGCCCCAAGAGAAGAATTTTCTTATTTTATTCAAATGAAGCTTCCATCTGAAGGCACATATGCCACCATATGGGATCCATTTCAAGCATTCATTAGCAGAAGAATAATTAGTCTAGCATCATACAAGGAAGAAAGGAACAAGCCCAAAGGATAATTACTTTAGAAACAGAAATAAAAGACCTTGAAACTAAATTTGCTAGGGACAAGTCTATGAAAAAAGGAAGAAAAAAATCCTACTTGTGGGGAAGTTTGACTTCAACTATCCTCTGATGGTGGAGAAGATAAACAGTTCTTCCCATGGTAGGATTACTTTTAACCTGGACAGAAACTGGTAAACTATTTTTCTAACAACTACAGAAAATATGCCGTCTCCTATTTCAGCCATTCACCATAAACAGGAGCTCTTTTCTCAAGTATGGGAGAGATTAATCACTTCCACATTACACTAGAAAGATCTGCAGTCTATAATTCCTTCCTATTAGTAAATACATAAGTAGTATTTAATTCCTTTGTCCACATCTATGCGATGACTGCTGCAACAGGCAGGTCATAGCATTTACCCATGAGTTTGTGGATCTGTGGAGTTTGTGGCACTGATTAAAAGAGTGTCCTACACAAGCTGCCTGTATTTGTATCAGTTTTTAACAGATGATTCACCAGTAGTCCATCCTACCTGGAAATTGCCAGGGAGACAGTCACGCAACACTGAGCAGTTCTGCATGGTGAGTTTTACACTACAGCATTCCTTGACAGAGCCAGCCCTATTCCCAGACTCCCAGACCCACAATAGTTATGCTGCATTGGGGTTCTGAATGCTAGTAGAGCTCAGAAGGGCAGGATTTGCCCTGAGCAAATGCAGCAGGGACTGAATTCCTTCTATTCATACTAGGAAAGGCCTAATATTCTAAGCCACTTGAATCAAGACAGAAAGTGAGATTCCTCTAAGCAGAAACCTTTGATTGAGACGGTGGTGAAAGGGACAACTCTTTGATGTCTAGAGCTCTTGGCAACAAAGGATAAAATGAGATCCACATCGCTGCATGTAAAGCAGATAGTGAAGGTTATGACAGTAGTTCATTCATACTGGGAACACTTGTTACAAAGCATTAGCATTTAAAGACACACAGAGCGCTATCTAGCATTGGGTGACTCACCTACAGTATAAACAAGATAATTACCTGGTTCACCTGCTGGAGCAGGAGATCGATTACAGAAACTAATTAGAGACCTGTTTTAAACAGATATGAGCTCATAGGTTTTCAGGATGGGTGCTTCTTCTCTTAACTCACCACAGAGAAAACCATAGAACAACAGAGATTAGCCTTATTTCATTTTTATTGCTTCTCCAATTCAGAGGAAAACCACAGAAAGTCAAAAGTGTAGCTAATTTACTTTACCAAGCCAGCATATGCAAGCTAATTTCTTTACTTTACTAGACAGAAGTCTCTGCAAGAGATTTAATATCAAAATAAAACAAAGAAAAGTATGCATCCATGTGAAATATAAGTGCAATGTTTGGTAATGGGCAAACTCTTCCCAAGGACATACAGCTATGACTACTGGGGAGGAGCAGTTTCAGCTCTGAGTTATTTGCATTTGTCATCAGAGCACCATGTAAGAAGGTGTGAATCAGGATACATTTTACCTTTTAGTCTTGAAGAATAATAGGAGAAATATCAGAACTATGAGCAGCCCCTATGAGCAACCATGGGCTCAATGGAAAACGAGTGCTGGGATGCTGACCCAAATTTGCCCAGGCCTCCATTTTTTTTAATGATGTCCCAGGCCTGCTCTCCCCCAGAGATCTCTGAATCCCTTCCAAAGAAAGCTTTGCATTGATCCCTGCTGTTCATGCACACAGCTCGTCAGAGCACAGGTGCTTGGAGGTTGCAACGCATAACTTATTTAGCAGCACGAGTTTCATGTTCAAAAGTGATACCTAAATACTTTTACAAAAATTCAAACGTATCTGCAATGGAGCAAACAGCTGCAAGCGGGTAATTATACCACAACACTAGTTCTTCTTGAATGGGAAACAATAATAATGATGAAAGAAAAGAAATAAGTCAACAAAAATAATACAGTCTTATCAGAGAGCCATGACAATGAAGACAAGCTGTGCTTACATTTTATAGTGTTTCACCTGTGTTTGAAAAGAACAAACAGCTGTGACACTGTCTTTTACTCCTGACTTCTGGGATCCAGCAGCAATGACCACAGATGTACCTGATAAATACTGTGATTTGCCATGTCAGGATAGTACCCTAAAGTATTGTTTAAGGAAAGAAATTTGGAAGTTGTTGGATATATATATTAGAATGCAGGCTGGTATCAGTGTGAAGGATTTATGTAGTTATTCTTGATCATTCAGTTAAAGGATAGCATTTTGCCTTAGCTTCTTAAACACACTAACCAATAATTAATTTAACTGATATAGGGCAGCTACATCAGCTCTCAATAAAATGATTTGTATAGATCTAAAAGCAAGTCTTTGGAGGAAAGATAGGGGTGATCATTATTTCAAAGCTCTTTTTATTCCATCCCCCTCCAGTCTTAAGTCTTGTGAAATTATTTATTTGACAATCTTAAAATACAACCTGAGCTGTAATAGTATGAGGACTGCTCAATGAAAGGGGGGGAAAGAAAAAAGATTAATAAATTACATGCTAGAAATAGGAAACAAGATTAGAGGTGACACTTTGGCAATGTCTTCTTCACGGTGATGGAAAATATAAAACAAGATTAGTCAGAGGGGAAAGGGAGAGAGTTAATCGGTAGGAAAGATGAAATTGGAGTGAATGTGAGAAAAGACTGTGAAAAATTGAGGAGTTAATTAGGATAAAAGGTGCGATAAAAGCAAATACATAGCAAAGAGGGGCATTGGTACCAGAGGTTAAAAAAAAAATACAAACAACACTGCATGAATCAGAAAGTTGGAAGGCAGTCTAGAGAATAACGTGAGAGATCGGTGAGAATGTACAATGAGGAGGACGAGAAGAGAATGATGAGAAAAGTATATGTTATTATTGCAATAGATGCAAGATTAAAACCTTATTTCCCCTATATCATTGCTAAGATGCCATCTCTATAACTATAACCTTATAGGCTGTTTTTCCAAGCAAACGCTAATATTAATGAGTGTACAGGAAAGGGCATCTCCCTCCTAATTGACAAATTTGGCTAATGATGATTCACCAGTTGAGCCAGTTTGTTTGTTTGTTTGTTTGTTTTCCTGGTAAAACATGACTAGATTGCATCCTTCAGCAAATGTCAAACACTCATAGGCTGCATCTAGACTGGCATGATTTTCCGCAAATGCTTTTCACGGAAACGTTTTTCCGTGAAAAGCATTTGAGTAAAAGAGCATCTAGATTGGCGTGGACGCTTTTGCGCAAAAGCACTTTTTGTGGAAAAGTGCCAGTCTAGACGCAGTTTTGCGCAAGAAAGCCCTGATCGCCATTTTAGCCA
>JANRFK010001785.1:27423150-27439499 GCA_030068395.1 Apalone spinifera
CCGGAAAAGCGGCTGATTTTCTGGAAAAACTGGCTAGTCTAGACACAGCCATACGGTTTTATCTCAGTCTTTTCTTAGGTAACCTATATTTGGGGGCTGATCAAACTCCATTGAAGCCAATGAAAAATGTCCATTGTCTTTAATGGGCATAAAGCCCTTGAGCCATCCCCTCTATTTCTTCTAAATTGCTTTTATTCTTGGAGGGTTTTTGTTGTTGGTTTTGTTTTCGATTTTTGCCTTGGTATTGTGGTATTCGAGTTGATGTTTCTGGATTCCTACCTTCAAATTCAACTGTACTCTTTCACATGCTGCCTTTTTATCCAAATTATTGTGTAGCAGCTAGTAGAACACAGAGATATGTGTGGGGCTTATATATCCATGCACCTACACAATGTAAGAGATAGACAAAACCAGCCAGGTTTTAAAGAATTGGAACACTCAGAACTAGTTATGTGTGACAATTATATATAAAATTGTGATACCTGAGATTCAAGACAAAAGAAAAGAGAATTTCTTGCCGAGGACAAACAAACTGTCTCTAATATGGTATGATTTATTTATTTGTGTATTTATTTATTTTGTAAATTAGTGATATATTAATTGTAGAATGTCTGCAGTCATGCTTTGTGTTACTCATGTTGGAAACAAAAATAAAAACATAGCGAATAAACATAATTATTGCTTTTTAATTAAGAGTAAAGATAGATATCTATATGCTGTTTACAAGGGTAGTGATAAGTCTGAAAACTATTAGATGTAATCTAAAACAAAGTGTTGAGATTAGCAAAAAAGCCTCTAAACATGATCTTTAGGTAGGACTATTTTTGATAATCTTGTTGTAAGGCTAAGATCAATGAAACCCTAAAGGGGGATTTAGTGATACTGATAGGATTTTCTCTTTTTGATAGTGTGATGAAAAAATATAGTAATTGGAGTGCCTTAAAAAGTTTCTTGATTGCACCCTGACACTTGTATTTAATATCTTTCTTTTCTAAAGGATTACTAAACAACACCTATATTAATATAGGGAACAGTTTTTATATCGTTAGCTCTAACCCTTGATACCTATAAAAACTAAATGAAGAAATATCCAAATTTGAACTAAAAAAAAAAAAAAAAGATTTAGGCAAAACTTATTGCTAATGAATATACTGAATCCCAGATTCCTGGTGTGAACTTGACCAAAAAAAGTGTCTGACTTCATATGCATAACTATATGTCCCCTTCTTTTAGTAATGCAGTGTTGTTGCACTCCCATGGGTTCCAGGATATTAGAGAGACAAGATGAGTGAGGTAATGTTTTTTAGTGGACCAACTCTGTTGGTGAAAGAGACAAGGTTTTGAGCTTACAAGGAGCTTACAGAGACGTGAACATGAGCTTTGTCTGAGCTCAAAACTTTGTGTCTCTCACTAACAGATATAAAGGACATAGATTTGTGCATAGAAAATACGAGCTCAATTCTTTGTTGAACTACGCTCAGCACATCTGAAAGGGAGATGGAGAAAGGTCACTGTTGGTCTTTTTTTTAACATCCCTTGAACAGGAGCCAGATTGGGGCAAAAAATGATCCAGTTTATAACTTAGAGCAGTCTAAACCCTAACCCCCACCTGGGGAAAGGGGAAGTAGGTGGATTGGAATGAAATTCTCAGATGCTCCTTTCTAACTGGATATGTACTAACTGTATTTAACAGCAGTATTTTTCAGGGAAGCTGTATTTGAACTATTAATTGTTGTTTTTACTCTTAATTCCAGTAATAGCAGATAATTATAAAACATGTATACTACATTACAGATAGTTAATTGCTACTGTTAAAAACAGACTCTCAACCTGTATTTACAATTAGATGAAACTATGTCCCTAGATAATAAAGCAAAACACAGTGTTTACTCCTGGAAATATCTTTATAGGACTCAGATGTTAGGGGAATGGGTATTGGTATTTAGATAATAGACAACTGGAATGCAATGGCTAAAGGAGAAAAGAAGATATGTGGGTGGGAATCAAAAATAAATAGAGCAGGTTAGTATTGAATAAAAGACTAAGCAAAGAAATAAAAGAGCTGAAAACAGGTTAAGAAGCTCATTAAGTAAGAAATTAAAGTAAAGTAAGCTACAGTTCATTAAAAACGATGTAGAAAGAGGCCAAGCTGGGAGGTCTAAAATATGTCAAGATGGGAAAGTGGTTTTAGGTCACTGAGCACAGTGAAAACGGGAAAAAGGAATGTTTAATACAGCAATGGGCAACCTATGCCAGTGCATGAGTAGTCCTCATTCATCTCAATAGGACACAAGATTGATCTAAGCAAAACAGCCTCCCAGGATAGGGTAACTTTACTATTTGAGTTTGCGTACCTAGAATTTGTGGGGTGTGCCCATTGAACTGCAGCAGTGCTTTGACTGGATGCAGGGAGAGTGCATGGCTCTCACAGTCAATGTTGTGTGCACTTTCTTTACATGCATGTTACTTTAGTAATACCAGTAGGAAAAGAAATTACACAGAGAGACACCAATGGAATACGGCAACCCTGTGCGTGGGCAACCATAAACAAAATGTCTCATAGGCCACACAAGGACTCTCAATGGGCTGCATTTGGCCCACCAGCTGCAGGGTGCCCCGTCCTATGGTCTAATACATATATGCTATACAAATCATTTATGTACAAATGGAAAATTATTGAGCATCAAAAAAGAACATTAGGTGAAAAATAGTTTGCTGTTTGTTCTGGAAAGCTGGTAGAAGTTCCAGTGTTTAAACAGTTTAATTTCCATTTTTTTCTTTCTGTAACCTTGTTTAAACACTACAATGAGCCACATCCTCACATTAGAATAGCTCCATTGTCCTCAGTCCAGCTATCATGAGTCACTCAGATGAGTATTCTCAGAGAAAGACTTGAAGGAAAGATTGTTACTGGAAGATACATTGAAAACTTCAGGCCTACAGGGACTTTGTCATAATTTTTAATGAGGGTTTTTTGTCTCACTTTTCAGTACGAACACTATAATTCTATTTCAGCTTGTGAGAAAGATCTAGTGGAAAAAATGTTAAGATCCATGTTAACATTGTGAGGCTTGTTCCTCAGAAGAGATAAAGCATCCTCTGAGGTTCTTTTAGTTAGCAAATCAGTATCTTCACAATAAAAGGTTGTATGTTCTCAGAGGTTAATCAATGTTTGACCTTCTCTGCCCTTTAAGAATCTACCTTACAAATAACATCTCCCAAATGACAGAGTCCACTTCACTAAAACTCAAGCAGAAAATGGAAAATTACATGGATGTTGATAGTGTCATATGGAATAAAAGTTATTTAGCTTCCTAAACAATATGGTGATCCATGGTTACATTCACAAGGAGAACAAAATCATCATATCTTGGTTCAGGAATAATTTTACTCAAGGGCATAGTGGAAAGCATTGTGGGCTTCCTCCCCCTCCCCCTCCCCCCCATAACACATCTTCCTTTGACACACTGAAAATTCATCATCACATCAGATTATGTGAGACTATTTAACACAATCATCATATTTTAAAGCAACTGTGGAGGGAATAAAGAGGTGGGGATTGAGGACCATCCCTATCTCATCATAGTCTTTTGTGTTTTTATTTAGTCTTTAAAACTAAGACAAGACAAAGGCATTCAAAAACAGAAAAACTGGTGGAGAGGAAATGTGAGTTGCTAGGTTTATAGATGGTGTTAATGTTCAGGTAAAAAGATAACCCTTATGTTCTCAGTATCTTGCCCTTTCCAAGTGTCAGGCCTAGACCTGCTTTTCTGTCAGAATTGGATGCCACAATTCATCTGACTCCTAGTCTGGACTGACCAGAGTACAGCACCCCTATTGTTTACAAACCACACTATCTCAGGGTCAACTGGGATTGAACTCTGCTATAAACTTCTCTCCTGGAGCTTGCTATGAGTATGAAGCTGCGGTGACAAAGAAGAGATTCTTCAAAATGAAGTCTGATTTATTTATCCATAGCAATGTAACAAGTAGAAAGAAAAGGATCAAAATAACAAAAGCCTAAACTGATATCATTTTACTTAAACTAATCATTTCTTCATGCATTGGTATTTCCCTCCTGTTCTCTGAGGGTATGTCTACCCTGAAACGCTATTTTGGGATACCAAACTATCCTGAAGTATCCCGAAATGATATTCCTCATCTTCGCAGCAAGCCAGTTATTTCGGGCTCGCTATTCTGACATCCCTGTAAACTTCATTCTACAAGGAGAAAGGGGAGTTTTGGAATAGTGCTTTGTTTCAAAATTTGGCACTGTGTAGACAGCACCAAATGATGAAATAAGCCATTTTGAAATAGCATGAAACTAAGATATGCAATTTGCATAGCTCAAATTGCGTATCTTATTTCTACTTAAAGTATAGTGTAGACACACCTTTAAAGATCTTCCTGCCACCATTTGTGAGACTAGCCAGACCCCCAATTCTACATCCATGGAGGTAAACTACAAAGAGATTTCTATAGCTGTTGATTATGGTTGTGGCAATGTATGGTTTAAGCCAACCAGGCTAAATTTTGCAGTCCAACCCTCCCCCCTCATGCCTGCAAAAAACAACAACAAACCCTCCACAAGTGTGAACCATATGGGGTAGATGAGTGGTGAGGTATACTAGTTTCTGGAAGAAACACAAATTGGACAGTCATTTTGCCTAGAAACATTGATCTAAGAAACATGACATCACAGCAAACTTTGAATCTCCAGCATTTCATACACATTTGGTTTATTTTTTGTTGGCACATTCCACTTTCAAAAGAAACACCTGATAATGAAGAATATGGTCTTGTATTTCAACAGTGACACTCATACAGATGGGAATTAATATTATAACCTGAGTGAGGTTTAGTTGCAGAAATAAGATGACTCAGGCTGAATCACGTGATCACTTAGCAGCCCTTTTAAGGCACATGATAGGTTTATACATTTCTCAGTATCTCAGAATCTGCCTGAGAGACTAGACTTTGTCTGAAGGAGCCATTTACCTTCTCCCTTTGGAAAATAATATATTTAAATAGAGTTTTACAAATAGGTATTATGCACGGACTGTCTCTGAAGGAGCTTTTTCTAGTCTGATGGTTAAATAACTATTTATAGATGTTTTAAAAGGCATATTATAGACCAATAAAGTGAAATTGTTATTCCTGGAATGGTTCCAGGCTGTTGTGTAAATACATATTTGAGAAATCAAGTGTTTATATTTAAAAATGCATGCCAAAATGTCTCAAGGAAAAGGCAAGTGCTTGGGCCAATAGTATGTTTAATGCCTTTTACACGAGTTTCCTTAATTCCCATGTACTTTGAACAGAATGCACTCAGCACCTTCCTTTGTCTTGCCCACAACACTCCTGTTAATGCATCCCAGAATCATGTTTCCTTTTTTTTGCAACAGTGTCACACTATTGACTCATATTTAACTTGTAGTCCACTATGACCCCAAGATCCCTTTCTGCAGTACTCCTTCCTAGACAATTACATCCCATTGCGAATGAGTAAAATGAATTGTTCCTTCCTAAGTTGAGTACTTTGCATTTGTCCTTATTAAACTTCATCCTATTTACCTCAGACCATTTCCCCAGTTTGTCCAAATTATGACCCTATCCTCCAAAGCATTTGCAACCCATCCCAGCTAGGTATCATCTGCAAATTTAATAAGTGTATTTTCTATGCCATCATCTAAATCACTGATGAAGATACAGAACAGAACCCATTCCAAAACAGACCCCTGTGGAACCCCACGTGTTATGCCCTTCCAGCATGACTGTGAACCATTAATAACTATTCTCTGAGAATGGTTATCCAGCCAGTTATATATCCACCTTATAGTAGCATACATTGTTTGCATACATTTTATAATTTAATATGCATGTCTTCCCTTGATCAGTTGTTCTCACTGTGTTGTTTGGTCTCAAGGACAGGACACTGTCTCTCATAAATTTTGGGGCTTAAGGGGGTAGTTGAGTTAGTCTGTTACAGAAAAAATCAACAAATGGTCTGGTAGCACTTTATAGACTAACAAAACATGTAGATGGCATCATGAGCTTTTGTGGGCATAGCCCACTTCTTCAGATGACCAGAGTTATGAGTAGGGAATATGAAAACTGGAAATGAATAGGAGAGGAAAAGAGAAAGGAAAGAGGAACAGAGGTGGTGGGAGGGAACAGCGCATCGTTAAATATCTGGAGAATGGGTACTTAAACTAAGCAGATAAAGATCAAGGTCAATAGATAGATTGTTGAGACAAGAAGGATACCACTCAGAAAGTTGTTAGCACTTACAGTGGTAGAGTCCCCAACAGCTTGTATCTCGATTGAGTCCTTTAGCTTGAGCATGTGAATTGAATTTTTGTGTGTACTGTAATTCCAAGCTTTCCCTGTGGATTTGGTTCGAAGAGCTGGCTTGTGTCAAGACTGCTTGCAGGTCTGTCAGAGTGTGGTTAGGCAAGCAAAAATGTTCTCCAATTGGTTTTTGTGTGTTCCTTTTACATATATCCAATTTGCGTCCATTGATTCTTTCCTGCAGAGATGGTCCAGTTTGTCCAATATATATAGCAGAGGGGCACTGTTGGCATTTGATGGCATAGATCAAATTACTAGATGTACAGTCAAATGACCCTTTGATTTTGTGGCTTATGTTGTTTGCTCCAGTGATGAATTCACCAGTGTAGATATGTGGGCAGAGTTGGCATCTTTTTTGGTTGCAGGGCTGAATTCCTGGAGGCTTATGATGTGGTTGTGTGGCATAGTTATCAGAAAGAATGCATTTCAGGTTAGGGGGTTCTCAGTAAGCAAGAATAGGTTTTTCTCCTAAGGCCTTTGAGAGTGAGGGATCATTTTCCAAGATGGGTTGTAGATTGTGTATAATGCATTGGAGGGGTCTATGTTGTGGACTGTAGGTAACAACAAGAGGAGTTCTGTTTTTTTCTCTTTTGGGTCTGCCTTGAAGTAGTTCGTGTCTGGGTGTTTTTTTGGCTCTGTCAATTTGTTTTTTCACTTCCCCAGGTGGTATTTCAGTTTTATAAATATTCTGTAAAGATCTTGTAGGTGATTGTCCCTGTCGGTGGAGTCAGAGCAAATCCAGTTGTATCACAGGGCTTGGCTGTATACAATAGACTAAAAAATATGTCTGGGATGGAAGCTGGAAGCATGAAGGTAAGAGTAGCAGTCGGTGGGTTTCCGATATAGGGTAGTTGAAATTTGTCCATTATTTAACTGTACTGTAATATCCAGGAAGTGGATTTCCCTTGTGGACTGGTCTAGGCTGAGGTTGACAGTAGGGCAGAAGTTGTTGAAATCCTTATGCAAGTCTTCAAGAGTCTTTTTTCTGTGGGTCCATATGATGAAGATGTCATCGATGTAGCGTAAGTAAAGTACGGGTGTTAGGGGGTGAGAGTTGAGGAAATGTTGTTCAAGGTCAGCCATAAAGATGTTGTCATATTGTGGAGCCATGCAAGTACCCATGGCTGTGCCGCTGATTTGGAGATAGAAATTGTTTCTGAATTGGAAGTAGTTCTGGGTGAGGACAAAGTCGCAGAGCTCTGTAATCAGGTGTGCAGTGTTGTTATCGGGGATGGTGTTCTTGATGGCCTGTAATCTGTCTTTGTGCAGAATGTTGGTGTAGAGGGCTTCTACATCCATGGTGGCCAGGATGGTATTTTCAGGAAGATTATTGATGTTTTGGAGTTTCCTCAGGAAGTCAGTGGTGTTGCGGAGGTAGCTAGGAGTGTTGGTAGCATAGGATCTGAGGAGGGAGTCGATATAGCCAGATAATCCTGTGGTGAGCTGTTTGCATTCCAAAGAGAAAAGAAAGAACATTTTCAAAAGGTGACTGAATATTTGTTTTCTTAAGCAATATGAGTTCATCACTGAATTTGAATTAGGTTGATTGCTCTCTTAAGGTGAATTAAATGTCTTGTTTTCAGCCTGGCTTCCTTTTTTTTTTTTGTTTAACATTCACAGTCTTTTTTAATTCAAATCATTTCTACATCTATCTAATTCAGCTTTTCCCAGATTTTTGAAATACCTCCCCAACTTTGCACCGCTCCTTGTAGGAAAATGAAAAACTGTTCCCCCAGCTCAAACTTGTCATGTGCTGCTGATGGACAGCTTGCCTGAGTGCATATGTCTTCCTTGCCCCCAAGCCCATTTAGTCCGTATGCCTTCCAGGAAGTACATCCTACACTTGGGAAATGCTAAAGTAGGAAGTGAACACAGTCAGATAATTAGATATGTGGCTAAGAGGATGCCCGACTTTCAAAATAACAGCTTCTATGCAGGCAATTAATTCCTATGTTCTCGCAAGTCATGCTGATTTTACTGAAGGACAAAATCCCCATTGGCTTTCATGGGTCCAGAATTTGACCAGATATGAATATATCTCATGAGTAAAATCAGAGAAACAAGTTCTTAGCCCTGTGAGGGATTCTCCTCAGTTACACTAAATCTACACAAAGCTAACTGTAATTCAGCTAACTGAGCTCTTTAGGGATATTTTCAAGCTGTAAATAGACTCAGAAATATTTGCCTTTGTGTCTGAGCAAAGTGATTGGTCTTGAAAGCAATTTGATACATTTTATTCCACTCAATCTGCTGTGGCTAACAAAAACAGTGGTGAAAATCGGGAGTGAAATACATCTGTGATCACTTGGGCAGGTTGAAACATAATGATACATGGCTATTTGGGAAGACAATGGGCATTGCTAATCTATTCACTGAAGTTTAGAATTTAATATTGTTCAGAGGAATCAGTGAAAATGTTGCCTCTATTGCTATTTTAGACACATAAGCAGGTAGTGGAGCACATCCCTCTGTTCACTCCCTATTAGCATAGCAGAATCCTTTTTCAGATGGTCTGAGGTCCGCCTTTTCCCTCTTGTTCTTATATACTTTAGATTTAATATTCTCTCTGTCTCTAAATCAGCCAAACCCAGAGGTATATTGAGTGAAAGCCACTCACTGGCTTTAATAGGCTTTGCAGATGCCGAGCACCATACTGAATTTGGCCCCGCATATATTTTATATTTACATCAGTATTGTTGCCCGTTTCTCTTTCCCCAAGCAATTTCCTTGAATAACGTATGAAGATCATTTTCTACTGTGTACATTAACTGCGAAATATCATTGCCTCTCTTATATTGCAAGGGAAATTGTCTATGAGCAGTCTGTTTATTTCAACCAGCTAAGCCTCTTATATCTTGGACAGAAAACAGGCTTAGGGGAGGCGAGTTATATTTAAAAAGGGAAGGAAAATTGGGATTTTAGCTTCTATTGTGGGGAGGGGAGCTAGACTCAAGATCTTGAACTGAACCTTCCTATATCTCTCCTGGACCTGATTCCCTATTGTTCTCTACCTTGTGTGCTTATTTTCACCAGAGCAAAGTGGGTGCAAAATGCTACTTTTCTGATTTGGTGGCATATATTACACTCACTTCATATTAGTGTAGATGACAGCATAGGTGTAGGACAACAAGAAATCAGGCTATTATAGGGCACATCTACACAGCAGGGCTAAAGCCGAAATAAGCTACGGAACTTGAGCTATGTTAATTGCATAGCTTAAGTTGAAATAGCTTATTTGGGCTTTTAGTGCTGTCTACACATCAGGGAAATCCAAGTTAGAACACTTTTCCTCCAACTTCCCCTACTCCTTGGAAATTGAGGGTTACAGGAATTGGAGTAAGAAGTCCTCCCATTCAACATTATTTCAACGTTATGTCAAAATAACTCCTTGCTGTGTAGACGTGGACTACGTAACACTGCTGTGTAGACATAGCCATACATGTCTGCACTGGAGAGGACTCCATAAGAAAATAAGAGCATAAGAACAGCCATACTCGGTCAGACCAATGGTCCATACAGCTCAGTATCCTGTCTGCTGACAGTGGCCAATACCAGATGCCCCATAGGGAGGGAACACAACAAGTAATCCTCATATGATTCCCTCCCCCGTCACTCATCTCCAGAGAAACAGAGGCTAGGGACATCATTCCTACCCATCCTGGCTAAAAGCCATTGATGGACTTAACCTCCATGAATCGATCTAGCTCTGTTAAACCCTGTTAAAGTCCTAGCCTTCACCACATCCTCTGGCAAGGAGTTCCAAAAGCCTCTACTAATTGTCTTCTTGTTACACCCCTTGATTAGTGCACAATTTGGCTCTGCTGGGATAGTTAGGGAGGATGTTGAGGCAGGACAAGTGTTCTCAATTAGCTGAGCACTTGGGCAGCCAATCAAGAGAGAGTCAATGTTGCCCAACTGATTAGCAGAGCATCCACAGCACCCACAACTAGTAGTATGTGTTTCTACTGGTGCATGCACATTGCACATGCCTAACTTAACAAAAATATTCTGTACATGGATGGAAAAATTAGAGGGAACATTGGGCAGGACATGGACAAACTGGGATAAGAGAGAGAATAGTCAGGAAGATCCTTATGTACAGGATCCCTCCTGCCTTCCATCACCTGGAAGGAGCTAAGAATTCCCTTAATGGCTGCAGAACTAGCTCTTACATTTGGGACTCCACAGTCATCCTCAACTGGAGTAGAATCCTTATCTTTAACTGATGATACTGGTTAATGCATGGCCCAGATACAGGGGAGAGGACTGAACTTTAGATCCAGTGCACATCTAGTAAACCACAAGGAATCATGTCTGTGAGAATTAGAGAGGGGGGGCAGTGGAATCTCCCTAACCCCACCAGTTTCAAGAGTGGTAGCAGAACTATTGTATAGTCATGCATAGAGTTCATGGTTGTGGTGCCTCACCCCCATAGTTACTGGTTCCTGACTGGATGGGATCGGACAAGGATGGCTGTACAGCAGAGGTGAATCAAAAGCACCAAGATGGAAAGAAAGGCAGCTGAGAGAGGAAGTCTGCCTCTATTGTTCTGTGATGACTTTCCATTCCCATCCTCTGTTCAATAAAGAAAACAATTTAATTCAGCAGCCTGGAGCCCATTTTACAAACAGAACCTCCATATTTTTATTTATTTATTTTGGTGGTGATTTGTCTATCTGGTCTTACCCTAGCCAAAAAACACAAGAAAGTAGGAAGTTTTTCTCACATGCATACACATCCTTCCCTGCTTCATTGGACTTTCCCCACAAATGCTTGCATATTTTACAGGTCACCCACTGCTAGAGGTACACATATGAATTATTCTCAGCCTGTCTTACAGGAGTAGTTCAGGTACCAGTGGCTTTACTCTTGATAGAATCTCATGACCACAGGCAGTCATAAGGAAAATGGTACATAGCATATACTAGTAACAGCTCCAAAATGATGCATGCTATTAAGAAGGCCATTTCTCAGGCCATGTCTTCACGAGACAGAAGATCGAAGTTGCTGCAATACATCTTCTAGAGTTCAATTTAGCGAGTCTAGTTAAGACTCGCTAAATCAAACTCAGAGGGTTCCCCCAAAGGCTTCCAGTACTCCTGCTTGTGTGAGGAGTAAAAGAAGTTGACTAAAGCATTTGCTCCTGTGGCCTCCTGCTGTGGGGATAGTGGGGAAACGCTAAATAAGGTACATCAACTCCAGCTACAGAATTAACATAGCTGGAGTTGTGTATCTTGCTTTGACCTTCCCTATGAGTTAATGCATGGCCCAGGTACAGGGGAGCTGACCTCAGAGGTTCAACCCACATATTTGGTGGGGAATATGTATCTTTTTTTAAGGGTATGACATTTAGCAAGTATGGAAAGGTTTTTATAATTTTTCATGATAACCCCAGATTTTGTAGCAAACTGTACTTGTTGGCAGATTTTTGACCAATGGCAATGTTCTAAAGTAGCTACAGAGCAAAATTGATCAGTGGATATGTGATGCTTGGTGAGGGAGATAGCATTACCTCACTACACGTCAACATGAACAGGAACAAAAGGCTCCTTATAGAAAGGAATTTTGACTTTTTAACCAGTTTCACATTAAAGTAGAATAAAAATCTCTTTTCACTGTTGCAGTTTTACAAGTAAGCATAAAACCCTAAAGCCTTAACCACTGTCATAAAAATTAGGGTGCCATCATATACAACAACATGCTTTTCCCCTTTTCCACCGTATGTCTTCATTGAAGTGTGCTCCTGAGAAGCAGCATCAAGCAGGCATGGATAGAGTAGCTGTGCCCCAGGCTTGAATTAGGGACACAGTCACCTTTAGGGATAAGGCTGTCGTGGTTCTCTAGATGCAACACATAACACGAGTGCCAGCTTACCCTCAGATAGAACGGGAATGGATTCAGAGTGGTAGGATGCAAAGTGCAGCTAGTATTAGCTGTTAGTGAAAGAGCCTTGATACTATTCACTCTTGTTCAGGAGGCTAATTATTGCAAGGCTGTCCGGGAACCTGACATTTGTGTGTCAGGAAAAGAGAGCTTAATTAAGAGTTTTCAATGAAAACAACTCCTCGCATAATTACAGTTGATGTTTTCCACTAACCAGCATTTACTAGACCATTAAAGGAACTACCAGCACAATTGAGAAGCGAGGCTGTTTTAGCCACCTTAGGGAACATTATAAAAAATGATATGTCACTTTGCTGACATATCCCGACATCGTGACCCTATGACTAATTACTTTTTGACTAGTCAGTTTTATATACTATAATTTTTCATCACAGCAAATCAATTGCAATAACATTTATCTGCTAATTAATATGTCTGTACTAATCATCTGCAAAAGCCCCCTTGTGCCAGATGAACCCAAACATTGCAAAAGGAAATGTTAACACCTTAATTTGTTTTCCTCTAGTTCTTCTTAAGAAATCTCCTTACCAGACACTTATCTGGCCTCACTGTACTTAAATTGTGAGGTCCAGCCTTCCACAGGCTTCCAGTCAACACTTTTGCCTAACAGCGAATCAGCAGAAGATCATGCTTTCAGGCATATTACGTCTGTCAGCCTGTGTTTGAGTGTTCAGCAGAGAACATGCATATACTTCAGGGGACACTTGGCAAATGCCCCCTCTTCATTATACAAAAACAACTGCTGTAGCTTTCTCATCATGACACCACAAAAAAAAAGACCAAAACACAATTCCTTTTTTGTATTTAACGCTTAGAAAAAAAAACAAGCAGAAAGACAGAATCTTGCTGATCTTCTCTAGTTTGAGGCAGACAATGAAGTTCAGTGCTAGAAAGTGCTGGACACTTTAAGATCAATTCAATTGTATTTGGCCCAGGTACAGGGGAAAGGACTGAACTTTAGGTCCATTGCACACTTATCCATGGCTGAACCAAGGTTAAATTAACCCAAAATATTCTTGTTGAAAATATATCCTAGATCCCAGCTGATCTCCCTTCTCCCCAGGGTGCCTACCACCACTATGCCAGCAGGCTTCCACTGACCTGTAATCTCCAGGTGTTATTAATCAGCCACAGCACTCTGAACTCCATTGAGAGCCAATGGAATAATACTAGACTCTCCAATCTTCTTCCATGCTAGCCCCTTCAGACCCTTTTTGCATGCTCACTGGAGTCCTTTTTTGCTTTGCTTCCTACTGCCCCTCATGCATGTCCACACTTTCCTAACTTTTCTACCATCAGTTTCTTACACACCTTCCTCTTCTCACCACACACTACCATGTAGATTCTCCCCATCCCGTGCCTTCCTTTTCCCCATCTCATGAGCCATATCACACCACTTCTCTCCTACAAGTGCAATTTCTCCCACCCCTTTGGGCTTCTCCTCAGCTGCCTCATGACTCATCACTCCACCCAATAAACAGATGGAAATGGTAAGTATGACACTGTGATGGGGTGGGGTCACAGAGGACTCCTTGGGGGTGCTTCTCCTTGCTCTCTCCACCTCTTTGCTCTCCGGGGCTTCTCATTATCCTGTCCTGCGGGCCAGTTCATCTGGTGTGCTTCCAGCCAAGGCACAGACCTGAGATCACCATCTCCTCAGGGAACAATACAGACACAAAACACTTCGGGTCCAAGGAAAATGCAGTTTTGGGGCCAGCTTTCAGGGTTACCACTCTCCAAATGGGATTGGAACCCCAAAGGAATTAATTAGGTAAGCCCGCTTTTAACAATGAAAGGAGGATATACACACTGATTGCTCCCCCAGGTAACAATTATTTACATTGGGCTTGATAGTAAATAAAAGTGATTTTATTAAGTATAAGCAGTAGGATTTAAGTGGCAGGGAGAACAGGCAGAGCAAAGTAGATTACTAATGTAAAATAACAGAAAATGCTTAGTTAATTCTAACACTAAAACCTAAGTACCAACTTACCCTAAAACTGTTTTTATTCAGCTAAGCTTCCAAAACCATGGAAGTCTCCATTTCCCTCGTGTATTTAGTTGTCCTCTTGGGTGTACGACACCAGCCAAAAACAAAGAAATTACTAGCTTCCCATTGTTTGATAGATACCACTTTGGGCGGGAATTCTGTTCTACATTCCACCCTTACATGGAAAAATCACAGCTGGTCAGACCCTACCAGTTCCGGGGGAGAGAGAGGAGGATGGGGGATCACATGGCTTCCTAGGACCAACCACTGCTAAGATTTAAAGGACAAAAGAGGCTATTTACAGTTGACTAGACTTTGAGGTTATGTATACACTGCCGACTTTTGCCGGCAGAGAGTATGCTAACGAAGCCCTCATTAGCAACTTCTTGTTCTTCATTTGCATAATATCTGCCCGAGGCTTTTTGTGCAAGAGGTTTTGCACAAAGACTAGCAGTGTAGATGGATCTGTTTGTGAAAAAAAAAACCCTTTTGCACAAGATCTGTATACCTTCTTTTTTGAGGCATAAGGATCTTGTGCAAAATGGATCCGTCCACACTGCTAGTTGTTGCACAAAAAGCCTTGGGCAGAGATTATGCAAATGAAGCACGAGAAGTTGCTAATGAACATTTCATTAGCATACTCTCTTCCGGCAAAAGCCGGCAGTGTAGACATAGCCTGAGAGAAACACCTTTGATGGCTTGCTTTTTCACTTTTAAAACCATAAACCATTCCATACTCCATATATCTAACTTTATACACAAGACTTATATGTTCACCAAAATAAGATATACAGATCCAGAAGATTATGACAATAAGATTGATTGATTGATTACATAAGATATTTTGTCCAAAGCATCTTCGAGTTATGCATATTGTGTCCATAAGTCCATTTCATAAAGCATGAGGGGGCATCACAGACAAACCATAATCCAACATATTTAAAACAAACTTAACACCTGCAGCCTTCTGAGGAGTGTGTGGTTCATATGTTGCACTTCTGTCCTCCCCTGCTTCATTTCTACCCCTTTTCAACATCTTCCTTGTCTGTGTTTCTAACTTTAGATTAGAAGCTGTGGTGGGCAGTGTGCATTTGTTTGGTTAGCTTATAATGGCTTCATTGATAAACAAAGGACAGACTTTCAACCCCTATCTCTGACTAGTAACAGTTATCTTCATGATTCATGCCAAAGCAGTCTGCAGAATGATACCTGGAATGGCGCACTATACATGACCCAGCATTGCAAAATCTGGCTCCACTAATAATGCAGAAACACCTCTGCCTGGCCTTTCTTTTTACTATGAACTCTGCAAACATTACCAATACATCCCACGTCCTTTCTAAACAGGCATACCAACTACTGTCTGTGCGAGTTGACGCATGCCAGTTTCGTTTGGTTGTATTGTTAGCATTTGAAGCACATACCATAAAAGGTTTCCTGGAGCACTGTATGTTAAGATGTGTGTCATAGCTTTCTTATGTCAGTAGAAGTACAGCCTCCACAGTTGGTTTTCCCATACGCATCTGCAAAAGCTCAAGTGTCCGTGACCTATGGCGCATCAATCATTCATTCCTCCTTTTCTATTCTATGTCCCTCACCTCATTAGCCTTCTGCATACAGTTAATATTCAGCTTGATTCAAGTTCACAGCGTAACTTATATTAGTGTATTGGGCAGCAGTAGCTTCATCTGTTGAACCTTGTGAACAGAGTACTATGGATTATACACATCTCTTATAAAATAAATTGTTTTATTCAAGCCATAAAAATCCATCCTTCTATATTAAAAAATTGAGCAATGAGCTCTGCTAAAAAATAAACAATCGGAAAAATTTCCTGTGCCAATATCTAGGCTAATCATAACCCTTTTAAATGAACACATACTAAAGTACCTGATAAAGGAATACATGTATTTTATATTAATTGTCTGGGACCAGGTAAGAAATTCAGTATAACTTGGACATAACTGTTGTTCAGAGATGTATCTTCCCTCCAGTAATTTTTTAAAAAAGATACATCTGCAGATGGAAGTTCAGTTCTGAGATTTTTAGCTGGGATGGAGGCTGCATAAAGGATGATCATGTGAGTGGTTTAATTATAATTTAA
>JANRFK010001785.1:27439599-27456620 GCA_030068395.1 Apalone spinifera
TCACACAAAAGCATATTTACTGAGAATGGTCAGTGGCCAGGAATGAATCTTGATCAAGAAGGCTTTGCAGACCACTCTACCATGTCTGTTATGCACAGATCCAGACAAATCAACATGTCGAGACTGCCATTATGATGGAAACTGACCCAACATGAATGTATTATACACACACATGTCTACACTGTCCTCTAGGAATGTGATTCTCCAGCTTATATACACATATTCATGCCAGTATCATGGCTAAGTGATGCAAAGGCATGGCTGAGCCATGCTGAGTACACACTGACCAGTTTCAGGACTTAGCACTATTCAGCTATGTCTCGGCTGCTGCTATCCAGGCCATTGTGGCTACACTGATATTTACACTCATACCAGTTCAGAGGCAGCTAGAGTGAGCAGGTATATTCAAGCAGGGGAATCATACCCTTAGCTCATAGTGTCGGCACACTCTTACTGCTTCTCAGTTGTTAGTAATATTCATAAAATATCAAGCCTAAAAGCCATTTTAACTTCCTATTTCATACAGAACTCCATGGTAGCTGAGAATGAGAGAGCTACCAAGGAGTGGTGTGGGAGAGTGGTGTGAGCGGAGATCTGAGAGCTAACATTTGTTGAGATATAATCCTGTCTCTGACACTGACTCTTTTCCTAGCCTAGGGCATATCACTTAGCCCATATGATGTGGCCTCTATTTTTAGACTCCTAGGCTTGATATTCAGAGGCACCATCAAATCCCCACTGACATGAAAGGGAGCATTGGCGGCTCATCAACTCTGAAAGGTCCTCCCCCAAGCTTTCTGATGCTGAACAATCAGAAACCAAGGTTCTCAAAATTTTATATTGCTTTTGAAGAACTGGACCAAAACCTATGACCTACAATTGTTCCATTCAGGCCCGGCTTGGACTGGGTGATAAGTGGTACCACACCTCATACTTACTGCTCTTCTAGAGCAAGGAAACATACACAATGCTTCATGGAATGCAGCATTCTATCTCCACCTCCCCCCTCCCCCACCTCCCGTCCTCTGCATACACACCTCAGAGAGCTCCTCTATGCATAAATGGGGTGGTTGGAGTAAAACAATAGCTTCACCTGCTGAAAGGTGTCATGAGGCATTCTGGAGTGGAAATAAATGCGTAACTAACTTATTCAGTAAATCAAATCAGATACCCATGAATAAACAAAACCAGGATTCAGGCGATATTCTGGAAAGGGTTGACACATAGTATGTCTTGACAGACCATCTGGTAAATGTGGGTGTCATTCAATAAGACTAAAATTTCCAAATGAGTGGCATGCCAAAATCTCACTAGAATAAGGAGTAGTACCAAATGCCAATCATTCATTATCAGCTAATTCCCAAAGGGGTATTTTTTTATCCACTTTGGCAACCAGAAAGACAAAAAATGCTCTGTGTTTACAGATGAAAATTGTGCATCTTCAGATCAAACAAATACTGGAGCGCATGATACACATAGTTAGGCTACTTACTTAGGAAATTACTATGTGCATGATAAGGAAATGATGATAGTATCAAAAAAGCTAATCAAAACTATAGCACATTTAATGATGAATATAAGCAGGGAAATTAAAGCAGGACCAGAGCCTCACTCCCCCTAATTTCCCTGCAAATATTCATTTTCTAGACTATTAATACAAGACTAAATGAGCAAAAACAAATGGAGGAATAACTCATGATACCATAATCAGTACCCTAAATGCTTAAAACAGTCCATGGTGTAGGACCCTCTTCCAGGAGAAGGGGCATAAAGAAGCAGCTGGGCAGTGTATAACAGAAGATATATTAGCTCAGGTGGAGGACTTTAGGAGCACATGAAGGGCTTGCATAGAAGGAAAAATTAGTTTAAGTGGGGATGAGTGGGGGCTCCATTTTCAAACACGTGGGACACTTTGCTAACTGAATTAATAATACTTCTAGTACAAGGTCATTCCAACCAGAGCCAGTTAACCTATTGCACACATAAAACATGTTCATAAAATTTCACTGGGTGAAGTCCTGCCTCTGTTGACATCAATGACAAAATGCCTATTGACTTCAATGGAGCTGAGATTTCACCTATTATATTCCTTTAGCCAGGCATTATTTTTGGAGGCCTCTCTATTTCTCTTTTTTATACTAATGCAAATTGCATTTCAGCTGTGATTAATTTTGTGAGGATCATGGTTAGAGTAACAGGAGGGCTGCAGGTCAGGATGAATATGCATTGTCAAAACTGTTTTTTGAACATAGCTGTTGGCTCTGAGGTCTATGTTATACTACATCCATGTCAACCCTTGAGAAACTGTAACATTCATCAAAGTAACCTCAAACTTACAATAAACAAAATGAAGACAAGAGAAAAGCTCCCCTTTCTCCCTTAGTCATGAAGAATAAAGAACAATGACAAAAGATATATGACCTCAATGACCCATCATTTTACTGAGCTTAAAGCCATCTCTCTGACTATGATGCATGTTGCTGAGTTCAGAGAGATAAGTGAGTTCTGTGTTGTCCTGAAGAATGTGCCAAGGACATACAGTGCTCCAGGCATGAATATCCAGCACAAAGTATGGTTTGAAAAATGTCAGCAGATAAGGAATGAATGAAGGTGGGTGTGACCTTCATTGTAGCAGGTCCCAGGACAAGGAAGATATAAGAGAAAGAAATTGATTTTTTCCTATGTGTGTTTAATCTTTTCTTATAGGGCAGGATGAGGATCCATTGTCCTCTAATTGACGAAATGACAAATTCCATTTGCTCTTCCCTTTCACAAAAATTGGTTTCTGAAGACACCGCTCTAATTCACTATCCCATCACACTAGTTTTACCCAAATAAGTAGAGTTACAATGATGTAATGCAGTGGTAAATGAGACGCAGGTTGTTTCAATCTGTTTCTCTTAATGAATAGATTATGGTGCCAATTTAGCAAAACATTTAAATATGCTAGGTGCATCTACAGAGCAGGGCTTAACTCAAAATAAGCTACACAAATTGAGTAATGTCAATTGCGTAGCTTATTTCGAAATTTGGAGTATCTACACAGCACTTATTTCAAAATAGAGCACTCTTCCTCTGACTTCCCTTACTCCTCATATAATGAAGGTTACAGCAGTTGGAGTAAGAAGTTCTCCAACTTGACAGTATTTTGACATTATTTTGAATTAATTGCTGGCTGTGTAGATACGGACTAAGTTATTTTAAAACAACGCTAGTTATTTTGAAATAATGTTGCTGTGTAGATATACCCTTAGTAATTCCACTGAAGTCAAACGGTCTGCTAAAGACAATAGAACTTTCACATGCTTGAAATTAGGCACTGTCTTGAGTGTTTTTCTGAATATGGGTCTGCATGACTACAAAAACTAGAAAATGATCACCTACCATTAAAGCAGCAGAAAGAAGCTAATAGTTAATTAGGATCTCATCTGAAGACACCAAAGTCTCACAAACTGGTAAAATAGTCACTGATTATTTTTTTTTTTTTGCCAAAATATGTTTTTTTGTAAACTTGCAAAATATATGTGATTTTGCATTACACATTTCTATAATATATAATATAATATCATATCATATCATATCATATCATATCATATCCTGTAACTGTGTGTGTGTGGGGGGGTAAAAATAACTGGCAAAATACTTGTCTATTCACAGTCAAGTTGTGTGGCTGTTACTTATCACATGAGTCATAGGATATTGACTTAGGTGTTTTGAGTGACTGAACCAAACCCATGTGACTAGGAAGGTTATCAGAAGCCGCTTGAAGATATTTTCTCAGAGAAAGTGATGACATTTTATATGCCCTTTTTGAGCCATTCAGAAAAAGAAAAAAAAAAAAGATGGTGAAACTCTGTGTTGCTCCAGAGGAAGGAATGCCCTCAACAGAATTAGTTAGTAAAAAATGTTGCGATGAACTGTTGACTGTGTCTCTCACTGGAAATCTTCTATGAAGTGATTGCAATTAAAATAGGGTGACCATATTTCCCTATGCTACATACGGGACACCTATAAAATTACTCAAATGACTTCAACAACAGCAATCAATCAGAATTATGCAGGATAGATATTCAAATTAACATTAAGTTGGCTGAGTCCCTGTTAAAAAAGAAATCCTGTGTAGTTGGATTCTTTTTTATTTACATTCTTATCTTTCAGTCTTTAGGGTTCACATGTGACACAAACCCACTCCCATACTCCTCTCTCACATCTTTGCCCCTCATCTCTACCCTGCTTCCCTATGTCTGGAAGCATCTTGATATGAAGGAGCAGCAGAGCTGGGAATAGTGAAGGGCAAAGCAGAGGAAAGTGAGAGGGGAGCACGTAAAGGGCCAAATGGTGGCCAGCAGTAGGAACACGTTACTGGCTGCTGCCTGGCACCTGCCCACACTCACTGCCCACTGCAGGTTGCATTGTTCTCATTGTTCCCATATCATCACACTGTTCCTTCAAACAGCAAGATTTTTATGGCAGAATTGATAAATGTCTGTTATTTTTTATTTTTCTAAACTTTTGTAGACTTTCTCCCCTTCTGAATTTTAAGTCTCCATAAATTTTGTAATCTCTGGAAATGCAATGGCTGCCTCTTGTTATATCCTGATTATGAGCATTTGTAAAGTAGCTTTTCCTGTGAAAAAAATGACTCATTCATTTCATTTATTCTGCTATTTAATGCTCAATTTTTAACTTATTTTCAAAGGTTTATCTACTGTATGTTGAAGAGTGATTTTAATTCCTCTATTTTATTATAGCCTGGTGTGTTCATACAGTATATTAATCCTTCTTATATGGGCATGAAATCATAGGAAGAATATCATAGCAATTTTGTATTTATTCTAAATACACTAGCTAAGCCTTCAGCATTACTGCAGATGCATTTTTATTATTTTTCTTCCCAGCCAGGATGGAAATAGATTTATTTAATATTAGAGGATGGTTTCATTTAGCAGACAGGATTAGCCTATTAGTTTATGTGTAAATTAAGATATCTTGAAATGAGAAAGGAAGGGAAAGAATGAAATCTTGGTAGAGATGGGAGACCCATCTATTCCAATAATGAAGCTGAAATAGCTGGGCTGATTTTCTTGTGTAATCAGTGATCAAGTCTGTTATAGAAATATTCTGTGGAATCCTGTAGCCTACCCAATTGCCTACCCAAATTCCACCAATGATTTGTCAGTGTCTATAGTATTTTCCTCTTTCTCTGGTTCCTCATCTCTTTTTTCCTCAGAAGATATTTTAAATTCTGTCATAATACAGGAATTCTTCATGGAAAAATCTTGAACTGGTAAAGATGTTCCATACCACAAAAGTGTAGTCTGCTGTGCATTCAGATTCACAACCCTATAGGCCAGCGTTTCTCAAACTGTGGGTTCTGACCCACTGGGGGGATCGCGAGCAACTTAGAGGGGGATCGCAAACAAGTTAGAAGGGGGTCGCAAGCAACTGAGAGGCTGGTTGCAGCAATGGAGAAGGGGGTCTCAAGCAACTGAGAGGGGAGTCACGGTATCACAAGTTTGAGAACCCCTGCTATAGGCTGTTCTTACATAGAATGCTGTCAGTATGATTCTACAAAACTTACTCAACTCACTATGCTATCTCCACCAAGCCTATTGTTATTTTTAATTTGCTTTCTTCCAGAGATTGTTACTGCCTGGAACAGCTTTTAGTGCATCATTTACCTCCACTGAATGGCATATGATAGAATGTCCAATGTGCATATCAGCCCCTGTAATGTTTGAGCTAGTGATACTTTGTTTTATCTTCAGTTATAGAGGGTTGTGGGTTTGGAAGAGATGGCAAGATGCATGTGTGCAGTCACTTAATTACTGAGAGATCTGTATTCATGTGTTCCATATTTCACAGGGACCCATCTTGTTCATCTTAGAGACATTCGCACAGAGGTCCAAATTTTCAAAATTGACCTAATATGTTGATTGTGCACATAAACTCAAATCTTTATTGTATCTGCAATTACCCTGATTTGCACGTGACTATTAGTACATGTATATTAGGTCTTGGATGCCAATTTGAAATTCTGTTTATGCAATTCAGGTGTACGGGTAGCAAAATCATGTGAAAACATGGTCTATGCTATACCTTGTCTCTCTCACTCACATCAATATCCTTTCTCTCCTGGTATATTTTTACCTTATGTCCAAGACTGATCAACCTTCTTGGCTTTGGTTCCTAGGCATTCAATCCATTTATCAATAATGATGGCTTCCCAGTCTTTTCCTTATAATGTTTTTCCACTCCATCATCTCTAAATACCTTTACTGTACTAATGTTTTTTTTTCTCCTTTTACTTGCTCTCATTCTTTTGGCATAGCTTAGCCTATCCATAAAATCCAAATGACTGCTCTGGAGAAATTTTGACATTAAAAACTTTCTCATAATTAATCTTAGGGGGACAATATTGAATGTAATTTAGAATTCAAAGAATTTGGTTTGTGAAGAAATTCTACATTCCCCGTGGCATGCCCCTTTTTATGTAAAAGTTATAATGGAGATATTGATGATTTTTTAAAATTTATTTCACAAAGCTTGTTTCTGAATTACAGATACATTCTCTAGCCTTCACAGGAACAGTTAAAATTAAAACTTCTCTCATTGGAATAATTAAAATCAGATAGAAGCTGAAATGTTGTGTTTTAAACTGTAACTAATATATTTCTTGTAATAATATTTAAGACGGGGTCACAATACTTAAGAACTTAAAATAAAAATCATTTAATACTTACTCACATGTCCTTCAAAAACCTTGACTGAAAATATGAGTCTAAAACAACAACAGTTCCATTTCCTGACATATGTTTAGCTGACACAAAATAGATTTCTCAGACAATCATGCAGCCAAATGTGACATTTTAATAAATAGTTTGTACTCAGATGGGAAGAGATAAAAATCTCATGGTCTATTGCCAGGTGCTCTAAAATGGGTAAAACTGCATACAAAATTAAAAGATTAAATCTTGTTTCCATTTCTGCTTCTAGTCTTACCTGTTGAAAATTATGGAGCTTGATTCACAAGAAGACATTCTTATTCAGACTAAAAATATTCAAAATTTAGATTAAACTTTTACAAGTTTGCTTAAGACTCACTTCATTGTGAAATGACTCATTAGGTCAAAAAGAATATTCGGCATAATTTGTAAATCCTAATTATGACCACGTAGGCTATACTTAGAGTGAGAGATAAAGTACAATGCTCAGGAACTTCAGAGTCTGGAAGTATTTGGCTCTCATCCACCAACGTATCTGTATAAAATCAATTAAAGAAAAAAACAGCAGCTTGAATCTGAGTTGATTTTTAAAAAGCTATTGCAGTGTGTGGAAGCAGATGGGGGACATGCATTGAGTCAGTCTGTCCAAAAGTAAATGGATGTGATACTGATATAAACATAAGATACACATTATTTTCTGCACCTCAGTATGTACATAGCTTCATTATTAAGCTGTATGAGTCAGAATTCTAATTTATGAACTATTGAGGCTAAGATTTGGTTTGGGTATTGCCTATTTAGGATGAGTAAAACACGCATATATATATATATATAAACAGAGGGTTTTTAAAAAAAATAGGCCTGAAAACAGCGATAGTTTTGGTTGGATTTAAAAATGAAATTAAGGGGATCTTCAATATAGTTTCTTCTCATGACAAAATTTTTAATGTAAATCAAGACTTTGATTTTGAACGGGTTTTTTTATTAGAAAGTTTAACTGAATTTTTCATTATTGGTTTTTCATCACCAATCTCTCTCTCTCTTTCTCAAGGAGGGCAGGTACACTCTATTTAAGAAAATAGGTAATTCCTTCAGTGGAATATAACACTCTCCCCTTTCTCCTCTGTTTTAACCTCTTGAATACATATTGCCTTTATTACATGAAAGGAAACTCTTAGGGCTTCAAACACATGCTGCAAACTCTTGGAAAAAGGAGGAATGTCATAGCATGTAATTTTTTCCTCAAACAAAAAACTCCAGGAAAAGTGACAGAGAAGGGAGACTCCAGAAAGTGGTTTCTTCTCTTTTGGTAACAAAATTGTCTGTGTGAATATCTATTACTTTCTCTGGCCATGCAGGCTTTAGAACTGAGTAAAGGGCAACACAGAGCTTCCCTTCAAAAATGGGAAGGGGAGCGCTCTGTGAACCTCTATAAAACCACCTCATTGTCCTTCAGATCTATCCTTTGCTGTGATGTCTGCAAATCAATCTTGATAATACTCTAGCATACTGATTCTATTCTATTCAGCTTCTTAAATCACACATCACTATGGTATTCAAGCACCTTCTAACAGCAGGTAAAACAATAGGACTAGTTTCTCTCATTTCTTGTTTGTTTTCTCTTCCTCTCCCTAGGGAAGAAGTCTGGGCAGTGGAGTATCTTGTTTTGGTAGGTGTGTGTGTGTATATATATATATATATATAAATATAGTTTATTTCGAAATAGCATGTCTACATTGCAGGGAACTCTCAAAATTAGTCCAAGGCAGGCTTCCCTAATGTACATGTGCTATCTTGATTTAGAGCCCCAGCAGGCATTGGGAAGGAATAACTTAGAATGACCCTGGTGAGGGGCTATTTCGAAATTGCAGCAGTGGAGCATCTACACATGCCTTATTTCAAAATAGCTATTTCAGAATAGGCGTTATTCCTTGTAAAATGAGGTTTACAAATTTTGGAATAAATGGTCTGTTATTTTGAAATTATTTCGAAATAACAGAATGGCTGTGTAGATGCTCACATTGTTATTTCAAAATAATGCTAGTTCTCCCGAAATAATGGTGTCGTGTATATGCAACCTGAATAACTTGAAGATATGGAACAAGACTTTGAATTTAATTTGAAACTTTGTGGGAAATCATTATAGTAAATAGATGGTGATAGAATGTGTTTGTGAGGAGACATGACATACCCATGTTTCGTTGTTCCTCTGAGCTTTGTGCATCTGTTTGTATTCATATGTTCTCTTTTTGCTTAGACTTAAACAATAATCAATTTGGGACCAGCACTGTCTTTTTGTTCTATATATCTACAACACCTAGCACAATAAGATTCTGATCTGCCATAGGAAAGGGAAAGGGAAAGAGAAAGGGGAAGAGAAGAATAAAGGTCCCCCAAACAGTTGAGGTTCATTCTTTGTTACAGGAGCAAGCAATCACCCATTGGTCTATAATATGTTGACTGGTATGTGGGAGCAGGAATTCAGAGCCAAGTTTGTCCCTGTACTCCCAGCACACTTACCACAGTAGGTTTCAGTAGCTAAGTGGAATGTAGCTTTTGTGCTGGCTCTCTCTCTCTCTCTCTCTGTAAAAGTGTTCTGCCTAATTTTAATGGCATTCACAGGACACACATCATGTCTTTGGCAGCACTTCTATGCTGAATAAAACCACATTTTGAGCACCTTCAAAACTATTTTTTCAAGAATCTAACAATCTGGTGTTTATTTGATCTACCATTTCATTCAAGTAACCCCATCCTCTCTTCTCCACATAGCAGCTCATGCTAACTCTTCCTTCGGTGCAATGTTAGTCCTTAAATAGCCTCTAGGGAGCAAAAGGAGTCAGAGTTCTGTACCACATTGACATTCTGCATCCACCCACTCACAACAAGAGTATTGCTTCTGTGACACATGCAGCCCATTCTGAACAGTGGCTAATTCCAACTCCACAGACTTCTATTAAGTGTTTTATTTTGCCTGTCCTCGCATCATGGCCTCATCTCGCCTACTGCTGACTTTTTCCATTACCTTTCATTACCTCTCATTTCAGCTTGCCCTACATTGCAATGTCATCTTCAGAGACATTCACTGATACCACTTTGAGGAATTAAATGATTTCAGGAGGAGCAATGATGCATCCCCTTACTAAATACAATTTTAAAAATTAAGAAAACTGAACAGAAACCACAATCAGGATTTCAAGCAAAGCAGGCAGCACAAAATAAGCAATTTAAATCCTAAAAAATGTCCCTAATTCAACTTGGTAATTTAAGCACTGTAAACGTAAACAGAAAAGAGAGATGAGGATGGAGAGGAATAAATTTCTAAATTAACCTTTTCAATGTTCAGGGATTCTGTGTGGTTAAAGTAGTATTCACAACAATGTCTACTGAGTTGAATGAACCACCATGCCATATGAGACAAGTTTCACTGTAGTTGGGAAGTCTGCTTTCCAAATGTACTTGGCACAGTGTTTAACTGACTATTAAAAATTCTGCATCATCCATTTTTGAAAAGACTACTTGGCTACGTCTAGACTGGCATGATTTTCCGTTAAAAGCATTTGCAGAAAAGAGCATCTAGATTGGCATGGATGCTTTTGCGCAAAAGCACTTTTTGCAGAAAAGCATCTGTGCTAATCTAGACTCGTTTTGCGCAAGAAAGCCCTAATTGCCATTTTAGCCATTGGGGCTTTTTTGCACAAAACAGTTTTTAGCTGTCTACACTGGCCCTCTTGCACAAATACATTTGTGCAAGAGGGCTTTTTCCCAAATGGGAGCAACATAGTATTTGCACAAGAACACTGACAATCTTACATTAGATCGTCAGTGTTCTTGAGCAAATTCAAGCAGCCAGTGTAGACAGCTGGCAAGTTTTTCTGCAAAAGCGCCTGCTTTTGTGGAAAAACTTGCCAGTCTAGACGCAGCCCTTATGTTTAAATATGACACACACACTGGGAGAACAAACGTGATCTTCCCCCTGAGGAGAACTAAAATTTTTTGTATGTTTTAAATGGTGTAGAATATTTCAGAATCATTTTCAGTTCATAGAGGATATTTGGTCCTTTCTCACACTTCGAGTCATGATACTCCATATCTATTTTTTTTTCTTTTTACTGCAATGGGTTGAAGAGTCCAAAGATATTTCTGGTTTTTTACACATACTAGATGGCACAGTGTAACCCTTCTACAGAAATATTCTACTTTTCCAGAACAATTCGTGAGTCTGACAAGTTATTATTGAATTTTTCTCCATTTGTTTAGCACACGTACATGCAGTTTGTATGACAACAACAGATGTTAAACTCTGCTGGCATCACTCCCAATTAAGGTAGAAGTAGGCTATAGTTAAGAGACATTTATTTGCAGTCTTTCCATTTGTATCTGAAATATTTTCATGTTTTCTCCACATTGCAAGACAAATGTTATAGTTGGGTTACTTTAAAGGGCTTGATAATTGAATGGCTATTCACAAGATCCATATCTGGGCAGGCTAAAATGACAAATATCAGGTTTCAGAGCTTAAGATTACTTCCTATAGGAAGTCAGAGGAACTACTTCATCCTCATGATGTGCTTTAGTGATTTATTCCTCTATCTTCTACTGAAGCTGTGGCTTTTGGACCAGCTGTTTGATGTGGTATGCCACATACATTGTTTGCCCATGTGTTACAGATGTCTAATAAAAACTCCTTAGTGTCTTTGATGTTGCCCCAGTTTTTCCTTTCTAAAGTAGGCTATTGTCTCAGTGAAATTACTCAGACTTATGGCTACTGCAAATTAAATTGAAATTGACCCTTCTCTATGGAATCTTTTGGTGGGTTTCACCTAGGGAATGTAAGATAAGCATCACAATGCTTAAGTTTTAGGTGTCCTCTCTGTCAATGGAATTCAAAACTCTCAGTTAGGTACATAGGCTCCCAAGAGAATGCCTGGCAACACATATAGTAGGGGGCTGCCTAATCTAATCATTAGAAAATACCCTGGAGAGGGGTGTGATTTAAGCCACAGGTCTTAAATGGAGATAGCAATCTAATTCCTGGCTGTTAATAGGTGCCTCCATCCACTCAAGTTTCTATAGAGGATAGAGTTCATCATGCCAATGCAAGACAATGTTTTCCTGTCAAGTGGAATAAAAAAGGAGTTTACTCTTGTTAGTTTTTCAGTATTGCCAGTCTCAATCATTCAGAAGTCATGGGTTAGGTCCTTAAAAATATCACAATCATGAGATAAAATAAAACAGGTTTTTTTTAATTTACATTTGCCTTCCAATATTGAACCACTGCGGTGTACTGAGTTCATGTATTAAACACTATTTTTCTAGCTGTTTGGAATCCTAGAAATGTAATTCTTCAGAAACAGAATCTTGGAGTTTCATGTAAATCCAAGACACCAGGAGCCATTGAGTAAAAAAATAAGACATAATAAAAATCACAACCATTGGCAACACTATGTAAAAATGATTTAATTGTTGTATGGTACCATCCATATCAGAAATGAAACAAAAGCTAAGTACATTGCATTAAAAATATACCAATGTCCAACACAGCATTGTAAAATTGCCACATGTGAAGCCGAATTAGGTAATCAACAAAAACTAGAGAAATAACCCCATAAGTTAATGTTTATTTTACTGAAGATATGCCTCCAATTCCATAAGGAGGCTTCTGATTTAAAAACTTCTGCTATCGATAGAGACAAGATGATCCATTGTTATATCACACCCAACCACACTCACACACACCTGTAAATAATGCTAAACCAAGCTGTGCTATTTTTTTCACAGCTGGAATACTAGTTTTTAGTACAGCTCAACTGGCATTGCAAATTAAAATTCATCTCTGTTTGTTAAACTGCTACTTAAAATGGCGTCCACCAACTGTTACAGTTGCATATTATGTTGTCATTTATACATTTAGTGGGAACAGTTCAATAGCAAGAATATTTACAAGCGAAAACAGAGAAAGTATTTTTAATTGGGTGTCAATAATTAACTGAAGACTTATGTTTCCAAGGTTGGTTCAATATTTGCTTAATTTTTCATTTGTGATGAAGCCGCAGTATACAGAATGAATGCAAAAAAGTTTATGTGTAGGTGCATTTCCCATTGTCTGATATATTAGGAGAAATCTTGCACTTTTATTGGACATCAGTTAAAGCACTGTGCCAAGCTGGCTAGTCAACACCGGGGGTGGACATATACCAGCCCACGGGCCAAATCCAATCTGCCAAGGTTGACCTCTGGTGGGCCTCCACTGCTATATTTACCTGGTGGCCAAAGGTACTAATGACCACAGCTCCTGATGGCTGTGGATTTCCATTTCCAGCCAATGGGAGCTGTAGGAAGTAGTGTCCTAGTCTGTGCCACTTTCTGCCATTCCCATTGGCTGGGAATGGCAATCTGTGGCCAATGGGAGCTGCAATCGCTGGTACCTGTGGCCAATCAGATAAATATAGTGATAGTGGCCCATTGGCTCTGACCCTGGTGAACCACTGCTGCTTTATTGCCCAATACTGGTCAATACCTAACAAGATGTTTGGTAATGTTTCTTTTAGCAATGTTCAGTGAAAAATAATTCAGATACAGAAATGCATCCTTGAATGAGTTAGGAACCAGAAATGAGATTTTGAAGAGAACTTAAATAATATAGGTGCCTAACTTAAATTCTAAATTCAAATGAGATAATGGACCGAAGACTTTAGAGGTCAGATTTTTAAAGGTATTTATGTGCCTTAAGATGCAGATATATTACTGGATGGATTATCAAAAGTACTTAGGTGCCTCACTCCCGCTGATTTCAATGAGGGATAGGCACCATCTAGGTTCTTTTGATAAACCTGCAGGCATCTAAATACCTTTAAAAATATGGCCCTAACTGCATTAGATGTCTGAAAATCCCAGACTATACCCCACATTAAACTTATCTGTAGCTTAGGAGACTCCATTCTAAAATATTCTTGATTTTTAAGGGTTTTCTGCCCAGTTTTTACATGGAATCTGTGCTACATTACTTTCTAAGTGGCACTTTCATGGTGGTACAGATTGTCAAAGACAATTCATTAGCAGATGTTGTGTGTTCAACAACACTTGAAAATCTGCCTAATTATTTAGGCACTTAAATATGGATTTAATATAGGGTTTTCAAAAGCATTTCTAGGAAGGCAGTATCCAGTTGACTTTACTTTTCAATGAGAAATGGGAATGCAAAGCAGTTTGTTACTTTTGAAAATATCTACTCTGTCTGACGGACACCCATTCATGTCTTTGAAAATGTTGACTTGGACTTTTTCCCCCTTAGAAAATAGTTCTATTCAGGCCTGTCGATGGAGGGAGAGCTGAGGGAAGGGATCAAGGGGAGTTGAAAGGGGGCAGTTTCCCAGGGGAAAAATATCCCTATAAATCCCTACTAAAAAATATCTAAGTGCCTTTAAATGTTCCAGATTAATAAAAGAGATGTAAAAGACTCAGGATCAGACCTGGTTCTTCAGGAAAGGAGGATTAAATTAGCTCTCTCTTTTTATGGTTTATATATTTACTTATCTCTCTCAAGCCTTCTCCTTAACCTTCTACCAAAACCTCTAGTTTACAAACCTTTGAGTAATGTTTCTCTTACCTCTCAGGGTATGTCTACACTGCAGAGTTTTTCTGGAAAACTGGCCATTTTTTCAGAAAAACTGCACTTACGTCCACATTGCAATTGTGTTCTTTTGACAAAAAGTCAAAAGAACATAGGAGTTTTCTGACATCAGTAAACCTCTTTCTGTGAGGAAGAAGCCTTTTTACGAAAGAGAGTTTTCTGAAAAAGACGTGTGTGGACGGGGAAGAGGGTGTTTGTTTTTTTTTCAAAAGAAGAGGCCTCCAGAAAAAAGCATAGGTGCCCTGGTGGCCACTCCATCCATAGTAATCACAACTTAAATGCAGATCGGTTTTTTGATATGATTTTCCTGTGTGGATGTTCTCTTTCAAAAGACATTTTTCCAGAAAATCTCTTCCAGAAAAGCTTCTTTCGAAAGAAGCTTGCAGTCTAGACCAGTGTTTCTCAACCAGTGGTATGAGTACCCTTAGGGATACTCGAAAGAAGTCTGGGGGATACATCAACACAACTGAAATTTGGAGAAAACTGAATTTTTGTTTTTGTTTTATTTTTTTTTGTACTTTTTACACCCAAAAATTTAATCGCCCACCTGACTACGATTAAGTTGTTTAAACAAATGTGTTGCAATGATAGAAAGAAAATGTGTGTGTCTGAAAACTGTAGGTACTGGGGGTACTTATAATTTTTTTTAAAGGGGTACTTTATAAAAAAAGGTTGAGAAACACTGGCCTAGACATAGCCTCAGAGAAGTACATAATAACTTAATCTTGTTTTCTTCAACTACTATTAAAATGGCACACATTTAAGCAAATGTGAATAACCCATTTGGAAGTAAGAGTTCAAACTTTTGCCAGAATATTTTTATTACAGTAGCTACTAAGATTATCTATTTTTTGTTTTATTTGAAAAAAAAAGTTGCTACAAGGACATATATTTCCTCACAGCATCATAAAATCTTCTCATTAAGGTAATGATTTTTTCTTGTGTCAATAAGTTGAAGAGCAGTAGCCAAATATCTTTCCATCCATCATATTTCCACAAATCAAATAACCATTGGTATCATTGTGTAACAGATGGAAAAAAGTATATTTCTCCTTTTTTAGTGAATTTCTTCCCATCTGTAATAACGGATGCTGCAGGATTGGCTGAAACGTTTTAAACTTCACAATAGTGTTTTTTTATGATAATAGTGTCATTTTTTAAATAAAATAAGATAATAAACATTTCTATAGTTGGGGTAGAGGCAGATTTCTGCTCCAATGGAACATAATCAGCTTAGCTTTAGCCCTATGTGATTTTTTATATGATTATCCTCTGGGTATATTAAATAAATAGCTACAAGCATGTCCTTTGAAATGACTCCTCTTATCTTACTGTGTATTGCTAACAGGATTTCCTATCTCTTTTCATTCTTTTTGGAAGTAAAGAGCAGAGGTAGGGGAGGGGCACACAAAAATAATATTTCAGTAAATTGGTCGCCAATCTAGTTTTCTTTTTTTCAGCACATACTCATTGTTCTGACTGCTGTAATGCCAATCTCAGAATTTTCCCTTAGTTAAAAGTGGTACTCAGCTAAAAAATATAAGTAACTCTGGAACTGAACTTTCCTCAGATTCAGACTAGAATTTAAAAGGTTCACTTAGCTTTGATCCTGCCCCACAAAATAAATTACACAAAGATGAAATTTCCAAAGGTGAGTTTTGGCTGCCCGAAATCACATGCTTTTTAAAAGGATCTGCTTTATAAATCTGCTGAGCAGATACCTTTAAGAAATATTGGGCACCCTGTCATAAAAATATTTGAGAATGCAGAAAATGTCAAAATATTTAAATAAATTGTATTCTATTTGGTTTAACAGAATGATTAATTGAATGATTAATCAGTATTAATTTTAAAAGATTGACAGCCCCACAAATTACTCATTTTCTTTAAAAAACCCATGCTTTATATTAAGTTCCCATTATAAACAGTTTATAAAGGGTTAAATAAAAGACTGAAAGATATAAGCATGTCAGAGATATGAGCAGTATGTGTTACAGATGTCTATTTATTTGGATTATTTTAAAGATAAGGTTTTGTTTGAAAGGAATTATTCTAGAGAAGTTCTACAGCCCATGTGGTACAGGATGTCAGATTAGATGATGATGACAAAGATTTCTTCTGCTGTTGGAATCGATATGTGGATGAGAAGATGTTAGGGTACGTCTACACTTGCTCCGTAGTTCGAGCTAGGGATGCAAATATAGCCGACCGAAATTGCTAATGAAGCGGGGATATAAATATCCTGTGCTTCATTAGCATACTATCGCCCACGCGTTATTCCACTCAACAGCTGATTCAAACCAGGAAGTGCGCTCCGAGACGCGTTAGTTGGAAGCAAACCCCTTGGTTCGAACTAGCATTACTCCTCAAAAAAAGAGTTTTGAGTAATCAGCCTCTGGACTTCCAGTGATTCTATCTGATTGTCTAGACTATACCAGACGGATGATTCGAAAGAGGACGATTCGAAAGAGGATATGCAAATTCCATGGGAATTAGCCTATCTTCTTCCAATCTCAATTTCAAAAGCAGAGCTTTCGAAAGTGAAAGTAGTCGGGATGCAGCTTTTTAAGCAACCCCGCCTTTTTCAAAAAGCCACTTTTCCTCAAAAATGAGGTTTATGCGGCTTTTTGTAACAGGGGAGAGGGTTACCAAAAAAAAAGCGT
>JANRFK010001785.1:27460064-27471619 GCA_030068395.1 Apalone spinifera
TCTGGGAACCTCGCAGGTCAGTTTATTATGAATTGAACAAAGAGGAAAAAAAGACTTCCCGGATGGATAATACCAGTGGCATAAACAAGTCCAATATCCTGCCTCCAAAAATGGTCAATACTTGAGAGTGAATTCAGAAAAAACAAAAAACATCTCTAAAATGGATTTAGATGCCTGTGTAGCAATCTACATAGGCAAGAGAAAATCCTTCCTGGCTTTAGCGTTGGGCCAGTTATGCCTTGAAAGAGGAGAATTAATATTTCTATTATTTCAGCTATGCTCTCACAGGGTGTTATATCAGCATTTCATGGGTGAAGCTTAAGACAGATATAAATTAGTCCACACACACATAGCAGGAAGTGTAGTATCTTCACAGAGATATGCTGAATAGAATATTGCAGAAGATCATAGAACATGCCTCATTAGATCAAGCCAAAGGTACATCTGTTATACTTGAAAGACTATCACAGAATCTTTTTAGGGGCATAAGGCAAAATGCCACTTTACTGACAATGTGACATTATTCTGTTATATGCATGCTCACACATACCCACACACACCCTGTTTTGTTGTTGCTTAAAGTTACCAGTTTGTTGACGCCCCATCTTTTATAGGATTTTTCTCCCATTCAAGTCTCTACATTTTGCTTTGTCAGTTCTTAATTACCATCAATTCTGTTTTAACATCTGTTTATCTGGAAGTTGTTGTTCTTTGTCATCTGGCATAAGTATGTTAGTGCCTTTTCCCCGGTGTCTACTTGTAAAGGGGGTGCTTGCTCTTAACTTGAAGGCCATCTATATGTCCTGAACCAGGCTGTCTCATATAGGGCTTAATTGATGGTACCTTGGTGCCCTGAGTCTTCAGGCATCTTCTCCCCCTTCTTAGATCATCTTGACTCTGAAACTGCTGAGCCTTTAAGTTTTTATTTTTCTCCAAACGCTCAGATTCCACACTCATTGGAAATGTCTAGACTACAGTTTTTTTTAAGTGGCCTTTTTTTGAAAAAAAAACTGCATCTAGACTACCACCTTTTGAAATTAAATCGAAAGTATGCGGCGGTTTTTTCAACGGTGGCAAACCTCATTTTATGCGGAAGAATGCCTTTTTTCAAAAGAGCTCCTTCAAAAAAAGGCATTCTTGACCGCAAACAGGGTTTTTTCGAAAGAGAGCTTCCAGATTGCCTGGGTGCTCTCTTTCGAAAAAAATGAATCGCTTTTTCGAAAAAGTTGTGGCTGTCTGGACGATCTCTTTCGAAAGAAGCGTGTAGTCTAGACATGCCCATTCACTCCCTCTCCCCAGGAACTGCATAATTGTTTCACGTGGGAAAAGGGATACAATTGTCCATACAAAAGGTGTCAATCTATTTCCAATGCAGAACTTCTATTAACACAAACTTTTAATCATTCATCATATTTCTTTATAACACAATTTATATTCTGTCTACTCCTAAGAGCAACAGTGTCATCATGAAGAATCACAAGGATCCTTCTGATCTCTTTCTGCTTTGACATCACATACAGACACATTCAGTCTGCTTGATGCATCTTTACCAATGGCTTAAAATGATGTTTCCCAAAGTGGCCCACAAAACCACTTTGAGAAACTTGATAATTGGACACTCCAATGTGTTTATTTATCTACACCGCAGCGACAGAATCTCTTGGCTCCCATTGACTCCAGTTCACTGTTTGCAGCTGAAGGGAGCTGCAGGAAGCAGCGTGGGCTGGGCCACCGCTTTGCAGCCAAAGGGAGATGCACGAAGGGGTGGCTTGGCCCACATTGCTTCCCGCAGCTCCCCCTAGCTGCAAATGATGAACCGGAGCCAACAGAAGCCATGAGGCTCCGTGGCCACAGTGCCTGTAAATAAACACAGAGAAGCAGCGTTAGCAGGTTTCTCAAAGTGGTTTCATGGATCACTTTGAGAAACACTGGCCTAATAGACTGTTCTTCCCTGCTAACCAGAGGAGGTGGCTGGCAGAGTTATAGTTGTTTAACATACATTTTCACATTACCCATTAAGTTACATCACATTAAACATTATAAAACTCTATTGTCTACACATCTATTCCAGTGTTCTGTTGCCAGCAGCGACCAGATGAATCAGAAGAAGGTATCAGAATCCTATAAGTAGACAAATGCAGGATAATCTGCCTTTCCTGTCCCATATAAAATCTCACCCTGATGCTTTTAAGTGCATGCTTTACCATAAGCATATGAACAGTCCTTTTGAAAGTATGTGCTTTGTTTGATTGGGGTCATAAGGCCCAATGCTATAGCCCTTACAGATTAGAACATATGCCAAGGAATAGTCCCCAGGCATGCCATCACCATTCTCATATGCACCTAGATCACCTTTGTGATTCCTTCTTTACAGGAGACACGTTACAACAATTTTAAAAGCTTGATTGTGTTGTGATATCAATATAGATGCCACTTTGATGTAATATATACCAAAATACATAGTTTTGCAGTGGACAAAAGCAGCTGAAAGCACCACCTTCTATGAACCATCTCAACTAATAGTATTGAGCATGGCAAATGCCACATTGCTTTTTTACTGTTTCACCATAACACACAAGGAACATTTTTTTCCAGTGCCCTTTGATTTGCACATGCAAGTAATTAAATCCTAATATGCCTCCACTGCTTCAATGTGCTCTTCCAATTACCATCATCACACTTACAAGGAGCCAAGGACTATTGGCTATTAGATTAAAGCTTTTCTCTTATCACTATACTGAAAGTCCACAAGAAAATGGTGAATACACTTTGAAATGAGACTTGGAGTTATATGTTCATATCTATCAAGATACCAAATTGTATTTCAATTATTTAGCTTATTATTTAACTAGTGGAGACATTTTGAAAATCCTGAAAAATTGTCATTTCTTGCACTGTTGCATGATTAAATGTGGTTTGAAAAGCACTCAACTTTTTTGTTCCAATCTTGACTACTTTACATTATGAATGTGCCAGTTGTGGGTTTCTAGTTAAGGCTGAGTTGAGGTTTTGCATTTAAATAATTATAAAACATTCAAAGCCACCACAAAGAAAGCTTGTAAAATTTATAATTTAAAGTTTTATCTCCCTGCTTGGGTTTCTCTTACAGTTTAAGAATCTACACATAAGCTATGTTGCATCCTGCTGTGCTTTCAGTATCTGATATGAACAACATGATGAAGAGACTGGGATTTTCAAAACGGCTCATTGATTTTTTATGAGAGTTGGGCAACTTCTTATTTGCTTTAAACTGAACACAAAATTCAGGTTAAATCTTTCCCATAACAAAAAGTATTTCAGTAAAATTTAAATTAAAAAAGAGCAAGAGCTAACAGTATGCCTCCACATTAAAATAAATCAGCAAATTCAGTAACATTGGCAAAAAATGTCATCAAGATGAGAAATGTTTTATGTACTGTTTAAGGACCAGATTGTACTGTTGGATGTATGCACATATAGCTCTGGTAGAAGCTGCATGAGCTCATCAGAAGGGAGATTTTGTCATGGACTACAAAGTAAGATATATTAACTTATTAATTAAAATTGTATATTCCTGTATTGCTTCTGGGACCAACCTTTTCATCTTTGAAATTAATGACAAAACTCCGACCTCAATGGGCCCTCCTTGGATTAACAATAGATTTCAGGCCTCAGGAGTCTTAACCTTCATGCATAAGGAAATATCCCCAAAATAGATAGGTATTATATGCTAAATAATTGAAAATTTCCTTTAAGAGCTTCCCGACAATGGATGCTCTATGGGCCTGATCCAAAACCCACTGACATAAGTAGAAAGCTTCCCATGGATTTTCAAGGGTTGGGATGTGTATTAATTTTCAGCACTGTTTCAGTGATTCACATACACTGGCCATTTTCAAGATGCCTCTAACTCAGGCATGGGAAAATGGGAAGCTATGTGAAAGAGAACTTTAGTATTCTATGAAATTCAAATCTGTGAAGATACCACTCCAGCTAGACCTGCAAAGGGGCACTTGGAAGTTGAGAGGCAGGGTTCAGACAAAGATTACAATCCACTTTTTTTAGCCAGTACGTTACGGTCCATATTGCATTTCATCAGCTAAGTTTCCCATGACTAGCCTGGTTTATTTGGCAAGATAGGAGTCTTTGATATACTTTGGACCTAAATTTGGTCCACCAAGTTAACCACGAGCAACCTTATTTGAGGGACTCAGAGGGGTAGCCATGTTAGTCTGGAACTTTAAAAACTTTTAAAAGGTCCTGTGGCACCTTAGAGGCTAACTATATATATGATATCATAAGCTTTCGTGGGCAAAACCCACTTCTTCAACTGAGATTTCAGGGAAGTGTCAATGAGCATTTGTTTACCAGACATTTCCAAAAGGCTTCACAATAAAATTAGACCACCTTAACACCAAATTATACCAATCATTTTCAAGCAAAGAAAACAGAAGGACTCATGTATACATGGGAAAAAATCAATAGGAAAGTTTAAAAGTACTATTTCTCTTATACAGAATCATTGCAAAACTTTGGGCTCAGAGACTTAGCTAGTACTTTGAGAAAAGCAGAACCTAATTCTTCTTTAAATGCTGTTGATAACATCTGTTTCCCTTAATAATATTTGAAGGGGAAAATTGAAATCATGTAACTTCCTGATTTAAGAACAAACTGTTAAAAACCTGAGAGAAAGGTAAACTGGGATTTCAAGACATTCATGGCTTAATTTTCACCTTTAACCCCTATTAGTTTCAAGAGTAATTGTGGATGTTCAGTAATTCCTTGAAAATGAAAGCTTTTCCTCTAATAATCATTTCCTCTTTTAGTTGTGTGTGTGGAGAACATCTTCAATTATAATATCCATATAGATATATTATTATTTCTATTATTATTATTATTACTACCACTATTATTAATCTAAATCAATAGCAGACTTGTCTTTGCCTTTGGTTGTGATTCGTTTGTCAAAGCCTACAGATTCTTGTCCCATCTTCAGATTTCCAGTAGGAAAAGGAACAGTTATCCCATTGTCTCCCATAAAAATAATGGGCTGTGAAAAGGTTTTTAAATTTGTACCTGCAGTGTTTTCTTAGTCTAGAATAAAGCTAGTATTAATGCTTGTCACTGGCATATGAAGAAACATCCATCATGCATGCATGAATAGTCATAACAAAGAAAAGCAGCCAATGGTGTTAATCAAAACAATTCAAAATTATGTCTCTGTGGCACAAAGAGACACAGTTAATCTCATTGGCTTAGTATAAAATGTAGTATTATTGATTATTTTTGTATCATTGTCCCATGTTATATATGTTAGTAGTATGTAAAGTAGAAAGAGAAGGTGGAGTTTAATACTCTTAATATTTTGTTTTTCTGAAGATTTCAGCTGTGGCCTGTGTCTGTTAGAAAATAAAGGTCTTCTATATATACTGACTGGAAAGTTTCTTCACATTTTTATTCAGGAAAAGTGTTGCCATCTGTTTTTTGATTATTGTTATGGAAGTCTGCAGTCTCATAGTTAAGTTTCAGTTTTTATTATATTAAATAAATATTGTGGTTTCAGACTGATATATTCATTTCACAACCACAAAGCATGTTGATATCATATGAGCTTTATACTTCACCTAGAACAGCTCCGCTCTGGAACAGCCGGGGTCCTGCACGGCAGATCTCATTCTTGTAATCTCTTGATAGTGCTTTTACTTACTATGAACACTCAAATCAATGCCCAAAACAAATTAAAAAGAGGGGGAAAGGATTGTCTTCGATCAATTGTGTGTTCTTTATTTTTCAAAGGCTTCTAACAATTAATTTGTTGGACGTTTTATTGCAATCTGGTGAACAATTTATCTTGTAGGGACATCTTGGGTGAAAGATATTATGGCGCAAACAAACAATGACATCTGTTCTTACACTATAAATCTGGTTCCAGAACCTGACTCTAACCCTCAGGGGGTTGGGATCTCTCAAAAGTAACATATCTGTTTGTCTGTTAGGGAATAGAGGCCTTCTATTTGTAATGCCTGGAAAGTTTCTTCACATTTTTTCTCAGGAAAATGTTGCCATCTGTTTTTTTATTATTTTTATGCATCCACTAGTCTGTAGTTCCATAGTTAAGGTTGAGTTTCTATTATATATTTATTTCACACATGCACAAAAATCCTATCGTGAAAGAACGATGTTTACCGCACGAAGCACTCAAAACTTCAGAAAAAAAAGCAGTGTCAAAAAAAATATCCTTCCTCTGGAGGTCATAATGGGAAATGAACGATAAGCAGCTGACAATATCACACCTGCTTTTAATGCCTTTCTTTCTAGAGAAAATGACTGAATTCACAAGGCAAGGAACTGCATGAAATAGATCAACATAGTAGTTCAAGGCACTAGTAAGTGAGTCTGCATTGTATAAATAATTGTGTTTTGAAAGAATATACTGTCCTCTTAGTTTATGATTGTCATTTCCTTGGTGCCATTTCAACATGAATGAAGGGCAAGATTGTCAGACAAGTTTTGACCCTGCTAGATAAAAATACACTGATGACTGTTATAATACTAGAACTTTTGTACTGTAAAAATATTTTGACCATCAAGGACTTAAAAAAGCCTTCCTTTAGTCAATGGTGGCTTTGTAAAGAAAATGCTGGTGACTTGTTGCAGCTCAAACATAAAGGTAATTGTCCGCAAGACATTACGGCCAATCTAGCTACCCTTCTGGGACCTTGAGCACCCCATCTGAGGCCTGCCAAATATAATGATCATTTGCAATGTGAAATAAAGAAAACCAATGGAAGAATTATGGCACAGACCTATATTGGGAGGAAAATCTCTTGCACAGCAGATCTAATCCTGCTCCAACTGCAGTTAATGAGCATTTTGCCATTGATTTTTTGCTTCAGTGGGAGTAAAATAAGGCCCAATCTCAATATCCCAGTGCAATAAAGCATGTATTTTTTCAAAGATGCTACAATAACATAACTTTGATCATTTGGGGCTTAACTAATCTATGCGCCTCATAATTCACACTCAAATATTACAGTGTCTTGTCTGTTCTCAACAGACACCTAAAAGCAAGGAGCTAGAGTGAAGTTTCTTTTTACTGGGCCTTTAGTCCTTTCTCTTTACAAATATAAAGAGTTCAGTCTCACTCCCACTGGAGTTAATGACAAAACAACAAAATAACTGAAGAGAGTTGGCAGTTGTTCAAAGGGACATTATTAAGGACCCAAAAGCAAACTATTCCACTGTGTAGGAAAGATAGAAAGTATGGCAAGAGACCACCTTGGTTTAACCAACAGATCTTACATAATCTAAAAATCATAAAGGATGTTTAGAAGTACAACTAGAAAAAGGACAGGTTAAAACATTCTTAGAAAAGTTAGATGTGTCCTAGTCAACAGGACCTGAAGAAATGCATCCTAGAATACTCAAGAGAAGATATCTGAGTCTTTAGCTATCATTTCTGAAAAGTCATGGAAGTCAGGTGAGATTCCAGAAGGCTGGAAAAGGACATCTTAAAAAAGTGCCCATCTTAAAAAAGGGAAAGAAGAACAACCCAGGAAACTATAGACCAGTCAGTCTAACTTCTATGCCAGGTAAGTTAATGGAGCAAGTAATTAAGGAATTCATCTGAAAGATAATAAGGTGATAGGTAACAGCCAGCATGGATTTGCAAAGAACAAATCATATCAAACCAATCTTATAGCTTTCTTTGATAAGATAACAAGTCTTGTGGATAGGGGAAAGGTGGTGGACATAGTATACATAGACTTTAGTAAAGCATTTGATATGGTCTTACATGACCTTCTTATTAATAAATTAGGGAAATATAAACTAGATGGGGTTATTATAAGAGGGGGGTGCATAATTGGCTGGACAACCATTTTCAGAGAGTACAGCCTCTCCCTGAATTACGAACAAGTTATGGACCAAACACTTGGCCGTAACTCGATCTGTTTGTAACTCAGACGCCATTGAGTTACATAGAGACCACACTGTTCGTAAGCGCGGGTCGTGTTAGTAACTCGGGGACCGCCTTTATGATTGCTCCATGGGAGCTTTGGTCGTAAATGCGAATGTTTGTAACTCGACCGTTTGCAACTCGGGGACCGGCTGTAGTTATTAATGGTTCACAATCATGCTAGAAGGGCATAACAAGTTGGGTTCTGCAGGGGTCTGTTTTTGGACTGGTTCTGTTCAATATCTTCATCAATGATTTAGATGATGACATAGAGAGTATGAAGGTGGTTAAACACCGGAATACATTGTCTAGGGGAATCTCCATCTCTGGAGATATTTCAGAACAGGTTGGATAGACATCTATCTGGGATAGATGTGAGGACAGGGGACTGGCCTTGATGATCTCTCGAGGTCCCTTCCAGTTCTAATATACTATGATAAAATGCCCATTTCTATAAATAGGAGCAGCAAGCCCATGAAAATACAGCATGGTTACATGTCTGCCATTTATCATTCACGTTTAAAATTAAAACTATATTGCACTTGACAAAAACAAATACCTCCCCTAAAGCCTGACTGTGTTTATTAGCAATCAGATAGTGGTCAATCCATGTGAGAATGTTAAAGGGATTATGGGGATGGTGCCTTCATCCTCCTCATATACTTATGTAAAGGTCTAGTAGCTATGACTTCTATAAGCACATGGGATGAGCATGGATAGATTAACAACAACCACTAGCCTCAAGAAAATTGATAGAGTGCAGTGGAGTCATGACACTGCCACATGTTGTTTACAGGACAGATGGCCAGATGTAATATAAGAACAGCCATATTAGGTCAGACCAAAAGTCTATGTAGTCCAGTATCAGGTCTTCTGACAGTGGCCAATGTTTGGTGCCTTGGAGGGAATGAACCAAACAGGAAATCAAAGTGATCCATCTGCCTATCCTGACTAATATCTATTGACTTTATCTAGTTCTTTTTGAACCTAGTAATAGTCTTGACCTTCACAACATTTCCTGGCAAGGAGCTTCACCGGTTGACTGTGCTTTGTATAAAAAAGAATGTACCCTTTGTTTATTTTAAAACTGATTCCTATTAATTTAATTTGGTGCCTCTTAGTTCCTGTGTTATGAGAAGGATTTAATAATATTTTGTTATTTATTTTTTCAGAAGAACCCGTACTCCTCATTTTTTCATGAATACGGGTTCTTTCGAAAAAGGTTTTTTTTTTCCGAAAGAACCCCATCAAGACTGCGGTTTCTTTTTCGAAAAACCTTTTTTTGAAAAAGCGCACTCACGCAATTATGCAAACGAAGCGTGAGATTTGTAAATCCACGCTTCATTTACATTTTCGATTGGGCTCATTTACATTCCTCTTTCGGCAGAGGAATGTAGTTTAGTTGTGCCTCTAGAGAGCCCACCTGAGTTCAGATAGGCAAGATTCCCCTCAAACTCATCAGATTCCCTCTGACTGAGCAACTCTTTCCTACTTCATGCCAACATTTCCTTCTTTATGCAAATATTTTGACTGAATTTATGTGAAAATAATCCAAGACCCCAAATAAATCACTTCCTGCCCTTTTATAACCTGGTCCCTTTACCAGGTGACATTTGGATTACCATTTTCAGATGATCCAAGACCAATACCGGGTGACTTCAGTGCCTGGCAATGGTCCTCCGAACAACAAATTTTACTTGGTGGTAACCAGCCTATTGTTGATGATGTTTGTATTTGAATAGATGACCACCCAAATTTAACACAACTCTATTATAAAAACTGAATTTTAATATAACATGGAGTTGAAGGGACATCAAAGATAGCAAAATGGAGTTTCAAGTTTGGTAAAGTGATCAATAATTAATATCAAACAGAATTTTAAAAAAGTTGTATTCACAGACCTCCCATATCATTATAATGCCACAGAAGCTAATGGATCCCTATAGTTTTCCTATTTTCACTAAGTTAAGGTATTGTGGAAGATTAGGGAACCAAAATTATGTTTTGCCTAGTATAGTTCCCCTCTTCTCCATATGGCAGTGCCTCTACATACTATCTAATGGGATGTTACATTAAGCATGGAGTGAATGTCAGACACAATCAGACCTTGTTAGACAGTGCTGAGATTGTCTGAAAGATTTTAGTAGCAGTCAGCTTTAAAATGGATATGCACTTCTGATAATGATCTAATATTTATACAGTGATTTTCATCCAGAAAGATACCAACGTGCTTTAAAAGAGCTCAGAAATTCAATAGAAGGAACATTTCACCAGTGAAAATGCAGCTAAATATTGTGGCCCATCCTCATTTGTGGAGGGTGGGTCTGAAGACATAAAGCACAACAGCCATAACACACACGACTACTGTTAGTATGATGAATGATCTTTCTCACCATGTGTGATCATCTTGACTCCAACTGTGTCATAGATTGGTGTCACAGAGTCACTGCTCAAAGGGTCATGTCAGAAGTCTCTAAAGGGGAAAATTCTCTCTTCATGGGATTCCGTAGGGCAGAATTTGAAACACACTATTTGGCTTCCATTAAAACGACTTCTTATCTCAGAGAGGAATATTTCAAAGAAAAGTTGTTATATATCAATAGAAGGGCCACATTAAAGCAAAAAGCCTAATTGAAGGGAAAATGAACTAATTATTACTGTGAATTCCCCTAAAAATTAGGTGTTACACAATTTAGACATCCAGCTGTCAGTTTGTCCATGTAAGTACTACATGTGAGTACAAACCTCTAATATCTGCACACACGAACATAGATAAGCAACTGTGCATGTATTTTTGTGTGGAAAAGTAAACTCCTATTTAAAATTATTTGGCCCCCAATTATCTTCATATTAGGTCTTAAATATATGTTCAGAAATACATAGAAGGCATGAAACACAAAGCCATTTTGAATAAATCCTTCTCCATTGTATGCAATTCAAGAGATAATGCCTTTTTCCCCCTCTTTTCAGTTTTATTTTCTACTTCATGCACATCTTTTAACTGAATTTATTAGATAAACCAATAGATGTCTCTCAAACTGAATTTTACCTGATTAAAAATAATCTAACCTGTAAGTATAAAACTTTAAATATGAGCATAATAATAAAGTACTAAGTGACAAGCAGAATTTATATACATGACAGCCATTAAGCTATTCATACTTATCTAGTCAAACCACTACTAGTCTACTAGTTTATTAGAGTGATATTCTGAAATCATCAGAGAGAGGGGAAAAAAAGAGAGCAAGAGAGACAAGAAATGAAACCTTTTATGAATCCTGACGCTGTCATTAATTTTAAATAGCTTTTCTACTTTTCTCAAAAAGCCTTACAGGAGTAAAAACAATTTTGCAAGTGATTTTAACAACGTATGTTGCATGGCACATAAAAAAGGGAAAGAGAGAGAGTTAGGGCAAAATTCTGCTCTCATATTAATACAGTGGAAAGTGAGTCTGATTTTCTGTATTCTTTAAAGACACCAATATCGCAGTAAGTAAAATTCTGGCTTTGGACATCAACACGCAAATGCTTCTGGGCCCATGGCAGTTGTACAGTGATATCCATGGACACAGTTTGGCCTACTGACATTAAAGCATATTGGGACTGCAAAAAAAAAAAA
>JANRFK010001785.1:27476904-27495796 GCA_030068395.1 Apalone spinifera
TTATGTTCCTTTCTATTTACCTCACTAGGATTGGATTTCCACTTTTTAAAAGATACCTTTTTATCTCGCACTGCTTCTTTTACATGGTTGTTAAGCCATGGTGGCTCTTTTTTAGGTCTCTTATTAAGTTTTTTTAATTTGGGGTATACATTTAAGTTGGGCCTCAATTATGGTGTCTTTGAAAAGTGTCCATGCAGGTTGCAGGAATTTTACTTTAGTAACTCTACCTTTCAATTTCTGTTTAAGTAACCTCATTTTTGCGTAATTCCCCCCTTTTGAAATTAAATACCAGACTGCTGAGGTGTTCTTCCCACCACAGGAAAGTTAAATATTATTATATTATCATCACTATTCCCAAGCGGTCCTGTAATAGTTACCTCCTGGACTAGATCCTGTGCTCCATTCAGGACTAAATCGAGAATTGCCTCTCCCCTTGTGGGTTCCTGTACCAGCTGCTCCAAGAAGCAGTCATTTAAGGCATCGAGAAATTTTATCTCTGCATCTCATCCTGAGGTGACATGTACCCAGTCAATATGGGGATAATTGAAATCCCCCATTATTATTGAGTTTTTTATTTTGATAGACTCTCTAGTCTCCCTTAGCATTTCAACGTCACTATTACTGTCCTGGTCAGGTGGTCAATAATATATCCCTACTGTTATATTATTAGAGCATGGAATTACTATCCATAGTGATTCTATGGAACATGTTGGTTCTTTTAAGATTTTTACTTCATTTGATTCTACATTATCTTTCACATATAGTGCCACTCCACCACCCGCACGAACTATTCTGTCCTTCCGATATATTTTATATCCCAATATGATTGTGTCCCACTGATTGTCCTCATTCCACAAGGTTTCTGTGATGCCTATTATGTCAATATCCTCCTTTAATATGAGGTACTCAAGCTCACCCATCTTATTATTTAGACTTCTAGCATTTTTGTACAAACACTTTAAAAAATTGCCACTGTTTATTTGTCTGCCCTTGCCTGATGTATTAGATCTGCACTAATCGGCTTTCCCCCATCTCTTAGTTTAAAAACTGCTCTACGACCTTTTTAATGTTTAGTGCCAGCAGTCTGGATCCACCTTCATGGACATCCAGCTTCATGGACTTTTAATTCACACTGCAAAAGTAAACTTTTCTCTTGCACTTTTTCAGTAGAAGCAGTTGATATGGATGGCATAGTTAAAAGTGGGTTGTTATCATCCTAATCTTAGACATGAATTATTCGAGGTATTGTAGGAGGAATAACAGGTAGTTTGAATTAGGGGCTTTAATTTGAACTACCAGCTCCCTGCCGCATGTAGCCACGGGCAGTTAGTCCGGAATAGTGAAATTTGAAAATGGCGACCGGACCGGACTTCATTTAAATCCCGGGCTTCATTTGCAACTTCGAATGCCTACATTAGCCTCCTAGTTCAAATTAGAGGGCTAGTGTAGACATACCCACTGTGACAGCAGTGGCACCCAGAGCCAGAGTGCCAGGTGGCATGCTCCATATGGTGCTGTGGGCTGGCTTTCATAGCCACTCCTTCCACCTGAGGTACCACCCCAACCTAGAGTGTGGAGCTGCTAGGGTTGCCAGGTGTTTAGTATCCGTGGCCTCTGTCCGGTTAAAAAAAAAGAAAAGAAAATACTGTTTTTCTCAGACAGAAGCTCACGTTGGACATTCCTCCCCTGCTGCATCTGGCAGGGGTGGGGGTGGGAGAGCAGGGAGTGTGGAGTGCTGGGATTTAAAGGAGCAGTGACCCTTTTTTTGTTTTTTTTTGGGGGGGGCGGGTTGATCAACAAGTTTGGTGCCTTTGCTCAACCATTTTTTTCCCTGCCATATTCGGTATTTTTTGTGAAAGTATCTGGCAACCCTAGGAGCTGCCCTCCCCTCCCATCTTGCCCTATGTCTACACAAGGATGATCCAAAAAGCAGAATACCTTCTCCAGGAAAATTGGGGGCCTTAGCATACACCAACTTTCAACACATGACATCTTAGTAACATCAGCCCAGGTAGCAGAATGAAGACATCTGATGTAAAAGGGACCCTTTTCATTTCAGCAGTGACTCATTAGCCCTTTGGACTTCTCAAACAAAGCTTTGTTTTGATGTATCAAGGCCTAGAACCATGAGTACAAAAAACCAAATGTAGGTTATTATGTTGAGCCAGCTGCCAACACATACAACTTATGACAATGCACACATTTGTTTATGGGACACTGGTCTTAAACGTCTGCTGTTCGTTGCTAATTACAGACACAGCAGTCGCTATGCATCAGCCTCACCTCTGACAAGAAGAGACTGCTCCATAAGAGGGACAGCAGAAAATTAGATCTTCATTTAGGCACCCACCCACCAAATCCAGGGAAATGGGGATAAGAGCAATACATTCATTTCCGGGAAGTGCCAAAGGAGATCAGGACAAAAGAAATAAAGTGCCAGCTCAAGTGCTTACTAGTCATGTCATTGTAAAAACAGAGAAAGGACTCTAAAGATCAAATCCCCACCTGGTGTAAATCAATAAAAATCTCTGAAATGGATCTAAGCCTATTTCTATGAGCCAAGGATCTGACCCTAAGACATTTAAAGGGATTTTATTTTAAAAAGCCTGCTGTGGAGTATGGAATAATTCCTGTCCAATATGAACATATAAATAGGATTTGTAGAAATTAATAACTATATAATATATTTTAAAGTTGTGTGATTTCTGACAACTTGGTCTATTTGTTTTACATTCATGGCTTGCATGTTTGGAACCAACCCATATCGTATAACTGTGTTTCTTCACAAGCACCAGTAGGTGTCTCTCCTGTGTACTTTCCAATGTGCACAAAGCTTTCTGTTTCCCTGGTCTGACTGTACATATCTTCCTGCAACTGTTAAGCTCTTGAAGGCACACATACGATCCCATGATTAATTCAGTATCTTCCTTTTTTCCCCAGGGTGCTTTTTGTGGTTGTTTAGTGCACTAACTTGTAGCAGTTTGACAGCATTCAAGTTTAATCTCAGCACCACCAGTAAGGCTAACATTTCAATTCTATGTACTGGTACAATTTGTTCACAATTCCAAAGGGCAGCACAAAGGAAAGTAATTTTGCCTGATAATAAGATAAGTATACATTGAATCGAGGAAGGAAAAGCAAAATAAAGCCAGATTATCTCGCAAAGGCAGTGGCTAGTCCCTAATGCTAATTTAAGCTTCCATCAATAGGCAGCTGCCACAACATTACACTTCAGTATTGATTCCAAGTGAACATAGCAAGTGATATTCTGAATCACCCAAAGGATATGCACAGCCGGTATCAGGAAGGGTCATGCTAAGCATTCAAACTCTCCCCCTATCCACAGCAAATGCAATATAAAGGAGCCAAACAGTCACAGAAAGATAAAATAACCATCTTAACTACCTATAAACAACATGCAAGCCCTGGCTACATATACAGGCTCTGGTGCCTTCTGAAACAAGTGTGGGCTACTGGATGGCTCACAAACTATTTAAAGGGATGTTATCCAGTTTCTGTGCCCAATACATATGGACCTTGAAACATTTTTTTCCCTAAGTTCTGTCAGCCATATTTAAGTCCATGGGCAAGATACTAATATAGCAATTATCTCACAAGTTTTTATTTTTATTTAAGCACCTAGGGAAGGAATATGGCAATGATATTTTTCTATGATTGAGAACAACACAGAAGTCCCACAACAACACACAAGAGGAATCATTGCATAGGACCGAATATTCAAGAGATATCAGGGACAGATTGTGACCTGCTCATCAGCCATATTCAGGGACCGATTTTCAGGGACCGATTTTCAAAGAAAACCAACTGGCCTCTTTAGGCATGTATGTTATGGCTAGATATTTAAATATTTTCAGAATCTACCTGCTACCTTTTGTGACATGGCCAGTTTCTAAAGATTAAGTCAGTACTCACTGTACCGAACTCTTGAAAATCTGAGCTTACGTGGGAGCTGAGCATTTTTGAAAATCCAGCCCAAAGTCTTTTGCCTCCTGGCTACAAATCTTTTCATTGTCTCAGTCCTTGGAGGAATCAGGAGAATTACAATGAATTTTTAAAGTTGTTAAACTTCAGTGAAAAGTGTTTCGTTAAGTGGATACATAAAGTAGATTAACTCAGGCAACACAATGGTTGTTGTTGCTACCAGAGGCACATTCCAACTTTAAATATTGATTATCAAAGAATGATGAAAGCCCAGGCTAACTGAAGTCTCAATAACAAAGCAAATGAATTACTGATCGTAACACTGCAACTTAATTTCGACTTGAGAAATAATAGAAAAAATAAGTAAGCCTCATAATACACATCACCAGTAAAACTAAAACAGAAAACACAATTGAATAGAAATGCCCCGTGATTACTGATCATTAGAGTCTAGCAGCGCTCAGCCATTCCAGCAATTGCTGTAGACATTTTTGTGATGATAACAAGACCTGGTGCTGAACATTTTACTCCTATGGGTATTATTGGCATTCACAGAATCAGAGAATTGTAGAAAGCTCGAGAGCTTTCTTAGTCCAACCCCCTGCATTCTAGCTCAACTGAACTGATAGTGTTCTAAACTTTCTGAATCTCTACAGCCTGAATCTCCATAGTGCAGCTGGTCAAAAAATATATGGGAAGAGATGGAGCAGCAATATAAATCCTTGATTACTCTCCCAACCCACATACTTCCTCCATGTCTCACACTTCTGGAGATGTTTGTGCAGTAGTGCTGGAACAATTTTCAGGAGAGTGCTGAGCTGTGCCTTCCCCCTCACCTTACTCTGTCTGCACTCCTTACTGCCCCAGGCTGGGGCCACAGCTGAGAGCAAGAGTGTGAGGATGATTTTGTAGGAGCTCCACCAGAAGCTAAGCCTGGGATCGGCCTCACACAAAATTTCCCATCATGCATTTTGCCATGAAGAAGACTGGAAGTGGAGATCTAGCACTGACTCCAACTCAGAGGTCTCTCCAATAACAGGCCTGCCAGTTGGGGGAGAGGGGAGGACAAAAGGGGTAGCTGTTGGTAGGACCTGGTGATTTAAAGGGTGGCAGTGGCAAGCGGCCAGAGCCTTGGGATCTTTAAATCACTGCCAGAGCATTGCATGGTGTGCTGCAGGCAGTATTAAGGGAGTATGGTGCAGCGTGCTCCAGGTGGCACTGAGGGCTAGCTGTCCCTTCCCCTTCTGTCCAAGAACCTATCCCTTTCCAGGAACACAGAGCTGGGGGGGTCTTTACCTTGCGGGGCTCAGCAAGGCTGTCAGCCCCTCATCCTGTAATCATGCCATACTAGGGCTAAACATAGAAACATAAAAAGGAAAGGATGATTAGGTACGGCAACATGTCTCTGGAGAACAGGCAAGAGAGATGGGAAGGAAGAGGTGCCATTAGGATCTCCTCTGAGTTCAGACAGGCAGGGAGGAAATGAGGTAACAGTGTGATGTAGATGGAACTGTGTGGTATCTCTGAAGCCAGGTTGTGTTACAGAGGGTACCACAACTCAGGTGGGAGAGGGAAGGAAGCAGTGATAGGAGACCCTGCAGTATAGGAGGAAGGTAAGGGAATGGAGGTCATCCCAGGGAAAGGAAGGGAAAGAAGAAAAAATGATGGAGCAGGGAGTCAGAGAAATTATGCTAGGAGGAGAATAGGAAGGATCTGGAATGGTTCTCAGTCTTAGCACTTATTTTGCCCCATTGCCACAGTTACTATCCACCTGGCAACCACTGTTTAAAAAATATAAGTAAAAAAAATAAAACCCACTCTCCACCAGTGACACGTCAGACCAGTTCAAGGCTGCATGCATGATACTTCAGTCAAGCATATGCAATTCGGTTCCATACAAAAGTAACTGGATGAAATTTGTTGGCTTGTGTTGTACAGGAAGTCAGATTACATGATCAAATGACCTGTCCTGTCCTTAAATCAATTAATCTAAATCCAAACATGACTTCTCAGGCCAATGGTTGCCACGGGCCAAACTCAAAGTACACCTAACCAGGCAAAGTTTAGCTTGAGATCGGAATCTGAAGCAGAATCCATAGAAGAGCCCATTTCAGATAAAATTGCTGGCTTCACAAGGAAAACTGGGGTGTCCCACTGGTTCATTCAGCTTCAGCTGAATTGCCTTGTAACGAAGGAGCTCTCTTCTGGGATAACTCTAGAGCCAATAAGGAGCACCAATTCTCTTCTGCCCCTCCCTTCCCTGACACCACTTCTTCCTTTCCCATTCATCTCACTTCTTCACTGCTATTTGCAAGTTTCTAAGAGCCACTGCTAGTGTTTCTTACCTCTTCAGCCTGGTCACTGCTGTTCTGCTTCCTTTCTACTTGCAAAAACCATTCCCTCCCCTCTCAGTCAGGAACCTCTCAGCACTTTCTGCAGAGAGGCTGTTTCTGAGAGTCAGCTCAGCAGGGGAAAGCCAGGCTGATGGCAGCAGAAGGAAGGATGAACTGTCAGGGGCAATTTTAAGCTGAGCAATGCCTGGCAAGAGAGAAGCAGATACATACGGAAGTCCAGTTTGTACTCCATTTCCAAGGGAAAGCTGGCAACCAGCCTCAATGAAAAAACAAAGAACTGTGCTGGTTAAACACCAGCTGGATGCCAAAACAAGGAGGGGCATCTGCTCCTCCTTGCCTCCCTTCCCTTTCCCAGGGTGAATTTACATTTCAGCTGCTTCCCTTAATCTTCATGCACAGCTAGGAATCTAAACAACAACTGAAAGCAAAAACATGTAGGCAAATGAGAAGCACTCTTCAAGTCCTTAATTTCCCTCCCCCCTACCCTGAAAAAAAGGGGAAGATAGTGTCATCTTCCTAAGTCATAGATTCACCAGCTCTCCTACGGTACCTGCAGCGATGGAGACAATGCAGATTAACTATACTTATAAATTGAATCTCTTGCATAGGTAACATTTCTGATGTATGTCTCTAATCTTCAAAAGCCAAACTGCAGGGAAGGAGACAAAGTATATATTGGAGGAAGTCATAACAGATGTGTTCACTTCTAAAAAAGAATGTACAACATGTGCTGAGAAATAAAAGCAACATTTGGCGACATAAAATATCTTGGCATCTGTGTTAGATTTGTAACCGCGATAAAATATTGATATGGCTGATTAAGCTGAAATTCTGTGTTCCTCTGTCTCTGCATGAGTATGCCTTGAAAGAGGGGCTCCTCTTAATTCCAAGGGATTGTATTTGTTTAAGATATTTTAAAGCATTTTTGTATCACTTTGCCTGATGAAGCAGACACAAAGATAAGAACTGTACTGTACATCACAGGCTACATCCTGGTTGACTCATTTCATTCAAAACATATTCATCATTCTTATCCTCATTCTTAATTAATTCTAGTTTTTAAATTGGTAAAAATAGGGGTGTGTGCCTAGGTTATTCTTAATTATCAAAACACAATATTTCTTTTTATATTCAAAATTGGTGCCATCTGTGAAACACAGATCCCAGTCTAGGTTTGGATTACAAATGTCTCTAAAGTCCAGAAGTAAAATCTGATACGCACATGCATTGAAAATATACTTATTGTAGATGTATATCAGAGGACTGAATTTAGTTGCAAAAGTTTTGGTTCACACTCATCTCAGAACTGAAGTTCAGCCTATTCTTTTGGGCACAAAAAAATGTGGGTGGAAATTCACTGGGCTCTTCTATGGCATTTAATTACTTCTGCTCCTAGTCAGAAGCAGAGCTGGCATACAAAAATGAAAAATAATGTGCATTCCCATGCTCAGCATTTACCATTGTATACAGATCTGTCTTCCTTTCAACTGACTACCTCATCCCCATGGTCTTAATCTTCATTTCAGAGCCAGCTTGATTATTTCTCAGTCTACTGGCAAACCAATTTTAGACACTTCCCTCCTATTCTCCCCACTTCCTCTATTTAAGCAACCAATTCCAGTCCTTCTATAAACCACCATTGTATTTTAGGGTTGGGTGAGGTAGGATTTTGGAAAGAGCCTGGGAGATAATTACATAGGATATTCTTCAAACGTTGCTTTTTTCTATATAAAACTGTATAAACATTTTATATATAAAACTGTGCGCTTTGCAAGGAGTAGAGAATTAGGTTCCCACAGCCTTCTCATGATTTTGAGTACCCTGCCTGTTTGTTATTCTCGGTTCCAGTGATCGGTTTTTATGACAGTATACCATTTTCTTCCTCCCCCAGGGATTTTTTTTTTCCTTTTATTTCTTTATTTTTCCAGCTTCCAGTTACAGGATGTTCTACTCACCTCAGGAGTGCCTTCTTCTGGCTGAGTCTATGAATTACCTCATAGTAATGATTGATGCCTCTTCTGGCAGTTGCTTGCCCTACTTCTCTTGCAGTCTCACTCTCTCGGGACTTGGTTGTTACTGCTTCATGACTTGGCCTTCCAGTTAGATCACTGTAGTCCTCCCCATCTGCAGAGGTAAGCAGGGCATGTATCTGGGTCTCTCAGGCAATCTGCCCTGTCATAGCCCTTTAATGATACCATTTTACCAATGGTTAGTAGGGGAGCCCATGCTGGGCTTCACCTTAGTGACCTACAACAAGCAGTCACAATATGCATAGTCCTAAACCTTATTGTTGCATCCATTAGCTACTTCCTACCTTGCCTTCTCTCAGCCTGATGAGACTACAGCCTCTCTCTGCATCCTCTCTCTGCATCCTCTTCTTTCTACTGCATCCTCTTCTTTCTACTTCTCTTCTTTCTTTGAAGAGAGGTTAAAATGACTGGGATTTTTCAGTTTAGAAAAGAGGAGACTGAGGAGGGATCTGATAGAGGTATATAAAATCATGAGCAATGTGGAGAGGGCGAATAAAGAAAAGTTATTTATTAGTTCCCATGATAAAAGAACTAGAGGACACCAAATGGGTAGTAGGTTTAAAACTAATAAAAGAAAGTTCTTCTTCACACAGCGTGTAGTCAACCTGTGGAACTCCTTGCCAGAGGAGGCTGTGAAGGCTAGGACTATAACAGAGTAAAGAGAAGCTAGATAATTTCATGGAGCTTAGGTCCATAAAAGGCTATTAGCCAGGGGATAGAAATGGTGTCCCTGGCCTCTACTTGTCAAAGGCTGGAGAAGGATGGCAGGAGACAAATCGCTTGTTCGTTGTCTTTGGTCTACCCTCTTTGGGGAACCTGGTGCTGGCAACTGTTGGCAGACAGGCTACTGGGCTAGATGGACCTTTGGTCTGACCCAGTATGGCCGTTCTTATGTACTCTCAGCTCCTAGGCTTTAAATAGGTTGCTCCTATTCCTGTCCAGCTGAGCTTTATCATTAATTAGTCCTCCTTGCTCCCTGGCTCATCCTCCAGGTACAGTCTAGGTGGTTAATTGGTCCACCCAGCTACCTTAGTCTCTTATGTGGTATGGACACTCCATCACACTTCCCAAATCAGAGAAGACCTGGTCCATGGATTTTGCTGGGCCAAAAAGCTTATTGTGCTGTGTTTATGTTGCGTACCTATGTACAATACTTCACAACATGTGTGTGAAAGGATTTTTTGCTATTCTAGCCACATATCTACCCACACACTGTCTCATTAGAAAAAAAAAGAGAGGAAACTATTAGCAACCTGGGGCAAACATGTAGAACTTATAATGCAACCCTACAGTCACCCTTGGAAACAAGTCAAAAGTTAAGATGGAATTGGTAGCTAGCACTGTGACTAGAAACATTACTTGCAGTGGCAACCTAAATGTAACATAATTCCTGTAATATACACAGTTAGTACCAAGTCCAATTTAAAGTTTCCTGCCTTGCTGTCAGACAAAGCCATGCTGTTATTGTAATGAGTCCACTGGTTTGTGGTTCTAGTTTTTATTTTTGTGCTCAAGATGAGCCTGTTAGTTGCTTTAAGATCTTTGAAAGATGTGTTAACAGCCCCCATGAAGAGCTGAACAGTGGGAAACAGGAGGGAAAGCAAGAATGAATAAGTGATGTCACCCCAAGATGACCATGCCTTCTGCTATTGTCCTGTACATATTGATTCTATTCCAGATACTACCTACAAAAACATAGATGAGAATTTTAAAATATTGAGCCATCATAGAAATGACCCAAATCTTTAATTCAAAGACTAAGTTCTACAAAACAGAACAGCCTTGAATACCTAGAGAAAAGGGACAAACAATTTATCACTCTTCACTTGCCCACTGCCAAAGAATTGCCCCTGTAAATTGGTACTAGAAGAGTTTAGGAAATAGTTTATTCTTTCTTCAGAATCCATGCCCCATGTGATGAGTGTGCTGGATGCCATCCGGATATTGCTGGCAAATAGTTGGTCGGACACTGCTGGGTTGAAAGAAATTCTTCCTGGCTCAAAATGTTCAAAGTTTCAAGTAACTCATATAACTGATTTGCCAGCAAATTATTCACGATTCATTTCATTTACTCAGAAAAGTGGTTTAATGGCTAAACTTTTACATTATTAGGAGAATGATGCTAGATGTTTTTATAGCATCTTTATCTCAGTGTTTCCCTAGTACAGCTATATATACACCCTTTTATGCTTATATACACATCAAACTTAATTATTGTACCCACAAGGAGAACGTAATCGCTTATACTCTGGATATCAGTATGCATTTTAACAGACCATACATCATTTCTCACTTATGCTAAGGAGCTGATTCAAAACCCGGTGAGTTCACGGCTTTGAATCAAGAGCTTTTCCATTTACTTTATTGGACTTTGGATCAGGCCCTAATCCCACTTTAGAGAACATCAGAAATATAAAAAAGCCAGCAACCAGGGAACAGGATTCTTTTAAAACATGTTCTTTAAGAACAGTAAATAATCTGTTAATACCTGAATAGAAAATTAATATATATTAATAATGATAAAATAAAAAGAATAAAAAGGAAAAGTAATGTGAGTTCATTCTTCATTAAATATCACCACTGACCAAAAGGCTTTGTTCTTCCTTCTGCAGAAGCTGAAATGGCACTCTCTGATTCATGCACAGCACAAACAACTCCAGTCAATATAAGACTATGTTAATATGAATAACAATGACAATCATGATATTAAAGTGAAAGGCAAAAGTGTGACTTAAAGCTGGACAGAAGAACAATATGTCTGGGAAAATATAGCTAAGGGACTGAAAATCTGACAGCAATCTATGGCCTCTGTTCAGGAGGTCAGCCTCGAATATTAGCATGGATCCTTCTGGCCTACAAATTTATTTTGTGAAGGTGCAAGAAATAGAAGCCTCCACTGCAAAGTGTAATTACGTTATAGACTTACACATTGGTTGAAAAGAAAGCAACAGTGATTCTCTAAGAAAAAGACACAGCAGTTGCCCTAATAGGCACACAAGAAATAGATGCTTAACAAGTGCCGGAGATGCAAGTCTACATGCCCCCATGGCAACAAACACACATTGTGCTTTGGGGGCCTTTACTGCTATGCATGTCCAGTTCTTTATCTCATCGCTCAGAAGCTCCTGATTGTGATAACACTGTTTATATTAGGAGTGTCTTAGCAAAAGACAATTTAGAATAATTAAACTATACTATGCCATTAGGTAACAGACATGTAGTGCTTAGGCTCCATGGGTGTGTGCCTATCCATGAAGTAGAGCATATAAATGTTGTCTATGAAAATAACATTAGAGAGGCAATGTGGTCTAGCGGACAGGGTACTAGACTTACAGCCATTATATTCTGCTCCTATCCCCAGGACTGCCACTAGTCTCCTTGGTGCCCTTCAAGAAGTCAATTTATCTGTATCTGCTTCAGTTCTCTGGGGATAATGGTAAATCCCTCTTTTGCAAAGCATTTGAAATCCATAGAAGAAAGGTACTATGTAAGAGCTAGGTTTTAGCAGTAGCATTTCTCCCAAAGGGCACATTTGTTATTTAGTTGTATTTAACAGAGTTACACTACAGTTAATTGGCATAAAGTGGTGTATGTAACACTCAAGCTACCAAAATGAACTAAATAATAAAATCAACCAGCTATATTTACTTTCTCAATGAACAATACTAAGGTGTGCAGGCCTTAACATGGCTCCTTCAGTATTTTGTACTTGCCTCCTTTTAATGTTGCCTCGCCTGCAGACACTGCCCCCACAGCTCCCACTGCCCACGGTTCCCAGCCAATGGGAGCTGTGAGGGCAGCACTCCCAAGCAAGGACATCATGCTGAGCTTCCTGGATTGCTGTGAGTTGACATTCACTGTTCCAGCTCCACAGAGGGAGCAGAGGGCTCAAGGCTTTCTGAGACTTGATATTGGCCAGATGAAACTAAAAAGGGAGCTAGAGCCTACCCACAGGCCAGAGGTTACCCACTCCTATTTTACATCTCTGTTTGGAACAGATTGCGGGGTCTGTTCCAAACACATCTGGACCTTTTTGCACACTCAAGCTATTACCAATACCTCCCTGTGTGTTGCAGCACTGTAAAGAATACAGTAATTATAATTGTATGATGTTATAAATGGACTATAACTTTCCTAAATGAGAACAGGGTGATTGGGAGAGGACACATCATGTAGATAGCAAGCCGATTAGGAAAAGGGGCTGGAAACAGATTGGCTGCTGGCATGGGACTTGAACCCACAACACCATGCTCCCCAGGCAAGTGCCCTATCCCATAGGCCACGTGGGAACCAACCCTGCCACTTTACTTACCTCAGCTAAGTTTTGAGAAGCAAGAAGATGCAGCAAATTGGAGGAGGACAAAAGATGCTCCCATTCTAATGCATTGTGATGTAGCCAGGACAGAAAGTGCTAATGAAGGCCCAAATAAGGGGCAACATAAAGCAGCTGGCAAGGGATAATTGGCTTGCAGGTGGAACCAGCAGGTAAAGCAGCTGTAAGCCAGGGAGCAAAGGACATTGACTCCCCTCACCACTTCCTCTCCCTTGACACACATACACATCAAATATCCCCAGCCCTAGTTCTGCTGCCAGAACAAGAATGGACCTCTCATCCTCTGCCTCTTTATGTTCATCCAGCCCAGGTATCCTTGCTCCCTGCCAAGCCAGGATTCATTATGATCACGGAGCTGCAGCCTCTAAGAGTTGGTCAAGGGTAGGCAAACATTTTCTGGCAACCTTTTTTTGGACAATATTAGGTTTTCAACTAACTGAAAATTTCCAGTGAAATTTTGCTTGCTGACTGTCATTTTGAAAACCTTGCAGGTTTGGGCCCAAACCTTCCAAATCTCCAACGGATTTGAGCTGAAAATTTGAAAAACAAAGTTTGGTTTTCAGTTTATTGGTGGAATTAAGTTGAAATTTTCTGTTGAACATTTTGACAAATAGAAAAAAAAAGCTTTAATTTTCAACAAAATGTGCCATGAGAGAAATATAAAAACATTTTCTTATCTGCTGTAGAAATGACACTCCCTAATGGGAGAAGAGCACAAAACACCTCCAGCACAGTTACTAACTAGATGCAAATATTTATATATGACTTTGCCATTTGGTTACAGCAGTGGTCACTGACCAGTTGATGAGGATCTACTGGCAGATCTTGGCACCTCTGACAGGTGATCCTGGTCTGACCTCAATGTTGGCACTTCAGTTGCCCCTCAACCCACAGTCATGCTGTTCCTGCCCTCTGCCTTAGAGCTGCTCCCCTGAGCCTGCTGCTTGCTGGGCAGGATGTGGGAGGGAGGAAAGAGAGGGTGCTGATATCAGGGTGTCCCTCCTCCCCCACTTCTGTATCCTATCTCCACACAGATAGAAGGAGATGGAAGGAACTTGGCAAAGCAAATCTCTGTCATTCTCACACATTGTGTGTATCTCTCTCATTCTCACAAATACACACTGTCCTTCACTCTCATCTCCTGACCTAACACATATGTGGGTTGTTTTTGTTACTACTTTGAGTGCTTGAAAAATGGGTTATTTTTTATTTTTGACTGGTCTGTGCATTTCATAATTTCATTTCTCTCTCATACTTAAATTTAATTTTTTGAGTAGTGAGTTCTAAAATGCCTAACCTGTCAGGGTTGGAGTAATTATCCCTGTGGTAACTCCTGGAAGTGGCAGGCATGTCCCTGCAGCCCCTGAGAAAGGCAAAGCAGGGGGTCTCCACATGCTGTCCTTTCCTGCAGACACCACTCCTGCTGCTCCTATTGATCAATAATAGGGAACCGTGGCCAGTGGAAGCTCTGGGCTCAATGACTGTAGATGAGGGGCAGCACATGGCACAATGGAGCCATTGCAGTACATGGCAGCTGCTTTCAGGAGTGGTTCAGGGCCAGGGCAGGAGTAAGCCTGCCTTAACTCCACTGCTCCACCACCCAGAAGCCATCTCAGTTAAATGGTGCCCAGCCAAAGCCTGATTCCTGACCCCCTGTCCTAGCCCTGAACCTCCTCCTGCACCCAGATATGAGTCCCCCTGTACCCAAACTCCTTCCCAGAGCTTGCACCCTGAATCCCCTCCTGGACCCCAATCTCCTACCCTGGGGTAAGCTTGGAACCCCTCCAACACTCTAAACCCTTGGCCCAAGACCAGAGTCTGAATCCCTACCCCAGCCTAGTGAAAGAGAGTGAGGATGAGGAAGGAAGGGGGTGGAGTGAGCAGGGGGAGGCCATTTGTTTTGTTTGCACAAATATTTTATCTGTTCTCCATACTCTGTTCTCAAGGCTCTGTAGAATCACTAGGGGACTAATTTCCATAAAGAAGGATCCATCCAAAAATGTACGTTCAACCATCACACTTACAGAAGAGAGAATTGTTTGCGTACCAGGCCACTGTACATCCAAGTAGGTATTCGTATCCATATTTACCAAAACAATTAACAAAAACCCTTTGGCCATTCCACTGATGCTGCATAAAAGGGCAACATGGGCATATCCCTACAAAAATTAGCCGAGCCAATTTGACAAAGGTCAGATACAACAAACAGGTCCCACACATCAGTGAGCTATTTTTATTGCCCACAGTACAGCTGAGCATATGCAAACATAATTGTTTCCCTAACTTCTGTGCAAAGCAAAGACCTCCAAAGCATCACTGCATAAATGTCTTAACTCACACAGTTCATGCTAATGTAACTGATGCTGTCACTTCTTTTCTTCAGTACTTTTTTGCTCTTATGTCCTCGGCATGTTTTGTCGCTTCAGATTCTCAGTACCTGGGTCAAAGGGCTGACAAAGGATTTTTTGAATGCTGACATGAGATAAATAAACTTCCATTCCCCAGAGACAGAACTATTGGTGCAGAACATAATTAAACACTGACTATTTCTTTTCTTTGATGCAGTCTTAAAGGGGGTTAATACACACCAATGTCAAACAAAACCTAGACTACATGATTGGCCTGGTAAAATGTAAGAGAGGACAGAAGAGAATCCAGACTCAAGTAATGTTTGGGATTTTGTATACTTTGGGAATAATAACCACTTTAGATTTCTATCATGCCAAAATACATTTCTGCCTGCAGTTAAAGGAGCAGACAACTGGGAACACAGTTTCATCCTAATAAAATTACTACAGGGAGCACCTCCCTAAACCAATACTCTATGATCCAGCAACATCCATAGTCTGGCAGAATCATACATGTCAACAGAGCAGAGAGCCCTGGGACAGGAGTCCAGTGGCAGCAGGCTGGTGTCTAGCAGCCCGGGCCAGGTCTGGGAGTCCGTGGCAGCCCCAGAGGCAGCCTCAGCTGGGGAGTCAGCAGCTGAGGAGCTTGTGGCAGTGCGGCCAGGTAGCCAGGCTGTATAGCCCATAGCAGCTCTGCCCAGCGAGCAATAGGGCTGGGGAGCCCACAGCAGCCTGCGGCAGTCCTGGTTGGGGCTAGTGTTAGGAGGGCCAGGGGCTGTTGACTGTTCCTGATCACCTTTTTCTCCTCCAACTGTTTCAGAAGAGATTCCTTGAGGGCTTGCTCCATGATTTTTCCAGGGAGAGAGGTGAGGATAACCGGTCTGTTGTTCCCCAGATACTCCTTCTTCCCTTTTTTAAAGATGGGACCTATATTTGCCTTTTCCCAATCATCCAGGACTTCCCCTGATCACCACAAGTTTTCAGTGGCTCTGCAATCACATCAGCCAACTCTCTCAGCACCCTTGGATTCATTAGATCTGACCCGATGAACCTGTGCATGCCCTGCTTTTCTAAATAGTCCTTAACCTGACTGATGGGTAGAGGCAGAATAAGCCTCTCATTCTGTCTGGACTATGCAGATAGACTATTCTGACCTTCTTAAACACAGTTTCAATTTCTGTAGTGGATGCAATGTAACTGCATCTTCCATTATTCACCACAAATGGCATCTGTAGGTATTAAGACACAGACAGTGAAGTGGTAGAATGTGGCAGAGAAAAACACAATGTGGCAATTGAATAAACAAGGAAGTAACATAGTTTTCTATCAGTGTCTTACTTGGTAAGTTTCTAGGTTCAAACATAACAGATCTAACACTTCATTAGTTTTTGGAAAATGAGCTTAAAATTAAGCAAGATGAGACACCACCATCCTCCATATGAACATCCAATTTTGTTGGGTCAAAAATACAGTGAAAAGAGATTTCCCCTCACACACATGGCTACTACAAGAGTCAGAAACTGAAAGGTGCAAGTAAAATGAAAACAAGCATATTTGCTAAGCCATTCTGGAACTCAGAAAATCTGGACCTCCCTAAAATCTTATTATGCTGCTGCTGTCTCTTTAAAAGCCATTTCATCTGTTCACATATTTAACCAAAATAAACTATTTAACTGAATTGCTAAAATGAGGAATATTTTGCTCCTAAGGAAACATCTGATTTATATAGATATTAATATATAATCTAAGCTATAACTGACGATTGTGCATCTTAGGGCCCTGACGGCACTTGCTTACGTGAAGAAAAAGCTTTTTATTTTCCCTGTTAGATCATAAGTGCTATACTGTTAGTGCAGCATCAGCTCTAAACCAGGTTACAAGTTGCTTATTCTTCAAAATGAAGCTTTACTTTTTAGCTTAATTGCTTTTTTTCAGGACTATTATTAACTTCCTGGGATAAAAAAAAACAAACCCAACAATTTAAAGAAGCAGAACTATTTGTAGCAGAATCCAAAGTTGAAAACATGATGGTCTCAAAAAATAAAAGAAGCCGAAAGGTAACAGTTGCATATTTTCATATATTTATTTCATATGGATGGTACATAGGCGGAATTATTCACACTCCGGTCTATTACTATCAAATCTGTGTATCAATTATGTGTAATCTGTTGAATTATAGTACTTTATAGAAACACCAAACAGAACCATTTCTTGTTGTTCAAGGTGCTACACAAAGCCACATAAAGTCAACACTGCAGAGTTTTTTCAGAAAAATCTGTTTTTCCAGAAAAACTACACTTAAGTCCACACTGCAATTTCATTCTTTCGACAGAAAGTCAAAAGAAAGCAGGGGTTTTTTCTGACAGCGGTAAGCCTCTTTCTACAAGGAAGAAGCCTTTTTCCGAAAAGCTCTTTCAGAAAAAGGCATGTGTGAATGGGGAAGAAGGGTGTTTTTTTTGTTTTTTTTTAAAGAAAAGGCCTCTAGGAAAAAGCACCGGTGCCCTAGTGGCCACTCTGTCCATAGTAATCACAACTTAAATGTGAGATAGCGTCCATTCAATGTGGATTCTAACTTTCAAAAAAGCAGATTGTTTTTTCTATGTGCTTTTGCTGTGTGGACACCCTCTTTTGAAAGAAGTTTTTCCAGAAGATCTCTTCTGGAAAAACTTCTCCCTAAAGAAGCCTGCAGTCTAGACGTGGCCTAAGACAGTTCCTTCCCTACAGAGCCTATAATTGAAGAGTAACAGAGGTACAACAAGCTGAAATAACTTAGTCAACATCGCACTGCTAGTAAGTGGCACTCTTGAGTACAAACCCTACATGTTGACACCCAATCCAGCACTTTACTCACTAGGATGCTGCTTTGTATGATTAAAAGATCAACTAATGATGTGTTATATGGCTAAACTACTAAAGTTTTTTTTATCAATGTTTTCTCTCTAAGCCTCCAAGTTTTTAAATGAAACAATGTTTAATAACAAGTAATTTTACTGGTGTGTAAAGGTACTGGGATCTTGTATCACTCAAGAGTCTTTCAAGTATTGAACTTAATCACATCTCATTGATCTGGAAATGGAGTGCATGGTTGGATATCTAAAAATGGCATAAAGCTCTTCAAGTCTAAGACAGACAATTGCTGCTGATATACAGTAGTTAAAAGGAAGGGATCAATGAAATGAAAGAACTGAGAGGATTTTTTTATTTTCTTTTTAAAAGGTCTAGTAAATAAAGAAGAGTTTCTAAATAGTTTAATCAGGTTTAATTTAGAAACCAATGGATAGACAAATAGAACAAAAACAAATCTGAGCTCTCTCAAAGATAATGGTTCTGAATGGCCTCTGGTTCTCACTGTAGTCTGGGATTTTTTATGGGAAGTTGTCACTCTTTACCCAATATAACAGTAAAATATTGTTCATGTTTTCTTTCCTCTTGTAGGTGTTTTTTTACACTATTTGTCCATTAACAAATCCAACATAAAATGCCTCCAGGAAAATATTAAACTAGTAACTATAATTTGACATTATTTATGCAAGCTAACTTACTCTCACTTAGATGGCTATGTACATATTTTAGTGTATAAACTATTTTTAAACTGGTATATTTTACCGAGGTATGAATGTATTATATGTTGCTCAAAGAGGTATCTTTCATAAAGTATATCAGGTATTCTTAGAGTTATGTGTTATTTTATGATGCCATTTTTTCCTCAGGACAGGAACAATGGGAACCACCCATTTACTTCAGTTGATCCCAGTGAGTTTTCCCATGCCTTCCAAATATTCCAGCTCCTTGTCAACTGTGTCTCTGATGGCAAATGGTACTTGTTGAGCCAAGAAGAACTGAGAATTTGCATTTTTTGTCAAAATGAAGTTAGCATTGATGCTT
>JANRFK010001785.1:27501781-27515349 GCA_030068395.1 Apalone spinifera
CCTATTCTATGGATGGGAAACTAAAGGATGAAATGGTTTGCTCATGGTCACACAAGAAGTCTTTATGTAGGAATTGTTTGTAGGCAATTTTAGACTAAGACAGCTACCCGTAATTTAGCGGGTTATATTCATTTGTACAAACCCCGCACCCTCCTCTTCTCCCCCGGGGTATGCTTGGGTGTGGGGTATACAAAATTTTTTTTACACACCAGCTCACTGCCCAGTTCCTCTGCAGCCATAGGAAGGGGCAGGGGGAGCGCTCATCCAGCTGTGCAGGAACCAGGCGGTGAGTGCTCCCCCACCCGGTTCCTGCGCAGCCTCCAGCCTCTGGGCGGGGGAGCACTCACCGCCCGATTCCTCCGCAGCCATAGGAAGGGGCAGGGGGAGCACTCATCAGGCTGCACAAGAACCAGGCAGTGAGTGGCTGGTTAATTTCCTCCTCCATCTCCCCCGCACCATAAATATACTCCCAGCACAGCCTTGTATACTCCACGGGTTATACTCGTGCGTGGGGTATACAAGATTTTTTTAACTCAAAAAGCAAAAAACGCAGGGTATATTTGGGTGCGGGCTATATTGGCTAAAAGACGGTAATTATAAAGGCCTTATCTCTGGCCATAATGCTGTTGGGAAGCGTCTCTGTATGGAAGTGTCACTGAGGTGTGGGGAGTCACTGGGCCCTGCAGCCCCATCTGCAGTTAGATGTGACTCTCAAACAGCAGGTAGAACAGAAGGTTTATTAATTCACAGGGATTCAGTGGAGAACAGACTTGTTAGCCAAAGAACCAGAAGCAGCCAGTACAATCCATCAGCGGTGGGTACAATCCGGACGGGGGGGGGGGGGCAGAGCCAGTATCCTAAGCCAGCTGAGATCAACTCACACACTCAGCAACTGGTCCCAGCCCTGCAGGAAGACTTGCTTCCTCCTTTGACCAGCTTCCTGGGCAAAAGGTGTCACCTGTTTGCACCCCCCTCCCAAGTTCATGTTACAGTGAGCCTGAGCCATTGTGAACATACTGGCTTGTGCAGTCTCCCCTCAGTGAAAATCATACCCAAAATTTTCATCCCCATCTGGGCACCAGTGCAGCTTCCAAGGAAACTGAGGCACACACACACACAGAATTACTACAGAACAGTACAGGACAGTAGAAGTCACATGCAACATAATAAGCGAACAGAGTGAGTACAATTCCCACTTTGTCACAGGAAGGCACCCAATTACCACAAGAGTCAACTAGATGGTAAATGTACAAATACTTTGAAGAAAGGCGTTTTCTACACCTCGGGCTGAATGTTTTGTTTTGGCACTTGGCTGCTGTGTGAATTCACAGGGTCAGATCACATGTGTTTCTGTAATTCACAGACTCACTACACCCAAAAATGTTACCTCAGTGGTGGTGGTAACGAAGGTGACAATTTTTAAGCACTACCTTTTAAAGACAATCGAACACAATAATACAACACATTTTCTTTTTCAATGCCAAAGTGTGTTGCAAACCTACACGAATCCAACCTTAACTACAAGTGAGGTAAATACAGTGAGATTATTACCACATTAATTATAGAAAAATACTCAACCACAGTCATTTAGCAAGGCAGTGGCATAGCCGGGAACAGATCTTGGCTGTTCTAAACAACTCTCCTCTGCATCACTCACTGTGTTAACCTGAAAATCTAGTGACCACTATACACAACTACATTTCCACAGCATCTGTAAATTGGACCTAAACAATAGCTTATTGACTTCAATGAGAATGTGTCTGCTGAGTTTAATGGGCATTGGATCAAGCCAAAAGAAGGTACTTCTGGAACTCTTTCCACCTGCTAGTTCTTAAGAGAATGTTAGAATATAAATATAGAAGGGGACATTGGCCTTCTGTCAAACCTTTGGATAATGAAACACCACATTCATATTCCTATACACTAGCTCCTATAAAAGACTTTTAAAAGATCTAAATGATCAGATACAATAGGCTTTTATTTGATATAGAGAAGTAAGTTGAAATGAGTTTTACGTGGTGACACTTTTCTTGAAGTTGTTAATAGTCTCAGAATTTAAAATTTTTATTATTCTACATACTGTAGGATTTTCTTTCACTATCCAAGAAGGTGAAATGAATACTTCAGAATGTTTAGTTCTCTGATCACTGAGGAAGTGGGAGAAATCACATTGTATTTCTCTTCAACTGCTTTTCAGCTCTATTCTGAATTGTTAAAAAACTCACTGTATTTGAAAGATCTAATTTATTAACAATAGCTAGTTCTGTCAAAGTCCATATAATCATAACCATTACAGTAATTGTTTGGATGCTCTACTGCACCATTTGGAAGTCCATTTAGTCTTTCTTCAAAGTAATATTCACATGTGAGTTAATTTTGAACTAATAAAGTATTTCCTCAAACAAAAAAGTTATTCTGGAATGACGTTGTAATCTCCAGTTTCTTTCATCTTCTCCTTGAGATGTTCTGATTTGCATAATGTTTTAACTATTATATATATATATATATATATATATATATATATATATATATGTCTTTCAGAAGAACTTTTACATCTTAGAGTTCTGAATATGTTGCAGTATTGGAGTCAAGATAAAAAAAGGACACTGACTGTGAAGATTATAAGGAACAGGCTGACATTCGCCACCTCAATATTTCCCCTAGAAATGAAGCAGAATATTATATACCAGGAAATTCATTCCCATTGGCAAAACATCGAACTCGGGGGTCCAAAGCTACAAAATATCTCCGGATATTTTTTTTCAAATTTAAACACACATACTCACACATTTATCAGAAAATGTTTCTGACAGTTTCCTTTGAAAGACTTCTTTTTGATTTTACTGAGCTGAGTATTCATTTTTTCTAATTGTGATTCTTAAATGGCACTAGGTTCAGTCCTCCTTTCATTTAGGATAATTTTCAGTTAGCATTAACATTTCCCTGTGAAAAATCTGAGGCACAAATGGACATTCAAAGAACCACAAACTACCTCTCTGTTAGTTGGAGTGCAGAGCACTCAGATCCCATTCTCCTGGGTAGCCTGGCTGTACTTCTTTCTCCAGTTCTCTGTCTGGAAGGCTCATCAATTTCACTTTTGCCCTGCAGGCTGAAGGTAAAATAGATAAGCAACCAGGGAGACATCATTTCAATCTTTCCTGACTGGAAAAAAATATATATAGCGCCACTTTTTTTTGGTATAACTGAAATTTTCCCAGAGAAAATTATGATTTTGCAAAAAGGGCCTTTTATGCTGGAATATCATTCCAGCAGAAAACTTCCTGCCAATGCTAGGGTGTGTCTAGACTACATCCCTCTTTTGACAGAGCAATATAAATTAGGCACTTCAAAATTGCAAATGAAGCTGGGGTTTAAATATCCTGTGTTTCATTTGCATAATCGCATCATGGCGCTTTTCGAAAAAGCGCTATTTTGAAATTGAACCTGCAGTCTAGACACGGTTCTTTCGAAAATAGAAGCTTTTTCTTTCAAAAATAGAAACCTTAGGTTTACAGGATCTTTCGAAAAAGGCTTCTATTTTTGAAAGAACCGCGTCTAGACTGAGGTTCAATTTCGAAATAGCGCTTTTTTGAAAGAGCGCCATAACGTGATTATGCAAATGAAGCAGGGAAAATTCAAACCCTAGCTTCATTTGCAATTTTGAAGTGCCTAATTTACATCCCTCTGTTGAAAGAGGGATGTAGTCTAGACACATTCCAACTGTTGACTTTTAAACTAGGTCTACACATAAATTAAAAAGCTGTCTGGCCTGAGTCAGCTGACCTGGTCTCCAGGGCTGAAAAGTTACTGTGTAGAAACTCAGGCTCAGGTTGGAGCTTGCATTTTGAGTCTCTGAAAGAGTGGAGGATCCCAAAGCTTGGATCGGAACCCAAACCTGAATGAACACAGCCATTTGTAGCCCCAAAAGCTCAAGCTCTGCAAACCTGAATCAACTGACCTGGGCTAGCTGTGGTTGTGCCATAGGTTTTTTACCCTTATGTGAATGCACCCTGAGAGACTGGGGCTTTGTCCATTTCACAGAAGTCAATGGGAGTTTGGCCATTGATTAGAACTTTTGTGATTTTTCTGATGATTTTTTTTTCAAACAGAAAATGCTGATGCTTCCAAATGGAACCTGTGCAAAGAGAAGGGTCAGTTTTGATAAATAGGCCAGTTCAAAATTTTGTTGAAAAAAGTTTTAAAATGATCACACATCCCGTTTTCTGCCAAGATCGATGATTGACTTCAGTGGGAGCAGAGAGAAGCCCTTAATTCAGAGATTTTCTGGTTGTTATATATTTGGGGGGCAGATGGGGAGAGGAACTTTCAATCATTAATTACAGCAATACAGGACTGGGATGTTCAAGATATCTACCTACTAAATTTGTCTCCTGCTCTAGATGCATGGAATGGATGCATAATATGTTAATTGAATATCTTCATGATTGTCTTTCTGAGTTTACTCTCCACTCTCCTGGACTTTATCTAGGTATTATATGGCCCCCATCTTAATATCTGAGAAACTCTAGGTTACTAGAAAATTATGCTCATCACTGCTCCCCAGTCACCTGAGGAGCCCTAAAATAGGGTTTAAAAATCCAGGTATAGTTTCTTTATAAAATATGAATATATGCACTGTGGTGTGTCCATCCAACAGAAGGCAGAGTAGATGGTTAGGACAATGAACCTGGGAAGTTGTACTGGGGAGAGAGCCAGGTGGGTAGAGTAACCCTCAGCTATCAATCACTCTCTGGGCTTAGAGGGAAAAGGATGAAACACAGGAAAATAGAGAAGCCCTGGGATCCTGGCCCTGATTGAGGATTTACCTAGAAGGGTGGTAAAGGAAGCCTCTGTAAGTGAGTAGGAAGCAGTCCGGGGAAAAAGCATCAAGGCTGAAGCTTGATTTTTTATTGTGAGGTCCTTCTGCTGAAACCCAGAGTAAGAGGTAAGCCCAGGTTCCTCTACCATCCACTGTGAAATGGCAGAAGATTGTGGAATATGCCAACCTGTCCAGTGGGAGTTAGGTATTCCAGAAGGGGGAGATTATATGGTGAACTAGATGGAGGGTTCAGGCATGCTCAGTATTAGCAGGAGTTTTATAAGCAAGACTCTGTGGGGGGAAGGGGGGGGGGGGGAGGATGGGACAGGACGGGACAGGACTCTTCCAGTCTATAATACCTCAGTTGAAGTACTGTTTCTAGTTTTGGGCTTCACACTTCAGAAGGAATGTGGACAAACTGGAGAAAATCCAGAGCAGAGGGAAAAAAAGATTAAAAGTCTAGAAAACATGACCAAGAAAATGTTGAAAAATATTGATTTGTTTAGTCAGGAGAAGAGAAGATTGAGGGGTGGGGGGGGGGCATGATAACATTTTTCCAGTATATAAAATGTTGTTATAAAGAAGAGGGTGATAATTTGTTCCCCTTTACTACTGAGGGCAGAGGAAGAAGTCATGGGCTTACATGTAGCAAGGGAGATTTTGGTTAGACATTAGGAAACACTTCTTAACTACCCTGACAATTAGGAAGTGAAACAAATTACTGAAGGAGATGTAAAATTTCCATCACTGGAGGTTTTTAATAACAGGTTAGACAAACACTGTCTGGAATGGTCTAGATAATACTTAATCTTGCTCAGTACACAAACTAGACTAGATGACCTATTCAAATCCTTTCCAGTCCTACATTTCTATGATTTCTGTGAAAAAAAGAATGCAGCTGTGAGGTGAATGAACAACAGAAGGGGGTGTCAGAGCCAAAGAAAGCTCCTCAGCAGTGAATGAACCCTGTGAAATACTATTGCTCAATATAAACAAATGTTAATTCAAGAAATTTCCTCATTAGTTTGTCTATATCATTCTGCTCCTCTTATGTTCAAGTCTCATGTTCTATTCTTAATCTTGGCCTCAAAATCCCACCCCTCACCAATGGACACAGAGCATCTATGTCCAGTAGGAGAGGAAATGACTTAGACCATTCCCATTAGCCAATTAAAGAGTATTGACAAAAGGAACTTTGTTATCCAATTCTGCTCTTTCAGAAGGATGGCGGCCACAACACAGGACCTTAAAAATATAAAGTGGGTGAAATGAGAATAAGAATTGTTTTATGAGTTTGGCATGAATATGTAGGCCCATAAGATGAAATATGTGATTACTTTGTTGGGTCTTGTCAAAAGGGTGATAATAAGATCACAGTTGGTCAATGAAGTATATTGTAATTTCCTTTAAATACTGGAGATTCATTTTGGGAAATATTTTCCAACATAATGATTACTGGATTACAGTAAGAGTATGGAAAGGCTTCCATATCAGGAAAGACTAAAAATATTAGGCATGTACAAATCAGAAAAGAGATGAATAACTGTCTGTCTGTCTGTGTGAGAGGGGAGGGGGGAGCGGGCTATATTTGAAGTCTATAAAATAATGGTGTGAAAAAAGTGAATAAATAAGTGTTATTTAACCTTTTACACAATAGAAAAACAAGGGACACCAAATGTAATTAATGGGCAGAAGGTTTAATACAAACAAGAGGAATTTGTATGTTTTCTCTGAAGCCTCTATTGTGGGACACCCTAGCTGGAGGTTCTTTAATCAACCTAGCTACCACAGGATGGGTGTTTGGCATGTTCTGAAAATTAATAACATCTCAAAGGTCTGAAGATGAATGCTTATACAACCAAGGCATGTAAAATCACTCATTACTTCAGAAAATCTTGGTGTTTGTATTTGTCATCTCTGATCTCGTTAATTTATGCAAGAAATATTTTATGACATGTCAGTTCTTCTTGCAATAAACATTTTCAAATGCTACCAGAACCCCTTGTGCTTTCTTGGCTTTAAACATGGTTCAAGCCTCATTGTTTAAATAAATATTTCCACGAATGTGACACAGTAGCAATCAATCTCTATAATATGTCTTGGGGGTCAAACAGTTCTTTAAACTATCCCACAAATAATTCAGCCTTTATAGTTTAAACACTTGGGTAACAGTCTCATTTCTAAACATCTCAAGTTTGCCAAAGCTCATTTATTTTTAATGAGATGGTAGACATTTTACAGCGTGTATCTATTTTTTAAAATTCATTCTGAGATATAAAGGCTAATGACAGATTTGTGTTCCTTCTGTTCAGTGGGGAGAACACAAGCTTTACTTATAGCAAAGTATTTGGAAGAATAAGACAATTTAGCATTACCCAATTCCCCATTGAACTCCGAAAAGCTTACTGCCCCTGTTTGTTTTTAATCCCATCACTGAAATTGGAAGGTACATATTTCAGAAGTGGTTTCAAATGCAATATCCGATCAAATGCCTGGAAGACATCATGGACAGAAAAGACCCCACCCCACTAATTACAATAGAAATTGCATCACAGACTTGGTACAAAGACATTGAAGACACTAGCTTATCGATTTTAATACCTAAGCCAGAAGCATATAGAGATCTACAATCACATAAAAAAGAATGTCAAATATTTAGTGCTTCCTTTCTAAGTTGGCACAAATAATTAGTTGTGCAATTGCACTTTATTTATACATGCAGCTGATACCACTGAACTAGATATAGGTAACTGGGAGCACAACTTACAATAATGGGTCATTTAGGTACGCATTTAACCAATTTTCATGTGTAAATGAGTCAATTGTCCATAAAAAATTAAGCATGCAAGTGTTCTCAAATTTTCCCTATGCAATCATGCACCTAATACTTTATCCCAATGGGCCTTGTTTGCTAAATGTCAATTGTCCATAGACTAATAGAAGGCTGAAAACGGAAAAGGCCTGTAAATTAGCTCCCTGCTAATGCAGAGTTGTTCACTCCAACTACCTTTATTTTCTGTTACCTTAGCTTTAAAAGTTTTCAAGAAACAGGACTGTGACAGTATTTCCCCACACCCATGCTTTATGAAGATTGTCTTATTAATATAATTATGCATAACTCGGACTTACTTTGGACAAAATACCTCATGTAACCTATCATATTAATGTTACAATCTGCTGGATCTGTTTATCCTGTTTTGGTATATATCTCTTTCTTTTACGTGAATTTAGAAATATAAAGTGTGATTCTGTTTATAGTTTTAAATGTGCTAATGAGAGTCATTATGAGTGCACAGGAAGCCTAACAATCAACTTGGTGATCAACTTAACAACCTGTAAACAGAATTGTTTGTCCTGTAAATCCAAAGGTGATTGAACTAATAAGACATGTGACAATGCCGCTTGGTACTGGAATCCATCTTGAACCTGGTAAATGTCCATGGAAGGGAAGATATAAAACAAAAGTTTCTTGCCCTGGGGGAAGAGTCAATAAATGCAATGGGAAGCTATCAGTCCTTTGTCTCTGGCTGGCTTGGAAAATGACCTGGCACTCTCTAAAAGGATACAAAGAGGGCTGGAGATCCAAGTCAGAGTAAAAGAGTTTGTCTCTACCTTCAAGAATATGCCTGAAATAAGAACAGCTCTTTAGGGTAAGAATTTGCTTGTAGTAAGTTTCTTACTGGATTAGAACTATCTATGTGTTTTCTATTCATTTTAATTTAGTAATTTACTTTGATGTATCTGTTTTTACTAAATTGCAACCACTTAAATCCTACTGTTCACACTTCATAAAAACACTGTTGTTTACTATCAGGCCCAGCGTAAATAACTGTTACCTGGAAGGAACAATAATTGTGTATATATATATATATATATCTCTTTCATTGATAAAGGTGGCTTACCTGATAAGCTTTCACAGCGTAAAACATTTACATGGAGAAAGATGGAGTTATTTGAGGAGTTTTGGTCCTATTTTGGGATTGGTTTCCTGGGTGCTAAGCCTTAGAACTATGTACTCCTATAGCTGAAGTGGTTCAGTGTCTGCATTATTCTACAGGAAGGTAGTTACTCATGCGCTATGCCTTGTCTGTGGGAGACCAGAGGATCTGGCCCAGTAGGACAGAGTGGTGGGTGCCCTAGAGAGCAAGAAGGTGGGCATCAGTGGTATGATCAGTATATTGGACAATAATCCCAAAGGGATTTTTGTGACCACACCCCATCACCAGGACTTCCTACAAATGTATTTGAGAATGTTTCCCACAGCCTGATGTGTCTTAGTGCTGAGGATATAAAGTCTGATGTTCTTTACTAGTTGACTTAGTGAATGTTGCCTTATTTATTTTTAAAATAAGCTTCTGTGCTTTACCAGAAAAGTTAGCAGAACTTCTTCCTTTAAGGCCAGATAAAAGCTTTGTCTATAATCAATAATGAATCACTACTATGACCCAGATTTGTCAGTGAAATCAACCACTGAAGTGTTATTACTAAGTCAATATTTCCTTTTTTCATCAAGTCCAAGGAAATTATACCATAATAGAGGCATTTGCCACGGTAACATTTTCATCATAAGTAACACAGGCTAATATTCTGTGTAAAATTACTATCATGAATTAACTTTATGTCTGTAGAAAATGAGATTGTATGTAATTACTGATTTCCATTCATAATAAACTAAGCAAATTATCTCCACTAACATAAACGCACTATAAATTTGTTTTGAGGCATAATGAAGAAATAAATTTGTGAAAGAAATATGGACTGAATCTGCCAAATTATTGTTAATGATAGCTTCTTTAAAATTAAGGCATGTAATTGCAATTGGAAAATATTATCCTCTTAATGGTTGTATTATTATTTAGGTAGACCAATAATCATCTTTGCTGATGCTTCATTTCTAAACAATTGCTAGATTTTATGCATTTTATGTATCAAAATACCATGCGTTTAAAAAAAATCGAATGGTTTACCAGTTGCAGGATTAGGTTGGTCCTAATGAATTTTTGAGGATTTTTTAAATTGATATACAAAAAAAAAGTGCTTAGCAGAAAGTCTCACAGTTTTGTGATCATATTATTAGGCTAAGTGTGCTCCTTCAATAGACAAGATTATTTTAACATATGGTTCTCTGCATTTCATGTGAATAAATGAAAATTGCTTTATTGAATGACATTTAAAATCAAATAAAACAATCCGTTTTATGACATTTTATCAATTATACATTACACTTTGTAATGAAATTGCAAAATTAACTTCTTTAAAATGCCATAAATGTTAAAACCTGATCACATTGTTGTAAAGCACTAGTGTTATATGACAGCTGCTGAGACGCTACACTATTATGTCGATCAATTCCCACTTATTGACAATGGCCATAGGAGTTTTATTTTTCATGTTAAAATATTTGACTTGATATCATCTAATGGCTTGATCCTTCTAACACTTACCCAGGTGAGAAAACATATTCCCATTGTAGCCCTGCTCAGTTCACTGTTCATTACCATAGCTCGCACGAGTGAAGTTACTCACATACTTTACATTGCTTAGGACTGTGTCCTGAGACATTTCTTAACATTCCGCGGTTTGTCCATTCTAAAATAAAACCAATTATTTCTGGAAAAAAAATAAATCTTAGTCCTCATTTGGAGTACTTTTCAGTCAAATAGCTAGGTATTTCTGATGGCAAAGATGTCAAGGAGCATCCACTGCTGTCAGAATACTTAGTATCTTTCCAGAATAGAGAAGCCCTCGTCAAGGAATAGATTTATAATTGTGCCAGTGGTTGCTAATGTTTGTGCTGTTCACTGCATGCTGGTCCATACCAAAGCAGGCAGTGTGCTCCAAATCTTCTCCTCAGCACACAGTCCCAATGGATATCACATTATGTGTACTGGGAGACAGCTGGAGGACTCCTCCCATGCACATGTGGATCCACTGCATCTCTGTGGCAGGCTTCCCTTCCCATGCAATTATTGGACTACTTTCCTAAGCTCTGCTCCTTCCCCATTTCTCATCTGGCCACAACTCTCCTTATGGGATTGGGTGGATGGAAATCCTCTTGATGCTGAGCTGTTGGGTGAGCTGTGGCTCTATTAAGCTGCTGCTCCTTTTGTACAGCAGAATCTCATTGGCACCGCTGCATCTAAGAGAAACCATGGCCAAGCTTTAGGGCCAAAGAAGTTGGCCCAGTGTGTAGAGAGATGCTCAGAGTACAAAAAGCGTTTCAGGGATTTTTAGGTTTCTTTTAAAAAGAGGCATCCTGGGTGGGGAGGGGGGAAAAGAGACAGCAACAGTTTGATGTTTTTATCCAGTGAGTTGTCACCATACACCTGGGCAGGTGTTGTCAGAGTGACTGCTTAGTGCTAAGAAAAGACATAAGGCAGTGTGTGGGCAGCCTGAAGGCCACATGCGGCTCATCAGTGTTCTGTGTGAGGGTCGCAACACATTTTGTTTACTGCTGCTCATGCACAAGGTAGCCAAATTCTGCTGGTTTCCATTTCCATGGCGCGGGGGGAGCAGGAAAATGTAATTTCCATATGTTTCACTTTTGCAACATTTTAACAGATTTTTAATAAAATAAAAATAAAAATTTTAATAAAAAATGAAATTTTAGTTCATCAAAAACCCAGTTTTCATTAAAAGTGGATAGCCATTTTGGCACCAGTTTCAGCAAGCTTTTTGATAAACAATGCAGTTAAAAATTGATGAAAACATTTTGAAAATGTGAATCATGATTGAACCCTGCAAGATATAAACTATCTTTAAACAGTGGTGCCATTAGGCACTGTCAACTCATGCAATCACAGGGACCCCAGAGACACCACAGGGCTCCAAGAAACCCAAAGTCTACTGGGCATCAGCTGCTCCATTCAATTGAGTGCTGCCTAGGGCTTAAAAGGATAGCCTCCAAACAGCACAGACTTGCATTCCCCCTGCCTCATGGAGGACATCATTTTGTTCTATAAAATGCCATCCTGCATACCAAATGACTTTGTGTGCACTTTACACACGAGGTCACTGCTAGGGCCCCTAGAAATGAGCTTTGCCAGGGACCCACACAGGACACCCTCCCCCTCAGCTCTGAAATTTCAATCTCTTGTGAATCTTAAAAAGGGCTTTGCGTCAAGTTTAGGAATGATCCTCATGAGATATTTTATGACTTCCGCATCCAGTGGCCTGCCTCTATTTGTCCCCTTCCTCCCATGGATTTCCACGCTGCTCTAGTATCTGTCACAGAGCTCCTCTGCATCATGTGCAGAATTGATAGCAGTCCCATCCTTGTGCATGAGTGACACAGTGGTTCTGCCATACACATGCGCCCTCTGCCATGTGATCGCACGTGACTCTGAATCCAAAACTTAGGCTGCAGTGTCCGTGGGTATGGAATTCTGTTCTGTTTCTAAGACTGGGTGTCTCCTCCTGTGACTTCAGCAGTGAAGCCAACCTCAGAATGGCATCCGCTAAGTTACTGCTCCTGGCAAGCGCTACAGAGAGCAGTGTTAGTAAAACAGATGATATTGAGATTTTGGCATAGTAAATGAGTTCATAATGAGAAAATGACTCTCAGCCATCCAGATAATCAAGAGGGATGTTGTACTTTGTATGCTGCCCCGAGGCATGAGAAAAAAGCCATTGGCACTATGGAGTTTGAATCTTTATATAAACATCATTAAATCAGTTTCATTTTGGATTTTAAAAGCTAGCATTGGGAGTAACAACAGGTAACAAGAAATTATCAGGAATTAATATTACAAATTAATATCAAATGTTAATTGCAAATAATAATTGGGGGAAGAATATTGGGATGCTATATCAGTGAATAGGATACACATGGAATAAAAGTTATGTTAAGTACTCATTAAAAACAAAGATTGCACATACAAGAAAAAGGGAGTATCATGTAGGCATAGGCTCCCCCTTGTCCTTATCCTATGTTAACTTTGATTGGACTCTTTGACTTTGCACTCCAGAGAGCAGTAAGAGATCTAGAAAAGGGCCCAGTTTGATGTCTCCCTTCAAATCTAGTTAATGTAGCTTCAGGACTTCACTGGAGATCTCCACAGATTGGTGGTGGGGAGGTGGAGTGGTTTCTCTCATTAGAAGAATGAGAAAGAAACCATACGTCGCATCATTTGGCTATGCTTTTTGCAACAACCACCATCAGGGTCAGAATCTAATTCATGTACTCATGACTTTGTACTCATTACAAATACATATTATTTTCACTGAAATTAATCTGGGTTCCATCCCATCAAGATGATTGCTCTTTTTTGGGTTTTTTTTTTTTTTTAGAATAAGAGGGTCAAAGAGTCTGACCCTGGAGACATCACCATCCTCTGACTCGGGAACTGTTGCTCTCAGCTCACAGATGAGGGCAAGACCTCAGAGATAACATCTCCAGGGATGACTGACCACTTCCCTTTATTCCCCCCAGCCAGACCAGCCAGGACTGTGGGGCAATCGACAGCAGCCGAGCCAGCCGCCTGACCCCGGGGGAGCCACGAGCGCCGGAGGGTCCAGGAGGACCTGATGAGGGAGCACATCTCCATGCTGCGGGACATGCAGCATACACTGGCTCAGAAGGTCCGGGACAATGGACAGTGGCAAGCCCAGATGTGGACTGAGCTGCTGCAGCAGAGTTACATTTGTGTGACTGTCTGGGAGCTCCTGACCTACAGGTCACCAGTCCCAGTCCCTGCTCCTGCCCTAGTCCCTGCTCCCCCATCCCATGCCTGACCCTGCTCCAGCCCCA
>JANRFK010001785.1:27515449-27525965 GCA_030068395.1 Apalone spinifera
CCCCCTCCCCCCACCAGTTACTTCTATCCCAAATAAATAAGCAAACAGTTCTCTTTTTTTTTCCAATACAAAACAGTTGTTTTTATTGTGTCTGCAGTGAAGAGGGGTGGAGGGGGGAAAGGGAAGTGTTGTTGGAGGAAAGGCAGACAGGGACAAGGCACAGGCCACTAGTGAGAAGTCCCTGGGGAGATTTATTAGAGGCGCATCCCCACCTGATGGGCCTGGCAGAGGGCAGATGTGTGTGGCTGCTCAAAAGCCCATCCCTCCCAGCCGGCCTCTGCCCCCCGTCCCAGAAGGAAGGCCTCCCCCTTCCTCTCCACGATGTTGTGGAGCACACAATATGAAGTTATCAACTGGGGGATGTTCTGTTCCCCACAGCCAGGTGCATCAGAAAGCATCTGAACTGCACCTTCAAGTGCCTGAAGGCACATTTGGCCTGCAGGTGGGCCCTGCCCAGGCAGACATTGAAGCATTCCTTGCTGGGGTCAAGGTGGCTGGTGTAGGGCTTCATAAGCCATGGCATGAGAGGGCATCCCACACAATGCTCAGTGGCATCTCCACATCCCCAACTGCCATGTTGCACTCCAGAAAGAAAGTGCTGGCCTCCAGCTTCTGGTAAAGACTGGAGTTATGGAAGATGTGGGCGTCATGTGCCTTCTCCGACCAGCTGATGAAGATGTCTGTAAACTAGCCACAGTAGTTGACTCGGGCCTGTAGGACCATAGAAAAGTATCGCTTCTGGTTTATGTACTGTACTGTCCTGTCTGTTGGTTAGTGGCCCAGATAGGGATGTATGTTCCATAAGTAGCCCCCCCACAGTTGGGGAAGCCCAGGGTGGCAAATCTGGTGACAGCAGGGTCCAGGTCACCCAGGTGGATGATCCTGTGCACCTCCCTCACCCCTCCCACCCCATCCACAAACACCCCAGGAGCCACCCTTTATGAAGCCCCCCCCATCAGGGCTGTGTGAGGGTGGGACAGCAGAACCCCCAGGGATCGGGCTTCCCCCTGTCACCTCCCCCCACTCCCCACACTTCCAAGCTCCCCTTTCCCTAGGGTCCCCTTTTCCAGTACTCCCCCCACCAGGGACTGTAACCCAAGAGTTCCATACCTGCATGAGGAGGGCCCTGATGATTGACTTCCCCATGTTGAACTGGGTGCCCATGGACCAGCAATTGTCAGGCGTGGTGAGCTTCCAGATGGTGATGGCGACTTGCTTCTCCAGGGGGATGGAAGTTTACATCTGGCTGTCCTGTCATCTCAGGGCAGGGGCAAGCCAGGCACACAGCTCCAAGAATGTCTCCTTCCTCATGCAGAAGTTTTGGATGCTGGATTTCTTGTGGCTAAACCATTCAAGACAGATAGTTATACAGCTTTTCGAAAACCTATTTTGAAGATGATTCCACTTCCCTGGACAATCTGCTCCATAGTCCCACTGTTCTTCCAGTTAGAAAGTTTTTCCTCACATTTAATCTAAATGGAAGCCTGTGCTTTTTACTCGCAGTGGAACAAACCTTACTATTTATCTGAACTTTCCTAGAGAAAGCTGGACATTGTAGAACACAGTTCTGGGGGTACTTGGAACTGGGAATGTGTTGTGGTCACCTCACTGATTTTAACCAATGCTGGTGGAATCCAGACAGGGAAATTGCTGCTGAGCCAGGGCTGTGTAGCACACATATGCATGAGGGTGTAACCTGATGCTTGTAGGCTGGTTGTGAACATCAAGAGGTTGGGAGCTACATTGAAAGGCATTCAGAGTTTCAGGGCAACTGATGACACAGTCTTTCACTAGTCTGAATTGTCCCAAAACCCTGTGACAATTAATTTATGGAGTTGGTGCAAAAATTAATTAGTTAGTTCTATGTGTTTCAAGGATCTAACACATGCTAAGCACTAGTTACTCTTGTTACTTTATTTTGGTAGAAATAGACTGCTGCTCTGCATAAAGCAATGCTACCCAAGTGATTACTGTGCTGCTTGTCACGTCTACAATTTCAAAGTCTATCACAAATCAGTAAGAAAAGAGAACGTCAAATGGAAAATAATAGACCTTTTTAGTTTTTAGAAAAGCATTTAAAATATCCTATAGAGCTATTGCTATCATATTTAACAACATGTTACTGAAGAGCTAGGAGGTAATATAGATGCTAGGTACAGAGCCTGTACAGAGAACTAATACACTCAAACAGGCCTTTTGTGCATAACAACAACAATTAATAATGCAAGTGAGAGCTGAGAATATTATCATCACCTAGATCTAGCACTTAGGCACATTGTTATACATTTTGTAGAAAGAGCAAAGAGATGAGACTTGTGGAGCTGCTAATTTAAAAAGTTAGAAGATTTAACAAGTGCCAGAAAAAGCCAACAAATCATCAGCATCTGCCAACTCTGAATACTTAAATACCTTCCTCTATTTATTGCATGGCAATCACTTCTCGTTTAGAAAGATACCCACAGAAACAACTTGTGCTTAAGAAACCATTGTCTGCATTGGAAAGAGCATTTCCAGTTCAACACGAGTAACAGCAGCTGGGGCTTATATACTGCACATTCTCACAAACAAGCAGGTCTTACTCAGATGGGCAGTTCATTTGTTAACAGGGCTAATTCTCTATTGGTGTAAATCCAATAAAAATTAGCCCCATTAACTGTATCCATTTACATCAACACTCAATTTGGCCATGCAGGAGTTACAAGAAAAAATTAAGGATGCACAATGAAGCACTCAGAATGTAGGTAAGGCCAGAGTTGAGATGCTCATCAACTTTAACTCAGATCTTTGTCCATGACTACGAAGATTTTAACCACATGATCATATAGACATATATCATCAGGATCTGAGTTTCATTCAGGTCCTGATTAAATAAGGTGCAAAGCACCTCCTGAGAAATGTTTAGGACCTTGAAGGCCCACTGAAGGAAATGAGCACAGCAGAATAAATGAGGCATGGGCTGTATTGAAGCAAAGGATTTTTGTGGACACATACCTCATTTGGGTTCATACTATGGCCCCAGTCATGCAAGCAGTGAAGTATCAGCATAACTTAACTCACATCAGTTGTCTCTTAACGGAACAGGGTTAGCTCAGGTACATAAAATTGCACATGTGCATCAGTGATTGGGGTGTGTATTCGCTACAACAGTGTAAATCCAGTGCAACTGAGAGAAGAATTAGGCAGATTGGATGACAAACAGTTCATTGAAACAGGGACCTAGACATATACCCAAATGTTATCCGGCCTCTTTCCATGCTCAGGTTGGATAGCATGTAGTGAAGAAAGCTGGGATCTGCTCACTGAAAATAAAAGTAATAAAAATACTTAGTTTCTAAAAAAGCTACATTCTTATCAGATTAGTGGAGCACGACAATGTATAACACCTGCTGACAGTCTGCTCAAGGAAGTGTTGTTACTATCTCAGACTTAAACCTGAAGTCCTAAAATGCTACCAGTTGTGCAGGAAGAAGGAAGTGTCTTAAAAATCCTCCAAAAACCAGGAATTGAATGCTATTCAGTGGCATTCACATTATAAGGCCAGAAACCCTCTCCAACACAGGCAAAATGTCAAGGCTCCATAATTGTACCTGTTATAAAAACATCATTCAAAAGCACAAAACAATTAGTTCTCACAGTGTAGAAAGTGGGCAGGAGCAAGAGAGTGATTCCTCCTCTTTATGCAGTTCAAGAACTTCCTCCACCCCCTCACACAGACATTATAGTCACCAAATAAAATAAGTCTTAAAATAAGACAGTTGACAAAAAAAGTTCATTTTGTGATAAATGCCAAGACAGAACACATTGCACATTAATTGCATGCGTCTCAGTCCAGACCATCTGTCTCTGCAATGTAATGAACACTGGTATTGGTATTTGTTCAGTAACTAACACTGGGTCTGAACTGAACCTTCCTGATTGTCTTGTTATACTATCACTGTCTTTTTCTGTGTTGCTTCTAACTGGAGTGCAAGGCCTTTGCTGGGTGCAATGAAGCTGAAGCTGAGAACTGTACAGCAGGACTAATGAGAGAGAAGCTTGAACACATACACATTTGAAAGCTCCCTGTTTTATAACTGCTATGGCTCTCCCGTGCTGAGAATGTACTATATGTACTGGCGGGAGCTGCTTTGTTATAATATGGAGCCACTGTAGGGTATTAAGACTCACTACAGCAGTAATAGAAATGGGGAATACATTTCTACTTGTATATATTGGTGCTATCACAATACTTGTCTCACGAAAGCATGTAAACAGCTATGACTGTTTAAGTAGTCTTCACTGAAATCTAAGGATAATAAAATAGCTGAAACTGCTATCAAAAGAGTTTCCAGTCAGATGACTTGTACACTGGTCAGAGAGCTGTCAGGAGATCAGCTTAGATTTTGCATATAATGTTCGTGGGCAAATGCAAACATCATAGGTTTGACTGCAGCACTGAGACATAGCCCTCAGTAGAGGAACCATGCTATCTGCAAAGAACAGCTCCCCTCACAAACTCCAGGTAATTCAAAAAGAAGGGAAAAAATTGTTCTTCTTGGCCTTTGAGGATAGGACAAGAAGCAATGGGCTTAAACTGAAGAAAGGGAAGTTTAGGTTGGACATTAGGAAAAACTTCCTAACTGTCATGGTGGTTAAACATTGAAATAAATTGCCTAGGGAGAATCTCCATCACTGGACATATTTAAGAGCAGGTCAGACAGACACTTGTCAGGAATGGTCTAGACCAGGACTACTCAACAAGCAGCCCGTGGGCCACATGCGGCCTGCAGCCTGTTTGTTTGTGGCCCGTGGTGCAGTTTAGGTTTATGCAGGTGTGGCGGATTTATGGGCGCGAGCTCCCACTCTTCGTCTGGATGGTGGGGCCCTGCGAGCCCACCGCCTTTAAACCCCATGGTGTGGTGGATTTACGGGTGTGAGCTCCCACCCCACGCCCGTGGGGGGGAGAGCCCAGCGAGCCCACCGCCCTGAGTATTTTGGGGTCTTACGGGGTCCTTCAGCCCCTAAAGTGTGGCCCTTTCCCCGGGATCCAGGCTAACTCAGTGGCCAACCATTGAGTAGGCTGCCACTCCATATGCCACTCCAATGGGCAAGACTATCGCAAGGGCATAGGATGGGGGATTAGGGGGACCTGGGCCCGCCCTCTCCACCAGCTCCCAGCCTGGGGCCCTAAGGGATCAGGGAGTTCAACCCTTACCCCACTGACAGAGTTCCTTCCTGAAGCGCGTCAGCCCACGGGCGCCAAAAGTGCTCTGCGCTGGCCCCGCCCCCTTTCTGGCAGGGCTGCCGATGCCCCGTCGGGCTTTGCGCTGGCCTTGAAAGGCCTAGTGCGCCAGCCACAGCTCTCTGGCACGGCACTGCCCCGCTCCCATGCTGGGAGAGCAGGAGGAGTCCCGACCGGCTCTATGCGAACCCCGGCAGGTCTGTCACACAGAAGGGCTCAACACGCGGCCCAGAGGCGGGATCCTTTGAACATGGCCTCCACTGGGAACACTCATCACAATGGCGAGTCAATATACTGGTCTTCTGTTGATATGTGTTTTAGTAGTTAAATTCCTGGACTGTCATTGCTCATTAAAAGTGCTGTCATATGGGTGGAAATCGGGTAAATATTGCATTTTATTAATATCAGCAGAACTGACTTAAATGGGGCCTGCATGTTGTGTAAGAACATAAGAATGGGCATACTGGGACTGACCAAAGATCCATCCAGCCCAGTATCCTGTCTACTGATAGTGGTCAATGCCAGGTGTCCCAGAGGGAGTGAATTGAACAGGCAATGATCAAGTGATCTCCCTCCTGTCATCCATCTCCACCCTCTGACAAACAGAGGCTAGAGACACCCTTCCTTATCCATACTGGCTACTAGCCATTAATGGACTTAACCTCCATGAATTTATCTAGCTCTCTTTTAAACCCTGTTATAGTCATAGCCTTCACAACCTCCTCAGGCAAGGAGTTCCACACATTGACTATGCACTGTGTGAAGAAGAACTTCCTTTTAATTGTTTTAAACCTGCTTGTTGCCCATTAGTTTCATTTGGTGGCCCCTAGTTCTTATATTATGGGAACAAGTAAATAACTTTTCCTTATTCACTTTCTCTACACCGCTCATGATTTTATAGACCTCTATCATATCCCCCCTTAATCTCCTCTCTTCGAAGCTGAAAAGTCCCAGTCTCTTTAATTTCTCCTAGTATGGGACCTGTTCCAAACCCCTAATCATTTTAGTTGCCCTTCTCTGAACCTTTTCTAATAACAGTATATCTTTTTTTGAAATGAGGAGAGCACATCTGTACGCAGTATTCAAGATGTGGGCGTACCATCAATTTATATAAGGGCAATAAAATATTCTCCGTCTTATTCTCTATCCCTTTTTTAATGATTCCTAACATCCTGTTTGCTTTTTACTGCCACTGCACTCTGCATGGACGTCTTCAGAGAACTATCCACAATGACTCCAAGATCTCTTTCCTGATTAGTTGTAGCTAAATTAGCCCCCTCATACTATATGTATAGTTGGGGTTATTTTTTTCCAATGTGCATTACTTTACATTTATCCACATTAGATTTCATTTGCCATTTTGTTGCCCAATCACTTAGGTTTGTGAGATCTTTTTGAAGTTCTTCAGTCTGTTTTGTTCTTAACTACCTTGAGCCGCTGAGTATTGTCTGCAAACTTTGCCATCTCACTATTTACCCCTTTCTCCAGATCATTTATGAATAAGTTCAATAGGATTGGTCCTAGGACTGACCCTTGGGGAACACCACTAGTTACCCCTCTCCATTCTAAAAATTTACCATTTATTCCTAACCTTTGTTTTCTATCTTTTAACCAGTTCTCAGTCCATGAAAGGATCTTTCCTCTTATCCCATGACAACTTAATTTATTTAAGTTACATAAGAACCTTTGGTAAGGGACCTTGTCAAAGGCTTTCTGGAAATCAAAGTACACTGTATCTACTGGATCCCTCTTGCCTACATGTTTGCTGACCCGTTCAAAGAACTCTAATAGATTAGTAAGACATGATTTCCCTTTACAGAAACCATGTTGCTTTTTGCCCAACAAATTATGTTCTTCTATGTGTCTGACAATTTTATTCTTTGCTATTGTGTAGTCTTGCCTTAATCTTTGTATTCGTGCCCGTTAGTGTGAAAGAAGCTATTTGCATATATTTTCATGTATCTGCAACCACACTTAAGTTGCGGCCCTAGGCATGTGCTGTGAATATCATTTTAGAACTCCAGGGCTTCCAAAGTTGAGTTGCTCTGGTCTAGATGGTACTTGGTCCTACTGTGAGGGCAGGGGACTGGACTTGACGTCTTGAGGTTCCTTTCCGTTCTAGTGTTCTATGATTCTAAGGGATGGTGCAACATCTAAGACAATTTTGTACTCTGGTCAGAGAGCTGTCAGGAGAGCAGCTTAGATTTAGCATTCCAGCCCTATGATTCTATGACAATGCAGCTTGCAGACCTTTTTTTGTCCATCCAGCCATGTGGGAGTGGAGCGCAGGGAAGCAAAGCAGAGAACTGACTATGTCTTCTTCCGATCCATTTGGAGAATATGTGCATCCCCGGGGGCACTCAGATAGAGCAGTATCTCAGATCCCCAAGAGAAAGGACTGGAACTGTCCCCGGATCTTGTCTGTCACTGAGTCTGTGCCCTCTCATGAGGGCAAAATTTTCCCTGCTAAAGACAAAGAAACATAGACCCAAAAAATACAGCAAGGATTAGTACAACACAGCATTTCACAAAAAAAAAAAAAAAAAAAAAAAGGAGGGGGAGAGAGTGAGATCTGACTAGGACCATGTTCTAGCTGTATCCTTTGACCCTACTGTTACTCCTGTTAACACTAAATGTTGGAGGGAGAGAACAGGGCAAATCTCTCAAATACACACGCAATTCAAATTAACCAGTTCCTCTTTCACGCTCTGTCTCAAAAAAGTGGCTGTCTAACTACAATACATGTCTTCTAGGAGCTGGATTTATCATTTCCTAGCCTGCTGAACATGATTAATGACTTTTCGTTATTTTCTGGCATCAAAATCAACTGGGAAAAGTCAGTTCTACTGCTTTCCTGATTTTGCTCCAGGAAATCTGTTCTCATCATGGATTTTTATGTTTTTCAAACTGTGCCAGGGTAGTCAGAAGTGTCGAGGTATTTGAGATTCACATAAACTCAATGATATGGGGAGCAAACATTTTTCACCATTAATTAAAATCCTGCAAAGAGATTTTGACAGATGGAAGCTATTGCACCTATCCCTGGGGAGAAAGGTCAAGTCTATTAAAATGATTTCTACTCCAAAAATGAAGTAATGACTCTTGATGATGCCATTAGAACCGGAAGAGTATTATTCACAAAGTTAGCACAAATGTTTGAGGAGTTCCTGTGGGCTGAGTAAAAAAGTAGGGATTACTCGCCAGACAACAAGGAGCAGGAAAGAAATGACATTTCCCAATTTACAGGAAAAAAATATGAATGTTGACAACTTTTTAAATTGTTTTAATCCAGTTAGAACATATCATTATTAATCAAATTGTTCATAATGGGTGGAATACATCTTGTGCAAGAAACCAGTACAAAAAAACCTTTACACAACTCCCACTAGGGGAATAGGTTGTTTATCCCCCTCTAGTGTCTAGCATAAATCATACACCCGAATGTATTTATGATTCTGCTACTGCTTCCAGATAAGAAGCTTAAGCTCTAGCTCTGTCTTGGTGACCATTTGAACAGAAGTGGTAAAAATAGACCCATCAAAATGTTTAATCAAAAACCCATTAACCATCAGATTTTTTTGTGACATTTTCCATGCTTCCAATTTGGGACTCATGATGGAGGTTAACTGAGAAGCCTACAAAATAAAGAGGTCGTTGAGGTGTGTGTGTGGTTTTTTTTTTTAAGTTCAGCTTGGGGAGGATTGTTTTTTCTATGAAAACCCAGTTAATGTAAAAGAAAAAAGTAAACAGCGAAAAAGTTTTCAAAATCTTGTGTAGAAAGAAAGAAAAATCTCTGAAACAACACTGCATGTGACTGGAGAATGGCATCCATACAAGCTAAACTGAAAAAAAAATGGTGTATTTGCAGAGTGAACCTGAACAATACTGAGTTAGGATTTAATCCTTTAACTTAGATATTAAAAGATTCTGCTTTCAGTGCTAAAAGTCCTTACTCAAAACTAGAGAGAGTTAAAGTTTTTCCACACACTGTTGGAAAATGAGGCTTTATTAAAATATTCCATTGGAAAAATATATCAGTTTTGATAATGTTCTGGTAGTCTGCTGGGAAACAAATTGCTTAATTTCAAAAGTGTCAATGCAGAACATAATATTTCATTTAGAAATGTTTTGAATGTTCAATTTCAATTCAAATTGGCATTGAATTTCAATGTTTTCTAATCTTTAAGGATTTCATTTATAAAAAATTGCACATCTTGACTTTTCATCCTGATTTGGGATGAAAGCAGATGTCAAAATGTTGGCATTTCCCATAGGACAGAAATTCCAGTTTCCAACCAATTCTATTTGAAACACTACTGTCACTCAAGTGAGGTGATTATCTATGTACCATTTTCTGTGCATTTAAGTTTTCAAGACAGAATATAAGTAGGAATTAAATAAGCCTGGATCTTCTGCTCTTTATATACACTAAGGCTGCATCTAGACTGGCAAGATTTTGCGCAAAAGCAGTTGCTTTTGAGCAAAAACTTGCCAGCTGTCTACACTGGCCACAAGAATTTGCGCAAGAGTACTGACGTTCTACTGTGTGAAATCAGTGCTTCTTGCACAAATACTCTGACGCTCCCACTCAGGAAAAAGCCCTCTTGCGCAAATGTAGACAGGCAGCTAAGCCGTTTTGCGCAAAAGCAGACTAAATGGAAAAAAGCCCTAGTGGACACTTGGAGGCTCCATAGCTTCAATCAGCTCCCGGACTTCCTGGTAACCCGAGCCCCCTTAAAGCAGACACAGGCTGCTGAGGTCACAAGGCAGGAGCCCTTCTCTGACCTCTGGCCAGAGCTCTGCCACATGGCCCCTGCCATCCAGCAGACACCCCCCAAGCACGATGGCAGCTCCAGGTCAGGCTCAGCCACCCGCACCCCCAGCGCAGAAGGCCCCCAGGGCTAGAAAAAGAAGGGACCCATCCTGGACTTCAGGGGAGCTGGCGGTACTGCTGGACCTGTGACAGGAGGAGGAGGCCCTCCATGACACCCGCTCCCAGTGCTGGAACGTGCTCACCCAGCAGAGCCATCCAGCCCGGACCCTGGAGCAAGTCCAGGCTAAAGTAAAGGAGCTGTGCCTGGGCTACGTCCGAGCCAGCGAGGGCCAGGGGGCATGAGCTGACACCTGCCCCCATTACCAACGGCTCCACACCATCATGGGCCAGCCAGCACCACAGGCACCGGATGTCCCCGTGGACAGCAGCATGCGCCCCCTCCGTCACCAGGACCACCGAGGCGGGGAAAGGAGACAGCAGCAGTGCGTCGGAGGATGAGGCCAGCACTGCCACCCTGCAGG
>JANRFK010001785.1:27526065-27537300 GCA_030068395.1 Apalone spinifera
CCCGCCAATGTAGACGCGCTTTTGCGCAAAAGCACATCATTATAACAATAACTCTGGGACCAATCTAGATGCACCTTTGCGCAAATACTTTTCACGGAAAAACTTTTCCGTGAAAAGTATTTGTGCAAAATCATGCCAGTCTAGACATATCCTAATTGAATTAAATCCATTAAGATTATTTTTATCGTCTTCTTTGCCGCCTTACATATGTCTGATTTCTCTTGTTGGGTATGTTTGTATTTGAGCTGGAAAGTGTGATTCTCAGCTTGCATATGTAACCCATACATTTACTGAGTGTAGTTCACTGTCCCATGTAGTGGCACTTAGACCACTTGCAGAGAGAGAGTGAGAAAGAGAGAGAGAATGAGTTTGCTCTATGGCCTTAGCTGAGAACCAGCTGGCTTTGTATCTCAAGCTGTAGAGGATTATGCACTAAGCTCCAGAGGTCCCAGATTTGGTTCCACCTGTTGGCATTATATTCATTTCAATGTTTGGTTAAAGATATGGAGTGGGGGAAGGAGGGGAACAAGGCCTCACATGCAGTAAAAGACACAAAGAATTCACTATCCTTAAATCAGCTCATTTTTTCATGGTAGTCATTGTCCCATGAGGACACAGCCCATAATAAAAGGCAGAATTTTCTATCGTGTCTCAGGAACACTATCAGTGACTATGAGGGTATGTCTACACTGCAGCATTTTTCTGGAAAAACAGAAAAACTATACTTACGTCCACACTGCTAATGCGTTCTTTAGACAGTGGTAAACCTCTTTCTATGAAGAAGCCTTTTTCTGAAAAAACTTCTTTGGAAAAAAGCCTGTGTGGACGCAAAAGAGCGAGTTCTTTCAAAAGAAGAGGCCAGGAAATAACAGAGGTGCCCTGGTGGCCATTATATCCATACTAATCACAACTTAAATGCAAGTTAGTGTGCAATCATTGTGGACGCTATCTTTCGAAAAAGCAGATCGCTTTTTCATTGCTTTTTTGCTGTGTGGATGCTCTCTTTCGAAAAACATTTTTGTGGAAGATCTCTTCCAGAAAAGCTTCTTCTGAAAGAAGCTCGCAATCTAGACATAGCCTGAGATGCCACAATACTGAGCTACACGCATGCAGCCTTCAGGTTATCATCATTGACAGAGCACGAGATCGGTCAGGACACCACGACAGTAAATCCTAACCTACTATATTCATAACCCTGCTACACCACATACATGTTTTTAGGAGGCCTGAAGTGAACAAGTATCAATAATTCTGTCAACAGTTGAGCTCTCTGTGATACCACTGGGAGTGTGCCCTTGTTCCAGGGCAAATTATTACACATAGCAATAAGAGTGGGACTTTCCCTCTCTTATGTTTCTCTACAGGTGCAAAGATGAATGGAAAATTTTACTCATTGCTTACATCACTGCTAGTATAGTAAATGTTAAGATTATTAAACTCGTCCTCATAAATGGAAGTAGGCATTGGAGTGTTTGGGCTCTGTGAAACACCAACTTTGATTCAATATCAAAACAACTGTGTTTTCTACTCCCCAATATTTCTCTGGACTACTAAAATAATAATCTAGAAAATGGCATGCCTTACTATTGCTTATCTCAGAACAATTGCAGCAATGGGCCAAAAGTTCCTATAGTATTTTGCCAAACCTGAAATTTGCCAATGGATAAAAATTATTCTATTCTGGTAAGTTACTGGTTGTGATGTGATTTCCCTATCATCCCATAATAAACAACATATTTAGATATCTACATGAGCAAATTGATATATGTCTTCTTGACAGTTACCTTTTCACAGCTTTGAAACTGTAACATCCAATAATAGAGCCAATGGTGCAATCGTGTCACTTTACATATTTGAGCAATGTTTGAATCTGGCTGCCCATGAGTTTCAGAGAGTACAAACCGTGAAAAGTATGTTAACGGGGTGTGTGTGTTTGCACTCATTCTGCAAGCTGGTTTTGGGGTTTTCATGAGGCCTCTTGTGCACAGATCCTGGAGAGCTCAGTTGGACTCCAGTTTTGTTATTTATGTTTCTTTATTTAGCATGTAGCAAAGCTACACTGAGTTGATTAGACTCAAGTGTAGGGGGTGGTACTGGGCATACTAGATACCCAATGTTAGATATAAAAGGAAGAGGTTTGATGTATATCTGCACATTACATTGCATTTATTATACATTGCCTTACACATTTTGGGATCAGTTTTGTTACTTCATGGAACCAAAGCATACCTGCTTGTTGGTACAGCAAGTTCTCTCTGCTTACTGTCCAGAGCTAACTTTTCACTCACTTTTATATTTTCAAGTTATTTTATTGTTTTATTCATTGTCATTTTGTCCATTGTATGTAGTCCCTCGAGTGTTCCCATTATGTTAGATAATACAGAGATTTGTTTCCAGCCATCTGATTTATTTACCTAACCCTGTTTTCCCCCCAAATGAGGCCTTATTCATGTTCAATTACTCATGTCAAGCCAGGCCTGTATCTAGGTCATCTTAATTTCATAGGCTTGAAAAATGTTGAGACAACATGCGGTAAAACAGAATACAAATACAGAAATATATTCTTGCAAGTGGGGCCAGTCTAATGGGATTGCACATCTGTTGTCCAAAGAAGCTGGGAAACCCAGACAATACTACAGGAGTATTCTTCTTTGAGGTCATTAGGGAAAAAAATGGTTTTGCATGATCATTCAAGTAAGAAGTGTGGACTTACCATGACCGAGATCTTCATAGAATCATAGAAATGTAGGTCAGGAAGGGATCTGACATCTCTTCTTTTGTTCCTTGGATGTGCTTCCATGGGATCTTATCTACATATTCTGTGAATTTGCTAATGTCTGCCTTTTTGACGTTTATTCTGTTCATTCTGCTGGTTTCCCATCTAACATTCTTTAGAATCACGAACTTTATCCATTTATGATCAAATTGCCTCCCACCCTTCGTTTCTCAATCGGTTCCTTCCTGTTTATCAGAATCAAATCTAGTATAGTCTCTCAACTAATAGCTTTCTCCAGCTTCTGCCATCAAAAGTTCTCTCTAATATATTCCAATAACTTATTTGGAAAATTAATGGCCCTGCTGTATTCTTTTCCCAAAAGATGTCTTGATAATTGAAATTCCAAAGCCCTATGCTTTGGATAATTTTTAGATTTTTTTTTAATGACCTACAACCCAAATTTCTATTTAGACTGAAACCACATCACCTATCTTTGTCCTGGTCTAGGCTAGGCAGTTATTTCAAAATAACAAGCGGAACGTCCACAATACCAAGTCTGTTATTTTGAAATAATGGGCTGGTTATTTTGAAATAATAACTCCTGCTTTCCATGAGGAATAACACTTATTTTGAAATAGTTATTTCGAAATAATGGTAGTGTGGATGTTCCATTGCTGCTATTTCAAAATAACTACTCCCCCCGAATCATTTAAAGTAATTACTCCCTAGTGTTTCCTGGGGCTCTAAGTAGAGGTAATGCTTTCACATTAAGGGAGCCTGCCTCGGACTAATTTCAAGGCTCCCCTGTAGTGTGGACACGCTATTTCAAAATATTTTGAAGTAATAACTCCTGAAATAACTACACTATTTCAAAATAATTTCCTAATGTAGACATGCCCTTCCAGTGTAAACAGTCTGTCAAAGAAAACTAAGTATGATTTACATTCACTTGAATGGTATAAAGCAATGTAAATATAAATTGAGGCCAAAATGATGCAAGGTGTCTTTCAAAGTTTGGAAAAAAACATGCATACACAACATTCTCAAAAACCTCTCTCTACTTCCAACATGACAGCAATGCACAATAAAGTTATTACAATAATGTCAAAGTTGTGTCTTATTTATCAAAATATGTTGTTGAATTAAAAACAAACCCTTGTTTCCTTAAAAATCAGTTCCATATATGACTTGAATGAGCTCTTCAGATAGAAAGGGAAAAAAATAATCAAATGTATTTAGGTGAAGAAGCAAAGATTCCGATTTTTTTTTCCTATTACCATTTCCATCACAATTAAATCCTTTAGTAAAAAGCAACATCTAAGGGATGAAAAATATATCTTGATGGATTTCAAGCCTACTCAAACATTGTACATTCGTAAATTATAGGTGGAACCATTACTACTGAGCTTTGTTCTGGATTTTTCTGGTAGCTAATATGATCGCTTCAAGATCAGGCCAAAATTTAGCTGATACTTTAATGAAAAAGGAGTGTGGGAAAGTGGTATGAATTGTCCATCTTTCCTTTCATTTCCTCCTCATGGATGGTGTGACAAAGTCAGACTACGGGGCTTCAATAGACTGGGAAAAGACAGCTCTAGAAGGGTAAAAAGCCAACTCCCCTGTTAATTAGAAGTGGGTTCCTGCAGGTCAGTCAGGAGCAGCTGACAAGGGGTTACCTCATGCAGATTAGGTCCAGCTGGGACAGGATTATCTTGGATCAATTAGGGTCAGCTGATTCCACCGCAGGCTGGCCTGAGACCTTTTAAAACCTCCTTTGTTGGGTGGAAGGAGAGGAGAGACAGGTACACAGAAACACCAAGGCTGTGTCTACACTGGCACGTTCTTGCATGACAACGGCCACTCTTGCGCAAAAACATGCTGCCTGTCTACACTGGCAGTGTGTTCTTGCGCAAGTAAACTGACGTTGTACTGTAGAAAATCAGGGCTTCTTGCGCGAGAACTCTGACACTCCCTCTCAGGAAGAAGCCCTCTTGCGCAAGAGCTCTTCCAGAAGAGGCCAGTGTAGACAAGCAACATTAATGTCTTGCGCAAGAAGCCCCTATGGCTAAAATGGCCATCAGAGCTTTCTTGTGCAAGAGAGCGTCTACACTGGCATGGATGGTCTTGCGCAAAAGCACATCTCTTGTGCAAAAGCACATGGCAGTGTAGACGCTCTCTTGTGGAAGACTTTTTGTACAAGAACTCCTCCACAAAAGAGTTCTTGCGCAACAAGCTGCCAGTGTAGACGTAGCACAGCAGTACTAAGCTAAGAGTCAACAGGGAATGAGGCACTTCAGAAGGAGAGGTTGGACTCCGTACCTTAGTGAAAGACTAACAGCCCACCACCCTACTAAGAGGAAGGTTGACTGCCCAGACACAGCACATAAAAGGTGTTTTACTCAAGGTCATGCTCACCAAGGGGAGAAGTGCAAAGGCTGGCAAGGGGAAGGAAGGGCCCTTGCCACAATGGGCATAGCTGCCATTCCTCAAACTGCTCCCTGCTAAACTCCTCTGCATAGGAAGCCATCCCCAAAATGATGAGAAGGGAAAGGAAGGAGGCAACTAATTTACTGTTCCATCGTTCACTCCATCCAGAAGAGCTGGAAGGTTTGTGCATCATTAAAGGGTTTAACATCATTTCCCCTATTTTATAGATGGAGATATGGCACAGGAAGGAGAAGTGATTTGTCTAATGTCACCTAGAAGGCCAAATCAAGAACAGAACCCACATCTCCTGAACGAAAATCCTGCTTGCTACTAGAATCCTTCCTACTAGAATCTGATGTAGGAAGGATTCAAAGGGTATGTCTAGACTACATGGCTCTATTGCTAGACCCATGAACATTAGTTTACTAGACATACCCAAATGAAGCCACGATTTAAATAATCGCCACTTCATTTAAATTAAAATGGCTGTCGCGTTGTGCCGATCAGCTGTTTGTCGGCTCAGTGCTGTAGTCTGGACGCTCCGCGGTCGACATCAAAGGCATTTGTTGACCTCCCCGGTATGCCTCATGGGATGAACACACTGTATCTGTTTTGTTTTTAACTTATGTCAACTAAAGAAAACTAACATTTGTAAGAGCTGGCCACAGTTATATTCTCCATTTAATATTCACTAAAGACTGCAACTCTATGTACATGATTGATTTCTCTAGGTATAGTCCCCCTCTTTCCACCAATCACTGTGAGAAGAGAAAGAAAGGTTTTATTTGTGCAACTATATATGGTCAGCTCAGTTTGCAAGAACTTATTAGGTTGTATTATTCATAAGTATTTGGACAGTCCCTGGTTTATTCATGAACAAATTTCTGAATCACAACAGATTCGTGAAGTTTAGCAAGAATGATTATATGATGGAAATTTCTGACCTGAAGTGCATTATTTATTCTCCTGTTTAAAATAAAAGGTCAGACATCAAATCAGACAGAAGACAAAATACTACAAGTCCCTGGCATCTAGTAAAAACACTAAAGGAAGGTCAAGCTGAAGGTGGAAATGGGTAATTCACCAATAACCCTTTGGCTGGGCTTAGTTTCCACAGATATTTAACAAAGTTAATAAACTCATTCATAAAAATCAAGATTTCCTTGTGACTAGTTCATAGAAAGAAAAAAAATCTTTTTTTAATTGATTGGTATAACTTCCATTTTCCTTAGTTAAAACTCAAAACACAAGACAAATTTTTTTCCCCCTTTTCTTTATAATTAAGATAATTACAAAGGACTGTCCATTAACTACAATTACTCCCATCGGCTTCAATGGGATAACTCACATGAGTAAATAAAGCAAGATTAGCTACAGTGTAACTATGGGCTTTAAATGTCTCTAAAATCCCCAATACAATTAGCCATTTTGATAGGGCTCTGTTGTCGATCTTAGGATTCCTCCTCGCCCCATACTGCAAAATGCACATTTGGGTTCTCACGTAACATTTTCCAGACTATGCATAAATTTCCCATCCCATTTGTCTAACAGTATTTTGTACAGGCTAATGACATAGTTGTTCTATAGTGTAAGAAAAAAATCAAGACTCCTTTTTTTGATTACTAAATACTGATCCTGAGCACTGGTATTTTTAATGCCCTAGTTTCAAATTGTCAAGTCTTTTGTTGAACTCAGTCAGAATGCAGAAGTTTAACAAAAGTACAGTGAGTAACTGATACCCTGGTGCACTAAAGAATGATTACACACACTGTGCATCAATCACTTGGCAGAACAGAAATATAGAGTCATAATACAACACTATCACATGATAAATACCTCATCCACTGAAATTCTTGTGCCTCAGTGTTTAGAGATGATTCATGAATAGGCTTCACTTTGACATTTTTTCCTAGAAGCAGACCATTGTCCTGTGACATTTATCTTGGAAGACAGAGCATTAAAACACCCCACCAAAATTAAGGAGGAAATTTAAAGAAGTGACATACCTACAGAAAAATGCAACAATTTAGCCAGAAGTGCACACAGTTGCTGACATAAGGAGGAGAAGTTTATTCTGCAGAAAGATGGATTCTGCTTTACTTCCTTCAGAAAGAGTAGAACTGACACTAATAATTACACTGAAGTCAAGGGTTGAAGAATTGCACTGGTAGAACAATATTCTCTCTTCACTGTGGTATGCAATACCTCTGACATTGCCTTTTTACACTGACCCTTCCTCTTGCTCTCCTCTTAGTGTGAGAATATCATTCTCTTCCACTAGGTCTGAAGCTCAGATCAAGGGAAGGGAAGTGATGTTTCAAGGAACTGACTACCCAATGCCAGGACTGGTCCTAACCAATTATTGGCCCCGGGCGACCACCCGGCTTGACCAAAAAAAAAAAAAAAAAACCCACCACCGCTGGGAAAAAATTTGTTGGGCAAAACAAAAAAAAGCTAGGAGGAAAAAAAAGGGTCGGGGAGTAACCAGGGAAACCTGGGGGGAGAATTGGGGAGCTCAGGCCAAAATGTGGTCGTAGCCCGCCCCTAATACCTCTGTCGGTGGCCCCTTGAAAATGGCGGCCCCGAGCAACTGCCTGGCTCTACCATCCCTAAGACCGGCTCTGCCCAATGCCTTCCCCTACCTCTCCTGGGCAGAATGCTGTGTGGCAGGAGAGGAAACCAAAATTCCCCCACTGCTCAGCTGCACCAGCTGCTCCCTATTAATCCTTTCCCCACCAAATGCTCACCAATGCATCTCATTCTAATCTTTCCATTCACTCCAGCATCTCACGCTTTCCAAAATCCCACTACCTACCACTTTCTTCTTTTTGATCTTCAACCCACCAAAAAAAAAAATCATCCCAGGACCCAACACCCACAATCTGTTACACCGGAAAAGGATAGTGAACTGAAATGGGGTCTGGATTTATTCTTTTAGCTATTTTATGTCACAAGCCAAAGAAGACTCTGAAAAACCTGTTGTGAAGCAATTCCATGCACTTTAGGATTAGAGACAACACACCAAGACGTGATGTGGCATAAGAGTTAGTGGAATGAATATATTACATGCAAGTGGTGAGGTTGCAATGATTTCTGAGAGTCATGTTTAATGGCTGCAAATCAATCTGTTGTATCATTCTGCAGTCTTTTGGATTTGTTACATACTGTGCAGAGAAAGTTTATGGAATATTTGAAAAGAAATATTAATATTTTGCATTTCTCCCCCCTGTAAGAGACAGAGTGTATTAGAACTAAGAATCTAACCCATGTGAACCTTGATGGGGAAGCAAATTGTAACACACTGTTTAGAAACCTCTGAAAGTGATCTAAAATAGCTATTTAAATGCATTATTGTAAAGGTCCAATGTCTTATCAGCTGCTAGGATAGAAACTCATAAAGGGGATTCCAATGTTTCCTGTGGTTTAAAGCCTTCATTTTAGCCCTAGTTGCCCATGAAATAGGGGGGTTTTTTTCAATTAATTACTATATATTTTTCCAATGTATAGAGGCATCAAACAATACCGAGTCCCTTGTTGCTAGTCCCTACATGCACAGTTTGACCTGACAGACACAGGAATGGTGTGCATGGGAACAGAGCCATGGCAACATGAAATGGCTTGTGGTAGGCATTCAGCAGGAAAGTGTCTGAGATGCTGAACCCAGTTTTCCCAATTGCTCATCCAGTGCTGTATCCAATTCTTGATGGTGAACCTTAAACTTGTGATTAGTTAAACATTGAATGTAGAGAAAAATCTCTATATATTTCATTTTAATAGAGAAAAATGATCCATTAATTTGTTTAGTCCTCCAAAATATTAGAATGTGTCATGGATATAATGTGATATAAAAAGGTCTAATTTTTTCCTAATTTTCTACTAAATTTTAGATGCAATTGTGGAAGAAAATTTTGTGTTAAATCAGACTTTTTCCAAAGAAGCAAAAATGGCTATTTGGAATGTTAAAAGTATTTTATTGAGACAGGTTATGAGGCAAACTTCAGACGAGGGGATCAGAAATTCATGTTAAATACAGGTAATCATATCACATGGCCATTATCTCGTACATTGTATGGTCATCCTAAAGTTATAGCCTAAGTTAAAAGGTCATTAACTTCCAAAGGGCTTAGTGTATGATGAGAGAATGCACTCATAAGCATTTTAAAGAGGTTCACAAACTATTACACATTGAAGTTCATTATCACTGGTAATACAATTGGATTGCACAAAAACAGTTTGTAAGTAATTGCAGATGAACTGCACATGATTGCACACAGTTTACACATGATTACAGTTCGATTGCAAAGACAACCATACAAACTATGAGCTCAATTTAGTTAGATAGTTGTAAATGTTTTGTAAATGGATTATATGCTCTTAAATCCATTTGTTTAAATGTATTCAGTAAATATTTTTCAGCTGTGAATTCATGCAGGATGCTGGGTGAGGATTTTGTTTACCTCACGCCTGAGCAAATGACTTCTACTCCTCATGCCCTAATCAATTTTCAAATGTTTTCCATTTGCTCCCTTCCTCGCCCCCTCCCACTCTACTCGGGTCTGATCCATTGACCATTACAGTCAATGGACAGACTCCCATTCACTTCAATGGGCTTTGGATCAAGTCCTTATTGTTACAATCAGATGAGACAGAATGGATAATTACATATAATTTGCTTCTATTTACAGTGATAGCCATGTGAATATCATAGGGCTAGATACACTTGGAAGACTTAAACATTATGCTCTGCATGCATTACATGGGGTGAGAGTTAGGTGTCTATAAAATGGATTCACAAAGCCAGGAAACTTAGCAGAGACCTATCTAAACAAGACAGAAGGAAATGTTGAGAAGTATGTTGAGGACTAGCTCCTCAACCCTCAAAGGGAATTTAAATCACAGGAGGCACTTATTGCTGCTTGGAATTCACTGCTGTGAACCTTCCCCTGGAATCAGGCACCCGAGGCAGGCCAACCCTTTTCTAAAGAAATACCGAAGGGGTGATCTACCTCCCCGCACATACCCAATAGCCCTGTTGTTAAGAGCACTCCTTTAGAATGTGGGGAACCCTGCTTCAAATCTCTCCTCAGCATCAGGACAGCAGTTACTTCCTGGAGCTGCTGCCTGAGGCTATCTGAGGCTCTTGCTTAAAGCGACCCCACTGTACAGCAGTGTCTCACCCTTTGTTTACCTCCTTGAGAGACTTTTCTTTTGCCTGCTGTAGTTGCCCTTGTGGACACCTCAGCTTTTTAGACATGGAGCCAGAGCTGCCTCTGGGCAGTCAACGGCTATTGCAGATTGTGCGGAACCTCATGCAGCAGTTTCTGCAGGCTACCTCCCAGGCTCTGCAGGAACCCAATTCCCTGCTGCACTTGGAGACCATCCTCGCCTCTCTGTGGGTGCAGCTCATGCTGCTGGATCCCACCCACCCTCCCCTATGCACCGTGCACTGCCACTTCTGGTGTCTGGACACCAATGCTGACTCTCCATTGGCTCATCATGGAGAGGTGGGTGACCAGCAGTGGCTCCAGAATTTTCTGATGAGGAAGGACACATTTCTGGAGCTCTGTGAGTGGCTTGCCCCTGCCCTCAGGTGATGGGACACTGACATGAGACCTGCCACCCTCCTCCAGAAGCAGGTCTCCATTGCACTGTGGAAGCTCTTCATGCTGGACAGCAACCAATCCTTCGTGAACCAGTTCAGCTTGGGTAGATCGACCGTCGGGGACATGCTCATGAAGGTATGGCATTCTTGGGCTATTGTCCCAGGAGCGGGGTGAACTTCTGGAATGGGGATCCCTAGGGAAAGGGGGGGCAGTGGTGCAAGTCCCCTCCCAGTAGGTTTTTCAGTCCCCCCTTCACAAAGCCCTACTGGAGGATGGGATAAGTGGGGGATGCTCCTGATGTGTGTAAGGGAAGGTGGCAAGGGGACCTCCTGAGGGCTGTGACCATCCTCTGGTTCTCTATTTGTTATCTGCCTGTCTCCTTCTACAGGTGTGTGAGCCATCAACGCCAATCTCGCTGCACCTTGGTGACCCGGATGCCATCATCACCAGCTTAGCCGACATGGGCTTCCCCAACTCGGGGGGGGGGGG
>JANRFK010001785.1:27560760-27579709 GCA_030068395.1 Apalone spinifera
TTTCGATGTGCCTAATCTACATCTCTCTGTCAACAGAGGGATGCAGTCTAGACACACCTACTGTGTGGTAAATAGCACCCCAGTTCCACTCCTCTTTTCAGTCAACTTCCAGTTGAAAAGGTGCTTTCTAATGTAACCAAAACCATAATAAGTAGCATCTTTTGTGCATAGCACTGCGTAAATGGTAAGAATGTCCACTGGCCCCACAGCATTGAGATTCCCATTGAACGGCTGGGGAAAGTAAAACCAGATTAAGCGTGAGTTGCTTTTGAGCAAGGCACCAAGATTAAGACTCAGGGGGTGAAAGCCTGACAAACAAAATCAAGGGAAGGTTTGCCATCAGTCGGGTCAGTGTTGCATACATGATTTCTTGACAAAAGGTACATGCTCAATCCTCTTGAGCAGGTTGCCTCTGTGTTTGGACAGATGCTTGAGCAAAAAGCTTGTATGTTTCCAATATTTTATATGTAAGGCCTTCATCAGGGATTTATAGCTCTACATGCTGTAATTAAAGAAACCCAAGTAAACAAGTGTATGTGTAGAGTAATACAGGAATTTCCTGTTAATTACCACCAGTCCTCTTTGCCAGGATCTCTCTTTTCTGGAATTCCGGAAGCATAAATGATCCCTTAGGGTCAGTGACACGTTCTTGGCTTTTCTGCGTGAAGCCTTTATTAATAGTTCTTGTAAAGCTGTGTTGAGTTAGAGAAAGTGTAAGGCATAGAGGAATGTCTAGCCCACTCTACTCCACAACACAGCTCTCCAGCCTGAATAGGTCAAAACCAACCCTCTACCTTGTTCACAAAGCTCAACTCTTCTCTAGCAGCTTGCATGCTCTGACTTTCTTCCCCAAGGACTGTTTACATGTCCCAGAAACCCCTTCACAGGACCTCTGCACTCTTCCCTGGAACAAGCAACCAACCGGCAAGTCCTTGGACTCTCTGCGGTATGTTCTACCAGCACTTGTGGGTTCATAGGACAATGAACAGGTGAGCCTTTATCAAAGCTGATCTGTTCTTTTCCTTCTGATAAATAGCAAGAGATAATCTTTCTAATCTTGCTCTGTGTTGCACCTGGGACAAGATGAGGCTGGAAGGTGCCAGGTGCAAAAGTTTTAAAGTTACAGACTAACACAGCTACACCTCTGAAACTTTTAAATAGAGAATACAGTCTAACATAATGCAACTAATTGAAAACCTTGTTTGTCACCAAACATTGATCAGTATCTTGTCCCCCAATTTTGTGGCAAGAGAGGGCAGGTACAAAGACCTCCTGTGCCTGCTATCCCTGTGAAGAAGAGTTATTTCATCCACACCATACCATTGTGGATAGACTTCTCAGCACTGTACAGCTTTAATGATGTATCATGAATACAATTTCAATAGAAAAATGTTTCCCGCTATATAGACACTTTTCTATATTTGATCCCTATTGTGATCCTCAGATGTATTAAAGATGGCTTATGAAAGCAGTTTCTTATGGAGCATACACAAGTCTGAGTAAATTTCTATGTACACAAAGTGTTTCAGGAGATAAAAGTAGATGAACAAAATACACTGTATGGAAGGAGAAATAGAAAAAAGGATTATCAGCAACCTTTTAGCTATGAAGCTTCAGGATGCAGGAAAATTAAGGTTAGAGCAAAAATCCTGCAGAGTTAATATGTATGGAAAGATTAAAGGGAGAGAATGGGAATGTGAGAAAGAAGGGGAGCAGCTTCAAAAGGTCAACATGCACACTGAAGAGATGAACATAGTATGAGAGAGTTGGGACCTTATGAGTAGAATCAACGTTTAAGGCACCAAGACTTAAAAGAAAAACAAGGAGTTTTGTAGAATGGTTATTGGATTAAGTTTGAACAGTCCTCTTCCCCTCATGAATTGGAACAAGTAGTGAATTTAAAAACATTTTACAGGAGAATGCTATAGGTTTCCTTTTCTCATTACTTAAATTCCTATTGCTTTTCATCTTTTCCTTAATTTCTCCTAGCTTTGTTTGATGAAATAGTAGAATGAACAGATACCAAAGAAGTTCCAGTGTTCTCTCTCCCATACTCCAATGTATGTATGGTCTACAGAATAAATGCTGCTGCTTTTTGACTATTTGGTTGAGTATTTAATTATGGAGGAAGATCTGTGTGCTCAAGGAGGAGACTGACTACAATGTGGAATAGTCATCCAAGGAAAATTATGATATATAGCTCATTTAAACTATTTTTAAAAATTGTCTCAGTTCTATGAGATTTGCTTTATAGAGCAACACTGCACTCTGAGGGGAAGGAAATAAGCGATCTAATTCGTCTTTCATATTTAACATTCATATGATAGTGCCAGTTTATTATTTGGGGTTGTTCCCTCAAACAACCTGACACCAATATGAAAGCTGGTTCAGATTTGATACAATTTCTTATTGCTGCATTTTAGTAGTTCTCATTTTCACTACAAAACATCTTCTTTTACACAGATAGAAGAACATTGTGACTAACAACTGAAGAAAACAAGAATATAGTATTTACCTCAGGTCATTTTCACTAGCAATCCACAGATTAGAAAGAAAGTGTAGCTTTGCTTTTAAGATAATTCTGCTTTCTTGAAGCCATAGGGACTAACCAACTCCCCTGGAATTTGGCAGACATACCCCTCTGGACTTAAGAAGGAATTTTATAGGGCTACAAATGCTGCCTCATCTCTGCCTGAGATCCACCCATCCAGGTAGATAGAGAAGCAAGTTCTTCACCAACACAGCATTATAAACTGATAAATATAAGATATACTGGTGCCTAAGTATCTAGATATCAAATAATAGAAGAAGATAAACAGATAAACAGATTGGGATTATAATGTGTATCCTTAGTCATTTTAGAAGATGACATGCATGCTGCAAGTTTGAGTTCTAGTAATAATTTCTATCTCTGGATTTACCTGCAGCAACAACTTTGCAACAAAAATAAACGCTTAATTTAAGTACTTTGGTTTTAATATTGTTTTGATTTAGATGTGTGCAACATCTAAATCAAATTTAGATGTCTATAACTCTATCAAAAAGATGATACCCATTTGTGAAAATGACAGTTCAGACTACTCTTGGCCATAATCTTCTCAGCATTTTGATCATCTTACATCAGGTGATTTTTGCAACAGAATAGACATCAGCTGTGGATATACTTTTGTTGTCAAGGTTCAGACATGACAATTATGTTATGTAGGGAAAGTATGGAGATATCAATCTAAGGCATTCTAGAGAGAGTAGTTACTTCATACAGACTCACTGATTAGGACAATAGAAGTGAAGCTTTTAGGTCAACCACCCTTTTAAAGTGCAACCATAGATGAAAATAGAAGAGCTTTTATCCTCCTTTGTTTGGATAAACCTATCAAGGGCTTTAAATAACTCACATACAACTTCAAGTGTATTTTGGTTTAAATCAATAATAAAGACTGAAAGTCCATAGTGTCCCAAAAAAAGCCTTATTAGTTATTTCAGATTATGATGATTTTTCATATTTTGGAAATACTGAATACAAAAATGTTCACTATCATGTTTAGAAACATGCAACATTTCTCAGTATCTCCCAGACAAGGTCCAATAGATTCAAACATTATCCCAATCATTATATGTAATAATGAGATCAACACACCAGATTGCTACATGACAGACTGTCACATTAATACAGGAGACTGCATCTCCTTAGGAACCACTGCTGTCTAGAAGGTCAGAAATTCACTCATTTTCCAGATGCTTAAATCTCTTACTGCATTGTTAATTCATGTCAGCCTCTATTTTATTCCCCTCCCCCTCACCTCCTTCCATACCTTGACACAATTTGAGATGAAATATCTGTTAACTTCAATTACTTGCTTTCCTCCATCTGTTTGGGTCACAATATGAATGATTTTCCACTCACACAGGTTTAAGTCACATAGTGTAGTTCTACAGGCATCAATAAGAGAGTGAAAGGAGAGTCAGGCCCATGTTTTTCATGGACTGTAGTAACATTACAATTGCTATGACATGCACTACAGATCACTAAAGATTGAACCCAAATTACAGAACTCTAGTCTATGCAATTCCCCAATGATACTTGGTAGCTACTAAACATGCATAACGCACCTTTGCCCAAAAGGGTGACATTTGGGCAAACAATGAAAAAAAATCCCTTAATGTAACTATTTCTCTCACTAATTTAGTACTGGGTTGTTTTTTCCAAACACAATAGCAATTGCACTGTATATTTAGGATGACAGGATAACTACCTTTATTTTTCTACCACCTTCACTTTTCTGGTAAGAACATTTTCAAAAGGGGTGAGACCTAAACCGACTCTTCAACAGCACAGAAGCTCTTTTTATTATTATTATTGTTACATCACTATAGTAGACAATGACTGAGCCCTATTATGGATCACACACTTACTATCTTTCCACCGGTACTGATCAGTTTTTGTAAATGCAGAGAAGATTCTGGTTGGATCTCATGTTCACATTCCTAACCCATTCTTTTCAGGTGACAAACCTGAGGAACTGTCCCTGATTAGAAGGGTCAATAGAAGGAGCTTTGGAAAAAGTTGATAAACAGTAATAAGTCCCCAGAACCAAGTGGTATTCCTCCAAGAGTTCTGAAGGAACTCAAATAGGAAATTAAATACCTCATTCAGTAAGTCTGCAATCTATCACCTAAATCAGCCTCTGTACCAAACGAGTGGAAGATAGCTAACACAATGCCGATTAAAAAAAAAATAGTTCAAAAGGTGATCCAGGCAATTACAGACCAGAAAGCCTAACTTCAATACAGAAAAATTGCTGAAGCGTTGATCAGTCAATTCTTTATTAGCCATAATATGTTGGAAAAGAGTCAAAATGGCTTTTGTAAAGTGAATTTATGCATCAAGGTTATGAATTCCCTGAATGTGTCAACAAGTATGTGTAAAAAGATAATTCATCTGATACAGTAGCTTACTTGGACTTTTAAAAGACCTCTGAAAAGAAACCACACCCTAGCACAATAAAGCAGGCTTGAGATGAGAGGGAAGGTCTTATCATGGATCAGTAAGTGGTTAAAAGAGAGAAAATGAAGGGTAGGAAAAATTATCAGTTTTCACACAATGTAAAAAAAAAATAGTGATGTCCCCAAGGATATGCAATGGAACCTGTTCAGCATATTCATAAGTGACCTGGAAAAGGGGGTAAACAGTGAAGTGCTAAAGTTTGCAGATGCCACTAAGTTACTCAAGATAGTTAAGTCGAAAACTGACTCAGAAGAGTTCTGAAGGAGCCCCACAAAACTGAGTGACTAGCCAACAAAATTGCATATGAAATTCCATGTTGATGCGCAAAATAATGCCCACTGGAAAAAATACATAGAGAATGATGGAGGTCTATGTTACCATTATGACACTCTACCCCAAAAGCAGCCTATTAAGGGGAATACAGATTCACAAGGATCACTCTAGGAACTGTACACAGTGGAGCCCTCTCAAAGACAGTACATAAACAATGGAGACTGCTTGAAGTGTCAGAGCAAAAGATTCTTCCAGCAAGCTGGAGGAAGCTTTAAAAGAGGGGAAGTGTCATCATTTTTGGACTCTCTTCCCCCACAACTCAATGTCTAAAAACACATGTGGAGGGAAAAAATGAACTGATGAGATGTTTCCAGGCAGGAAAAGAGAATGCCAGACTGATATCAAGGAACTCTACTGTACCATCAGGGTGAGACATGGCTTGAGTTAAATGCTTTCTATTTTATAGACCTCAGATCACAATTTTACTTTTTATTTCTTTAGTAACCAGCATTGATTGGTACACTTACATTTTAAATGAAAAGGCTCTGGGGTCAGAGACTGGGAAGCTATAGGAAATTGGCTGCAGCATCTCTGCTGAAGGTTTATTAGCAGCTGGCAAAAGCAGTCATGCAGTACAAGCTGGGTACATCTCTGCCTCTGGATATCTGCGATAAGTGCAGTACCTGGAGAGGTTTGCAGCTTGCCACAGCATGACAGTCCAAGACTGAGCCCAGGCTGGTAAATCAGAGTGGTACTGCAAGAGATTGCACTCTAGAGAACTCATCACAATCGCTCATAAAAGATTTTAGGATCAGTGCACACAGTTGTCTGGGAAATACTCAATGCGCAGTGGCAGAAAAAGGAGCCAAAAGAATAATAGGAAGCATTAGAAAAGGGATAGATAATGACAGAAAATATAATGCCAATATAAATCCATAGTATGCACACACCTCATATTACACAGTCTGGTTATCAGGCACACAGCATGACTCATCGCTATTGTGCCTCCTGCTGGTCACTCAGGGAATTAGCTCAGTTCAATCCTGGAGTGCCCCCTTCCTGCCAGTGTCTCACCCTCTGTATCCTATTTATGTGTTAGTTTTTCTGCCACCTTACATTAAGGCTATGTCTACACTACACCTCTGGTATCCCAGAAAAACTCCACCTCATCCAGGAACACATCTGCTCTTCCAACATTTTTTTCGGAAGAGCAAACATGCTCTTTTGGAAGCCCTGTAATTCCACATTTTATAAGGAATTAGGGCTCTTCTGAAAGAGGGTTTTTTTCTGACATTTGGTCCCTCCAGGAGACCTCAGCTGGGCCCTAATTGGCTGATATGTGCTACCACTGCTTGTTCCATAACCCCAGCCCTTTGCCAGGGCTGGGTTTAACCATTCTTAGGCCAGTGCAGGGCAGACACTTCATCATATCACCCCATATTTTAAAAAAAAAGATGTTCAGGTTTGACCTTCCTTGTCCAGCACCCTCGGGACTTGAGTGGTCTCAAACAATGAAGTTTTCTGGACAAGGGAAGTCAAGGCTCCCTACCCAGCTGCAGGCTCTGCTCCCAGCTGGGGCTGTGCTCCCTGCTGCTGCCTCCAGTCCCACACTGTGCCAGGACTGGCCAGGGTTGCATCCCCCACCATGCCAGCCCCAGAAAGGAGCTGGCCCCGTTGCTTCCACCCTCAGCAGGGGCTGTGCTCCCTTCCCCCAGCGCCAGGCTGGGCTAAGTGCCCAGCTGACTCCAGCCCCAGCAGGGATTACGCTTCTCACAATGCAAGCCATCACCGAGACTGTGCCCCACTACCTCCACCCTGGCTGGAACTGTGCTCCTTGCCACCAGCCCTAGCCAGAGCTGTTCTCCCTACTGCACTGGACTGCTGGGGCTGTGCTTTTGAACCTGGATAGCCAGGGCTCTCTGCTGCCACAATATTTGTGGTGCCAGACCATGGTTGCTGCTGGACCAGAGAGTCCTGCATTTTATAGATTCAACCTGTATTAGAATGGGAAGTTACAGAAAAAAGGCAACAAAATTATTAGATAGTCATTTAACACAGATATCCACAGGTAGAGATGTATTAAGCACATATATTCACTATGGAACATATGAAGAGATATTTAAAAGACAGGACCTATTCAGTTTCCAAAACCAAAAAAAGAGTTAAATAAGGGAAATACAATAGAGGTCAATAAAAATCACGTCTGATATGCAGAAAGTTTAATTTTTCTATGACAGAAAGAACCAAGGCTCAGCCACTGGCAGGGTTTAAAAAACAAAAACAAACCCAAAAAAAGGGAAGAAAAAAGGAAAAAGGAAAAATGTATTGACACAACTTTGTCAACCAAGGATGTCAAAGGCCAAAACAACAAGTCTCAAAAACAAATTATATAAGCTCGTGGAGATCAGGTCCATCAAAAACTGATAGTCAGGGATGCAACTCCATGCTCCAAATATCCCTAAACCTCTGACTAACTGTGATTAGGCTACAGGGGTTGGATAACTCAATACTTGCCTTTGTCTGTTTATTCCCTCTACAGTATCTGACATTAGCTACTGCTGGAAGATAGGCTACTGGGCTAGATGGACTATTAGCATGACCCAATAGGACCATTCTTATGTTCTATAAACTGCATGCAAGACCAGCTCCTTCTAGGTTTAGATTTAGGATATTTGGAGTACTCAAAACGTGATTGTTATTGGGGGTAATATGAGAGGTATGACTATTGATACATCTTGGCAATCTTAACTGAAATTTGTGCACCTGGGAAAAACTGGTTTTGTCTTACAAAATTGATGTCAGTTTACAAAGATTGCATATAATAATGTAAACTATAACTTTCTCCTGGAAATAGAGTTATATACACATGATTAAAGAAGCACAAAAGAAAACAGTATAGTGGAAGGTGAAGTGATAGAGACTTAAATTCAAACAATCTTTCAAATGTCTTTCATGGTCTTAATCTGGAATGTAATGGACATAAACCTATATCATAAAACTACATACCACTACATAATTAGACATGACTGATCACAGATCTGAAGTTCCAAAAGAAGTTTGGCCTTTTGCAAAAGAAATTTGGTCAGGACTGAAGTACAGTGAGAGAGTATGTAGGGAAACTCTCATAACATAACAGAGTGGGCAAATATGATCAGTCTGCCTTTTTAGCTACGTCTAAAGTACGCTGCAGCAGTCTAGACGCAGGGGAAATTTTTTCTGAAAAAGGCCACTTTTAAAAAAAAAAACTGTAGTCTAGACACACTCTTACAGTCACTATGTATCTATGCTTTATTTGCAACACATCTAAAAGTGCACGGAGCTCATAAAAATCAAGTGTGATTACAACCATGCATGACAAGCTTTGAGTCACTTTAAAGAGGGGGTCATTTTATGCTTAGCATTGCCAAAGAAAGTGATAAACTTCAATATGAAGATAGTTTTCATTGCTAAAGACTTGGTACTTGTATAGTCAAATTCTTTGAACTTAATATATGACATTGTTGTTATCTTTCATTCTCTGTTAATTGTAAAGTACATTCTTAAGTTCCTCAGAGCTTTGAGACACAAACTAACATTTCCCCTTCCATATTCATGCACTGACATCAATGAAGCATATTATGTGTTGTTTATTTTGAAAATGAAAACTTACATTTAGAGGAGGTTTTGAAATGCCATCTTTCTGAGCACACGTATGCATTGAAAAAAATCAATAAAAATCCAACACCTTTCTTTTTTGCAATTCAATAGCAAGAATATTAGAATTGCCTTTAAATGTCAAGGATGTTGGAAGAATTAAAGATAAAATTACGACAGCATTTCCCCTATGAAATCATTATTCTTTTAGTAATCTTGTAAACAAAAGCATTTATAAAATTCTGCTCATCTGTTATAAAAGTACTTTATGACAAAGATGTCCCTGTGATAAGAATTAATTATGGGAAGCCATCTGGTTTGAAAGAGGACTTTTCTAAAGAACACGTATGTAGCAAATCCAAAGTATAAGAAGGCTTTGCTCATTAAAGACATTACAATTTGAATTAAACAGAATGTTGCTCTACATGTGTGGATGCATATATATTGCATCTCTGGTGCTTGTTAATTTTCAACATGAGAGTGGCCTTTTTCTAAACTCAGGCTCGCATAAGTGCAATCAAAACAATAAAGTGGATATGTATGTATGTGTATTTGCCTCTGTATCTATAGCACATACAAAATCCATATTACAACACATTTAAGAACAAATAAATGAATACCTTTGGCCCTATGTTTTTATAAGAAAAGCCACCTTGATTTCTAATTTTATACCCACAAAGGTCATAATGTAACTGACTTAATCAGTGGCAGGCACAAATTGCATTTTAAGGATTAACTTTTCAAAAATAGCCTTGAGCTTTTCACCTTCACGTTTGTAACTAAAATAGATTGTTGACATAAGCAATGTTAGACAATTGTAATTGAATTTAAGCAAACCTCTGACTAATTTGCACAAACAACAAAACAAGTTGGCCATTAAACAGATGTACAGTTTTTAAGCTGACTGTCTCATTTTAATTTTACACTTTTCAGGTCCTTAACATGTAACTAGATGGGTTTCACTAGGACAGTGTAAAAGATTTCCCAGCTAAGAACCAAATCCTGCTGCAACCTGTTCCAGGCATGCAGCTCTTGAGCCTGCACAGATACCTTCAATGGGGCTTTATCTGGAGTTAGGGTCTGCCCAGAAAGAAGAAATTAAAGGACTGGAGTGAAAAACTGGAGACTTGAAGGCCTCATTGACATGATTTGGCATCAAGCTCACAGATTTAGAGAACATAGACTTCTCCTTAGTTGGCCATGTACAGGCTATTAAATTTTCATGGCCAGTAGTGAAAATTGAGTACATCATTCTCTTGATAAAAGGGAAGAAAGCTTACATAAGCGTTATGTTGTAAGAAACCTCATTAAAAAAAAATTTCACATAGAAAAGTCAATGGGATCTTCCTCATCACACTAAGCAGGGCCTGCATGCAGTTGTCAAGGGTTGTTCTAATTTTCCTTCTTCATCTCTGGTCTAAAAATACGGTTTGTTTTTCCTGGTTTTTTTTTTTTGGAGGGAGGAGAGGTAGTCTCACTATTAGGTTGCTATGTCTACCTCTCCACCGACTCTCTTCTTTGCCCCATTGGCATCTACATAATTGTTTTCCCAGTCAGGCTGCCAGAAATAGAGGGAGTTGACAGGGGGCCATGACCTTATTACTTTTTTACCACAGGCCCTCCTCCCCTGCTCCTCATTCCCCCCTGAAATTTGTCCTTCCTCCTTTCCAGGCCAGAAGCTAGAGCCTGGCCAGGGAGTCCAGGCAGCTATGGGGCACCATGCTTCACCTGCACAGTGGGGAGAGAAGGGGAATGGTGTTCCCTCTAAGCCAGTGGTCTCCAACCTTTTTTAGTAAATCACTATTTGAATTTAAGTCAATCCAGGATCTACCTCCGACCCAAATACACTTGTCCCACCTCCTTCCCTACCCCTTCTCCAAGGCTCTGCCCTGCTCAGGATGTGGAGATGGGGTACAGGAGTGGGAGAAGAGGAACATCCTTACATTAGTGGCCTCCCTTTTCTGCCTCCCCACCCTGCAGAGAAAGCAGAAGGCTCCGGTGGGCAGTGTCAGGAGCAGCACAGAAGTGGGAGGGAGCGGCAGCTGAAGTGCTGGTACTGCTTACCCTCCCAGCCAAACCAGTCAGGATCACCTGTTAGAACTTCCAAGATCTACTGGTTGGTAAACACTGCTCTGAGCTGTGCAGCAGCACAGCTTCACAGGTGATTAATTAGCCTGCCCAGTCAGTCAGCTCAGTGTAAGGAGCCCAGAGCCTCTGACTGGGCAGGGATGATTAATCACCAGTTAAGCTGTGCTGCCCTGCAGCTTAGAGGGAACACTGGTGGGGGGCCAAGAGCAGCCCCCAGCATATATCCCCACCCTACAGGTCCCCTGTCAAGGGGGCTGATGGTGAACCCATGCCTCCACAAAGCTGCCTGCCCAGTGCTGGCCATGTCCCGGCTGCAGTCCCTTTCCCTCCCACGTTTTGGGAAGGCTCCGCTTCTCTTGTTCCCAGTACAGAGCTGAAACTTACCCCGTCCCCTCCCATCATTTCTAATGCTTTTTTGACAGATATACTCACTCCAGCTTCAGGATATTTTTCTTAGTGGGCATGGAATGATCAGGCCCCATTTGAAACTCATGCCAAGTTAGTCAACAGTTTGTAATTTTAATCTAAGATACTACTGATAACAGTTTGCATTTCTACAGCCCCTGTCTGGGATGATCTCAAGGTGCATTGCAAACCCTAAAACAGTGGTTTTCAGACTGGGGACTGTACATCATTGAGGCCTGAATGAACACATGAAAAAAAAAAGCCTCCAAGAAATTACTTTGTGTTTTCCCTATTTTCAAAGGAAATAAAATCAGCAGGATTAACTGAGATGTACCACATGACAATTGTTTGCATCTATCATGGCACACTTAGGCAAGGGTTCCCATTTCATTGGTACATGCGTATCAGGTGTTTGATGTAACCCACAGAGTCCGACTGTCACTGCCCCCATTGTAATTCAGCTCTAGAAACATATATAGAATCAAGTAGAAATCCCATCGAAAGCAGTGGGAAGTCCAGGTATAGAATGATTGCTGGTTTGGACTATAAATCCGTTGCTCAGAGGAGAGCGTGGTGGGAGGGACAAACAACAACCTCCCCCACCCCCAATCTTACAAGGCAAATCAGTACCATAATATGCACCCACCTATAAAACTGCTTTAGCAAGGACAGATTGTGACTTGTATTAATGAGGACTTGGAAAACACTAGTCAGAAGGTTTTTTTCAGGTTCAGAATATTTATTCTGAAATTATGGAAATTAACTTTGAAGCAGCATGTAGGGGGAGAGCAATCCGACTAACGTAAATGGAGAAGTACAATCACTTTGATATATTAGGTTTCAAAACACTATTCCTTGGCAATACCTCACCTAAAGGAGGTTACTACACATTAATTTTAAAAGTGTTAGGATCTGCCCACCACCATTTCAGCAGCAAATGCCATGGCAATAAAGAATAATCACTACAGTAATCATGCTGCTGTAGTTAGAGCTCCATCAGATTTTCCATTATAAATTCCATACACACACGTTCAAATTTCTGGTGAAATATTTATTTTAAAATAAATATCATTTTTTTATTTGCTAGGGTTGTCAACTGACAAAGAAAACCCAGAATTTCTGAAACAAAGGCTTGGTCTATAAATAACATTTGTATTCTTATAATTGTTGTAGTTGGGTATGAGATTTTCATACTGATAGTTATATTGTTACAGCCTTTAATGTGGACAGCTATACCAATATACAGGTGTTTGAATGGAATAGCTTATTTCTGCAAATATAGAAGGAGAAAACACTCTATCAGTATTAACGTCTTTATATAAGAATCACATTAGGGCTTTCTAAACCTACGTCTACGTCTACACTGGCAGCTTCTAGCACAAGAACTATTTTGCAGAAGAGTTCTTGCACAAAAAGTCTTCCACAAGAGCGCATCTACACTGTCATGTGCTTTGGCGCAAGAGCATCCATGGCAGTTTGGACGCTCTCTTGTGCAAGAAAGCTGTGCAAGAAAGCATTTTAACCATAGGGGCTTCTTGAGCAAGAAATTCATGTTGCCTGTCTACACTGCCCTCTTGTGGAAGAGCTATTCCACAAGAGGGATTATTCCTCATGGGGAGAGGAATAACTCTTCCGGAAGAAGCCCTGTTTTACAACCCTATACTGTAAATTTACTTGCACAAGAATGTGCGCGCAGTGTAGACAGCAGGCAAGTTTTTGCTCAAGAACAGCTGTTCTTGAGCAAGAAGCTACCCATGTAGACATAGCCGTACAGTAAAAGTACTCTAAAAACTGTGTGTGGACAAGCACAAACACATTCACATTTTGCCCAAACTAGAAGAGCAAAGTTTCTTCTGTGCCCGCTTGCACATGGTCCCTCTTCCTTCAAACAAATCCTACTCATTTATGAATATATCTTCATGGTTTTGAATGGTATTTTTATTTATTTGGGGGAGAAGCAACTGTTCTTAGTCCAATTCACTGCTGATTCACTTTCTTCTATTCATTCAATTATCTAATACAAAAGAGCAATTCCCTCTTCTCCACCCCCTCCCCCAAAAAATTCTTCTTTGTTTGGAGGAAAAAGGATTGGAGGGCCAAAAACAATGCAGATTTGGTGACACTGAAGATTTTCAAGAAACTGAATTTGTGTCTATTCTGCCAACCTCTTTGTCAAAAACATTCACTATTTTACAAAGAGTTTCATTTTGATTTTAAGTAAAACATTTTGATTTCAAACATTTGATTTCAAGAGTTTCAAAGTTACCTCTACCCCTTTATTTAAAAAAAAAAATTAATATACACAAAATCTAAACTAAAGTCATGTTCTTCTAGATCAAAATCTTGAATTTGACCCTAAATGAATCTGGATATTAATTTGCTTAAAATGTTTTAAAAAGAATGTTTAGTTTAACTCCCAATAAAATGTTTTGACTTTTTAAAAAATGCCAGTAATCCAAAAGAAAAAAAAATATTTGCCCAACCTACTAACAACTTATTGGGTCCTGAACTGATCATCTAATCTACATAAGCAAAACCATGCACTTGATGGTGGAGCCATCCATTTCATAGAGACAGAGTAGGACCCTCATGACCACATTAAATGACCCAGGAAGCTCAGTTACATCATTGCAATTTACCAGCCTGGTAGTACACATTTAAAATCTCTCTCTCAAATAATTAAAATACCCAGCTAAAATAAAAAACAGTTTTAGGGTTTCTACCTTAGAATTCATGAAAAAAGAAAGTAGAGATTTCAGAAACATTTTCTAATTATAAAGGGAAAGATTGTGTCAACAAGTAATAGCTAAAAAGACTATAATATTCAGTAAATTGCAGCAAAATAGGAGTATAATATCATTACTATATGAGCAAGATTAAAACTAAGAACCTGTCAGATCTACTATCATGAACTATCTAAAAAAATGATGTAGGGAATCATGACCCTATAACTCCTCTGCCACACTAGACTTCTCCAGCCCAAAGGAACCTAATTAATTAATTTCCACTGGAAAATGTTCACCATTTCTGTAATTAATAACCAGCAGTCACCAGACTATTCCTCTGTTGTGGAAAGGGTGTGCAAGGTGATTAGTTAAGGCAAATTATAGCCTACTTTCCCCTCAAAATTCAGCTGCTATCAGCTACAATCAACATTTTAAAATCAAGTTAATGTCCACACTTTTCATCTACATGTACCCAAAACACAACAAGCACCGCAAAGACAAAATATATTTGCAAAACTCTTTGATAACTAAGCAACCTAGTCACTAAAAATAATTGTTTATAAAAAAACAGTATCTGTTACCACTGAAGCCACCATCAAACAAAAATCCCTTGTTCCTCCCCAGCTGGGAGAATGTGGGCAGTGTAGTAGGGTGGACTTACTTCTGGAGTACATCTTTGTGGGTGGGTGTAACATGATAAACCTATTGGAAGCATGCGAGTGAAGTCTTTTCTTTCTGTATTAGTTGCTGAGCTGGTCCTTTTCATGCTAAGAAAAAGACTAGAGGTGAAATCCTGGTCTCATTGAAGTCATTGAGATTTTACCTTGGCACAGCAACCAGAGCTCCACACCAAGAAAGCCTACAGTTCAACCCTTTGTTTTTCTATTAATACAGGATGATTAAAAAAATAGGCTCATTACATTTTTTTTAATTTACAACCACAAACACGGGCACTTCATGACCACTAGTTTGTCATTAATAAACAAGTTAAACTCTTTTATTGGCCAACCCTGCTGCCTTTGAAGTCGATGGGAATTTAGTCATTGATTTCAGTGGGAATACAAGCAGGGATCTGTGTGATTATTATATACTCTCTCTTAGTGGGTCATTAGCACTGAAGCCACCCATCAAGCAAAATCTGTCCAGCTGGAAGAATGTGGGTGTTGTAGTAGGGTGGACTTACCTCTGGAATACTCTCTTGTGAGTGGGCTTAACGCAATTCCTTCCCACCTGGTTTTCATCTTTTTAGTAAGTCTGACTCTCCTCCCTCACCACTAGGTGCAGCCAGATAGCATATTTGCCTGTTCAGGCTCACATTAACTCTTTCAGATCCAGGATGGGGGCATGGGCCCCATTACAGTGGAATCTGTACCGTTAGCAATGCCTGAGATATGCAGGAGTTCTGAATCTGCTCCAAGGAATCAGATACCATGGGATATTAAAGTCAAATTTAGTCCTGGAATAAGCAGATACAATTTTCATTGAATCTAGTGGTAGATGTACCTATTAACAAGTCTGAATTTGATCCATTGACTTTTACTTAAATTTCCCTAGAGCTTTGAGACTTCCTAATGTAAAGAATAAAAATCACTCTTGAAAACATATCGTGCAATGCATATAAAACCAATTTTGCTACTGTTGCTAAGAAGCCAGCTTTTAGTAAAATTGCTAATATAGCCAGGTGGAAAAAATAAAACAAGTTTTGGAACTATCAAGTTAAAACTAGCTTTCCTTGTTTTCAAAGGGGTAGAAAACAGAGGAAACAAAGTCTTTATCAATAGTTATTTTGGTATACTACATGTTTCTAAAAGGTGGCCTATTCAACAACAGAGTTGTTTATGAAGAAGACAAATAAATAAAAAATTCTTTTTCACTTTGAGGTAAGAAAGTTTAGTTTCTATAAACTAGCTTTATTGAATTCCAGTATTCTGACTTAAATATAGGTTAGGAAATATCATGCTGGAAAAGCACCTGCCATTATGTTACCTTGCCAAGTTCATTGCAAAGTTGAAACTGATTTTTTGTGTACCATTTAGAGTGACTGGTTTTCAACTGTACACCTACTTGAAAAAGGGCCTTCCCCAGTCCACTGAAAATGAGTGAGGCATGAGCAGAATGAGGCCGCAGAGAAGGACAAGGGTGTTTGGTTTTGTTTCAGTCAAAGTAAACAATCCTAATATCATTAAGTCAAATAAAAGTTATTTAAATAGTTGTACATTAGGTTGTACATATGCTCATAGCAAGGAAATTCCAAGGTTCTCATCCACTGTATATACATTGTGCTTATACAAAAAAGAAATATGAAGGATGTGTTCAATGTGTTTTAACTTTCAATGCAATTTAGCAGCTGGAACCAATAAACAGAAGCCAGCAATCTGTGTCCAGTCAGCTCCTTAGGGACCAACAGCAAGTACTCTGTGAACTGCCATTGGCAACCATTGGTCTAAAACATTCCAATTCTACAGGCTTTTTGTAATTTATGTTGTATTCTGTATACAGGGTCCATGATGGTGTGGTATAACATACAGAGATACTCCTGTGGAATACTTTCAATACAGACACCTCAAACATGCCACTAAAACCACCATACATCTCCCCATCCTCTGTTATAGTACATATGAAGTATTTATATGGTATGTCCATGTGTGTATGGGCATATATGCAAAATAATGCCATTATAAACAGGCTTCTGAATTCTGTTCTGTCTCACAGGTATAAATCTACTGTGACTCTGTTCTAATCAATGATTTTTAATTAAATGTAATTCTGCTGTGTTAGGGGCCCTCCACACCTCAGATGGAGGGGAAGGATATGTGCCTACCATTCTGGCATATTAAAATTCCACTTCTGCAGAGAGGGGAGAATGAAAAAGTTAGTACCTGCCTAGAATTTTCATAGAAAACTTTGAGTTTCTCTAAAACACATAGTCCTTTCCTGCAAAACAGAAGTTTGAGTTTCTTTAAAAAAACATAGTCCTTTCCTGGGAGGAGGGGAACTTATTTTCCCTCTCCTCCCAGGGCGCAAATCATTGATAACTGTGCTATTCACATATAAAAAATACTGATAAATGGTCTTTCATTTAAAGGTTCTAAGTTATTTCATAAATGTAAAATTAAAGAAAGCCTCCAGATGAAAGTCCTTGTAAACAGTCTGCCTTGATGGCATTCATGCATAAGCCTCTTTTCATTGCCTTGTTTGTACACATTCTGAATATAGCAATACATCAACGAATATTAAATATGAGGACTTCAAAATAGGAACAGCAGTGAGCTGTTTATTAGAGATTCAAACTTTGGCAAATAAACCCCTCCAGCCATCTCTTGGAAAAGCTTTCAGAATTACTTCTGTTTTCTTGTTGGGTATGAAAATCTGCCTATTGGCTGCCAGTATTTGTATATTTTTGCACTTGAACTATCCATAGTTGATTCTGAAAGCAGAACTGATTCGGGGAGAACATATTTGTGTGCCAATAACTAAGAAAACATACACACTAAGCATTCACAGTCCTTTTGTGCACTAACACAGAAACTTCAAGGAAGGAGGGCCTAGAAATGTTAAGCTATGTTTTGTCCCACCAAGGGCAGGAAGAAGTTGAGTTGGCTATGAAGAGAGTAGAAAACTGGGTTTCTAACCTGCAGCATCCAAGGTTCCTCGCCAAATGAGACTTGCTGTCATCGACCCACTCTTATAGCTACCCAGCAAAAGCCTCAGAAAACATCCTATACTTAAAGCAACATTAATTTCTAGTATAGCCTGTCTGAACTATGATTACACACAAGTAGGGCAAAAACAGTGTGAGACAAAGGTTAAGTGGAACAGGTGAGTACCATGGCTCATCCTGCATTTCCCCATCCCATCCTTCTCACTCGACTCTTCTATGTACTTTTTACTGTGTAAGGGCTCTTTAGGGTGTATCTAGACTATGCAGTTTGTTCAAAAAAAGTTGCGTTTTTTAGAAAAAACTTCACCCACGTCTAGACTGCCATTGCGTTCTTTTGACAGTAAATTGAAGGAACGTGGCAGTTTTGTCGACAGCGGTAAACCTAGTTTTACGAGGAAGAACGCCTTTTTCGTCAGAGATCTGTCGAAAAAAGGCATGTGTGGACGCGGAGGGTTGTTTTTTTTCTTCAAAAAAACAGACCTCCAGGGAAAAGCCCTGGTGGACACTCCATCTTCAGGAAAAACCTCTATGCTTTCTGTCTGTAGCCATGTCTTCAAGGCACAAGCACCCTGGGCAACCATTGTGGCAGGAAGGCAGCCAGAGGAAGCCAATGACGGCTCTCCTTGCCTCTCTGATAATTCAGCATGGCACAAGCCCAAGCCCTCTGAGGCCCCCAAGGACCTTCCAGGGAGGGATCCCACAAGCAATCCAGGGGCACAAAGAGGCGAGCTCCAGCCTGCTCAGGCCAGAGGTCTTGACCCTTTTGGAACTATGGGCAGGGCCAGCTTTAGGAAGTGCGGGGCCCAATTCAAACCATTTTGGCGGTGCCCCCCACCCTCCCACCCAACCCAGGATTTTTTGAAGAGCAACAACAACAACAACAACAACAACAAACCATAACCACACACAAATATCACATCAAGTAGATCTGATCAAAATGTATATCTATATAATTGAACATTTTCCAAAAAATGCCATCCTTTATTATGCTAAATTTTACACAAAATTAAACCAGCTGACTTAAGTGTAGGTCAAATATTTTCAATTGCAAACTATCCAATTTTTTCAATAAAGTTTAAAGTTTGATTAAAGTTACCAGAGAGAGTTGCAGTTTTCTGTTACATTGATTTATTTTTTAAATAGCAAAAATGGAGTCTT
>JANRFK010001785.1:27579809-27667371 GCA_030068395.1 Apalone spinifera
TGACGTGGAGAAGAGACCTGAAAATCCCATCTTATGATGGGCTAATTGGCTAGTGAACATAAGAGTGGCTATATATGGGTCAGACTAAAGGTCCATCTAGCTCAGTATCCTGTCTTCTGACACTGGCCAATGCCAGGTGCCCCAGAGAGAATGAACAGAGCAGGTAATCTTCACATGATCCCTCCCCTGTAATGCATTCCCAGCTTCTGACAGAGGCTAGGGGCATCATTCCTACCCATCCTGGCTAATAACCATTGATTAATAGCCAAAATTAATATTCATTACTGTCTGAATTCACTCCTGCAAATAAAGAGAATATTCTGGCTCCACGAGACTCAAGTGTAGGGCAGTGTAGGATATTGGAATTGCATCTACAGCCCTTCAGCCATTATTATGTGGAGCATTTGGAACCACATAAAAGCACAGGTTCACAGACTCTCTTTCAGAATGGCACCAGACCATCTGTAGCTTGCTCCCAGTGTAGACAGCATTGGGTTACCGTGACACAGAAGGAGTCTCATGCATGCTCAGCATAGTAGACCCTAATCAAGAATTATTTGGTAAAGAGGGCCGTGTGATGGTCCTCCAGACTTGGCTGAATTTCTCCCAGTCAGAGAAACCTCTTTACCTAGCACCAAAATGAAGCCACCTCCAGCAACCCCACACAAGAGTTTATGGATAGAGAGTGAATTGAAATATGAATACAGAGCCTTCCTCAATGTGCTGAAGAGTCATATCTGATATATTAAAGATATCTTCCCCATGTCTGTACCTCTCACATAAGGGCTTACTTGTCTTCTCTTTAACAATAATGCATTAAAACAGCCAATGTAAAGTGTGTCTTTCTTTTAAACATAACAAGCAAACGTAACGAGGTGAATCAATAATATCAATTATCATTAGCACTGCAAATTTGAAAGAGGCAATTTGAGTTTGATTACATTAACTCTGAAAACATACAGGTGCTGAACACTGCCACAGGTTTAAGGTAAATTGATGATCTCTGTAGTTTATATAAAGAAGACACACACCGTAATTTTGCTAAGGACAAATGACGGAAGAGATCATTTATGTTTTCAGAGAAGGGTGGGTGGGAGGAACTCTTTTAGCATTTTTATCCTGTTAAATTGTGTGGGACATTCAACGGGAAGTTAATATGCAGCAAGCCAGAGGGTGAATCAATAGCATACACGCTTGCTGAGCAGGAATGCCCTGTGTGGGCAATGTTACAGCTCACTAAAAGTTCAATACACCTTTGACATACACAGTAGCTTGCCATGCACAATGTAGACAAGACTGGGTTTATCAAGGTACTTAGTGATTGAAAGATGCAGATAGATGCCTAATGAGATTTATGAAAGTACCAAAACATATTAGGTTCCTAACTTTCATTTAAAGTCAGTGAGAAGCACCTAATTCATTTATGCACCTTTCCTAATCCCAGTATGCCCTATATGCAAGCTTGGTGCTTAAAAATATGTTTTGTCCTATTTACCATCAATGTCCATTGGTTTTATCTTGACAGGACCATCAGCAACTTTCTGGATCAAGTCCTACATTTTAATATATATTTTTAAGAAATGATTCCTGATTCTAGCTGCTCATAGGATCTTCCAAGCATATTAATTTCCTGAAAGAGAGCATACATTTACTGTTAGACCTGTGTGCTTGATTCAGCTGATTTGCGATACCTCACTCTCCTTTGTGAAGAACTTAGCTTTCCTCATGAATGTGTAATTTTCAACTTGATGAAACACTTGCTCCATTGGGGAATGATGTATTCTCTGTTCCATGGCTGTTAACTGTCTCTACTATGTTAAGTAGCCTACAAGAACATGCTGCAATACTGAACTCTTGTCATGATCACAGCATATATTTTGACAAGTGAGAACTCCGAGTTTCCTATAGAAATAAAGTACAGCATAACTGATCAGATTGCAGTAACTTGATCTCAATACATTTGCACTCTGAGGGGACGTCTACACTGCATGGCTATTTCAGGATACTGGAGGGATCCTGAAAGAGCTACCCTGCATCTATACAAGACACCCATAATTTCAAATATTTTTTGAAATTGTGGGCGTGCTATTTTGGCATCCAGGTAAAGCTCGTTGCACAAGGGTTAGGGGAAGACTCGAAATAGCACGTTATTTTGAAATTTGGTGCTGGGTTGATGTGCCAAATTTCAAAATAAGCTGTTCTGAAATAGATTCAAAATAAGATTTGCAATTTGCATAGCACAAATTGTGTATCTTATTTTGAGTTTAGGGTGCTGTGTAGACACATCTTAAGATGCCTGTTATGTTGCCTAATAAATCTAGGGCTGACCATATCTTCATTTGCTCATTAGGTACTCAGTTTAAAAGGGGAAAAAAATCAATACTTGTACCTGTCTTATTTTTGAAGAATAGTGTTGAGCCATTTAAAGTTTAGAGCTCCTTCAAGTAAATGACATGCTCAGATAAAGTTCAGAACCTCAATATCACCTCAGTTCATTTGAAACATCAGTCATGGGATTCTGATTTTTGACAGAAACAGAATTAAAGTGGAGGGAGGGAGGATAACATAGACTGTGTATCTGCTGTGAAATTGCCTTACTTCTGAAAGAAAAGAAAAAGGCATCTGGTCCAATTCTTATGTTCTTCAGCCAAACTCCCCTTGTAAGATCAGGTTCATTATTGTCCTAACAGAATACTTCACAGTGAGTATCATATAAGTTTGAAAGATATTAATAGAAATAGCTTACAGATAGATAACAATGATAAAATAGATTGGACACAGAAATTAGATAGGCTACCTAGACAGCTAAGTTTTGTGACCAGAAAAGACACAGTGTTTTACAAAATGTTATGATATTTTCAATGCTTACACCAGATTGGACTTCATAAGAGCACAGACCAAGGAGGTAGTGACTCCTCTTTAGAATCACTGGAATCATTACAACTTTGAAAATCTCTGTGACAGTGTCTCAGTTTAAGAAAGGTAACTTGACAAATTGGATTCTATCCAGAAAAGGGCATTGAAGAGGACAGAGGTCTTGTAAGCAGTGATCAATGATAAAAGGCTAAAGCACTCAAGAATACTCTGTAAAAGATTATCATTGAAAGGGAGATGCACTGAAGCTCTAATAGGACAGTCTCATCTCTACATGTTATGAGCCTTATCCTCCTTTACCAAAATGTAAAATATCTCCATTCTAGTCAGTGGAGTTACGAGTGTAAAACTGGTATGAATGAGAACATAATTAGGAAACATCGCTAATTAAAGAGATTTCAGCTATTTTCTAGTCACCATGTGATCATGGCAAAGAAACTCAGAGTGATTTCCTAAAACTGAATAATGAATATCATTGGGATAAGGAAAACACATCTCTCTTTTTTTCTGGAGGGTTTTGACATTCTTTGCAGGGATCAACTATGTGAGTGACATGACAGGGAGCTGAACCCTAAGGAGTATTCATATATTTTTACTAATATAGTTTTTGGTGTCCTCAACTCTAACTTGCCATCACAGCTCTATCCAGGCTGCTGATACAAAAACAAATCACTAAGTCAGCAATATAGTCATGATACTGCTTACTGAGGATTAAAATGCCTGTTTCTGAGAGGTGAAAAGGGAATACTTTCATGTTTAATATTAAATCATCCTTCTAAGTGGAACAATGTTATAAACAAAAACAATAACAATAAAGTCCTAGAGGAACTGACAGATTCAGTTTTTATCTGGCAGAGGAGAATATGCAATTATAAAGCTATCAAGGCTCTAAAACCATAAATATAATTAAGAATAAAGATTGGCTGGAAGAAAAAATACCAATGTGAAATCATCATTGCTTTTAAAATAACTGGATAATGCTCTAACTGGAGGAAAACTAGTCAGTTATATTCCCCCTTACACAGCCCCAAAGATAATCACATATTGCCAAGTTTTCTATTTGCTTAGGTGACTAAATATCATCTCTAGTGTCCTATTATTCTTCTTATTAGCTGCACATCCCCTCACCTAGCACACCATACATCCAGCCTCCACCTTTCTAGCTCTAGAAGACAGAAGGTGGCCTCTTGGGTATTCATGAGTACACCAATAATTTTTGCAAAGTGGGCTCATCTCCATACCAAAGGCTGAAGAGAGACTGATGTAAGAATACAATGGTAAAAATCCCCTCTGGGAATAACCTGCTCTGCAGCCAGATGCCTTGTTAATAAATCTCAAGGCTACAACATACAAGTAGGTGAAAAATGTAACTGTGAGAATTCAAAAGACATTTCTGTGTAAATAATGCATTCTTATCCATCTGTCATAGGGACACATGACATATCAGGATGGAAGAAGGCCAGCATATATTAACTCTGACACTATTTTGTTTATTGCTTTTTTAGAAATATGTCTAAAATGCTTTTAGGACCTAGGCTCCCTTTAGTTCATGCTCCCTTAAACGATATGACACTGAATCGTGTCACCTTTTCTCCATCTATCTTTATTCTGTTCAGAGTTCTGTATCTTCTGCTGCAATGCAGTGAAGTCCAAATGCCATCTTACTAAATTTGTAATGACTGAGGGGTTTTTTCCTGTCATTCGCAGGGTCCATAGTATCCAAGACACTGAATATACAATATCCTCCCTCTGTGAAGTCTTTTAGCCCCCCCTTCATGTAAACTAAGTGATGTATGCATGTTCTTGTTCATTAAATAAAAAGTTTACAGGTTTCCCTGTTTGATGCTTTAGCATTTCTAGCATCTTTTTCAGTGTTGCTAGAACCTATCAGCACTATAGATATATAAGGAAATGTATATATTTCCTTTTCGGAACACTAAGGAAGAGATATTATACTATATAATTTGGGCTGAGACTATTATAACAATGGAAATTTTCCTTCTATAATCCCATTTGAATTAACCTATCACTTGAAACTTGTCTCTGCACAGATCAAGCAAATGCAAAATCTAGTGTTTTGAAAATATGGACATATATGGAAACATGACAAGCATTTCCCTATTTCATGGTTATTCCACATCACGTGTGCTAGCAGTCTAAGGGTACATCTACACTGGAACACTATTTCAAAATAACTAGCACTATTCTGAAATAACTTAGTCCATGTCTATACAGAAGGCAGCTATTTCAAAATAGTGTCAAAATACTGTCAAGCTGGAGGACTTCTTACTCCAACTCCTGTAACCCTCATTGTATGAGGAATAAGGGAAGTTGGAGGAAGAGTGCTCTATTTCGAAATAAGTGCTGTATACACACTCCCTATTTCGAAATAAGCTATTTCAAAATAAGATACACAATTGACTTAGCTCAATTTGCGTAGCTTATTTTGAGTTAAGCCTTGCAACTCAAAGGCATGAACCCAGGATAGCAGGCCAAGAAATGTCACTTCTCCATTGGCCATTTTGTTCAGCTTTATACGCGATATTAACTATTGTCTCAGTAGACAGACAAATTCCTGACCCTGCCACTGACTCCTAAACATCCACCTACTATGAGAAACCCCAAAATAATCACATTGGTTCTTCCCACTTGGAATTCAGAACAGTGATAATATGAAACAAAGACCTTTGTCTAAACTGCTGACAAATGTATCACAGATATATTTTAACTTCAGAATTGATTTAAACAGATTAGATTGTTTGAGAAAACACACTTTTCAGACCGGCATGCAAAGCTGACACATGTTTTGATTAAGTAATGCTGTTCACAGGTTAGCTTAGTATGGCAAGAGGACACAGTGCACTCATTCTAAAATGATCCGTGCACTATGAATATTGAGGGAGGAAAATTCACCTTCACTTTCAATTCACCTTAAGTGAGGATGGCAAATAAAGTCTATAACACTGAAGAAACATATGGCACAAATAAAAACAGGATGGCAAGATGAACTCTATCTTCTACTTGAAGTCATTGAAAGAATATATGGCTCATGCAGAAAAGAGAACATGTAACAGAAAATGGCCTGAACATGCTGTTCAAACAGTTACTTCAAGCCTTCTGCAAAATGATGGCCAGACTTTGCAATATTCAGTCATCAGTTCCAAATGCATCTTAAGAAGTGAAAGCTTTATGTGCTGTTCTGGAATTCAGGAAAGTATGTAGCCTTAGGGGTTGTATTTAAATGAGTCTTCTGAGATACTTATAAATGTTAGCTCAGACATCGTTTATCTAGTGCTGGGAAAGCAAGGACTCAGTTTCACTGCCAACATCCTTAATAATCATGAGCCACTGGCACTGTCCATAATATACCAGATAAGCAGAAGTTATACATCCCACTCATTACCATGCTATATTAAAACTTAGCACAGTTGAATGAACATTTCAGAAGTTATTTACAGTGATGTGAACAATGTAGTCCATAAACAAATGAACAATAATAACCCAGTTCAGAAGATTTTAAAAATTTAAAAAATAGCTGTTGACAGAAGAGTCAAAATACATATTTTTAATCAAACCTGGATTACCAATGAAACGTTAGCACTTTGGTTCTGTTTATTCTAGTTATTTATTCATTTGATTACATTTAAAATGCTCATTGTTTTGGTTTCCTGCTGGGAGATAGTACAGTGTCATGTAGGAGATATGATGACTAGTTGGCCCAGGCTTCTAAAATAAATTGAATTTTGTAGAGATGTTTCCTGTTTATTGTTGTTCACCATCTGGTCAGTACCAAGACGTGAATTCAATTCTTTCAATTGCATTCATTTTTTTCTCTTTGAATTTTCTTTTTTTCTCTTGTATAATTTGACACTTCCTACTCAGATGTTTGCCATATAAGTTCAGAACTTGAGGCCTTTTTCAGTCCCTCCATCACTATTGCTGAAAGATCTGGCCTAAACATCTTTTTACAGTATAAGACTGGCTAAGAAACTGTGACTACATCTTAAATGTAGACCTCACATACCTCCAGTTTATGCCATTCTGAGACTACATAACATTAAAGCCTTCTACACCTGAAGACATTTCAAAAATATAAGTTAGGCCATGTCGTCACTACAGATAAGATCGAAGCAGCTGCGGTCGATCTTCTGGGGTTCACATTAGTGGGTTTAGTGAAGACACGCTAATTCAAACTGAGAGGGAGCTCCCATTGATGCCGGTAGTTCTACTTCTATGAGGAGTAAGGGAAGTCAAAAGGAGATTCTGCTCCCTTTAATTTCCCACATTTTGGACGGCGCCAAAATTTGAGTTAAGATACTTCGACTTAAGCTATGCCGTTAATATAGCTGAAATTGTGTATCTTAATTTGAACTGAGAATGTGGCAGTCTACTCTTCTCAGTCATACTTCACACAGAAACCATATCACATCTGTGCACAAAAACATGAGCAGGTTTCTAACTAATTTCAAAATCCAGGTCAAGGTGTTTTTGCTCTATAAAGCCCTGATTCTTCAGAGTACTTACACATATCTATAACTTTAAAAATAGTCCTTGTAACAACCTGCAGAGAAGATGCAGGCAGTAAGAGTATGTAGAAAGCACAAGGAAGTCAGTTTGTGTACCATGATATGAATGTAAACAACTTTCCCAGTTTAGTTTTTGAAATGGGGTGTCTTCTCAAGTCATTATCTAGCACATGGTGCATGAAATAATTTTAAATCTTATTGGCAGTATAGAATTTGACTTATCCATGCATTTAAAGTTATAGATATGTTTAAGTGCTCTGCTAAACTGGGACCCTTGGGCTTTGTCTACGTGGCAAGGTTTTTGTGCAATCAACTCCGGTGCCAGTTCTGTCCATACATTTACACAAATGACGTCATCACAGGACCTAACCACATAAACAACCACATTAGAGGCTCATGCAACTGCACATCCACTAATGTGATATACGCCATCATGTGCCAGCACTGCCCCTCTGCTCTGTATATTGGCCAAACTGCACAGTCTCTACGACAGAGAATTAATGGACACAAATCAGATAATTGAAATGGTAACACAGAGAAACCTGTTGGAGAACATTTTAACGAGCCCAGGCACTCATTAATAGATTTAAAGGTAGCTATTCTCTTACGAAGTAATTTCAGGAATCAAGTACAGAGAGAATCTGTGGAAATGGCCTTCATATGCAAATTTGACACTATCTCTCATAACTTGAAAAAAAGACAAACTGTATGGGCTGTTATATTCAACACCAAAATGACATGAAAAGCTAAGTATCCGGCACTTACAGATCACTCTATTAGCCTCATTTAGCACAGACACTTAAATTGACATTTTTTCCCCTTTTTTTCCTTCCCTTCTTCCTCTTTTTCTGTTTTTTATTTGAAACTCTCTGCCTCTTCCTCCATATTTGTCATCTGAAGAAGTGGGTTGTGCCCACGAAACTTCATGATACTATCTCTATATATTTTGGTTAGTCTCTAAAGTGTTACAGGACCATTGTTGGTTTTATGTTTGTTATTTTTAGTTACAAACTAACACAGCTACCCCTCTGAGGGTGTCTAAACTGCAGGGGTTTTTTTTTTTTTTTCCAAAAAATGGCTATTTTTCAAAAAAACCCTTCACTTACATCCATGCTGCTACTGTGTTCTTTCAAAAGAAAATTGAAAGAATACAGGGGGGGGGGGTTCGACACTGGGAAACTTAATTCTATGAGGAAGAATGCCTTTTCCCTGAAAGAGCTCTTTTGGAAAAAGGCATCGGTGGACGCAGAAGAGGGAGTTTTTTCAAAAGAAGAGACCTCCAGGAAAAAGCACAGGTGTCCTGGTGGCCACTCCATCCATAGTAATCACAGCTTAAATACAAGATAACGTCCATTCAATATGGACGCTATCTTTCAAAAAAGCAGATCACTTTTTCAGTGAGCTTTTGCTGTGTGGACACTCTTCTGAAAAAGCTTCTTTTGAAAGAAGCTTGCAGTCTAGATGTATGTTGAGACTTTTATGTCTTACCCAGTTAGCAGTATATGCCATTCATCCTGCGCTGTTTAAATAGTTTAATTATGTGAATAGGTGTGAAGCCTATATTAACAATTATGATCTCTTCCTGTGTACACAATGCCCCCCGGTATTACTTTGATTTATGTATATATACACTCATCAAGATGAAATACTATAAGATGGTTTAATTTGAGGACCAGAACTGTAGACGTAATTATTCACCACAGCTAAAGTATTTTCATATGATGCTAAGCAAATGATACAATTTAAGTTAAAGTTGTGCTTTGTGTAAATAGCTATTGCACAAATACTATTGTCTTCTGTTCTTTGCTTCTACCACGAATCTTAATTTTTCATGTAAAATATATTTCCATTTTTAAAGACATCAACTTTTTTGTACAAAAAAAAATGTAACATGTGTTCTATGATCATGGCTAATTCTATTTTATTTTATTTATTTCTGAGAGAACAAATGACATTGAAAACAGAATGAGACAAATGTGAAATTTCTGAAATTTCAATGAACATTATTATTTTCTTATTTTTTATTTATCTTAATCAGGTGTCCTTTTTCATCTCCACACTAATCCAAGTTTCTTTACCTTTTGTTTTACATTAAACACACTTTTCTGCCATGAGCTCTCCTTTTTATTCTCTTTGCTGTCTATTCTTCTAAAATAAATCTATTAATTTTTCATATTTTATTTGTTGAGATGCTCTTTTGTTATCCAATTCCTAATTAATTCTCTCTCAAGCTTACAATACCAGTGCTTATTTATGTACTATACAGAATGGCTTTATATGAAAGTAATGACAAAAATCCTTGAGAAATTATGCATGCAAAATAGATATAGACAATTCGAAGAAAGAAAGAAAGAAAGAAAGAAAGAAAGAAAGAAAGAAAGAAAGATATCTATTAGAGAAGGTAAATCTTCCTAAACCTTGACATCAGTTTCTTAATATTAGTATATTGTCTTTGCTGCTTTGAGATCAGAAATTAGTGGCTAAAGTTAGGAATAGCAAGAAAGGGTTACAAATGTCTCTCTCTTTTTTTGAGAAGGGGGAATAGGGCTTGGACAGTAGTTTAGGGTGCAGCTAGACAACGGCACTATTTTGGGATACTTCCAGTATCCTGAAATAGCATTTTCTGAGTCTTGACAGCAAACCCGATATTCGAAATAGATTTTGAAATAATGGGTGCACTATTCCTACATCCCTGTAAACCTCATTCCATGAGGGTTAAGGGACATTTCAAAATAAGCTATTTTGAAATTAACTCGAGATAAGCTACGCAATTTGCATACCTCATATTGCATCGCTTATTTCTAGCACCCTAAGATACTTCACTGATGGGTATCAATATTAAAAAAACAGAAAGAAAGATGAGAGAGAGAGAGAGAGAGAGAGAGAGAGAGAGATGTGGCAAGCAAAGAGTACCCAGAGTCATCATATTATTATTATTATTATTTTATTTTATTTTATTTGCATCAGTGGAGTGTCTGGGAACCCTACTTATGGTCCAAGATACTACTGTGGTAGGTGATACACAGTCACAAAACAAAAAGTTAGCCAGAGCCCCCAAAGAGCTCATAATATAAATATAAAAGAAGAAACAACCCTCATATGCAGATGAGGGAGCACAATGAAACAAAAGGACGATATTGGTTAGCTTGAAAGGCTGTGATCTCAGCTTACCATTGGTCTACTTAATGTGACGCTTTCAGTAGGCATTTGTTACATTTCTGGGCAACTGCCCTTGTATTCCCCCTCTGTGGTCCTGCAGTGGTTCCCACTGAAGGCTACTGGTTGCTCAGCTTTTGTTTCTCTTAGTTGGAAACAAGCATCTCTCCCCCACTTGTCTGAGGACATCCTGGGCTGTACAGATCCCCACCTACATTGTGATTTCCCCAGTAAGCCATTCTGCTTAAGCAGGACTACTTTGTTTTCTCCTCACAGTATGTCTACATAGCTAAGAAAAAAAAATATGGTTGGACCATGACAGCTGTAGGGTGCTTGCCAGGCTAAGGCTGTGTAGACTTCCATTCCAAATGCAGGCTTGTGCCCAGTCTTTAGGACCCTGACATGTGGCAGGCTCCCAGAGCTCAGGCTCCAGCTGAGCTCAGAAGTCTCCACAGTAATAAAACAGCCCCACAACCCAAACCCTATGAGCCCAAACCAGTTAACAGAGGACAGCCACAGGTTTTTCTTAGCTGCATAGACATATATCCTCAGAGTCTACAAACAATACAATTGCTTCAATTCCAAGGTATGTTGAAGTTCAAAACATTGTTCAGTGTTTTTAGCAGTACCGTTGCCTCTCCCCTCTATAAATGTTGTATACAATTCCACAATAACACAAACAAAGTTGCATTTTTAGTACATTGAACTTCAAAAAGATTTAAATCGTTCAATAAAGTTTAACTTAATTCAGTAAGGTTTGCCCAGGCCTATATCTGTCACAAGCACCACAGCACAGGAGAGTTTTGAGGAGGATAATGAGGAAGACAATTTTCCAGATATGTGTGCTCTCCAAGGAAAAATTAGATTTTTTTTTCCTTTGAAAAACTGAAAGTTCCAAAATTGAAAAGACAAAATTGGAAATGATTTTGGATGACAATTGAAATATTCTGTCTGTAAATGAAAGCAATTTGATTCAAAATGGTGGCACCATTATTCACATAGTTGTCATTCAAATGGCTTATGCTCCCATTCTTCCTGTTGACTCTGTCTACACTACCTCTCACATGCTTCACTATAGCCACTGAATCCTATCAGAACCCCATTTTCCTCATGAAGGCAGGAGAAAATCTTATATCCTGGGTGATGTATTCTGGCTTATGAAGGTGTCCCATGGAAGAGAATAGCAGCATATGAAACCCACACTACAAAAACAATGGAGCACATTGCTACCATCTTAATAAAAAAAATTTTGGTCTTTAATAGTTTTTTTTATATATGTCAAAATGTCAATATATTCTGTTCAAAACTTCTATATATATATATATATATATATATATGTATACAAACATACACACAGATTGAACATTGAACTTCTGTAGTCAGGCAACCTCAGGACCTGACCAGTGCCGAACCAGAGAATTTGCCAAACCATAGGAAATCAATATTGTCTAGCAGCATTACCAACACCTACTGGGTTCTTAGAAAACATTTAGGGGTAAATCAGAGCTAAATAACAGCACAGTACCTTGAGAGCCAGGACTGGTGGCTGTAAACAAACTTTATCAGACCATGGGAAACTTAGCTACACACATGATAAATGGACATGCAGCACCTAAAATCATGTTGGACCACGGATGTTGCTGGAACAGAGAGCGATGCTCTAGAGAGCTTAAACCTGTATATTTACACACACATTTTCCAAGGAAACAAATCCTACTCACCAACCAGGTATATTTACATAATGATAACAGAGGTGAGTTTGTGTAGCGAACAGTTCTAGTTCCTCTGAGGAGGTCTAGATTGATCCTCACTCACAAGCTCAAAGTGAACTTCATCACCTGCAGTCCTGACCACAAAGTGAGGAGACTGTCACTTGAGAGCAGGATGGCAGAGAATAGGGCAAAGCAGGCCTCCCCCTCCACTGCAGCCCAGCTCAGGGTCCTAACAGTGGCAGAGTGGTCTACCAGCAGGTTAAAGGCAAAATTGGACCACAAAATGATGGCCCGCCAGTGGTCAGTAACACAGCCGAACCCTATTCGGCTTCCCTGAGCTCCTTCTTACATTCCCAATTCAGGGGTCATTGTCTGTCCTGGAGGGCCCAAGAACTCCTCAGTGTTCCCAGTGGCTGAAGCTCTGGCAGTGCCTGCAGCTTTCTGGCACTATAGTGTCCTCCAGCAGCTTCAAGCTCTAGCAGCAGAAGAGGGACATCAAGCTCCTCTGGTAGCTTTCCCTCCACTGAGCTGAGGGCCCTGCCTTCTATATTTCTAGTTCCTGTCCCATCCTGTCCTGTCCAGTTCCTGTTCTTAGTCTCCAGCAGGGTGGTTCTGCCCATCAGGGGCAGTGTTTGCTCTCACCCTATTGGTCAGGGAAGGACGCCATGACCCCTTCGCTGCATTGTCCAATAAAGTATATTACCTCACCCACTTGCCTCTGTAATAGAAAATGGAGTAATTTTATTGCTTAGAAGTGAAGTGGATGGTCCAGTGGGTAAAGCACTGGCAACAAAGTGAGAAGACTTGGGCCCAATCTCAGTTTTATCAAAAATTTCCTGTGTAGCTTCACTCAACTCAATCAGGGGCAGCTTCTCTCCTGTGCCACAATGGACACAAGGGTCAGCATTAACAGACAGGCAGTTTTAAATTCCCCTGCACAAGAGGAATTTTCTACTGCTGATTGCAGCTAGACTTATAGCCCCTTGTACCTACTGAGCTGACATCCTCTAATTCCCTGTTCTCCAATTCCCCATTTAGTAATAAAACTTCTTTACCTCACAGGGGTGTTACAAAGATTAATTACTGTTTAACAGGTGCTCAGATCCAATGGTATTGGGAATCATAGAAAAGTCTATATAAATAAACTTTGGAGATCGACTACACCACTCACTTCAAAATGTGCAGTCACAGAGAAATCATCAGAGTTATTTCTCATACACTGTAAGCTTTAATAAAGATGCACTTGGTTCAAGAGCTATATTTTTTAAGTTCAGAAGATGTTGAATTTAAAGCATGTATCGGCTGAAATGTTATATACAATTCACTCAGTTACTGTGAATATTGCTTGCATACTATGTAAATGTTATCAGGAATACACCAAATTTCTCTTTTAGACAAGGTCAATGATGAGAAATGAAGGGAAATGCTGTCGGTTGCTGAATCAATGTCACAGCTTTGACTAGTCGTGTTATAACATGTTGCTTTGCCACAAAACAAAACAACCATTTTGCCACATAGGAGAGCATGTAACAGTTGTTATCTTTCAACAAGTTTTCAATTCTGATCAAAAGATAAGAAGGTTACTTTTTTGAAATCTGTTAATCCAAAATGCTTAGCTGTTAATAGTACCCAGAATCCCTTCTATATGTCTGCCATGTTTGCATTGATCAAAAGTAAAAGAACTGTACTGATCAAAAGTAAAGGAACATGTTATCTTGACACTTGCAGATAAACTTTGCTTTCTCTACTGATGAGAATTCAGGAAACGCACAACTCCCCATAACAGCCCAATATGTACACTAAAGAATACAAATCTTTAACACAGCATAACATCTACAGGGAGTGATGTGTTTGCATTCCCCTTCAGGTAGTGAAAGGGATTTAAAATGCTGTAAATTATGTATGACCAGACAGTATGTAAGGAAAATATTCAATGTTTATATCTAATGAAAACAAATAGGAATGTGAATTTTACCTTAAGTAAATCTTCTTATCAGACACAGAGCTTGCCAAGTCATTTTGCAGCCTCATCTGCAAAGTGCAGAGCCCTCAAATCAAAATCGAAGGGGAGTCATCAGTGAAGTGTGACCTCTGTCTTTGGCTAAAGCTGCATGGGGGAATCCTTTCTATTGACACAGATGTGAACACATGTTGCAAACTGACCCTCATGTGATGCTGTAAGGAATAAGCGGAACAATTTATGATATTGTTGATGCCAATACTATACAAGGGCAAGGAATCAGACCACTTAAGGTAAGGGCAAGGAATATGCCACTTAAGGTATCTGTGACAATGTTACGATTTGCCAAGTATGCTAATTGTGCCTATATGTTTGTGTAACCTTCGTATTGTTTATAATTTTGTATGGATATCAGTATTTCAAAACTTGTGCTGTTGTAACCCACACACCTGGGTGTGGTGTGGTTTACCATCTAGTGGCACTGAGACCATTTACAGGGAAAATAATGAGTCTGCTCTACAGCCTTAGTTGAGAGGCAGCTGCTTTTACCTCATGCGGTAGAGGCTCACATGCACTAAGCACCAGAGGTCCCAGGTTCGATTTCACGTTCTTGGTGACTCCCTCAGACAGAATGGCATCAATAGCGCTAAGCCTGCTTGATGGGCCAACAAGGTCACCAGCTGGACAATTAACACATTGAAAGGAGCCGGGGATACACCTTAGGGCTGCGTCTAGATTTATATGATTTTCTGGAAATGCTTTTAACGGAAAAGTTTTCCGTTAAAAGCATTTTGGGAACAGAGTGTCTAGATTGGCATGGACGCTTTTCCGCAAAAACACTTTTTGCAGAAAAGAGTCCGTGCCAATCTAGACACGCTTTTCGCAAAAAAGCCCCGATCACCATTTTTGCAATCGGGGCTTTTTTGCGGAAAACAAATCTGAGCTGTCTACACTGGCCCTTTTGCGCAAAGGAACTTTTGCCCGAACGGGAGCAGAATAGTATTTCCGCAAGAAGCACTGATTTCTTACAGTAGGAAGTCAGTGCTTTTGCGGAAATTCAAGCGGCCAGTGTAGACAGCTGGCAAGTTTTTCTGGAAAAGCGGCTGATTTCCCTGAAAAAATGGCCAGTCTAGACACAGGCTAGGAGTCAGCAAGGTATATAAGGGCATACCAGTGGAGAGAGAGCTTCCATGCCATGTGTATGGCACTCATGTTTGGGACAAAGGAAGTATCAGCCACATGGCAAACTAATATTAAAAGCATCTTCTTTGTGTGGTCTTAATTCCTGATTCTTTCCTCTGGAGTAACCTTTCTATAAACTGAAGCTCTGAACAAAGGACTGAATGACCCATCCAAACTCTGGATGTGTTCTAGAGCAGTGTTTCTGAGAGTGTTCCACAGAATCACTCTCAGAAATACATTAACTGGTCACCCCGGTTTATTTATTTACCAGCACCGCAGTTACAGAGCCTCACAGCTCCCATTGGCTCTGTTTCATCCTTTGCAGCCAATGGGAGCCACGAGAAGTGGCGTGAGCCGGGCCACCTCTTTCTGCGGCTGCAAGGGATGAGACAGAGCCAATGAGAGCTGCAAGGCTCTGTGGCCGCAGCGCCAATAAATAAACAAACTGGGGCAGCCAGTTAATGTGTTTCTGAGAGTGATTCCATGGAACGCTTTCAGAAACACTGCTCTAGAGAGACTTACAAGCCAACAAACTCACCAAAATCACTGCGAATCTGATTGTGAGTGCTTTATAGGGAGACCATACATCTCATTTTGGCCAGGACAGTCCCTTTTCTAAGCCCTGTTCTGGCTGTCCTGACTTTTTTTGGCAAAACTGTGTATTTCTCCTGTTTGCTCTTGCCAACAGATCATCAGTGCTGATTGGGAGCCAGAGAACTGGAATGCTGGGTTGTATATATGATGTCTTTCTTCTTGATAACCAGTGTGGAAGATCAGGAGCATAGTTTGTGACTGGTTGGTGAATCTAACTTCAGTGTTACTTTGCCAGTTTAAGGGAGAATCTGCTCTCCTTTTCCAGCCTGCCCTGGAATTTTCAATGAGTGATTCCCCAGGCGCACCAGGTCATACCTGGCTGGCTCAAAATTGGTTCAGGAGGGCCCGTAAGTACTGTGACAAATCAAAGGTAAATGCACTCATGGGCAAGTTAGTTATAAGAGATTGGTTTCTGATATCAGTTGCTGCCCATTTTTATGCTAGCAAAGAAATGCTCCCACAAGTGTCAAAGAAGCCTGTGTGTACTTCTAACAGTTTTAGCCTGATTTTCTCAACCCTTCTGTGTGTTACAGCCTCACAATGGATGTGTGGAGAAGTGATGTTGTTTAACATGGGAAGCCATGGTATTGGGGAGGGTGAAATCATTTGAGTTACGATATGCATGTTTGAGTGTAATTGTATGTCAACCAACTGGCATGAGGCAAATGCAGCTAGACCACAGCACTGTGTTCTGCTGCAGATAACAGGGAAATGATTGGAAAATGTGAACAGGAAGTTCCTACTGATTTTCTTAGAGGGACATTATGCATCCTTCCTTTAGGCACAGTTCTCTTCAGCTGGTTAAGACATGAGAGATCTAGTGAGGTTTACTCCAAGGTAGACATGTGGGATTTATGTTTCAGGTGATGTTCACTGAGAAAGATCATCTGCTGAGATTCTGTAAATATGGAACACAGTTGAAACAGTCTTGGTAAATAATACCAACTGTATCTGAAAACAAATATTTAACTCAGATTAATAGGTCTTGATTAAATAAATGTACTAGTAACAAGCAGAGCTCATGTTTATTACTACGTTTTGGGGGTTGTGGGACAAAATAGATTGAAATAGTCATTGAAGTAGGGTTACAAATTATGTCAATAGAAAAAAAGGATTTCTCCTCAGTCACTAGAAAAGAGCTGTAGGTGGTCTATGTGTAATGAGGTCTGAATTTGTTCATTGTTATGGAAGCAAAAATATATTCAGTAATCACCCCGGTAATACAACTGTAGCAATTTTCCTTTCTCTATGCTCACACACTGTAAATGCTGTGTTATATATACATGATTTTAGACATGTGCAGCTGTCTCATATTATCAATACAGAGATTTCTCCTCACACACAAATGAAAAGTGTCTTCTTGTGAAAGTCATAAGCTCAGGAATTTGGGATGTGTGAGAAACGAATTTCACCAACATCCCTTTGCATGCTTTTGTCAAAGTGAAAAGCAGCCACTGAGTATGTACCCTAGGATTTGCCTGGTTTGTGCAGTTTTTCGAGGGACATGCCTAGTAAGTTATTTGAGCAAATTCTTTAAAGCTGGATCAAGCACTAGAATGAATAGATCTTGGGTTAATAGCAAATGTATAGAGCCAGATGTAGTACAGTATTAGCTTCTGGGGAGGAAATTAAGCAGGCATCACCAACTATATTGATGACTAGGATTAGGAGCATACTCATGAGGTAAGTGACTAACCTCTAGCCACAAGTAGAAGTTTTATCCCATTTCTTTTGATACGTGTGGAATATACAAATCTCTGTCCCTACAAAACTTTTCCAGATGATTGAGCTTGTTTCTTTGCAGAACTACTGCAAAGAACATTACTTCCTGTCACCCCTTATTCTCTCTTGTACTATCCATCACCGACAGCCTCTCCTTCACTATAGTACTTAGTCTTATCACAATTACCACTCACTTTACTGCACTAGCCTTTTCTCTCTTTCTCTTTGGCCCCTCTCCCTCCTCACATTCATTATTTCTGCTTTGATCTCTATGTGTGACTTCATCATTCCCTCTTCACCCATCATGTTAAGTCCTCAAATTTAAATTTGCCCTACATTTGTTGCCGCTTCTCTCGCTAAAAGGCTTTTGTGGAAGGTTTGGCGACTTTCGGTAATGCTCTATATAGCAACGGCTACAAAGCCCTTGCATCATGTATATATCCCCAATCACAACCTTTGTGGCATTATTCTGATATGTGGATGCAGATATGAACATGCAAAACATCCATCTGGGGCTTACTTTTATGTAAGGAAAACAATGGAATTCCCTCCACAAAAAAGGGCCATCTTTATATATCCTTGCCCGTGTGGAATTCCTTCCAGATGGGCATGGGTATAAAGAGTGTCCTGGGGGTTCTCCATCTTTGTTTTAATTCCAGCTCATCACTTCTGAAGCATCTGTACTATAAATTGAGCCTGAAAGGACTGATGACCCATCCTAACAAAGAATGTATTCCAGAGACTTACAAAACAGCAGATTTACTCATTTTGCTACAAGCCTTCACCAAGGACTTTGCATGGGTGCATGTAATTTGTTTCTTTTAACAATTTTACTCTCAACCTTTTCTTTCTTTTATTAATAAAGCTTTAGATTTTAGATCGTAAAGGACTGGCAAAGTGTGCTCTTTTGGGTAAGATCTGGGGCATAAATTGATGTGGGCTAATCCTTTGGGATCGTGAGAGCCTCTTTGGATTTTATGAGATTGCTTCCCATAACCTCTCATCTGTGTAAGGAGTGATACTGGTTGTGGCACAGAAGAAGCTGGAGTTTTTAAGGGGATTGCTTATGTGACTTCTTAGTGACCAGTATGGCAATCAGAAGTGTTCTTTGTGACTGGTTTGGTGTGCCTCATAATGGAGGACCCCCAGTTTTGGGCTGTAAGTAGCCCTGTCTTTAATCAATGTACCCTGATTTGACCTTCTCAGCAGTGCCTTAGAAACCCACTATATTATATCCTTTCTTCTATCCCCTTCTTCTTGAGAAGAAGATGGCAATGGAATGGCCATACACTGAGGAAGCCACCAACTAGCATTTCCAGACGATCCCTATCCTGGAACCCACAGGGAAAAAGGGGAAGAAGAAAGCCAAAGAATAGTTGGAGAAGAGACCTGGATGTGAATGTGAGGAAAACAGGCAAAAGCTGGAGAGAATTAGAAAATGTGTCACAAGACAGAGAGGCTTGGAAAGAAATTGTTGATGGCCTATGCTCCCATAGGAGCTAAGGGCAAAGAAGACGATGAAGAAGATATTATATCCCCTCTAGTCTCTTGTGCCTACACTCCTCACAATCCTGTCACTTTATTCCTTCATCAGTTTCTCTCACTCTCATCTTTGTGCCAGGGAACAATCCCTCTGATCTTCTATGCTGGTATCCGCTTTTTCCTTTCAATTACTCACTGAAACCCACTTCTCACAATGTTCCTATCCCTTTCTTATAATCAGTGATCTCTACTCCTTGCTTATCAAAGCTGATGTATTGTCTCTTGTCTTTTTTAATCTTACTTTAGTTAGATTGTAAGATCCTTGACAAAGGGAAGGTGTTTTACCACATCTTCGTAAACTTACAATACCAATGTTAATTATTTATTATATGTTTTCACTCAGATCCAGGAATTATTTATTCTGTCATGTACACACTTTCCTGAGTTGGTGGAGTCAAGTGTATATGGGCACTTGGCTCTCTTGAGCCAAGCCAAGCCAAGCCAAGCCAATAGCCAACTGGCAATAGCCAATTTCATTATCAGAAATAATATAACTATTTCCTGTGTTACATCACCCAAATTTCTCATGGTATTGGTATGCTGGGCCATCAATTGTTTGATTCCACTCAGGTGGAGTATGCTGGTTTTGCAGTTGATTGTGGTGGAATAATGGTATACAACAGGAGAAAGATTTGTGGCCACTGCCTCTGGATGATTGTTAAATGTCTTCTCTCTATTATTCTTGAAAAACAACCTGTGTCAGATGTTGTGAAGTGGAGGCTGGCTCTAACCTTTCACCTTCAGTTCAGTGGCAAGGGATCTGTACAGAAGCAGCAAGAACTTGTTTTCCAGTCCTGCTTCTCTTTATGAAAATGCAGCAGCTGATCCTTCTACAGGACTGGAAAGTTGATGAGGAATCTTGCTGTACATATTTAATAGACATAAAATGCTATTTGGTATTAGGCTTTTATCAGAAATTCAGAGGCCCTATCAAGACATTTTTGTACCTCTTCTGACTGCATTTATTTCAGGCACTCAGTGAAGTTAGACTTAGCCTCTCCTCTCTAGAGCTGTAGTGTAATAAATCACAGTAATGCATTATACTGTAGTTCCTCGTTGTCAGTGACTGAATGTTTAAACTGCCGTAACCAGCAACTGATATTTTTCGTTGTGGAAAACAATGTAATTTTTCTTCACTATGTTTCTTCACTATGTTTATAGCAGTGTTTATGAAACCTGCAGGATCATATACACAGCACACTGGTAATACATATTACAGATGATGCCAAACTTTTGAAAATACTAATTTCCAGTATTCATAGTGGACATGACTTTCTTATCTACAGTGTAATATATTTTGGCTTCTGTCCACCAATAATGAAACTGAGTTGAATTTCTCCAAATAAACATAAAAAACTTCTGTTTGCCTTTTTGCCATTCAAAAATGCAGCAGAGCAGAAAGATGCTTGCAGCTGGCTAGAGGTTCATTTCTGCTGATTTACAGAGTGTGGCCTTTTTCCTTACAAAAGGAAAGTTAGAATTTGAGACAAGTGACTAGCTATATGGAAGCTGTAGAGTAGCAAAGCCTGGGATTAAAATTTAGGCCTGAATAATGGATTTGAGCACTTACTTAGGCTCATGTAAAGATGGAGTTTTTATGCTGAGATTCATGGCATTGCACCAGCCCCAAAAAGGAATGAGAGGAAAATCAATCTCTTTCCAGTTTAGTTGTTCTTGCTTTTTGTAAAAAGTCTCCAAGAAGGGATAACCTTTCAGGCTAGGCATGGTATAGCATTTGACTAAGATAGGCTGAGGATTCTACTAGCTAAGAGGAAAGCATTCTTGAGAAAGAGTAAAAGTCAGTGTAAGTTGGAAACACTTTCCCTATTAAATAATAATCCATCATCACCGTGATTCATTACATTAGTATCTGGGGCTTGATCATGCTTATATCCAAGTCAATGGCAAAACTCACTCTGTAGAGACTGAGTTCATTATAGACGGCTTTGTTTTGTTTTTCTACATTTAGACATTTTTTCCAGCAGATCACAGCAAAAAGGTTTGGTTACAGATTGAGGCCCTACAACACGTAAGCACGTGTGTAATTTTACTTTTTAGTTTCTTTAATGTCCATGAGACTATATAACTGAGTAAACTTAAATTTACACACACATTTAGTGGTTGTATGATAAGTGCCCAAACTATCAGCTCAGTTATCTTAACCTCATGCATAACTTTGCAAATAGGAAAAGTTTCACTAAAGTCAATATCAGAATGCCCATTTTTGCTATGTATTGACAAAGACTGGGTCATTAGTTTTTATTTTCACTTTGTTTTAGTTTTGTGGATTTAGCATTGTTAAAACATATTTTTGAGACTTCTGATCATGATTCAGGAAAGCATTTAAGCATGTGCTGAACTTTAAGTCCCACTGAAGTCACTATGATATAGGTAGAATCAAGAGGCATTAAGACCACTGAGAAAGGAGAGAAGTCTGTTCTACAGCCTCAGCTAAGAAACTTTTAGTTCATAGCCCATAAAATCCCAGATTTAATCCCACCTACTGATGTCCAGCATCCATCTGCTTTACATAGGCGCATAATTGAAAATAAGAATGTACCCAAGTGCTTCCTGAGTCAAGATAAATTTAATATATGCTTAAGAGACTTCCTGAATAAGAGCCTCAGGAAATCTTTATAAGACATAGTTAAAATATTTGCCTCCAACAACTAGCTATGCTTATCAAAGAATTTGCAGCATTGTGTGTCTCTAATCGAGGGGATTCTGTGAATGCTATGGTAACATTAAACAGCTCAAAGGGGTAGTCATTGTGGCAGGGTAACCCCACTCCTAGGTCCCAGTACCCTACTCAGTCCTTTATCTGGAAGTCTCAGTACTGCACTATTAGCTCTTGGCAAGATTTGAGCTCCTGTTCCTCAGCTACAAAGGGCATTGGGGGTCAGCCTAGGCTGCAAAAACAGTCCTCTCTAGCACTCAGCTGGTTCTCAGGCTGCCAGGAAAAGGGAGGGAGCTGAAACCCCTGTTTGGAGCTCCTCATCCCCCCTGCTGCCCTGCTCCTTGCTATCCCCGGCAACATTACCATTATCTTTCTTAGTTTGTTCAGTTCTCTCCCAAGCTACTCTGGTCTGTTCTCACTCCACTTCCTCACCCACTCTCTCCTCCCCTTCCCAGAGGGCTTCCTTTTAAAAGCCTCTATAGCAGCCTCAAGTGAGATCAGCTGTCTCTGATTAATTTACAGCAGCCCTATCTCCTCTGCTCCTGATTAACCAGGGCTGTTGCTGTCTTTTAGAGCTGCCTTTCTCTCTATCTATTGCAGTCCTCCAGCCTGACCCTGTCACATTGGCTGTGTCTAGACTGGCCAGTTTTTCCGGAAAATCAGCTGCTTTTCCGGAAAAATTTGCCAGCTGTCTACACTGGCCACTTGAATTTCCGCAAAAGCACTGACTTCCTACTGTAAGAAATCAGTGCTTCTTGCGGAAATACTATACTGCTCCCATTCGGGCAAAAGTCCCTTTTGCGCAAAAGGGCCGGTGTAGACAGCTCAGATTTGTTGTCCGCAAAAAAGTCCCGATCGCGAAAATGGTGATTGGGGCTTTTTTTGCAGAAAAGCACGTCTAGATTGGCACGGACGCTTTTCCGCAAAAAGTGCGTTTGCAGAAAAGCGTCCGTGCCAATCTAGACACTCTGTTCCCAAAATGCTTTTAATGGAAAACTTTTCCGTTAAATGCATTTCCGGAAAATCATGTCAATCTAGACGCAGCTACTGTGTTAGTCTGTATTTGCAAAAACAATGAGGAGTCCTATTGCATCTTAGAGACTAACAGATTTATTAAGGTATAAGCTTTCATGGGTAAAACCCACTTCATTAGATGAACTGGAGTGGTAGTTACAGAAGCAGAGGTATGTATAAGGAAGAAGGTGCTTGTGGGTCCTTCATAGCATTTGATCTGGAGATGTGACTATTCAGAGAGGAGAAATTGCCATTTTAAGGTTAAATGTTTGAGATCTTTATTGAAACCTCAATTGATAGTACTGAATTTGCAAATGAATTCCAGTTAGGATGTCTCCCTTTGTAACTGGGTTTTCAAATTCTGTTGCAGAAGAATGGCTACTTTCAAATCCATTACTCAATGCCTAGGAAAATTCAAGTATTCCTCTACAGGCTTATGTGTGTTACCATTCCTGATGTCTTATTTGTGCCCATATATCCTTTGGCATAGAGACTGTCTGGTTTAGCCAATATACATAGCAAAGAGGTATTGCTGGCACTTAATGGCATTAATGCAAGTGACTTCCAAAGGAATTTGTAAATTTGTAATGGTGACCACTCTACCTTTTCAGTTGCAGTTTTTTGTCCCAGAAAAAAATGTGTGTGGAGTATTACATTGCAAATCCATTAGTAGTGATTTGCAATAGTCCAATTTAGAGGTCACTTAAGCATGAAAACAGTGTACATGAAATTGTATAATGAAACAATATCAGTAATAGCATATTTTAAATGTTTCATTAAGTCTGAATTGTTATATTGTGGTACTGCTGTGTAATAGACTGCACTTTCCGTAACAAGCATTTTTTATATTAGTGACACTATAGATTTACATGGAGACCAGAGGAATATAAAAATTGAAATTCTTCTTTAATTGTATGTTTTGGAACATTTTCTACTGTGGATGACTTGTTTTATACTTCTTTTCTGTATGCATGAATTTTAGATTAGGGCCAATTAATATAAATTCAATGTCTCTTGTACAGAGGCAGCATGAGTTTGAATGTTTAGTACCTTCACATATGAAATTAAAACAATTAAATACTTTTTGCATTGCATTCAGAAAACTATTATCACAGCAGCATGGCTTTGCCACATCCCGCTTTGATGGCATAAAAGAGTGTCATTAATAACTTATCTATTATTTTTTACTTTTGCCAAGAACGCCTGTCTCATTGCTGGCGCTGCTATTGCTGATGAAACAACAATGAGCCAGACCACCACTCCCCCGGAAAAACTCATAGGCTAAAGAGAATAAAATATACCCTCATAGCTTTCCTTAAAGCATCCCTGTTGGAAAGTCTAAGGGTGATATACATTTGGGGGGATTCTTCCAGCTCAGAGGATCTTGGGAAGCAACATAAAAGGGAGCCAATATAGCTGTATCTTTGACCTCTCTCTCTCTCTCTCTCTCCACTGGCACCTCTTTCACAGTGACAGGATCCCAGCTGCATTCCACAGTTGACTATGTCACCAGATTACAGCATCTCCTCTTTACCATTTAGGTTACCTTTAGCAGATCCCATTGCGTTTGGCCCATTGCGCTCTGAGAGCTGTGACCAACTGGTGAACACAGTGAAAAAGAACAGTTGGTTCCAAAGCAGAGTATGATTTTTCCATCCTTAGGCACATCGCAAGCACAGAGATATTGATTAAATATAACAAAGTCTAAATGCCAGTTGTGTTACCTACATTTAGCATTGGACTCATGCAAGTACCTTGGCTCAACTGAGTTTTGACATTTCCTTTCCCGTTTTGGAAGGAAGGGGTCCCAATTACTGCATGTGTCTCTGCTGATCACTCTCTTTTTGTCACCCTGTTTGAGTTCACAGGCCACCTTTTTATCTGTTAAAAGATCTTTTGTCTGTCCTGGTCATTGATAGGGCCTCTTGAATCTGGTGGTTCCAATTTATTCATCTCATCCCATAGGCTACAACTTTCCCTATAGGCAGGAGGTGCTTGACACATCTGCTGCCCTTTCCTGTCCCTGCTCTCTCCCCCATTGTACCCCTTCCCCCACACTGCTGCCCCAACCTTGCCTTCTTCCCCTTGCCCTCCTCCCACCACTCACTGTTCTTCCCAGTCCCCACTGGAGCTTCCTGAGCACTCTGAATCAGCTGTTTGCAGCACTCTGGAAGTGCTGGGAGGTCAGGGAAGGAGTTGGTCAGCAGGACCACCAGTAGTTGAGAGGTTCTGGGGTAAAAGCAGCGGGGGTGAGGGAGCTTGCTCAGCACCCATTCATTTTTCCCTGTGGCTGCTCTAGCCCCAGACTATCTATGAGGACTGCACATGTTTCAGCCAGTATGCATAGTGGTAGACTTCCAGCAGTAGATTCATTGAAATATCTGCTAATGACCAACAATTGAATTAGAGTCATTGTCTGTCTTCTTTTTCCTTCTACTTATGTAATGAAACCTGAGTTTAAGAATTACCCATTGCCTCAAGATGGTCCCAAAAAGTTTTTTTGTTTGTTTGCTTGTTTCCCCTGCTGCAGCAGAAAATGCTGGAATACCAAAGTACCCCAACATTGAAAAAAAAAAAAGATTTTGGAACCTAAACATTTGCACCCAAACGCTGGATGAAGCCAAAAGTCTAACAAATGCTAAAAGCAGGGGAAGGACCAGAAACAGGTACAGTTTCTGGTTTTCAGAGCAAATTATTTACTGTTTTGGTTTTCAGATGAAAAATTGGAAATGTTTGAGGAAAAGCAGACGCTTTCTGTGAGCAAACAGTGAGAATATTTCAACTAATCTTATTATTTCCATCAGAATCCTTTTCTAGTATGTTTATAATCTCAGCAATAAACTAAGTTATATACAATTTGTTAGCTGCAAGGTAAATTTCCTCTCTTTGTTAAAAAAATTATATAGTTCTTTATGATAATTGTTAGTTTATTAAATCTGCTGCAATTGAAAAAAAAGACAATTTCCAGCAGAACAAACTTTGGCATTATTGACAGGAACTAAAAAGTACATCCTTTAATAAATTCGTTAATTTCCACAAAACTCTTAAGTTTTGCAAAATAATAGTGAAAAGTGAAATTTTGGATTTTATTTCAAGCCAAATCACTGAAATGTCCAGACTTTCAGAAATGCAGGTGCACTTCCTAAACATTCTGTCACCAGAAGAACAGACTTCCACTTATGTAAATACCTAATGAACTAAAAGTTGTAACTGTTCCCCTTTTGAAGCAGGTATTGGTATCCATGCTCAGCACTAGGTGGTGATATTTTAGGCTGTGTCACCAAGCAGAGAGGTGCTACAGCTGTGTTGCTGAGTAGCAGGAATCCACAGTCACATTGCCTAAAGGAGAGAATCAATGGATGGGAAACAGGGAAAGCCCGCCTTCCCACTCCACCAAGTTCCAACCCAGGACTCAATGAAACAATAATTCAAAATATGCAGACTAGGAAGGCTGGTGCTCCTGCACCTGCTCCTTGGGCCATTTCCTACCCCAGCTTTTGTTCCTCTGCTGGTGCCACTGGTCCACTAGTGAGTTTCCCCTGGAGTCCTCTCTGATCATGGTCTGGAGGGTATTCCTCTTACAGTCAGGGCTACTCACTGCCATCCTCTGTGGTTGAAGGCTCTAGGCTACCTGGGTCCCTTAGCAGCTTCTCAGGAGGAGCGTGCACCACACAACTGCTCTCCTGTTCAATTCACCTACACTGAGATGGGATAGCTCCCTTTTGAGTTCAGCTTCCATTGTAAGCATACCCAGCAAGGACAGCCGAATGGGGCTTTCTTGGCCCACAGATATACCTTAACCCTTTCCCCATCAATGTGGGACTTGCACACACCATCATTCCCCCATGCCGTTTGGATAAACTGGAGTATATTGTATTATGCAGCCTGCATTCTTGAAATATACAAGCACTAAATGTCAGTTTATTTAGTATATTTCTTATAATCAAAAGGCAGGAAAGGGTACTATAATAATCTAATCTGACCCACCCGCAAAACAGAGGCCAGGGAATAGTCACATAGTGATTCCTTCACTGACCTCAATCACATGTAGTTGAATGAGGGCATATCACTAGAAGGCATCTCTTTTTGAGGAAAAGATTCCAAGTGACGCCTTGAGTTGCATCCCTTAGCTATCTGTTCCAGTGGTTACCCTCACTATAAAAAATGCACATTAAAAAGTCCAAGTCACCCTGTTGGGTGATGCCTCTTAATATTGTATGCTGGTTGGACTCTCTCTAATGGACCTTTTATGATATAATAATTCTGCTCCATTTGGGCTGCATCTGTTGGACTTATCAAATAATTCCTGAGGGCTTAGTACTTTATGGCTTTTAGTTCTCCAGAGTAAAAACGTGGAGCACAACAACTGAATGAAGATTACGCTGGGGATCTCCTCAAACAATAGGACTATTTTCGCCCTTCAGAGATTGAAAGTAAATAGCTGCAGTGACTATCTGGAGGAGGCTAGAAATATTTGTAAACTATGATAGCAAATTTTAACTCTATGGCAGCAGGAATCTTGATCCAGCAGCGACTGTTGCTAATAATACACTCTTCTACTGTGCTGGAAGATTGTGCTTTCAAATGGTGACTGCCAGAACCAAAGGGTTGCCGGGATACAAAATCCTCTTATTCTACTTCATTTGTATGTGAAAAGAATAGCATCAAATATAATCATTACTGTTTGTATTAAACTAGAGACTAAAGACCTCACATGAAATCGGAGCTCCATTGTCCTAGTTACTTTACATAGCAAAATATGAGACAGTCCCTGCTGCAAAAAGCTTAGGCCCAGACTTTTAAAGATATTTAGGTGATGCATTACAACACAAAAGTGATTTAGGAGCCTGTTTTATTTCCAAAAGAGATTTAGACACTTAGGATTCTAAATTCCGTCGATGGGATTTAGATTTCTAAGTGCCAAATTGCTCTTGAAAATGAGATTTAGGGTCCTAAATAAATTAGATGTGACGCTAAGCACAGCTTCACCTAAATACCTTTAAAAATCTGGGTCTTACACTCTAAAAACCATTGAGAGGTGGAAGAAAGGAATTAATTATTATTATTTTATTTTATTATTATCTATTTTACAGATAAGGAATTGAGACCCAGAGATATTATATTTCGTACTTAAATGATACCTTTCTGTGTCCTTTTTTTATCCCCTGGTATATACCTTCTCATATTTATTATCAATCACTGAACTCAGAATAATTTAACAAATCTAAACAGCAATGAGAATAAACATATTGATTATGTCTGTCCTCTCACTACTGATAGGTGGGTAACCACCAAACTGGGTGGCCTCACTGATGCCCTAGATACGCATATGGGAGGAGTCATTTTCACTGCAAGCTTTTCTTTTCAATGTCAGACCCTGAGCTTTAATATCCTCATTAATCACCCCTGTCACTCACTTTCCACCGCTTCCTGCATCTGTTTCAGTACAAGTTCTGCAAGCAACCTCTGCTGCTCTTTGCCAGTGCCTCAGGGTTTGACAAGGGAACAGTGATTCCAATATCTACTGGTAGCTGAACCTCAAAAAAAGGGCTAGTCTCTAGTTGGGATCAAGACACAATAAAATGTGTGGATGCTTATAAAAAGCATCATTGTGATGGGTTCCTCATGGCATCTACCTCCACATCTCTGTGCACCCTGCCTACAGCTTGTGTGCACAGCCTTCCTCTAGTGCTTAGAATATATCCCACTGAGTGCTTCCATTTCCCTTTGTGTTAGTTCATTGCACTACATCATCCCCATTTGACTGGACTCATGTACAGTATATCCCTGACACACCAAAGATTAATGCTTTTACCTTGCCACTTCTAATTTTCATTTCTCAGCATTCAGCCTAATAAAACTGCATTTACTACCTCCCAGATTTTCCCTTCCCATTATACCATCAATCATATCAAATACATTACTTAATCCTAAATCTAGAATTGCTCATTTTCTTCATAGTTGACCCATATACAGTACTAATAGCATTGTGTGGAGCAGAAATCAGATCAGCAACCTTATCGCTTCCACTGTACTCTGATCAGCATCTGGCTTTTAACAAAATCTCTCAGTGCCACTACTTTTGCCTTTTTAATCTATTTTTATTAGACTCATTTCCCAGCCCAGTTGTCCATTTCCCATTGCAGCTGCAGATTAATTACAGTGCATTTATTTAAGTACACGTGGGTGATGTTCTACATTCATTTGTAATTTTTAATAAGCTATATTAAAGCCCGATGAATTAAAGCAGCAACAGTAGCTTGTATTATGAGAAAAAGTAATAAGTTCTAAGTTAAAACAAAACACAACACAGCAAAACAACTTTTGCATGCAGTATTTTTCAAATATCAGAACTATTTAGAGCACCTCACTGGACATGAAAGTGAGTGAAATGGTGTAGTTCTTATGCAAGATGGGCTTTTCAAGAGAGTCTAAGGGATTTACATCTCTAGGATGGAACTTTAACAGTTTTTGATGTCCAGATCCCCGAAAGGTGTTTATGCACCAAATTCCCATTGATTTCAGTAAGAGCTAGGAATCTAAAAACTTTTGAGAATCTAGGTCTAAGTTACTTAGGCACACAGCTCATATTGGAAGCCAACGGGTGTTGTAAACCTAATTCACTTAAGTGCTTCTGAAAGTTCCTCCCTCACTCCATGTCCTAAGTAAAGTCAATGGGCTTTGAACACCTAACTGCCTTAGGCCCTCTGTAAAATCCCTGCCTAAACAGTATGTAACTTTACATCTGATAAAACAGTAAATAAAAATAATAATTAAAAAGCCTTTCAATTATCTTACATGGAGACATCCTTCTGGTCTGTCTACTACAATGATGCCCCATAGTTTAGGGATATACTGTCTCTCACTTTTTCTGTTTTCTCTCTGCTTCTCAGGTTTCCTGGCTCCTCTGTGTGTCCCATCTCTCTGCTTACAGGAGCTTTTGTCTCTTTTTTAATTTCCTTCTCTTCCATCTGCACTCCTGGCATCAATTTTTTTTTCTTTCTTGTACCATCACTCCTTTGTACCTACTCAGGTGAAGAATAAGGAATAAGCACTACAGGCCCTTGCCTAGGGCTTCAGCCTACTGTCCCATGATTGTAGTTGAATCTCAACCTACATAAAAGGGAAGTTTCTAGCCTTTATGGTCAGGAAACAAAAACTTGCAAAGGTGAGCAGAGTGTGCTCATACTTCTGTCCCTTTTTCTCTGGGAGCAGAAGGGGACCTCTGTCACTTCCTATGAGAGTGGGGTTCACAGCAGGGGGGTAAAGCTAGTGGAAGCCTTGCATCCAGGTCTCTTATGTGGGGGGAGGACAAAGTGGGTACCTGTCCCTAGGCCCAGTGATTTGAAAGGGCCCTTTAACTCACTGCTGGAGCCCCACCCAGCACACTGTGGGTGATGCTGAGTTCTGCCTGGGGGAGGCAAACCCCCAGCCCTGCCCTGCCCCATCTGCCCAAGGCTCCACCTCTTCCAGGGGCATGGAGCTGCCCCTCCACACCCACCTCATTTGCTCATGGAGCTGGCTGGTAGACACAGCCTGGGGAGGCTGGGGCGGTGCCTCTCAGCTCTCCTCTCCAGTGCTCCAGCAGGTTGCAGCTATGCTGCCCTCTGGACCTCTGGAGCTTCAGGGCTGGGGGAAGATGGATCTATGCTATCCCAAGCTGGGGTAGCTGTGGGGGTACTACCAGCAGGGCTGTAGCCCAGCAGGGCTTAGCCCAGTGTGCCCAAAGGACCATCAGTTCTATAGGTCCCCCCTGCCTGTATCACCATGTGCTTTGGGTCCTGCATGGCCTGAATCCAGCCCCGTAGTTACCAGTTCATCTTTCTGAGCAGAGGGACTTAGCTACTAGCAGTACAAGGGCCTGATTGGCTATACATCATTGTAAAGCCTACCCAACTCCTCTGCATGTAGCTTCGCTGCCTTGCCTTTGCACTAAGTCAGTGAGATCAGACTCTACCTCTATGACTAACCCATGGAGCTGGCTCATTTGCTACTCAAGTTCATTCCTCTTGCCTGACTTACATTTTAAAGGGCAGCTACTTAAAGGATCATAAACCTCTATGTTTGGTTCTCTTCCAAGATTTTCAAACCCACGGCATTTGAGTGAGCCTGAAGTTTCTGCTGAATCCAATAACTGTTCAGAACTTTGGGCAGCATCTCTCTTTATATACATCTATTGAGATAGTGGTATTAGCGGCAGTGCAATACCAAGATGTCAAACATTTCTAGGCTTCGTTTTGGCCATAAATGAATGCTGTCAGAAGTGATTAACTGTCTTATTGTAATAGTGCAGGAAGCTCTCCCTGTGTTCCTTGAGCTAACTGCATTATTTAAGTACTGTGCATTGGAACATAGACCTAGAAACACTCAGGAAGCAGCTAAAGGAGAGAAGCAGGCAGATGGCTAGCTCAATGTGCAATTCAGGGCCTCCATGGTGTGTTTCAAATACAGGATTCCACCATTTGGAAACTGAACTAGGCCTGGTGTAGTACAGGCTGAACCTCTCTAACCCAGGATCAGGGATGTTCCAGGACCAGAGAATCCCAGTGGAGGGCAGGTGGCTGGGCTGCCTGCATCTATGCTGCCAGCCACGATCCGGCTGGGCTGCCCAGTTGGGTTGTAGCCTGCTGTGCAGCAGCGGGGATATCACAGGCAAAAGACAAGGCCTAGCCAAACTGCCTCCCCTGGCCCTGCCCATTCTCCATCACAGTCCCTCCAATCTCTTTCCTCAGCTGCTGTGGAGCCAGAGGCTGGGGTAAGCAGGCTGGGGGTTTTGCTGGGCCATCTGTCCTTCTAGCGCTGGGACTGGTGGCCCAGCTGCACGGGAAGGGGGGGACTTTCTGGTCTAACTGGCAGACACAGCCTGGGAATGCTGGGGCCGTGCCTCTCAGCTCTCCTCTCCAGTGCTCTTGCAGCTATGCTGCCCCCTGGATCTCTGGAGCTTCAGGGCTGGGGGAAGATGAACCTGTGCTATCCCAAGCTGGGATAGCTGGGGAGGTACTACCATGGGGCAAGGCATATGTGAGGCTCTGAGCATAAGTCAGCAGTGGCCCCAGGGGATTCTGGTGAGCAAGAAGGAAAGGGCCTTGACTGGAAGGGGTGGAGTTGGGGGGAGATTGTCTCCCCAAGCCATGGGGTCACCCACCACCAATGCTCATGCTCACTAGAGTATAGCTGTTCGCTTATAGATAAGGATGAGCCTGCCTGGACTTAAAGGTCAGCCACCAGCAACTGTGTGTGGGGCAGAGGTGGAGAGAACAGCCATCTGATCCAGCCTGACACATTTCACATCGGTTGCAGACAGAGTACATGCCCTGGAAACACCTCTCTGCTTGTTCTCAGACTTTGAACACCATCCTGTTATTGCATGTAAATGAAATAACTTGAATGAAATAGCCTTGGTACCTGCCCTTGATATGGACATAGGCATGTTAATGCATCCTTTGCAGAGTGGACCATTAAAAACCTAGGATCAGAACCACAATACTGAGGTAACTAAACAATATGGAAATGATCTAGTTACCCTTCTTACATCTGGGGACTGCACACACAGATCATATCAACAATGATAGTAATTTGTGTGAGTATGATGAAAGAAAGTTAATTGTAAGTGACATGGATTCATAGATTTTAATTTCAGAAAGGCAATATAATTATTTTCAGTAATTTTTGGCGGGACAGCCTAAATCCAGCTGCTCAAAGAGAAGAAAAATTAAAATATCCAAAGAAATGTCCTACTCCTCCCATCCCAGTTCACTGTAATTCCACAAATGTTTCCCACTCTGGCCCTGAAAGACTGAAATCCTAGGAAAAGTAAAATTAGTTGAACACACTGCTCACTACCATTTGTTCAGCTAATCTCACAGCAAAATTTTGCAATCAGCCTACCAAGTGAACAAAAATTATTGAATAAATACACTGAAGGAAATCTCGGGGTTTTCTCTCTTCTCCTTACTGATGTAACTACATAGTGTGTCAGCATCCCAGTTAATCCTGCACTCGTAGCTCAGACAAACCTCCTGTTAAAATCAATAGAATTTCTGTCTGTGCAAGAGCACGGCAGTGGCCCTTCCATGAATAACCATTGCTGATCGTTTCAGAGTTATTGTGGGCCGGATTTGGATCCTCTTACTTACATAAACAGCACCATATTCCACAATAATCCCACTGTTGAAAAAGGCACTGCACAAAATTAATAGGGTAGAAGAACCTAGCCTTTTAATTGCATTGACAGCATAACATGAAACTGAATGTTAAGACAGCGCCCCCTAACCCTGAGTCAAAAGAACAAGCCTGAAAAAACAAGCCATTGCTGAGATTAGTTGAGCTTTTCTAAATTGCAGGCTTTTTGAGTGGGAGGAGCCTATTGTAACACTGTGTTGCTTTAACTGAAAGTTTCAAACCATGCTTGAAACTGTTGTCATTGTTATGGCAGGGGCGGCAGACACGATCCTCCTCTTGAAAAGGACTATAATTCCTGATAAGAATTTAATCACGAAAGACTAGTACAAAGGAGAGCCAGGTACCCAGTTTCTTATCCCAAAGCGCAGGTCTGCTGCATTTGTCCGATAATCTTTAAGAACAACCGAAGCCACATCTCTGACATAGGAGAAGGCAAGTTCTGAACAAAACCAGTGTAGCCTTTGCATTATTCCAAGTTAGTTTGAATACAAAATGAACATTTCCTTTAGGATGAAAGGGAAGTCAGTGTCACATATGAAGGAGCATTATCCTCCTTATGGTGTGGTCAGATATTCTGGTCCTTAGTAAGCACTAGGATGCTGTCTGTGCCCATTCTCTTTCAGAAATATCTGAAGAGCAGAAACTAAAACTTTCATCCAAGATCTGGGCAGATCTTAGCCAATGCAGGGGTTACTCTGTTTGGCTGAGTAGAGGGATATCACACAATATAACTTCTGGCAGAGGGCATGTCATGGTCATCCAATTCCTCATGTATACCACAGTATATTTACATCACTAGGATATGTAGTAATAACATTATAGTGCTGTCTTCTAGGCTGACTTAGGGAATATTATAATGTATCTGCTCTAATTATCTTTTTCTGTATCCACATGGGCAATTCAGTAGTTTGAAAAGGATTTTATTCGTTCTGCCTTCCCTGAGGGTGCAACTGGGAGCTTGATTCTGGTTGTACTTGACAGAGAGATATCATTATGACATTCTTGTCATTCAGTAGGTTCTTGATGAGTATTTACCAAGATTGAAGTGCACTCCTGAGAAAAGAACAAATTCTGCTCCTACCTTAGGAGTAATTTATTTGTAAAGGCAAGCAACTGCTGTTGCAAAACTCAGCTTCTTTTCTATTAAAGAAGAAACACCAACACAATATATGGATGGGGGCGGTGGGGAAGCACTCTGGTCTGCTTCATTAGTTTAACATAAAGAGAAGTACAGCACATGCCATAAAGCAAGTGCTTGACATAGTACAGTACACTGCTTTTAGCACAGAGATATTTCTCACTGGCAGAAAACATTGACACATACAGTAACAAATAGTTGTTTTTCCTCTTTTGTTTTTCAAGCAGGTATTCTAGCTCCAGGGATGTTTTGTCCTGAAACTACTAGAACATACATTCAATGCATTCTTAACTTCGGGAGCAAATCAGCTCTGGTGGAGCCGAAACATTTGTTAATGTATTTGTGTATGGTCCTATGCATCACTCATTGAGGTCGGTTAGAAACCTTCCATGGACTTCAGTGTCAGGTCAAGTCCTCAAACTGTTGGTCAACACCCCCCACAGAAGATCGTGATGCCCTTTTAATGGGGTCGCCAGTGTTGGTGTTAGACTTGTTGGGGTCTTGTGTGAGAACCAAAGCCCCATCACCAAAAGCCAAATCAGTGCCCCACAGCCTGGGTCAAAACCAAAGCAGGGTTCAGGATTCAGCCCTGAGCAACAGATTCCCTGCCTTGGGCATTGGCTTTGTTTTCGCACCCAACGTTCCTCACCCAGGGTGCTGGGTCCTGAAGTGGTGCGGTCAGATGGACTCGGGCTTCAATCTCCCCTCCCCCCCCCCCCCCCCCCCCCCCCCCCCGCCTTCTGGGGCTGTGTAGTAATTTTTGTCAGAAGGAATTGTGCAATGAAGCTTGAGTATCGCTGTCTTAGCATATGTGTGGGAGGGGAAATAGGGTTGAACAGGACAAGAAAGAGAGAAAATGGCTTTATACAAATGGGCAGGGGAAAATTTGTGCACCAAAGTGCTGATTTCAGTTACTAAATGCCATACGTAAAAAACAGACACCATTTTAGAACACTGGGATCATTCCATTTCTATAGAATGGATGACATCTAGAGGACCTGTGAACACTACAGCTTGCTGGTTACTGTTCATCTTGCAAGGTAGTAGCTTAGGTCCCCATTCCTGAGAGATCTCTAGTGTTTGTAGATAGGGAGAGATAAAGGTGTTGTCTATGCACTGAAGCTCTGACGGCCTGTTTTATGGATAGAATCTACGAGTCAGTTCAAGAGCAAGTTCCACAGGCAGTGCTATCTTTTGAAGACTTGGCATTTCTTATTTCCTTCTAGTTAATAATCAAGTCATCCAGTGTGCAAATACATGCTTGCTCTTTGGCAGTGGAATAACTTCACCATGCTGTGTTGTTCTTTTTGAGGCGTTTAATGCTGAGTCTCTCTTTTCGGCTGTTTTTTTCCCAGCCTGGGCACTGTTTTGCCTTGCAGAATGGATAAAGCTTGCTGCCAAGTGACACGAATATCACAGGAACTATCACATACAAATAAATAGATAGTAGCAAAAAGACAGGCTGAGCATCTTTGAGTTTATCTCCTATATATATGAGTTTGTCTGTCTGTGTGTCACTCTGTCTGTGCGTCCATCTGTTTGTTCAAGCACTCCTCCTAAACGGTAAGGGCAAAGTTCACCAAATTTGGTATGCAGCTTCCTCTTATCATAACTTAAACCAAGGTCAGGGTTTGGCTGTGCCAAGAAACCAGGATGTGCCTGGAATGGGATTACTTATAAAACCATACAGAAAAGAGACAGAATCACCAAGAAGCTGCCGAAGCTCTGAGTCATCCATCCCCTCCTCCTCCCCCCCGGTGCCCTTTAGTGAGGGTAGAAGAGGGAGGCAGAAGCTCCCCTACCCATTTGCATGGGAATACTGCTGGCTATTTCCTCAAAGAGAAAGTGAACAGTTGGTTGCATTCCTCATGCTGGGCGGGGAGCACAGGGGGCAGATGAACCTGGACCTGCTCCAGCCGGGGGACATGCACCTCTCCCCCAGCTGTGCCCACTGGAGCTGCAGCAGCCATGGAGATGTACTTCTCACCTGGCCCCAAGCTACTGTCTTGAGAGAGGGCTGGGACAACCCTCTGTCCCCAGTGCAGCCTGCATACTGAACCCCTCAACCCCAGCCCCACCATTCTATTTTCTAAAAAAACAAAAAATAATTGAGTTAAGGACCCAAACAATGCCAAGTAAGTCTAGTTTAATATAAAGGAGATTATCAAATACCAGTCTCTCCCTGCCTTTTCAATCTATTACAATTTTATGCCCCCTCCCCCCAAACAATACTGCTGTGCTTACTGCCTGCACATCCCACAGCCCGTGCTGCTTCCCAAGTTGCATCCCTCAGTCCGCTTGGGATGCAATGCTGGCTGAGGGACTTGTTAGCTGCTGGAACGGAGCCTCTTAGCTTAGCTCCCGTGACTGGGAGCTGAGAGGCTCCATGTCAGCAGCATGTCTCTCAGCCCACGCTGCTTCCCGAGTCACGGAAGCAATGCGGGTTGAAGGACATTCTGGCTGCGAGAGGCTCCGTACATTTATTTTAATTTCTATTTTAAACATTCAGTGGACCCCCAACAGTACTGTTGTGGACCAACAGGGGTCCATGGACCACAGGTTGGGAACTACTCTCATATACTAATAAGATTTTTATTACATGTCTGATAAAGAAATGAATGTATACGCAAGCAGAAAACATTTTGTTATAAGCACCTTACAGGGAGTCCCTCAGATGTTCAAAGGATCGAGTCCCATGTCTGTATGTTAAAGGGCCAAATTATATTGTCATCTGCAGGAGTAACTTCATCACAATAAATGGACTTGATCTTATGTTGCTGTTAAAATTTTGGCCCAAAATCTTTAAATCCTCTATGAAACATGTTGGCTACATCTAGACTGGCATGATTTTGCAAAAAATGCTTTTAACGGAAAAGTTTTTCTGTTAAAAACATTTCCGCAAAGGAGCGTCTAGATTGACATGGGTGCCTTTGCGCAAAAAGTGCTTTTGTGCAAAAGCATCCGTGGACAGTCTAGATGCGATTTTTGCGCAAGAAAGCCCTGATCGCCATTTTCGCCATCGGGGCTTTTTTGAGCAAAACAGTCCTCCCCTGTCTACACTGCCCTCTTGCACAAATTGTGCAAGAGGGCTTATCCCTGAGCGGGAGCAGCATAGTATTTGCGCAAGAACACTGACAATCTTACATTAGATCGTCAGTGTTCTTGCGCAAATTCAAGCGGCCAGTGTAGACAGCTAGCAAGTTTTTGTGCAAAAGTGACTGCTTTTGCGCAAAATTTTGCCAATCTAGACATAACCGTTATGTTACTAATAGGAAAAAGATCAAATTGAAACATAAAACCTGATATATAGAGACGGATCCATCAAGGAGTTTCTGGAATAGACTCAAGGGAGAGGAAACATGTTTTATGTGCTTAGTGTACATCTGCTCATGGGAATCCTGATTTACCATGAAAGAAGAGTGAGTGGGATACACTTAGGATGAACTTTTGACACCAACAGAGATTTATGTGGGACATACACATAGATAGGAAATCTCCCCCTTTTCATGCCAGGGGAGCGACCTGTAGAAACATTCCCTGAGTGACTTGTCAGGTAATTTATATAGGTACATAGAGTGAACACGTAAAAATGGAACCAAAGATGACACACTGAAACCATTCCAAAAATGAAAGGGCAGCCCATCTAGCAGAGTAATCAAGTGATGCTGTAGATAAAGGCAAGTAACTCAAAACCACCCACACTGCCTGGACAATCTGCCAAGAAGACAGATGGTGCTGCTTGTGAAATATCTTCAGATGTTCCTGATAGTTTACAGCATGTATTTTATGGTAAAAATAAATGGAAAAGTAGTCTTTTATTCCTTGCATTTTATTGGCTACAAATGTTAGGTTATGTCCTATTAAATCAGCATACAGGAAGAACGGCACTTAATTAAGCCCTTTAAATAGTTGCTGGGTTTTAGCTTGCCCATAGGGATTTGATCTCCATACTTGCAATTTGATCTCAAAGTTTTGATCCAAATTTACTTTTGTTAATTATTTGATATTAGGTAGCTGCTCAGTTAGAAATACATTGTGCCCTTTGGGGACTCACAAATGCTATTTCCCCCAAACTACTCAAGCTGAATAAAGGTACTCAGTAAGGTGAGGATTTGCATGCTGTAATATGCATGCTGGACATGCTGCTCGCAAAGGTGATGTTACTGGAATAAGAGGAAAGCTTCAACAAACTAATGACTTTCTGTGCTTGCAACCCCATTTCTGGAAGCACTTGTCCTGGGGATACTCATAAAAATGGTGGGACCTATAAACCCCATTTGACTCTAGGAGAAGTCTCATGTTTTCCACAATGTCTCAGGAGATTTTAATGCTAATACAGCCATACTTCACTGAATGGATTCATTCCTCTCTGGTTTCTTAGGGCATATGCTTTCACACCAGAAGATTTGGACTATTAACCAGTTGGTGGCATTCATGTCATTAAACTGTAATGTCCCAGATGAAGAAAACAGAGGCAACTTGCATCTTGCAGAACATGGTCCTAGGCTATATTTTTCAAAGAGTAAAACAAACTTGCAGAGAATTCAGAGCAAGAGATAATTAAGCCCAAACAAGCTACCCACTTTCATGGAGTATGAGAAGCTGCTAAAACCTAGTGGGGTGCTACTGTGCATCCATTACCAAATGAAAGCAGGACTGAGAGATGAAATTGATACTGGTACTGAGGATTTGCATAATGTCCTCTTGACTGAGAAGTCTCATGCCTCTCAACCCAGCGAGGGAGAGAAAGCATACATAGTCCCTCAAAGGCAGCCTTTGCACCACTGTGAGAGATGAAGGTAGCTTGGGAAGGATCCTGAGGCAGCCTGCAATAAGGAGCTGCTAGATCCAGACTTCACACAGACCCAGTGGTCCACAACTCTCAGCTACTGAAACATTATTCCCGTCCCAGAGCTTGGATTAGAGACTCTGAAAGAGGTTTATTGTAGCCTTTGTGCTAAAGCTCTGTGCATTGGGGATGAGGGAACGAGAGACATGAGCCAGAGCCTCTGTGACTTGTCAGATCAGACAATACACTGACACGGATCCAGAACTATTTTAAAGTTGTTTTTCATATTTTTCATTCACAATTTATTTTTATGGGACATTCTCTCTCTCCCTGCCTTTGTCAGAGTTTGAATAGGAGTTATCAGCAATGTTCAGTGGAAGGACAAAGGGTTTGTGATTTGCAGTTTAGCTTCAGTATAGAGTTGCCATCATATAAAAATTACTTTTGCTTAGTGTTCACATACATTCCCTGTGATCACACTAATTTTTCTGTCAAAAAAGAATGCCTAAGTGCAACTATTGTTTTATTGCCTTCATTTGTAATCATTCTTTTAATCCTGTAATCGTTCCTGAACAATCAGAAACTAAAAGCCTAATTTTGAAAGGCTCACAAAATATCACACTATACATGGCAAGACTTACCCCCATCCACCCAATTCAAAACTTCCCACATTCATGGTACTGGATAATTATAGAGATTTTTATGAGCAGTAAAGTAAAAAATTTAAAGTCCAGTTGAGTTGGCTTTTAAACTATTAAGAGTAAAATTTCCTCTGGTCTCCATCGTACAGAGTTCTCCTGTTCTCTCAAATACTTTGGTTTCTTTTAAACATTAAAATAAAAAAAAATAATATGACTAATAAGGGATGAGCAACATGAAAATGGGTACATTTACCTATTTCACCAATGATGGGTATATTAAAATTTCAGCACTATAATGAAAGCATTTCATTCGGCCACTATAAATGTCTTGTTAACAATAACATCACAGATCATGCCCTCCTGCCACACTCAGGATATGTCTAGACTGCAGGCTTCTTTCGGAAGAACCCTTTTTCGGAAGAGATCTTCCGAAAACTCTTCTTCTGAAAGAGAGTGCCCACACACAAAAGTGCATCAAAAAAGCGATCTGCTTTTTCAGAAGATAGCGTCCACACTGAATGGATGCTATCTCACATTTAAGCTGTAGTTACTATGGACGGAGAGGCCACCAGGGCACCTGTGCTTTTTCTTCTTTCCTTTTCTTTCAAAAGAACTCCCTCTTCTCTGTCCACACACTCCTTTTTCCGAAAGAGCTCTTTCGGAAAAAGGCTTCTTCCTCATAGAAAGAGAATTACCGACGCTGGAAAAAACCCTCTGTTCTTTCGATTTACTTTTCAAAGAACACGATTGCAGTGTGGACATACCAAGATGTACCATTTTCTTCTGCCTTCATGAGGAGAATGGGGTTGTCATAGGACCCAGTGGCTATGCTGAAGCATGGGAGATGTAATGTGGACGGGGAGTCAACAGGAAGAATGAGAGCATAAGAAATGTGAATAATAACTTCATCCTTCATGGCACCACCATTTTGAATCAATTTGCATTTGTTTGCCACCAGAATATTTCAGCTGTCATCCAAAATCATTTCTAATTTTGTCTTTTTAATTTTGGGACTTTCAGTTTTTCAAAGAAAAAAATCTGAATTTTCCTTGGAGAGCACATGTATATGAAAATTAGTCTTCCTCATTATCCTCCTCAAAACTCTCATGTGGCGCTTGTGACGGATATAGGCCTGGCCAAACCTTACTGAATTAAGTTAAACTGTATTGAACTGTTTAAGTCTTTTTGGAGTCCACTGTATTAAAAATGCATAGTTTATGCATTATTGTGGAATTGTATTCAACATTTATAGAGGGGAGACAAGTATCAAAGGGGTAGCCGTGTTAGTCTGAATCTGCAAAAGTGGCGAGGGGTCCTGTGGAACCTTATAGACTAACCGAAGTGTTTGGAGCATAAGCTTTCGTGGGCAAAGACCCACTTCGTCAGATGCACCTGACGAAGTGGGTCTTTGCCCACGAAAGCTTATGCTCCAAACACTTCGGTTAGTCTATAAGGTGCCGCAGGACCCCTCACCGCTTTTATAGAGGGGAGAGGCAACTTTACTGGTAAAAATACTGAACAATGTTTTGAATGTCAACATACTTTACAACTGAAGCAACTGTGTTGTTTGTAGACTCTGAGGATATATGTCTATTCAGCGAAGAAAATCCTGAGGCTGTCCTATGCTAGCTGGCTTGGGATCATGGGGCTTGAGTTGTGGGGCTGTTTTGTTGCTGTGGAGACTTCTGGGCTTGGGCTGGAGCCTGAGCTCTGGGACTGTCCCACATAGCAGAGCCCTAGAGACGGGCCACCAGCCAGAGTCTGGAATAGAATCTACACAGCAATAAAACAGCCCTGCAGCAGGCCAACTATATTTTCCCCAGAGATACAAGTCTACAAACTTTATGTTGCAAGATGACAACAAGTAATCCTAGCTAGTAATTTACACATCAATTGTAATGTTACAATTGTGTCGCGTAATCATTTTGTAATAAGTAATGTATTTTCTGGAATCTGCTTTCACCCCATTTGGAAATATGCAACACAGTAACAAAGCATTCTATCTGGGATTTGTTTTATTATATTTTATAATTATGCAAATGAGGGTATACATCAGCATTAATCATACAAAATGAAGCTATCTGTTTTAGTTTGAAAAGCTGAATAATTATTCATTATCACTGACTGGTGAAGAAGCCTAAATCAAATCAGATTGCACTTTAAAGAAGTAGCTTGAAAAAAAGTTTCCATCAGGGGTTGGTTGGTTGGTTGGTTTGTCTGTCTGGGTTGGGGCACAAGACTAATATATCCTAATGTTTGAAACCAGATATAACTTGGGAGACAACCTGAAATAATCATATGGACTTTCAAAATCAGTTAATATTTACAGGTCCATTTTTGTGTAGTAGAGAAAGAGGTAAAAAATAATTTACTTCCTTTACATTTAAAAATTGAGGATTACTGACCATTGGTTTTATATGCCAGCAGATTAGCTGAGACATTGTCTAATTATGTCATCGTGGAATGTTGTTTCTAAATGAGTGTGTGGGGAAATGCCCGTACCCTGCTCTTGGGGTTCTGAATGTGTTACTGCTTCAGAGCTACACTGTTAGAGAGAGCAAATCAAGTTGTTCTGCTCTAGCATAATTGCTGTGCAGACAGTGCAAGGCTAGGTTTGAATGAGTTTCCAAAATGAACTTTGCATCTGAATTCACATGGTTCAGAGTGCCAGTGTGTAAGGCTGTGTCTAAACAACACCCCTCTGTCAGCAGAGGGATGTGAATTAGACACATCCAAAGGGCAAATGAAGTGGGGATTTAAATATCCTGCTCTTCATTTGCATAATTGTGTCCTGGTGCTGTTTCAAACAAGCGCCATTTCGAAAGTGAAACCGCGGTATAGACACATTTTTTTCCAACAACGGAGTGATTTTTCGAAAGATCCCGTACTCCTCAAAAATGTACTTTCTCTCCCCATCTCCATGGCTACGTCTACACTGCAGGCTTCTTGCACAAGAACTGTTTTATGCAAGAGTTCTTGTGCAAAAGGTCTTCCACAAGAGTGTGCCTACACTGCCACATGCTTTTGCGCAAGAGTGTCCATGGCAGTGTGGATGCTCTCTTGTGCAAGAAAGCTCTGATAGCCATTTTAGCCATAGGGCTTTATTGCGCAAAAAACTCCTGTTGCCTGTCTACACTGAATTCTTGTGGAAGAGCTCTTGAGCAAGAGGACTTTTTCCTTGTGGGAAGAGGAATAACTCTTGCACAAGAAGCCCTGTTTTCTGACACTTTACTGTAAATTTACTTACGCAAGAACGCGCGTGCAGTGCAGTGTAGACAGCTGTTCTTGCGCAAAAAGCCTGCAGTGTAGACATAACCCATGAGTTTTCAAAGCGTCTAACCTGCTCTTAAAAATTTCCGAAGGTCTAGATTTAACCTCCCTAGTCAATTTATCCCAGTGCTTAACCATCCTAACAGTTAGGAAGTTGTTTCCTAATGGCCAATCTAAACCTCCCATGCTGCAATTTAAGACCATTGCTTCTGGACCTATCATCAGGAGTTAAGGAAAATAAGTTTTAATTCCTCCTCTTTGTAATAACCTTTAGGTATTTGAAAGCTGTTATAATGTCATCTCTTGGTCTTACCTTTTCCAGACTAAAAAAACCTCAATCTTTCAGTTGTCCCTTATGAGCTTTATTTTCCAAACCATTCATGTTTTAAAAAAACAACAACAAATGGTCTGGTAGCACTTTATAGACTAACAAAACATGTAGATGGTATCATAAGCTTTCATGGGCACAGCCCACTTCTTCAGATGACCGGAGTTATGAGTAGGAGATATGAAAACTCAAAATAAATAAGAGAAGGGAAGCGGGGGAAGGGTAGAGAAACAGCTTTCTGAATGGCATCTTTCTTGCCTTAGCAATCTATCTACTGACTTTTATTCGTATCTGCTTTGGTCTAACACCCATTCTCCAGTAAAAAAAGGAAGGGGGGTGGGAGACAGAGCATCTTTCTCTACAGGCCCTCCCCCCCCGCTTCCCTTCTCCTATTTATTTCGAGTTTTCATATCCCCTACTCATAACTCCGGTTTTCTGAAGAAGTGGGCTGTGCCCATGAAAGCTTATGATACATGTTTTGTTAGTCTATAAAGTGCTACCAGACCATTTGCTGTTTTTTTTCTATAACAGACTAACTCAGCTACCCCCTGAACAATTAATATTTTTGTTGCTCTTCTCTGGACCTTCTTCAGTTTGTCCACCTCTTTCCTGAAATGTGGCATAATCTTACTGAATAAGCTCATGGCCAGATGCACCCCATATTTCCCAGCATAGTGTCTAGGTAAATTCAAACCTGGAATTTCTGGAGCTGAGATGAAGTTCATGGACATACTGGAATTCCAAAACATCCTGTCCGCAGGTAAATTCAGGGCTCATGGTAAACATCACACAGCTCTGCTCAGAAGATTCCAGACTTGCTATGGCTCCCATGTCTTACTATGTAAACCAGAGGGCTCTAAAACCACAAGAGACATGCAGACTTTGTCCTAGTCATCTCCTCACAGAATTTTGAAGTCACATGGGAATGTAGAGAGAGTGAATGTGGAGTTATGGGGGCAAAAGTGTCTATTCATAGAAATTCCGTTTACTCCATGATTTGCCTCCATCAGCATTGGAGAGCAATGAGGAGAACTCAGCCCACAAGACATTGAGGAGGATTCCTAGTAAGAGATGGAAGGGCTCCCGAGGAAGAGGAGGGTCCAGTTCAGTCACTGAGCCAGATGTGAGTCTAAAAGAAACATCAAACATATGTGTGGACTAAACTCTTAGGGGCTGTGCTACAGACCCCATATACAGGAAACTGGCAGAAGCATGTCTTGACAACTGTCATAATCTGACCTTTATCCTATCTTTACAACAACCACAAAAACACTTATCAATGATAATGACAATGATATGGAAATTGTTCTTTGGGAAGAATTTGAGGGGGATGCTCCCTAAAATGAGCTTTGGTTCTCTAGGAAGAAGATAAGTGATGAGTTGGGAGCTGACGTGTAAGAAAAGACTACCCATTAGCTAGGGAGTCATAGAAAGCTCAGGCAATGGAAACACGAAGAGCAAAGGTTATTCAGGCACTCAGAAAATAAATAATAAGAGTTAGTAGTATTTTTGTTATTGTAATAGTAATGTTACAGCTTGGGTTAGGCACTAAAGTTTCAGAGTCCCGTGGGCAAATGCAAAAGTTTCATATGAAGAGAATTTATGAAGGTAAGTAAGAAGGGCAAGTAAAATCTACACGAAAGGTGATTTATTTGCTTATGGCTAAAGATGATTCTACTATCTACAGGCATTTTTTCTGAGATTGTATGTCCTCGGTAATAAAACTATATCCTTGAATGTGGGTCCTTTTGAATTCCAGGAGAGTTTGAATATGCAGATCAAAACCCAGCCCCAAGTTACTGCTTCAAGTTTTGATACAAAAACAGGAGGATTGTCTTCCCACATTCAGACCTGATCAAAATCTTGCAAGAACCTTAATAAAAATATTAATGTCATGGTATGCCACCTAAGTGACTGCTTTTTACAACAGCATGAATGCAATATTCACAACGTTACATGGATACATCAGTCAAAACTCAGAAAATTACCTAAAAGCCAGGACACAAAATGACCTTCTCAGAAATTACTAATTAATAAAAAATGAGAAGGAGATATAAAAATATCACTTTTAAATGATTAATTTTATTACTATTAATTTTCCTCTGATTGTACTGCCTTCTGTCACTGAGAATAATGCAACTTATAATCCTGTCCTCTTGGCATCCACACCAAAATAAAGAATCCTAAGCATTCATAAAATCACAGGAAAAGGAAGATATCTTCCTATTAGCATGTGTTCATTTTTGTGAGAAAATAATGGCAAGACAATGGTTATGAAACATAAAAAAGAAAAGAGAGTCTTTCTCGTAGCATTATGTAGTACTGACTCTCAATTTTTTCCATCTGAGTCACTAAAGAAAAAGACTGAATTGCAATGTTTAAAGAGTAGAAAATATACCATTTTTAAATACAGGAAATGGTTAAAGAATTTGCAAAAATACCAGTAACAAAACATCAAAATAACTAATCATTTTGGATGCTTCCACTATTAACTGTCCATCATGACACATCTTAAAGAATATGGATTTTCGCAAAATGTGGAATGACGCATGCTCTGTAAACTAGGACCATCTAAGTTGTCTGAAGTTGGGTATCCAAAAACTGAATAATCCAAAACCAATATTCACACTGGAAATATTGGTCCACAATATTGGTGGTACAAAATGAACACAACGCACAACTTTCTCTGCTTAAACACACAACACATAGCAGATACTCAAGAAAAATTACTCTTTGTCTGTTCAAAGACTTACGTATATGTTTAATTTAAAATACATGAGTAGTAGAGCCGATCAGGAATTTTCTGACTTTTCTTCTATTAGAAAATGCCAGTTTGATGAAATAAACTTTTACCAGGAAGGGGCCTGTTTGATTTAGAAACTTACAAACATTTTGAAAAGTTTGAATATTGTTGAAATGTCTTGTTTCAGTATTTTCAAAATGAAAAATGGACAGTTTTCTAGTTCAAAGCATTGTTTTATTTAGTAATTTAAAGTAACTGAGTTAATAAAACATTTTAAATAATCAAAATCAAAATGAAACATTTTAAATAATCAAAATAATCAGAAGTATTCAAACATAATATTTTGATTGATTTAAATTGAAACTTTGATTTTTGTCTCACAAAATTTTCAGATTTTCATTTTTAATCCCAATTCAGATGGGTATTTTTAACTCAAAAACTTTTGTAGGCTAGTATGCAATAATTGATTCACTGCAGGTGTGCTTCCTCATGGCTGGTCATGCTGAAACAGACTTTCTTCTTCTAACATCCCCAGTTGACAATCACTTCAGTTCCATGGTGGGCTGTCTCTTCTCTTGATTTGACTCTCTACTCAGTTTTCTGGAGTAACAGAAAATCAAGCACATAACAGTCCTTACAAATAACAGCCCATACAAAAAGTCTTTTGGTCTGACTTTGAGGTCCGTTGTTTTCATACTCTTCTCTAAGGGTACGTCTACACTTGCAGCCTAATTCGAACGAGGACTGCAAATGTAGGCATTCAGAATTGCAAATCAAGCCAGGGATTTAAATATCCAGCACTTGATTTGCATCTTTCCGGCCGGGCGCCATTTTTTGAAATGTACAAGCCTGGACTAACTGCCCACATTTACACACGGCAGGGAAATGGGCGTTCGAAATAAAGCCCTATTTCGAATTACCTGTTAAACCTCATTGCAGGAGGAATAACAGGTAGTTCAAATTAGGGCTTTATTTTGAATACCCGTTTCCCTGCCGTGTATAGATGCGAGCAGTTAGTCCAGGCTTGTAAATTTCAAAAATGGCGCCCACCGGAAAGATGCAAATCAAGCGCGGGATATTTAAATCCCAGGCTTGATTTGCAATTCCGAATGCCTACATTTGCAGCCCTAGTTCGGATTAGGCTGCAAGTGTAGACATTTGGACTTCTACTAACTCTTGTCCCTTTCTAAGGGACCTCACAAAATCTTTCCAATGGCTGATAGCTGAACCCAGGACTACCACTATACTAGGTTCCAGTACAGAGGCTCTAGAAACATTTGCACTCTGCTCATTCAGACTCCTTGCTGCTGCATTCCTAGATTGCTTCTTATCATAGTCCATCAGCAACAACTTGTTTAAGGTCACCCTTGTTTCTGGGCTGGGACTTACAGGGTTGTCCCCTGGATTCCTCCAATAAATCCCAAATCCAAAATATACATTTAAACCAATTTCTGCCCTCCTCAGGCTTGTCCTTTCACACCTCTCATGTGCCCCTTGATCTGTTCCTCCACTACGTGGCTCCCAAGGCTCTTTTCCTAAAAGTCTGTTCCATTTCTCCCTGGACCTATTCCTAGATTTCTCTACTTAGAAGAGGATCTCAGGGCCAGCTGTCCTTGGCCTTCCTCCTTTATCTTTCCTGGTCACGCCATTCTTTTTACCATATAATTCCTCCCTCTTTCTGCAATCTCCTTCTATTTCTTAATTCTCTGGTGAAGCAGACTCATCTACTGAGTCTATAACCATCACCCACTATATCATGCCTCTGCCCTCTCTTATTCAGCTGTATATTCTTAAGAAAATGTAGCTGAGCTTTTTTAAATGCTGTTCTTCTTTTCCAATGCTCAACCCCTCATTGTATAGTCATTCACCTGAAAGCATCTAAGTTTCTTCACAAAGTGCCTTTCTTTCCTGAGAATGTTCTCTGCATTCTCCCTGCATATCATAACTGTTTCCACAACTGTTTCTGTAAACTTCCATGTGATATATACTCCATCTTTGTGTCTATTCAACATATATAAATTGGTATTCAAACCACAGTGGCCAGTTTTTAAAATATGAGCATGTTGATCCCATCATAACCTCGATGTATCCCATTATCCTCTATTTTGGGGGCATAGTTCATTGAATCTTCTTCCTCTTTGATCCATGTTCCTTGCCATTCCATTTTAAATTCCTGATAACTCAAGGAATTTTATATCTCTTTCTTCATGGTTAAAGCATTTTTCACTTCCTTCTCTGCCATTTCACTGACTATGTGCTGGAATACATGCTAATGCTAGGTTCACAGCTAAGCATACTGACTCTGTTGTCAAAAACATTTTCATTAAGTAGATGACTCCTGCTTTCTAAGATGCCCCTTTTAACAGCCAATACCTATAATGATTCTGAAAATCAAAACAGTGGCAGGACAGCCTCCTTTGGTTCCAGACTTCCTTTCTTCATGTCAGCACTCAGCAACTTCTCCAGCTGGACTTCATCTGCAATTAAACTTGGCCTAGATTCAAAGAAAAGTGAATTAGCATGATTGGCCTCTCAAGCCCATGTTTTAGTTCCCCCAAGCAGAATACGCTCCCCATCACAGATTGAAAAAAAATGTTTCCTGTCCAATTCTAATGAATAATACTATTGAATTCAATGGGATTACTCATGCATGCTAATGTCTTCCTGATTGAACTCTAAACAGGATAGTGGACTGTTCCTACCAGAATATGACTTTAGATCAATGTTTAATATTTGGTTCTTTGAATTAATTCTATCATTTCCTAAATGCCTAATGTAAAGAACTAGAATGCTCCCAATATTGATCGATTAAGCAGATTGTAAGATTGTATTTAACAGAATTGGGCCCTAATTTTCCAGATCAGTTCTGAGGACTTATGTTTTTCTGAATAAACATCCAGACTTCTGCACACATCTCAAACATCCAGACTTCTTTACACTTCCAAAATCTATTATTATTTGCATTACAATATTTTCCCAAGATTTCAGTCAGGATTAGGGCCAAATTTGCTAACAGCTGTATCAATATAAGCAATAATAGGCAGTCCTTTTACCTTACAATCTAACCTCCAGATCTTACCAAAGCAACATGCAGGTGGACCGTTGCTCCTAGTGAAACCCTCCTGGTAAAACAGATTAAGGGTAAGGTTAAGAGATGCAACACAACTGAAGTGACAGATCTCATGTTCTCTCATCATTTGCTCTTTAATTTAATGTGTTGTTGTGATTGTCCCCTTCCCCGTCCCAACATTAGTTTTTCATCATGGTCTGATCCTCTTCCCATAGAAGTTAAGGTAAATATTGTTGTGACTTTAATGAGAGTGGGCAGGACTGTGTCATCAGTTTGTTCACCTCTCAGAACAGTAGATTACTAAGGGGACATCTACACTGCTCACTTATTTTGGATTAAGATATTCTAGAAGATATATTCTCAAATAGCTTATTTCGAAATAACACGTCTACACTACTGGGAAGCTTCAAAATTAGTCAGAGACAGGCTTCCTTAATGTGGACATGCTACCTCGGTTTAAAGCCCCAGGAAGCACTGGGGAGAAATTACTTAGAATGGCCCTGGGGAGAGGCTATTTCGAAATAGCAGCAGTGGAGCATCCACACATGCCGTATTTCAAAATAGCTATTTTGGAAGAGGAGTTATTCCTCATGGAATGAGGTTTACAGAAGTCAGAACCCATTATTTTGATGTTATTTCAAAATAACGGAATTGCAGTGTAGACACTTACATTGTTATTTCAGAATGACAGCTGTTATTCTGAAATAACGATGCAGAGCAGATGCACCCTAATTCTGATCAGAACTGGTGACAGCAACTTTAATGCAAATGTTATACCATGTAAATTCTTTCTACCTATGGCTGATGTAAATCATACTTACAAACCCATCCCATCCTTTCTTGTTACTAAAACTGAGTGAATAATTGATGGATAAATAAAAGCTGAAAACAATAGTTTTGTTTAATTTTTTTCATATTTTCGGGTGTTTGTAACCTTTTTACATTTTTAAAAATCAAATCTGATGAAATTTTAAAACAAAAGGTTTTGAAACCAAATGCCAAGACATTTTCTTTTACATTTTTTACTTATTCTATTTTTGTATTCAGTTAAAACTATTCAGCACACTAGACCCAATCTGCAAATAGCGTTGGTCATGCTAAAACTACATTTTCAGCAAATAAACTATTTAACTGATTATTTAACTATTTCACCTTGCACTAATGGTTAGTAATGTAAACATGCATCCTGGGAATTGATGTCACTAATCTAGAGGCTGATTAAGTTAAAATACATTGACACTAAAAAAAAATAACATGTAACTAGAGGGATTTTTAAACAATGCCAGTGGAAATTAAGGAACTCACAATTCAGCATTCTTTCCCTAAGCCCATAAGAGTATTTCCAAATATGAGTTTTGTTAAGAGGGTATTTCTTAATTTGTATAGTGATTTAGCTTAACAAATTCAGTATAAAGTTTTCTGTTCCACTGCATTGGTTTCAAAAGTAATATAAAGCAATTTCACCACTGCTAAGTTATTACATGGATGATGACAAAATGTTAAGCAATAAGCCCAGGGGTTTGCTCCTGGTATTTTTACGAAAAAAATTAAATCAATAAAATCTTTTAATACTGCCAGGAAAAATAATTTTATAGCAGTTACTTTGTGCTTTATATTGCAGTTTAACTAATGGTCATAACTGTAAATTATATTGAAAACATATAAAATTGAATAAAGACTTGCAAAGTATAAATTTGCTGTTGGCAGTCTAAAAAAGGATTTTCTTGTTATTCACCCATGAGAGTAGGGGTTCTATCAAGGAATCTTTCCTACTTGTCATACATCATTTCAAAGAGACATATATAGCCTGGAAACTGCTCTAAGGCAGCTGCAAGCAAGTGTCACTTTGAGTTAAATGCATTATTAAACTGTTGGGAAATTTTACATCGTGGGTCATTTATCTATGCTAAATTGGGTCAAAAGCCTCTACACATGCCTAGATAAATGAGAAAGAAGAGCAAAATTCTCCCTTGGGATGAAATACTTTGACAACCTCTTAGAGTCCATGTTGTTATTTTTTGGTAGATATCGAGAAAAATTACTTGCTAAGTATATTGATTCATAAAGAGGGTGCCAAATACTCATAAAATAGGTTACCAGATATTCCCATCAGCTGAAATTCTTCCATGCAAAATGTAGATAAAGTCAAATGTTATTTGTTTTGTATTTCTGTGTATTAGCATTGCTAATAGTGATAAAGCAACATGACAGACATATAAGATATAACCCTGCTCAAAACAGGATGAAGGTTCCTGGCTCATTCAGTAGTGGGTGTGTTTTAAAGAAGGCATCTTTGTAATGAAAACAGAGTATGAAAGTTTCATAAACTTTAATGAAGTTTTGTAAGAATTGGATTTAAGTTAGTAAATGAGGCGAGTGTTATATAAATGTTCAGTCCTTGGCACATACATTGCCAGGTATTTCTAGCTATCATGGTGTGTACATTAAATAAGTTACAGCCTATTTTGGTACCTAGTTAACAGAGTTGTGAACTCACACATGATGAAAGAATTAAGCCAGAAATGGTTTTTTGCAGGATGTTGAAATATTCAATGAAATTCCAATACTAGTTTGGAATAAATTTTGGAGGAGTTCTTAGCCAATGAAAAAGTTATTTTATAAATAACTAACTCTAAGTTCCTATATATTGCAAAGTATATCAATTTCTAACCCCTGTTTTACTATCTGTTGCCTGCTAAATGACCTTTCATTTTACAAACTTGAGCTCACAGGATATGAATGGCTCAAAAAGAGATTTCAACACAGTAGCTGGGATTGTGCTGACTTCATGAGAAAAAGAGGCATTAATTTTCTTTTTAATGAAATAAACTGTCAACGTGAGCCTCTCAGAAGTAAATTGCTCTGTGATTCTTGAAAACCTCTCTTTCACCAGCCGAAGAGTTTACCTCACCCGTCTTGTCTCTATTATCCTGGAATCAACAGAGCTACAATTACACTGCATAGAGCATGAAGCTGAATACTTGAGGGTGGAATCCACAAAATACTCCAGTGATCATGAATACTTGAGGCTGGAATCCACAAAATACTCCAGTGATCACACTGTTATTATGCTCATAGCATACACATGGGGCTAGATTCAAAAAGAAATGTAAGTGGGGTGATGCCTAATGTCACCACATCTAAATTTTAGGCAACTAGAAAATCCCTGGAATCCCCAAAAATTGATTTAGTCCCCCTATACAATCTGATTTAATCCCCCTATACAATGGAGGGTGAGAGAGACAGACATCTCAGAGTGGGATTCAGAAAAGCCACCATGTTAACTGGCCTGTCACATAAGCTTTCCAATGGGGAAGAGTTCAAGCTGAGGGATATATGCCAAGCCCTGCCCCCCTTTTCAAAATAGACACCTTTAGCACCTTTGCCATTTTTATCAACAATCTGGGGGCAGTTGTTCTCATAACTCTCAGCCCCTTGCCTAGGAATCATGTAGGATTGTGGGAGATCCCTAGTTCAAGTCTTCCACTTGCCTGAATGAAGAAGATTTAAATAGAGATCTTTTAAATGAGCCATGGGCTACCAGATATTTGGATGAAGAGCTGCCTCTGTATCTTCTTTGGAAGCTGTTCCACTATGGATTAAGTTTGGGGGTTTTTTTTGTTTTGTTTTGTTCTGTTTTTTTAATCACCAGTGCAGGGTGGGGGGTGGTGGAAGGGGATGGATTCTGCATCTACAAGTTGAGGCCTTTAAAATATGAGATTGCAGTGTAATTCTCATGCGTGCTTTCTCTGTGATTCTTTCATAACAAATACACACATGACTAAAAGAAGGAGGTTGTCCATCCCTGTTGCTATCCTCATTTTGGGTACACTTTTCCATTTAGAATCTGATATGGTAGGCAAGCTCTTAGCAAACTTATCGGATCAAGCACTACAGGAAAATTAAGTAGAGGAGCACACATCTTCCTTTGGTTTGTGCATTGCTCTGGGGTTTATGCATCTCCACGCCAGGCATAGAGATGCAACACACATTCACGAGGGAGAAACATAAAATCTAGGGATGTTTTAGTATACATATTTAGATACCAAATGAGTTTGGGCACTAATAGGTGTTAGGGGCATCTGAGCTGGGAAATCCAAGAGGGTGGGGGTGATTCTGGGATTTAGGAACCAGAAGTGGCATTTAGCCTCTATAGCCATTTGAGAATCTAGCCCAGAGAATTAAAATGAAACTTGTGTATGAGCTATATCCTAAATAGGCTAATGGTTATATTTTGGGTGTGGATAATCTCTTCTTGCATTTTGCATAATTCCATGTCACAACAGATGATAAAATCATGGTGGACCCTTGTGCAGAGTAGTTTATTAGAAGAACTGAGCTTTTTTATTGGTCATCAATGTTTGAAAAAAAGTTCTAATAGGCAGATTTTTCTTATATGACTTAAATGAAAGGAAACACAATTTGATTATATTTTATTCAACACATTGTTCATTAATAAGCAAAAAGGTACCTTTTGGTATCACATTGACAATATTCAATTCAAATATAAAATGTATTAGACAGGGAGTAATCCCTCTGCATAGCCTTGCTAAAAATGTATGCATTCACTGTGTGATTCTATTAGAACAGTTCCTGGACATGGAAAAGTGACTGGGCTAAAGTTGGTCATTAAAAAAGAGAATCGTCAAAGAATACTTATAGAAGTAGGGCAATGTTTCTCAAAGTGGCCCACAAAACCACTCTGAGAAAACCGCGAACTGGTCACTCCAGTGTGTTTATTTACAAGCTCTATAGCCATGGAGCCTCACAACTCCCGTTGAATTCTGGTTCACCATTTGCAGCCAAGGAGAGCAGCAGGAAAAGGTGTGCTTTCCTCAATCTTCTCATGCTTTTGCAGACTACATGCTGGGAAGCACTGGAGTACATTTGCAAGGCACTGACAATCAGAAAGTTTACATTCTTTGATGCATTTATAATCCCTGATGACCCAACTGCACACTTAGTTACTGAGCTACTTGACTTTGTCCTCGTCCACAACTATTTTCAGATTGGAGACAATTTATATCAAGTCAGCGGCACAGTTATGGGCACCCACACGGCCCCACAATATGCCAACATCTTTATGGCTGATCTCGAACAATGTTTCTTCAGCTCTCGCCCCCTAGCACCTTTGTTCTATTTATGCAACATGGATGACATCTTCATCATATGGACCCACAGGAAGGAGACACTTGAAGAATTCGACAGGGATTTTAACAACTTCCACGCTACCATCAACCTTAGCCTGGACCAGTCCACACAAGAGATCCACTTCCTTGACACTACAGTACAATTAAATAACAGCCACATTTCCACCTACCAACTGTTACACTTGGCTACATGCCTCTAGCTTCCATCCAAAACACATTTCTCAATCAATTGTTTACAGCCATGCCCTAAGATACAATTGGATTTGCTCCAATCCCACAGACAGACCAAAATAAACACCTACAGGATCTTTATCAGGCATTCTTAAACTTCAATGCCCACTCAGAGAAGTGAAAAAACAGATTGACAGAGCCTGGTGACTACCCTGGCATCAGTTTCTTCAAGATAGGCCCAACAAAGAAAACAACAGAACACCACTGGTCATCACTTACAGCCCTCAACTTAAACCCCTACAGCAGATCATTAACTATCTACAATCTATCCTGGAAAATGATCCCTCCCTCTCACAGGCCTTGAGGGACAGGCCAATCCTCGCCTACAGACAATCCCCTAACCTGAAACAAATTCTTTCCAGGAACCATGCAGCACACCTCAAACATACTCACCCAGGAACCCACCCCTGCAATCAACTCCAGTTCCAACACTGTCCACACATCTATACAGGTGACATCATCACAGGACCTAACCACATAAGCCACCACATCAGAGGCTCGTGCAACTGCATATCCATCAATGTGACCTATGCCATCAAGTGCCTAAAATGCTTCTCTGCCATGTTTATTGGCCAAACTGGACAGTCTTTATGACAAAGGATTGATGGACACAAATCATATACAGGCTCTCCTCACTATAAGTCCAAAATACCTTACAAAAAACTTGGACTTACAGCAAAACAACTTAAAGCAGGGAATTTTTCCCCCCACAGATGATTTCCATTTGTGAAATGGGGGGAAGGAGGTTACGTGATTTAAGAGTGGGGAATAGGAGGACTTTTAAAGCATCACTTCCTACAAGCTTCAATGACTTCAGTGTGGAATGAATGTATACTGGGGTGACTCACAGCAGGGACACCCTGTATTCAAAATGGTAACACAGAAACCTGTTGGGGAACATTTTAACTTGCCTGAGCACTCACTGATGGATCTAAACGTGGCTATATTATTACAAAGCAATTTGAAAAACCAGCTGGAGAAAGAAGCTGCAGAACTTGGTTTCATTTACAAGTTTGACACTTGTAATCAAGGTTTGAATAAAGACCTGACCTGGATAGGCCACTACATTCCACACCCTAATGACATAAAAAGCTAAGCACCGGGTACTTACAGCCCACTCTATTAGCTTCATTTAGCACAGATACTTGATAATATTTTTCCTGGTTTTTTCCTTCTCTTTCTCTCCCTATCTTCTCTCTTTTTCTGCTATTTATTTGTACCGTAGACCCCTTCCTCAAATCATCTGAAGAAGTGAGTTGTGCTCACGAAAGCTCATGATACCGTCTACATTTTTTGTTAGTCTCTAAGATGCTGAAGGACTATTTGTTGATTTTTAATTTTTTTTCAGTTACAGTTCAACACAGCTACCCCTCTGAGACTTTTATGCCATCATCTGTCCCTCTACTTCAGGGACAGTCAGACTTTCATCCATTCTAATGTAAGATCAAGAAGAAGAGGTCTTCAGAAAAGACCCAGAATTGCCCTAACTTTTCCAGTATTCTTTGATGATTTCCTTCTCTAGTGACCAAATTTAGGCCAGTCACTTTCCATGTCCACATAGTGTTCTAGTAGAATCACACAAAATGAATGTGTGCATTCTTAACAGGGCTGTGTTGCAAGATGACTCTTTTTGTAGTGATGTGTCAAGTTTGCTTAAATCTTTGTTTATCATTTGATTTTTAGTATCAGAACTTACATAGATTTTGAAAATGTTCCTCCAGGAGCAAATGTAAAAATTAGCATATTAATGTCCTCAGATGCAATAATATCTCATCTATAGATCTTTGATGCATACTATATACATAAGATTATCTTAATGTTGTTCTCTTTACAGCAAGAGACCATCAGTAAATGTGATGTTCCTTCTGTGGAAAGCTTGTTATAATATTGATGCCATGTCTCATATGCTGGTTTCCCATCAAGTTTCTCGAGCAAATAGCGCACATCTACATAGCAGGGCTAAAGCCAAAATAAGCTATGCAAGTTGAGCTACGTCAAAATAAGTCAAAATAGCTTATTTCAGCTTTTGGTGCTGTCCACATGGCAGGAAGTCCAAAAAAGAGCACTCTTCCTCTGACTTTCTATACTCCTATAAAATGAGGGTTACAGGAGTTGGAGATATTATGTCAAAATAATGGCTTGCTGTGTGGACGCTATGTTATTTCAGAATTACATCAGTTATTCTGAAATAACACTGCTGTATAGATGTGCTTATAGTTATTTTTCCCATTCATCAAATAAAAGCTTGATGAGACCAATCTTGCTGGTGTGAAGAACCACATCTCCATTGTTGGATCTTGTGGCCAGATACAACACTGTTCACTCCAAGTCTTTGCCTTCCAAGTCCTGAATCCAGATTTTTAATAGGCATGTCCTTGTACACAACAAAGATCACATCTACCCTGTCAATGTCAGTTCCAGTCTTCAAGTCCAACATAAAGACACTCTGACAGATCACCATATGTTTTGTTCTCAACATTCATTTTGTGTACAAAAGCCATTCCATCTGTGATACAGGCAGAAGAACTAGAGATTATGTCAGTTGCTGTTACTCTTTTCTCAAGATACATTGACAGGGGTTCTTTATTTTTCTTCCTCATGGTGCCTCAATGTTGGCAAGAGCCCAAGGAATGCTGCAACACCTCCCTCATGTCAAAATTCCTACTTACGGATACTGAAAGCATATGGCCAAAACCTTGTGATCCGATTTTAATGTAATTTCCTTGTCTGATGCTTTTCTTTGCCTGGATTTCTTTATGTCCTTGAATGTCTTCAGTTTTTACTTTGTCAGCCTGTTGTAAAAGTTCTGGGCTGGCTGCTTTGTTTCTAGACTATTATCTCTAAATACAGTATATTCACCTTCTCTTTTTTCCTTTGGTTATTACAGATTCTCTCAAATGTCTGCAGGATCTACACAACCAGTGGAAAGAGAGTCTTATTAATTTGCTTCTGAAGAAGAATTTATGCAAGTCATCTTCTTCAATGGAGCTGTCAGTGATTGAACAACTTTTTACACCTCTTTTTATATAGGTGTCCGGACTAGTACCATCTGCCTTTGTTTCCTAAGACAAGTATTTCTGTACTCCTCAGTTAGATAATGTTCACTCACTGCCATAGCCTTCAAACTGAATCTTTTGGTTCTACCTATTATCTGTATGTTTTAATTGGCTGTGTCCTTGATGTCTCTGATCCATAGGGATTTCTTTGAATGGGATCTGATGACCTTAAGTTTATACTACAGCCTGCATCTTTTACATAATCATACAGCTCAGGGTGTTCCATTACCAAATATTTCATCTGTCTTTGGTACATTGGAAGAAGTCTTGAATAATTATGCTTCTCAGAAGCAAAACACCAAGGTATCATAGCTCTTAATGTGAGTCGATGGAAAAGCCAGTCACCTTCTTTAGCCAATGAAATAAGAACCACATCCCCCACCCATACCAATGTAATTCATCTTGAATATGGACAAATAACTGTTTTCATAAGTCCAGCACATGTTGAAAATCTGATCCAAACACAGAATTGGACATCATTCAACTAGTCCTATGTAATGTAGCCATGCAGCTTCTCCAGCTGGATTATTGTGTCATTGATGCTTTGTAAATTAACCAGGTGGTGTTCCTCCATCCATGAATAAAAGCCCTTCTGGGCTTATCTCAGTAGGGCCTCATACTCTGATTTATGTAGTGTAGCAGCTAAGTTGTACTAGTGTCTCTCCATTACCCCACTGATGGACTCTTCAGCAATAATACCAGAGTAAACTGCAAGATCTCAGAGACCAGAATCCTAGAATCTTTTCCCAATGATGCGTGTTAGATTGCATATTGAATAAAATCCTCCCATTCTGATAATTATGGGCTGGAATTTTTAAATCATTCTTCTACAGTAGTTCTGCAGCTGAGTCATACTGTGTCTGGTCAAAGAAACATGGCATCTTTTTCAAATCAAATTTTTTCCAGCATTTTCAGAGTCTGATCATGGATTTTGTGGACCATGGACATCACTGGTACTAACTCTTTCATAGTTGGCAAATACCCAACATTATTCTGTGTCACATTGACCTTTTGTCTGTCAGGATGTCCAGGAATTGATCATCAGGTTACAGTATCTGCATCTATTGGCCTGATCAGACTTGATTCTGAATTTGAGCATTTTGAATGGACTCTTCATAGTCTATCTCCAATGGTTCCATCTCAACAGGCCCAGCTTGGTTAATTGCATTATAAGGAGGAAACAGAAATGGCAGAGAAGTGATGCTGTAATTTTTGGCTTTCTTTGCATTTGGAGGCTACTTTGGTTGCCTAAGAGTTGGTATGTGAGGTTGCACTACAATACTATTTACTTGCTGTGGTGTTCATACAGTTTCCTCAAGGCTGTCAGTGTTATTATATGCCAGAATTGTGGGGATGAAGGGATGTGCTTGGAAGATTTCTGCACACCTGAACCGATGGCTTATCTGTGACAAAAACTGTATGAATTTTTGAATTTGTGAGGGTGGTGTAATCCATGTGTGACCCCTGTTAACAACACCTTGAGGAAGTTCATGAAAGATTGTGATTGATCATTATCAAGTCTCTCAGATGGCGGAGGCATGCTTAATTAATGTTTGATATCTTCAACTCTGATCATATAAGCATGACATATCAAGACCTGATCAGGGCTTCTGACACAAGCAAATCCAAATTAAAGTCCATTCTTAGAGTCTCCTTGACTAATATTGCTTTAAATGGGTTGTCTGCTATCACCACAAATTTACTATTAACATCAGATTATAATAATCTCCAGGCTATTACTAAATTCAGCTTCTGTTTTTTCTCCAAATGAGTTTTTGGTTGGTGTCTTGATTTTTTCAACACCAAAAGTGGCTGCATAGACTACTAGTTTCTGTGTGAGTTTTACCATGGATACTATATAAGGCTTTGAAAACAAATCAGTGATGATATAACAGACTGACCTAACATAAGCTTCAAGAGAGTATATGCTATAGTCATCATCTTCATGATCCTGATGAGAATTGTACTTTTCTGCTTGCCTTTTGCAGGCTTTGTATCCAAATCTGTGATAGTGTGTCTCTCTTGCTACCAGTTCTCTGGATGCAACAGTCAATATCTTTGGGTATATCTACACAGCAAAGTTATTTTGAAATAACTTTACTAGCGTCTATATAGCCAAACCGCTATTTCTAAATTAATTTGAAATAGCAGAGCACTTATTTTGAATTGGTAAACCTCATTCCACGAGGAATAGTGCCAAATTCAAAATAGCTATTTCGAAATAACTGCTGTGTAGACGCTTATATCAAAATAGGAGGCCTCCAGCCTTCCCAGAGTGCCCTGGTGGCCACTCAAGCCTCAACCAAAAACAGTCCTCTCCCTCTCCCATCCCCAGAGCCCTTTAAGAGGTTGACTCTGGCCACAGTGCCTGTGTCAGCTCCAAGCCTGCCAGCAGTCACTGCCCCGACCCAGTAGCCCCAAAACATGAGCCAGCAAGCCACTGGCAGCCAGCCCTCCACCATTCCCCAGGAGCTGTCTATGGCAGGATAGCTGTCAGCCTGGCCACCAAAGGCCATATGCAAACCCAGGAGCAGGTTTGCATGATAATCAAGTTGGTCCGGCGAGACCCCCAACCCTGTGCCCTGAGCTCCCCTCCCTTCTTCCCCTTGCTTCCCCCTTCCAGATCCCTCCTCCCAGGTTTCCCCCTCCCCTCTTCCACCCTCTCTTCTCCCCTCTCCTGCCTCCTTTCCCCAGTCTCACCAGAGTTTCATTCCCCCTTCCCCAGTTTTGTTAAATAAAGAGAGTTTGTGTCATGAAAATACGTGTATTTTATTTTACACTAGGAAGGGAAGTTAGAGAGGGGTAGGTGGAAGGACGTGAGGGAGGAATGAGGCACAAGCCCCCAGCGGGGCAGACCAGGGAGGCTCTTAGTGCTCCTCAAGGTGGAAGCTCTCCTGTGGGGCCTCCTGGATACTGACAGCCCCCCGATGGACCTCCCAGATGGCAGCCTGCAGAAAGTGCAGCCAGGCTCACAGTAACATGTCCAAGAGAAGCACCAGAATGCCCATGGGCAGCTCCGCTCCATGTTGCAGAATGCTGTGGTGTCCCGAGTGAGGGCAACCAGAACACGCAGATACAAAATACTTTGCTGTCCCTCATCGAGATAGACAAGCAAGCAGGGAAACCTGAGAACCAGCTTTCCAGGGGCAGTCCTTTAAAGCACAGGCCTCAGATTGTGTAGCTGCTGCCTGAGGCTAAATAACTCCTGACCTGATGCCCTGCTGGACCTGGTTCTGGCTGGCCGTAAATGCGATTCAGCATCCACTCAGTGTGGACGCACTATTTCCAAATAGCAAAACGCTATTTCAAAATGCATTTTGGGTGTAGATGTGTTATTTTGAAATAACTTATTTCGAATTAACTATTTTGAAATAAAATATTTCAAAATAATGCTGTAGTGTAGACATACCCTTTCTGTTTATTTTCTCTTCTGCTCTTTTCCATACATTTCTGTTTGACCTCAAAATGACTGAATGACACAGTGGCTCTCAGGATTTGATCCCTTTGAGATACTATGTCATAAAATATGCAGTAACAAAGACTTTTTTATACATAGTGATGGATGATTATTTTATTCCCTTTATTAGTTTGCATGGTTCACAGCCAGTTTTCTTCCTTAGAGCTACAAAGTTTTGCTTGTTTCCCTCCCACCCAAGCTCTTGCAGCATTTCTTTGTGGGTGAAGATCTTTCTTCAAGTTAGGTAATAAGCTCTGGTAGGAACTTCACTAGTATCTTTATATTTTGCCTAATGACAATACATTTTTGGATTGCTGTCACTCTTAAGAATGTCTTCCATTCCAGGTCTTTGGGTTTGGTTCGTTCTGGGAAGAAGCCTCCATTTCACACCCCACACATGTGTTTTAGACTTTCCCCTGTTTGTGGCAAGTCCACCAACAGGAGAAGTAGGAAGGTAAAGGGGTCAACTGCCCCAGGGACTAGCAATTCAAAAGGGCCTGTTGCTTCCAACCACCAAGCCCTTTATATTGCCACTTAAGACCTGCATGGCATACTCCGTGCAGTGCTGACTGCTTACTAACACAGATGAGGCACACTTCTGTCAGTACTGAGGGCAGCCTGGGGGAGACTAGCCCCTACCCCTTCTAGCCAAAGTCCAGCCCCTTCCAGGGGCATGGAACCCACCTCTCCCCATCCACTTTGCCCATGGGCCCAGCACGTATGTTAGCCACACTGATTCTTCAACATTTTTGGGGAACTCCTGAATCAGATTACATTGTTGAAAATCATAACCACCTCACAGTCAAATCTGAAGCAAAGGCAAAATACATATAAGAGCACCTTTACTGTATACAATGCCTACATACAAAATTGATTAAGTTAAATAATAATGATGCTAATGCCTGTGGAATAAAAATATTTTTTAACATGAAGCAAGCCTGCCCCACCATGTTTGTTGGCAGTTGATGTGGCAATCATCAATTCAAAAGAAACTAGTGTACATAGTTTTCAGTATTTTAATCGGAAAAAAAAGCAATTATCCGAATTTGGATGAAGCAGTATTCATTTTAATCAAAACATGGTATATGCCCATATTCTCTGAGTGCCTTCCATGTACAGTTTCCAACATGGAAACCAGCCTAACTCCACTGGCAAGCTACCTTGCAGAATTACCACAGATTTTTGTAATGTGTATGCAAAGACATTTCAAAGAGAGATAGGGGTTTGCCCACTCAGGGCATGTCTACGCTGGGTAGTTATTTCAAAATAATTCCTCTTATTTTGAAATAACAAAGTGAGCGTCCACACTACCAAGCCAGTTATTTCAAAATAATCGTCTTGTTATTTTGAAATAACAGCTCCTGCTTGTGAAGAGGAATAAGCTTATTTTAAAATAGTTATTTCTGGAATTATTATTTCAAAATAATTTCTTTTGAAATAACCTGATAGTTTAGACATAGTCTCAGATGGTACCAAAAAGGCTCACTGTTTCTGAAAGGTTGCAACATAGCACTGCTTTATTTCTTTTTCTCAGGATCCAGAAATCTAACACACAACAATTAAATACAGCGAGTGAGAACACAGCAAGGCACAATTCAACACAACTTGGTCCAGTCTGCTGCCAATAATGCAGACCTTCTAACCCCAAGGAAACCTTTAAAAGTTAAAATGATAGCTTGTATTTTTAACACTGTACGCATACCTGCTTTCTTCTTTTTTCATTTGGACTTTGCATTTTTCTTACCTTAATCCAGACTTACATGGGTCTCATAAAATCAGTTAAACCTTATTTTAAAATGTTAAGATATCTGTGGATTTTCATAGGCAGATCTTAAGCACGGAATATGTTTCTTTCATCTTTAAATATGAAAGTAGTTTACTTGAATGGACTTGCTTGTATCCAGGTAAGCCTAATTAAAATGTCAGGTTACCAAGATAAGCGCATAAATAATTTGCACTTCAAACGGGATTCACAGCAAATATAAATCCAAAACTGCTAAGTGTTTGTTACTTGAAATAAGAATGATCAGTTGTTAACTCACAGGCTAAATCTTTTGTGGTTATCATTGTTCTGAAACAAGATATGAGCAATAGTAAATCAGAGCCATTGATTCTGAAAATAGGCAATAAAAACCCTGTGTGTGATGACTAGAAAACAACAAATGAATGTTGAAAGGATAAAAAGCAGCTAATTTTGTTCTTTAATAAAGAATCTCTTCTGAAATCCAAAGATTTTAAGCTTCTTATATTCTTCTATTAACATAATCAGATAATTATGAAGAGTTAGTTAACGGGCTAAATTCTAATACCATCTGCTGCACTTTTTTTCTGGTTATTACAGGCCCTTTGGCCATTTTGGCAGCTGGAGATCTGCCTCACCCCAGACATAACACCTTTGCTAAGGGCTGCAGCATAGGAACTGCTTTGGCAGCAATTCAGCAGGAGAATATTTCCCCTGTTTCAAGAATCCTCGCAGTTCAAATCTGCTCCGGGCCAACAAAATACAGATTTAACAGCCCCTGGCCCATGCAGGATATTGCAGGTAGTTCTTGAGGTGTTGAGAATTGCTACAACGGTAGGATGAATTCATGCAAAGAAACTTGATTATTATATTTATATTATATTATATATAATTTTGAAATTCAGAATGAACTCAAATCATCTGTGGTCACAGCTACCTCACTCTGATGATTTTGCAGCCTCCAGGTCTCATCCCGAGAAGCACTGATCATCGGAGTTGATGAAAGCTTATGTCAGCTGATCAGCATGCATAAGGGGCTGCCCATGACTTCAGTGAGCTTTATATTAAGTTTAGCTGATATCCCGGTTGGTGAGACACAGAATATATATAGCCAACATGCATAATCTTTGGTAGTCTTTGGAATGATAACAAATTAATTAATTATGTTGTAATAAATGACAGCACCATGTGGTCATTGCTGGGTGTCACCTAGAGCTGTGCATAGTAGCGTGATCTGGAAATGGTTCAGACCAAGCTTTTGATCAGATTTTGTTTGACATAGATTTGCACCATGGGGTTTCATGCTTTCAAACTTCTGAAAGTTAAAGTGAATTTTATTTAAAGCTGCCAGATTTCATCAGGTTTCAGGTTGGTGAGAAACAATTGATTTTCACAGGATTTTATCCTCAAAGCACAACTCTGACCAGCTGGCAGGTTTGTTTCTTTTTGTAAAGAAATTCTAAAAAATGACCATTTGTTGCATGGTTTGGGGCTGCAGCAGAGAAGATTTATGGAGCTCAGAGCCCTGATTCTTATCTCATTTACACCAGTTTTGCATCCACTGACTTAAATGAAATGATTCCTAATTTATACAGATACAAGGTCTTATTGAGTCCCTAGTCATTACTAGGGACCCTAGTCTTGCTTCAAATTTACCACCATACTATTCTGAACTATGGTTTATTAGCTTTAATCTTGATTAGTAAAAACTGACCATTTTGCCTCATCAAAGTTTATAGAATTAAAAGGTAAGTAAATCTATATATTGTAAATTCAGTTTTAAATGTTTTCTTTTCCCTTGTCCCCTGGATTTCTTATCCAATATTTGCTTGTCAGATGTGAGAGAGCTGTGAAGACATCTTCAGCAAAATTTTGAGCAAATTTTCCCTTTTTTTCTCCATTCTCCTGCTTCTGTGGTGAGGATTTACAGTTTGATATTGAAAATTAATTAACTGAAATAAACAAAATTGTCTAAGCCAACATCATGGGAATTGCAAAAGATTGCATGAAAATATATAACCTGAGCTACCAGGACATAATACATATATTTGTTATTGTTTGCAATGTTAAGCCTCATTAAAAATGGTTTTGTTCAAACCCCCAAAACAATACAAATATCAAAACTACCACACAGGACCTGGATGAATTAGTTTTGCCTCTGCGTGAATACAAAGTCCCACCACTCAATCCATCTCCTATATGTTTTTTGTTGATTTCATTCCCACTTTACTGTCCTGCTCCTTTACTGTGCTTAACTCTTTCACTATTATAATAATAATCTATATTTTCACCCAATTCTGTTTATTACTGGCTTTTAGACCTTTTAGAGCTACATAAGAGAAAGTGAGATCTTAAGCCTTGTTAGAAAGTATTAAGTGTGATGGTGATTATATGCATCATGAATAATATATCTTTATATAAATTATTTTAACATGTTGGTCTTTCTTTCCATTGTAACTTTATTCATCTCTATATGAGCCACAATGTTAAAACAACACACTGAAATTTACTAATGTTTACAATGTAAACAAAGGCTCCAAATGTAATAAGCTAGATTTACTTCATTTCTTCAAGAATAATATTAATATTTTCACCAAAATGTCTGTGTCATGTCTGACTAGAAATAGGAGGAAAGCAGTAATTAGAGTAGTTAAAAGATATCCTCAAAGGATATTAAATATGCAAGAGCTCATCCATGAAAATTAGACTGCAATAGGTTACGCCATGTATTGGCTTATTTTGTAACATATCAAATTATCTCTCATGAATAAATATAGCTAATAATGTTTAACTCTATAATTTAATACTACCCTATTAAAAATACTTTCTGACTCAACTTAGCTGTGTATTTGATCTTCTATGATTATTAGATTCTAAGTACACAATAATTAAATGTGCAACTTGTACCGACTTTGGCAAACATTTCAAGAGACTATGCACTTTAATCCCTTTTAATAGATAATTTCAATAAATACTAATACCAGGACTTGATAATTTGCTTGGATTATAGTGTGAGTAAAAGAATAGAGAGTGCTGTGAAAACTACTGGATAAATAGAAAGTTAGTTCAGCTTTATCTGTTTTTTACTACAAAATAATTAACCACTTCTTGAACTATTTTGCATACTTGTAAACACCCACATTACTGTGTTCCATTTCTGGGCAACAAGCTACCAAGAAAATCAGCTCTCCCAAAAGGTCTGAAACGACATCAAAGCTGGTGGTCTGAAACCCACATGCTGATAAATTGCCTCATAAGGTAGTGTATGACCCAGCTTCATGCCAGTTCTGCTACCAACTAGCTCTGACCTTAAAAGATCATCAAACCTTCCAAAATTCCCCTATGACTAAAACTAAATGGATCTAGATAACCTCATTGCACAGTCTGCTACCAACCTCACAGAACTGAGGGTCACTTTGAAAAGTGACTTTTGTTAACAAGTACTCAAAACGAAGGCAACTTATAGAGGCCATGAAGAATACTAACCTACCGCTACCACTGCTTCTCTTCCTCTGGTAGCCATAATCAGCTGGCCAATGGTGAGGCCTCTTCTCCAGTTGCCATGGAGAAGGTCATCAAAGTCATTTTGTGACTCTGTCTCCTTTTTCCCAGGTAAGGCTGTAGAGATTATAAACAGATTCCGTTCCCTTTTTTTTTTTTTTTTTTGCCTTGCTGCTACCCAGGAGGAATTAAGACTTGCTGCTGTTTGTTAGTTATTTAAAATTAAATTCATGAAGCTATTAGTCCCCTGACTTAAAAAAGCAGTATGAAGAGGGGAGCATTCAGCTAATTACCCCCCTTCTCCAGGCACAAAGAGTTACATTACAATGTGACCTTGTGCTGCCCTCTTTTTTTTCTGAGCTGCTTTCCTGGCATATCAGAATCTGAAGTATGCAAGGACCCCTTACATCTGCTCTTGCAACCTGCTAATTACAATATTGTAATTAACTGCACACTAAAGCAATTACCTTCATATATCACTGTGTATGACAAGCAAAGAGCAGCTTCCAGCTGAGGGGGCTTAGCTCAGTTCTCACTGGCTCAGCCAGATGGGGCCTCTCTTTTTGCCTCACCTGATACAGCTACTGCCATAGGACTATGAAGTGCCTGGTTGTACTTGGAGTTGTAATAAAATTCAGATTCATTATAAGTATAAAAGGCACCACTCCACTGGTGTCATTAAAGCTGTAGTCTTGTGCTGTGAAGTCAATGAAGTTTACTTGTTGTCAAGGGGACTTCTCACCTACCGAATCCTCCGTCTGAATCTGCTCATCTGCCTTTAAACTGCTGTTTAGGTTTTTGCAAAGAGCTTGTGAGATCCAGCAAAGAGCTTGTGAGATCCAGCAATATCTCAAGCATCTCTTGATGTTGGCTCTTCATCCCTCTGGTCCTCAAGGAAGGTGAGCTGTGAGGATTTGATTCTATTCATCATAGAGCAGATATCTGTTAGGACTTTAGTTGGACCCATTGATGGGTCCCAGGCCTTATTATATTGGTCTTTAAATTCTTTGATTTTCTCCGAGGATTGCTTGCTACCCTGAGTGATGCTCATCTCAGTAGGTGCTAGTGTAGCCTACACACCTACTTGATGTTTGTATTATCCCATCTACTGGCACTTAGAACACTTACAGAGAGAATAATAAGTCTGCTTTCCAACCTTAACTGAAAGTCAGCTGGCTTTTAGCTCATGCAGTGGAGGCTCATGCACTCAACTCCAGAGGTCCCAGGTTTGTTTCTGCCCACAGATGACCAAGGTCTGTTGGCGTTACACTAGCCCACACAGCCATACATCAAAGTGTTGTGAATGACCAAGTTCTGCCGACCCTGGATCCCCCTGGACGTTCAACTGCATTTTGCTGAGGCACACGCTTAGGAAGTTCATCTTTGAGACATGCTAATGACAAAAGCCGAGTAAGGACAAAGTTGATGAGTATGAAAATAGCAAACATCCGAGTGGCTTCTAGCCAAATGGCTTCTAGCAAACATGACATCTGTTCAGTGGAGTCCAGAGTAAATATCAGGCAGGGCACTTAAGCAATACTGTGGAATTGTAGTGGAAAAGTATATATGCATTGCAGAGTACTACACAAGAAATCCCTGCCCACATTAATGCTGCATTGGCATAGAATGGCACACAGGAGTACCGTCTGATGGTTAGCCCTCCTCAAAGAAAATCTCATCCGGACAACAGTGTGAGCACCTGTGTGCCATGGCAAACAATTTTGTGTGTGAAAGCAAGGAGTGCTGAAACTGATACAGGGGGACTGAATGGTGGTTAGCCTGTTAAATGCCTCTATTGCAGACAAGCTCACCACTTGCTATGGCACTCCATTTTGATGGAGCCACTTCATTATCTCACAAGCCCAAAAGAGCATGGTATAAAATGTTAGTCATACCCTTTGAAGTATGGAAAAAATGCAAACATGTCCAAGTGTATTTTCTTTCCCCACACTTTGTTTCATAAAAATCAAATAAAACGGCCAGCTTTAGTCTTTGGTGCTGCCGGTCGCTTACATTCTGGAAGTGAGAAACAATAGCAGCAAATGTGTCTTTCTTCTTGAAGTACTGCTTCCAGCATGAGGCAGATCTAATCAAAGACAAATCACAAAGGTTCTGATTTCTTCTGTTCAGTACTAACACCTACGGGCAAGGTGGAAGAAGGAGATGTTTGATATCAAGAAACCATATTTCCCCAAACCATTTACCAACCAATTTAATGAACACTGAATGGATTTATTCTACAAGGGAGAAAATGTATTAAATTATATCAAAACCTTCACTTTGATGGTACTTCTGTAGCAGCAGGCTACAGCTAGTCATAGGTATTGCATTTTTTATAATAGTTCCCTGGGCTGATCCAGCCAAAGGTATGCGGGTGACTTTACAGAGATGTGTAGTCCCATTGAAACCAATGGAACTAATTGCTTGAGGAAAGTCACACAGATGTATAAGTGTCTACAGGATCAGGACCCATCTAAGTAAGAACAAAATAGCAGGAAACAAACAGCAGGGTTGCTATAAGAATGAGGCTGCCTGCCTGCAGTTCTTCGAAGTATAATTACAGCTGCACTGAAGCATGAACGTAGCCTAACATATTTGGAACTGCTGTAATCAGTGTAATCATGCTGCCATTTCATTTACTTTCACACATTCTGTTACGGCATTAGGACTGCTGTGTGGGCTGCTGGAACGATACAGTTAATACTGCCCATTTATTTTGTTCATGCTGTTAAATAGTGTGGTTATTCTGTGATATTCATGCTGCTATAATATGACTTTAAGTCTAAAGCAACATACTCACTATACAATACCTTGTGTAGAATAAGAACGGAAGGTAAAAACTGTTTTTATTGGATATTTTAACCTTTATACAATCTTATCTGTTGTTAATTAGCAGCACTGGGCCCAAACAAAAACATTACAGACAATTCCCTCCAGTAAACTTGTTTTGTTCCAATATCTATTATTTTGTAAAAAAATAAAATAACAATAATAATAATCAGAAGTGATCTGTTACTTTAACCTTCACAGAATGCCCTAGTTCCAGTATGACTCCTTTAAACAGGTGCACTAGCAATAGAAAGAAATGTGACAGGAATTGCCTTTGAGATAGAGAAGATAATTAATTACAATATTACTGTTAGCTAAGTGAAGTAACAGCAGCAAAAGACAGTAGTCAAGGTTTGACATCTGCATTGCAACACTCCCTCCAGGTGCTGACTTGCAATACAATAAGCTGTGAATGCATTATATTAATTCCTAGGCAGTTCTCAGTCACTGAGGCTTTTCAAGGCAGTTTGCATTACATCTAACAAAAACAAATTTAATTTGGAAGAGCATCAAAATCAAACCATGGATTTGATGCTAAAGGTGATGCAATGGGTGGGTTATTTTTATTTTTATGTCAGCTAGCACATAAAGATTTCATTTGTCTGGAATGGAAGGGCAGCAGGTGAACCCATTAATGGTATTTTCCATAAATAGGGGTGTCACAGTTCCACGACTACTTAAATAACATGTGAAAAAATAACAGGTTGAGATTTTAATTAAAATACAGCACTGTGATGTCTAGCTAAGAATTTAAACAATAAATAAGCATTCTAAAAAAGAGTGAGATCTCTAAAACAATTAAAGAAATAATGCTCTTCTAATCAGTTAAGCACCTTGAGTGTACATCAAGAGGTAATCCCATTAATTGTACATTTATATGCTATGTGTATCCCTGCAAGCATTTTGAAAGAAAGTGGTGCAGAAGACACAGGTGCCTAAATTAATAAACATTAGAAAATCAGCAAGAGATTTAACTACATTGGTTATTGTTTTCAATTATTAAATAATTAGTTTGAACATCTTTGTACACCTGATCTCAAACCATGGGATTCAATTACCTTGAATGGCTTTGGGCTTCTATGTGATCACTTAATAGTGAATTTGCAAAGTGGTGGGCAATCAGAAGAATATTTGGCAGAAGATATGGAGATTTCCCAGAAGTTTTCCAGAAAAATTCTCCATTCAGAACATTCAGGTTTGCATAGCTGTGTCTGTAATTAATAAACAAAAAGTTTCATGAAGGGTTTGATTTTTTTTTAAATCAGAGCTAAGGAAGCATGTTGCAAGTAAAAGGCTGAGTAACATCTTTTAAAAATCCTTCCACAGAGATATTTATCTTTCTGGCACATGAATTTTTGATATGATAATTAAAGAAATTTGTCACACATTCCTTCTATTATTCCTTCCTTTTATAATATACATTGTAGCAATGCAAAGATTTATCTAACTTAGCTTCCAGAGCTTTGACATGCATCATTTACTCCTGCCCTTAGGGTTGCATTCAGAGTTATGTATGCAGCTGAAATAGCCTAATAGATTTTTAAATAACATAATTTAGGGGATTTGTGATAAAGATTTTTAAAATCTCATCTTTAAAAATGCTTCAGTACAAAATTTCAACTTTAGATTAATGTTCAGATAAAATGTATGGGCCATGATCCAAAGCCCACTGAGAGCAAAGGTAGGATTCCCACTGACTTCAATGGATTTTGGATCAGGTCTTGATGCACACATATTTTCCTAGATGAAATTATCATCAAAGACCAAAATCAAAACTGTACTCCTCTGGCTCACACCATTCTGCTGGATCCATTAGAATAAACTTAATCATAAACATACAAGTGTTTAAAATGGGATTTTTCTACACTCTGAAAATAATCTTTCATATGGCTATCAAATCAATCATATAAGAAACATACTTGCCTTTCCATGATAGGTCTATAACTCAGAATATAATCAAGTGCATTTTAAAATTAAGCAAAGTAGCTTAATTTTAAATGCCCCAGTTAGTTTAAAAGAATAATTTTCAATTTATAACTACGATATAACAGAAATTAAGTTCTCCTTGGTCACCGGGTAGCTTTAATATTTGCAGACCATGCAGAAGGCATCTATCCTTCAAAAAAGTGTATACGTCCATATGCCTTTTAAACTGAGTAGACTACTAAAGGGCATAAAGTTTCCACTTAGGAAGAAACAATCAGTTTCACACATACAGAATGGGAAGCTACTGTCTAGGAAGGAATACTTCAGAAAGAGATCTAGGGGTCATAGTGGACCACAAGCTAAATATGAGTAAACAGTGTGACACTGCTGCTAAAAAAGCAAACATGATTCTGGAATGCATTAACAGGAGTGTTGTGAGAAAGACACAGGAAGTCATTCTTCTGCTCTACTCTGCGCCGATTAGGCCTCAATTGGACTATTATGTCCAGTTCTGGGCACCACATTTCAAGAAAGGTGTGGAGAAATTGGAGAAGGTCCAGGGGAGAGCAACAAGAATGATTAGAGTCTAGAGAACTTGACCTATGAAGGAAGACTAAAAGAACTGGGCTTGTTTAGTTTGGAAAGGAGAAGACATGATAGCGGATTTCAAGTATCTAAAAGTGTGTCACAAGGAGAAGGGAGAAAAATTGTTCTCCTTGGCCTCTGAGGCTAGGACAAGAAGCAATGGGCTTAAACTGAAGCAAGGGAGGTTTAAGTTGGACATTAGGAAAATATTCCTAGCTGTCGGGGTGGTTAAACACTGGAATAAGTTGCTTCAGGAGGCTGTGGAATCTCCATCTCTGCAGATATTTAAGAGCAGGTTTGATAGACATATATCAGGAATGGTCTTGATGGAACTGGGTCCTGCCGTGAGGTCAGGAGACTGAACTCGATGACCTCTCGAGGTCCCTTCCAGTTCTAGTGTTCTATGAAAGCTATTGTCCCAGGCATGAATGTTTCAAGGCCAGAGTCCTGAAAGGTCATGAATTAATCTGCCGTAAAGCAAGATTTCACCATCTGACAGTGCAGGGTTCCTACTAGAAATGATATAATATTACTGTACATATTATTGTTATATATTACATATTATAGTATGGAATAACTGTACTATATATGAGGTGCTCTTGACTGTGTGTTATACACACTGGCACAGTGTGAGTTATTTTCTAATATTTAAAAAGATAATTCAGAAAGCTTAGAGTAAGCCACTGATGCTCTCAGCACTCAGGCCATGGCTTCACTAAACAGAAGATCAATGCTGCTGCAATTGATCTTCCAAAGTTCAATTTATTGGGTCTAGTTAAGACCCACTAAATCAGGGGCAGAAAAATGTCTTTGGGTTGAGGGCTGCTGGCCCACATGAAAATCAGTCACACACAAATGAGAAATAAACAAAAATGCCCCCTCATTGATGCGTTGCCCCTGACTGAGAAGGAGAATGACTCTCCCCACTTTCTTCTTTCACACCAGAGCCTAGGAGGGGTCAGGAGGGGTCAAGCTAGCAGATTTTGTGTTCTCCAGCCCCATAGTGGAACAACAGGGGGCTGGAGTGCTAATGCAGTTTCCCCAATGCTGGGGAGGAGCCCTGAGCCTCAGGGGCTGCATCCAAGCAAGTCAGGGGCTGCATCCAGCCCCCAGGCCTAAGGTGCGCTAAATCAAACTCAGAGGATGCCCCTGCCGGTGGCTGGTACTCCTGCTTCTGTGAGGAGTAATGGAAGCCAACAGGAACATTTGCTCCCATCGACTTCTTGCTGTGAGGACAGCAAAGAAACTTGATACAAGATACTTTGGCTCCAGCTACATAATTAACATAGCTGGAGTTGCGTATCTGGATTCAACTTTCTCCTTTCGCGTAGACCTGGCTTGACTGTCAATGGGATTTTGTCTTGTAAGTACCTAATCATTTTAGAAAATTAAATGTAAGCTATGAATTTAGTTAACAATGCCCACTTACCTTTTAAAAATCTGAGTATGAGATATTAAAAAAGCAACAGAGAAATTACCTGGTGGCAAATGCATGTGAAATGGAAACTAGAGAGTGTTTCCTAAATCTTGACAAATTCTAATTGTCAAGAAGTACTTACCCCAATATCAAAACATAACAAAGTAGGCAAGAGTGACAGAGCAACAGGAGTGATTTTAGTCAGGACTATGTCCATAAACAGCCTCGTACATGGGCTTTCCGCTAAGACAGAAGCAATAACAATTTTAACAATCATCAACTGCAGCTTCAAACAATGGCATTTGATTAAGAGGAACTTTTGGAACCTGGCACAAAAATGTATTATGTTTTTGGCATTATTTTAGTCTGCTACAAGGATCAAAAGTGAAAGTAAGGTATTTCCAGTTCTTATAAAACTTCACAGCATACATTTCTGAATGAGATTATTCATGTGCAATCAGAACAGCCTTGCCACTAAGAATGGCTTAACATATTATTAAAAGATAATATGTTAACTTGAAGATTGTAATCTCTTTTTTTCAGCTAAAAGTAATGTCAACAAGAGGAGTGTAATTTCCCAAAAATTAATTCTTCCTTATGGATTCACTCAACAAGCCTTTATGCAAGTATGTTTGGGGAATGTTTCTATTCTGTGGTTTTACTGTGAGCAGTTTCCTGAGTGGATTCAATGGTCCATATTTGAGCTGTGCTGGCTAGTTGTGATTGGTCACAAAAATCAGATGGCATTATTTCTGACCCTATATTTGGTGGAGGTATATGTACAAAGGCTTGCTTATGCAGCAGGCTGGACATTTGCTTTCCCCAAGCATTTGTAAGAGTAAAACTCAGAATTGCATAATGTAAATGACACAGAACCTAGGTATTTGGAAATCCATTATCCCTGCAATGACACACAGGTTCTTACAAATAATAATAGCAAGTTAGGACTAAAACGCATTCATCACACTCCCTATTAGCTACAAATTGATGGTCTGCTTGAAAGTTCCAAGCAAAATCTTAAGGCCATGTTAACGAGGTGGCCTTTAGCATCAAAGAGATTTGTGGCTGTACTCAGTCTTAGATACTGCAGATTTTAATGAGGTATTTACCATTTGAACTGCTGTAAGGTAGGGAAGTGCAAATGCCATTTTTGTTAAGAGTATTGACCTTTGTCCTCTAAATAAAGTAGGAGTCAGAAAAAGTATATGTCCAGCTCAAAAAAACTGAAAAAAAAGTCAGGAAGGATCACAATATGTGTTTGCGATGAGTGTAATATAACACTGATCACAAATACATATTATGATCCTCCCGACTTATATATATATATATATATATACACACACACGCCCATTTAATGTGATACTTGAGAGCAAGACAGTGATGAAGGTAAATTACTGTATAATAAGCAACATTTAACAGTGAGAGCCATCATGATGATGTTCGAAACTGATTCAGTAGCTGGACATCAGAAAATCAGATTGTATTGTGTTTTTTTGACAATCAGGTCCATAGATTATTTATTGAAAGGCCCTTTATATGTAAATAACATAAAAAATAAGGAAGGAAACTAAAAGTCTCTAGTTCTATGCTTTTACTGTAACTATTAACTAAAATTTAAATATACAGTCCATTTTACTGAGATATAATTAATCAGGACAAATATTTTTTTAGAATATCTACCAGATAATTTTTCTTCATGACAATGAACGGTATGCCACAGTTCCAAAGATGGCTGCACCCAGAGACACATTTGATTTTCATTCTTACAGGTACGCTGTGTATACACGACTCAGGGGAGAGACACAAAGGGGAGCACCAGCTAAAGGAGGAGGGGGAGATGCCTTCCCTGCCTCCCGTGCCCCCATGCTCTCTCCATCCCCTCCTTATCTCACATTACTAGAGGTGGCTATGTCCTCCTACTGGGCTGGATACAGATCTGCAGGGCTCTTCAGAATCACAGTGGTGAAAGGAGAAGAATATCGAGCCATAATGCTGTACAGAAGGAGCAGCGCCAGAGTCCTAGAAGGACAGAAATAGCAAAACATGGGGCTGCCCCCAGCTCTGTCCTCCGGCAGGGCTGTACAAACCCCCAGAGAGGAGATGCAACTGTGTAGAAGGGCTGGCGGTACGACTGCAGGTGGGAGCAGCCCCACATTCTGCTCCTATGTCTTTCCAGTATCGTGTACCAGCAAAAGCTATCTTAATGACACAGCGTATCTCACCATACCACCTTTACCTGCACCATTGGCTATACCTAGTCCCATTTGTGGTCTGAGCTCACACCTATGTCAGTCACATCTCATATCAAGAGCTGGCTGAGAAACAGGAAGCTCAGATCAGGCATTCAGAGAAGTCTGAGAACCTTGCCTCTTAGTACATATGCTTCTATTGCAAGAGCTAAAAGCCAACTGATTTTTAGCTAAGTGGTCTCAATGCCACTCGATGGGACAGTACACAATAACCGGGAGGTATGTGGTTTACTCAAGCAAAACTGTTTTTTTCCTCTGATGTTGTTGTTTGTTATGGTTTTTTTTGTCTGGGGGTAAAAAATGTGTTAGTTATTTTTAAGCTGAATTTCACTTTGAGCTTTTGGGTCCAAAAGCTGCAACTCAAAGTTAAATGCTCCAGCCTGAGTCCATGCAAGCTGACATCAGAAAATTGTCCTCATGAATCCGCAAAGAACTGAAAATATTAAATTTTGAGTAAGTCTAGTTAAAATGCTCTGAATTAGGTTTTAAACAGCTTGATGGATCCAGTCTTTTAATGTAAAAATTGTCAAATAAAGATTAAATGAAGTGGTTACAATGAAACACAGCTATAATCTAATCATAATCCCTTTTTATATTTGAAATTTCATGTTACAGGGTTTGTTTTTTATTATTTCCATTAAGATTTTGCTGCTGTGTATTAAGTATTCCCCTCTTCTATTTTATTCGATCTTCTAATTAAGAGGATTCTATTATAGTTTTTTATCATTTTAAGATACCAATTTTTTAACACTAATAAATGTCCCAGTTGTTAAAAATCCTTTGAAATATAATAATTGCCTAGGAATATATAAGATTAAATATTATTAAGTAGGTTACATTGACTGTATTTTATCAATTTCATCTCACTAAGAACAACAGATACATCTAAAAAATGCAGATTGGAATCCTAACCTTTCTCATCTGCAAATCTTACATGGGTTTTGCTTTACAATTATTTATTATTAGAATAGTTAGCCTACACTGCTTGGGTCCTTCAGGACAGGGGGCTAGAGGTGTAGGAGTGGAGGAGTCAGGGTAGGGTCTTGGGGTGGTGCAGAAGTCAGGGGTGGGGATGAGGAGGTGCTCAGGGAAGGGTTTAGGGTTGCAAGAGTCAGAGCAGGGGTAAGGCGGCTCAGGGCAGGGGAGGGCAGCTGCGAGCTGTTTGGGTGACCCAGTGCAGGGGAGGGAGGAGAAGGTCACGCTGCCCGGCCATAGAGGCCACCCTGCCTGCCCTATGGCTGCTCTGGGGCTCTCTGGGGCTATCAGGGCAGCACAGACCTCTCCCCTGGGCCATCTGGAGCAGTGGGGACCTCTCCTTTGAGTATGCTCTGCAGCTCTCCCAGGCTGTCAGGGTGGTGGGGGCATGCTTGCTTGCTGCCCCCTTGTGGTCACTCTGGCATATACCTGTCCCTGCTATCAGTCCTCCTTTCCCATTGGATGAGAAACAGTCACATCCCGTGTACATCCCATTTACCTGTCACAACCAAACCCTTACCTTGTTGTAAATTATGATAAGAGGAAGCTGCCTACCATATTTGGTGTTCTTAGTTCTTCCCCTTTAGGAGGAGTTCTTCACCAAATAGACTCTCAGACAGACAGACTGACAGACAAACTTTTTAAAATACACAGTATATTTCCAGTACTTCCTGGTTGCAAATCCTATGAAGATAGATTTTCCTGGGGTAGTTCAGTATTTCTTCTGTACAGCAAAGGTCTAAAATCCAATTTAGGATGGTGTAAAAATTAACTGAAAATCTTTTTGAAGCTATGAGATATGGATGATGTGGTAGTTTGGTCTCAGCTAGGGCTAGTGGACCATATCAGTTATTCTTTACACCCTCATTTAATAATAATCAACATGGGGGGGAGGGCCGGGGTTGGTCTAGTTACTATACCAGCCTATGCCCAGTTATAAAATTATATCCTAAATTCAACCCACCTATTATATATTATTCTCTCCGAAATTGTGCTCCCATTTCCCACTTGTCAGCTGCTAACAGTGAAATCTTGTAGCAGCTAGTTCCTCTTTCACCCTCTTTGACTTTTCTTCTCTGCAATGGCAGAGAGGAAGAAAGGTTTCTCTAGGCATCATACAAGTTCCAGAATCTTTCCCTAGCTACCCATTGACTCGCCTGACTACCTGCCACTTATCTCCAAAGAGAATGGGAGGAGGGGTGGATTAAGGTGGGTGCCTCTGTCCAGTGAATGGAAACTAGCTTGGAATAACTGTCTTGCACAGAAGGAATCGTGGAGCAATACTAACTCACAGCCATTGGTACCTCCACAGCCTCATCTGCTCTTGGCTGTTCCTCTTCAGGCCCCCAGCTCTGATCCAACTGAGAGAGGGAAGCACAGTGGCGTCCATGCAAGAAAATACTAGCTACTTAGACTTCGCCCAGCTGGATGTTTGAAACTCCAGCTGGATTGGAGAAGGCGGATTCCTGCCCAATAAGCGGTTCTGCAGTCAAATTCTCCATTTGCAGCGCTAGACTTGCCCCTGCAGGAGTGAGACCAGCATCTCTGCCTCCTTTGAACCATCAAACACTGCAAGCCTGGGCTGGAAAACAGGAAAGCCCACCAGGTAACCGAAATAATGCAAAAGCTGCAGCTGCTGTCTGCAAAGCCAGCACAGGGCAAAATAATGTGTTCTTTTTGGTGAGGCAGGGGCCATAGCAGTGAGTATTAATTGACCCAGCAAATTCTATAGCAGGTTCATGGAGTCTGGCAATAATGTCCTTAAAGAGATTTCCTCCCTCTTTCAAGCATCTGCCTTTCCCACGGAGTAGGGAGTTTGCTTTTAGGCTGCCTGTTTTGCCTATCTAGCGCCCCTATATGCATCCCTGTAGTCACATCTACATTATTACAGTCACTCAGCATCCACATCCTCACCTGACTGCAGGAACAAATCAAAGCATTTGGGGGGCAGCACATCCATTTGGTTTTATGCCATAACAGTTCCTTTATGATAAGTAGGATTATTCCAAAGTCTTTTTTCCTTCCTTTTCCCTGCCTCTCCGAGGCCAGGCCTAAGCCCAAATCACTGCTTGAGCTGCCTTCTCTCTAAACACTGCGCACTCACCTTTTGCAATTGTATAAAAGAGAAAACCTCTGCTCTTATGAAAAGAATAATCATAAATAGTCATTTATCGGTCTTAAAAGCTAACGACCACTTTTCCAAGGCCCTCTTCTGGATACAGCCAGCTCTGTTGTGTTGGGATGTTTCAGGCACTCTGTGATATTTGCCAATGAAGAAGTGGCGTAGCCAACAAGGCCCACTTGAGTGGGTCCCAGCTTCAGGGAGGTGGGCAGTGATGGAGGGCAGGGATTAAGCCTTTGTACCCCAACCCTGCTCCCTGGCTGGAGCACTGGATGGGCTGGCAGGGCAGGACAAGCAGCGGGGCATGAGGAGAGCTTTGCAAGGCTGCGAGGATGGGCCTGGATGGAAAGTGCATGGGCCATTGCCCACTTATGGCTATGCCCCTTGATGAAGACAGCATTGAATAAGGTGAGCTGGGTTGTGATGCTGATCTCAAAGCCATGTGGCTCCATAGGCACAGCTGAGCACACATGCAAAAAGTATCCAATATGAAGCACTGGCCCATTAAGAAATGTGTCTTTTCCCTTTGTTTCTGTACTTGCTGGTTTCTAGTTGCAGAACATGGGGATGCTTTTCTTCACTCTCTCTCCTTCATTATCCCCCAAATTATAAATCCACAACATTTTTTTAAAAAATGAAAAACCACAATTTTTCAGCATCCAAGATGGTATTTGCTTGCAGCGTTCTATAATGCAACACTTCCTGGAACACCTAGGGGAATTGAATTTTTGCACCCTCAGGACACTGTGAGTTCTCAAAACTGCAGGCCAAATGAATTAATATTTAGGAGGGCTTCAGTCTACAGTTAAAAAGGAATAACTGCCACATAAGACCAAATCCTGGTCTATCAGAGACAATGGGAATTATGCCATTGACTTCAAAGAGAGCAGGACTATCTCTTTTGAGGATATTTCATGCTTCCACAGACTTGGCTAGCTTAGTGCAAATTAAATGTTGAACTGTCTTGCCAGAGCCTATAAGCATTACATTAAGCTCTAGAGGATTTGGCTAATTTCAGTCAAATACTTACCAGTTTGATAGAGTATGGCAAAATGTATCCCTGGGATAAACCCACTGATGTCAGTTTAATGCCACTAATGAGTTTGGCCCTATCACCACAGTGTGCATGGCTATACAGGGATAGTAAGGCATGGCAGATGTAGACCTGTTAACCATTCTTCAAAAACAGATTATAGACAAAACATACTAAATATTTTAAGAACTGTAAATATAGTCCTCAGAAGAGATATTGAACACAAACGGCAAGATTGTTCATGCCTCCAGGTCTTTAAAGAAAATGTATGGCCCTATGACTCAATAAATGGCACAGCGCCCGAGGAACAGGATGATCCTTAAGCACAAACGGCAACTGCAGATGGATAGGGCATCCAATAATGTGGGGCACATGAAAGTAAGAAAACATTCCAGCCTGCCAGACCTATTAGCGCAACATTGAAACTGTGAGAGAGCCATTAAAGTGGTAATGCAGCCATTTAACAGGCATTTAACAACCCCCAGGTATACACTGTGGGTTTCTGAATGTACAGAAAAAGCAACTGTGCATTACTGTAACATTTACCCAGAACATGTTAGCCCACAGAATCTAGTTTAAAAATTGCTTTAACATAGTTCATCACTGTGTTGCTAAAGATTATAAAATCACATCTCACATAGATTTTTAGATGCAGAATCAGAGTATTCATCTTAGCCAAGAAGTACTGCCAGGGAGTTTCAGCATGACACAGGGATGCTGCCTAACAGTGTATTTATGAAATACTAGCCCCCCAAATAATACCTTTCTTAGTGGTGAGGTAGTGTGGCAATATCATTGGAGTTGGGATATATGAGTTCTATCTACATGACCTTTGCCAGTGACATGCCATAATACCATGGGCAAGTCACTTCACCTCTCTGTATATCTTCCATCGACTCTTCTTTATTTGTCATGTAAAAACTTTATGGTCTTTTACCATGCGTTTTGAGAGTGCCTACAACAAATGGGTCTGTATCTACGCTGGAGCATCTAGGGGCTAGAGTCATATACATAATAACCCTCTTTATTTTGATTTGTTAAGAATCTACTATAAAGTAGATATTTGTAAAGGTACAGAACAAGAGCTTGCAGAACAAGGGCTTACAGGCATGGGGTTGCAACAAACAGCATGGAAGCAACTTTCATTGGGAATGAGGGTGAGAGGAACAAGCATGGTGCTGTTCCTTTCCTGAGAAACCATGCTCCAAATTCTTTATATAGAAACATGATCATTCAAGCAGCTGCCAGCAGGAAATGTTGCTCTACACATTTTCTGAAATGTTTTAATTATGCAATGACACCTTGTTGTCACACAAGTATTATAAATAATGCTCAATGTTGCTGTTTGTTTGAAGAGTGCCACAGTATCTTTCCATATTACCACTCCTCTCTGGGGAGAGAGAGAACTATTAACGTTATTTATAACAGCTTTTCAGAGATTATTACTTTTATTACTACTATTATTATTAAGAAAGGTCTTGGCAGTTGCTAACCATCGATACAAAACTGGGCATGTCAGGGGAAAATTGAGAGAGAGAGAAAGAGAGAGAGAAAGAAAGAAATGTTGCTTTTAAATAAACAATTATTATGACTTTGAAGCATAGCATAAAGTGTCTCATTGATTTTGTCCCAGAGAACAGATGTAAAGAATGATTAATCAAAGAAGCGATGAAGCATATAATATTAGTGCATGCAACATTACTTGTGCAGTATTGCTTTTAATCCATTCGTTCACCTTTGACCCTCAGTGGTCAACTGCTAGCAATGATGGAAAGGCAGATGTGTGATACTAATTTGTTATAATTCATAACAAAATCATATCCATTTTTATCTAAATACGGATAAAGCAGCTGGGGATGTCACATCACTCCATTGCATATCTTATTGTTCCTTTCCTCAATCTGAGAATGGGGCATCAGGTCTATTCAATATAAAAATAATAAAGAGTAATGTATTTTCATCTGGAAACCTTGTAGGTGTTCTCATTTTCAATCTAAGTATTATTAAGGGGGCAAATGCTTTCCTAAAGAACAGGTTTTACATTTAAGCTCATAGCCACCCCTGTTACTAATGCAATGTCTCTCCTTCCCTCTATACCCACATAAATAGAGCTCTCTCAAGCCAGGACTACACTAAAGGGAAGTTTGATCTAAGATATGCAACTTTATAACTTTGTCCTCAGGGACAAAAATCAATGAGTCACTTTATGCTATGCTACAAAGTCATAATAATTGTTTATTTTGAAAGCAACACTTTTTCTTTCTCTCTCTCTTTCACTAAAATTATAAATAGATATGCAACATAAGATATATGTTATTACATAACTGCACTCGACTTATCTTAAATCACATTTTTGCACCATCCAAACAGAGAGAGGTTGACAGGTGCAAATGCTCCCTTCAGCTTCCCTTACTCCTCATGAGGAACAGGAGTACTCATGTTGACAGGGGAGCCCTCTCAGTTTGAATTCACAGATCTTCACTAGTCCTGCTAAATCAAACCCTGGAAGCTCGACTGCAGCAGCATCGATCTTCCGTGTAATGTAGACATGGCCTCAGAGTAGAACTAGAGCAGATGTACTGTTCTAGTGCATGTGGAAAAAACCTCCTTGCTAGGACAGTCATATAACAGGGTGCATATAGTTTACATGGCTTGGAGCTCAGCTAAGCAGAGGCTGTCCATTCACGTGCAAGAAGGGAGTTGAAGGCAGGGAAGGGATGGTCATAGGGCCAGATGTACCATTGCTGCATGGATCCTTCAGTCATCATCCCCTAGGCTGTGGTACATGAGGGTTAGTTGGGCTGGTACAACCATTAGACAGAAGCATCTTCTATGGAACTGCTCTGTAGCCTTGGGGAGCCCTCTTCCCTTAAGGGCCTCAATATCCAGCCCAGATATGTGCTGATGTTCCAGGGAATGAACTTGCCCTATAAATTCCCCAAAAAATGAATTCAAAAGATTCAAAAGATCTGCTGGAGAAGGAGAAGGAATGTAGGAGAGTGGTAACGATCATCCCCAAAGAGGTGACAGAAATATCTACCCCTTTAGAACTGTCTTTCCAATGGCATGGGAACAGTTTTTGGAATGAAGGAGTGAGCTGCACCTGCCCCCTTACCTCTGTCGGTAATCCTTACTGGCCCCTAGAGCTGGAGCTGGCAGCCAGAACCCCACATGTGGGGCTGGTGGTGAGGACCTCGGGTGGGACTTTATGTATGGGACTTGAGACCAGAGGCTGAGCCTCTTTGCATGGGTATGATAACCAAGAGGAACCTGGGGCCAGATGTGGAGCTCCTGGGCTGGAAGTGGAACCCCAGGGAACAGTGGTGCTGGCAGCCAGAACCTAGACACAGGGACAACTAAGAAGGATCAGGGGCTGGAAACAGAGCACCCAAGGAACAGTGGGACCAGTGGCCAGGACCCTGAGCAGCAGGGATATGTGGTCAGGATGCCCAAAACCTGCGGGTGCTGCAGCATCTCAAATACCCTTACCTCCCATGCCTATGTCTTATCTTATCTTATCTTAGCCTTAGAACACTGAAATCATTCAAAGGAATGAAATCACTTTATTTTCCAGGGTTCCTTTGTGTCATTTTCAGACTTTTCTTATCACCCCCATTTTCTCCACCTGGCACCCCAACTTGGAGCTACCATCACTTAGTTTCTTTGGAGCAGCCATCAATGATGCAATATTTTTGAGCCACAGGGATGATGCTAAGAAACGTAAGGATGCTCCTTAAGCATCAAGAGCTAAATAAATTGTGTCAGGGCTTCTGCTAGACCTAAGGCAGAAGAACAAGAAATAAATCTTTTCCTGAAATTGTGTGTGTGAAAGTAGTGACTATGTTCATTGCCATTTGGCTCAAACCTGCACTATGTAACTGTAAAACCCTGTAGAGAAGACAACAGTTATAGTGGTCATGAATGGGCTGCCTCAGGTTCACAGTTATTATAAACTGATGAAGTTTGAGGGCACAAAGTGGCATTCTAGGATACTGAAACAGTTTTCGCTTTGGGTCAATTGTACTTCTAAGTCTCCCTAATCCAGGTCTCCAGCAATGGAGAACAAGGCATTCTTCTCACGCTCTAAGTGATCCAGTCTATCACCTGAAAGTTGGCATTTGAACCTAATTCTAGCTAAACTTTTTTCTTTAAAGTTTGGTTTCTATATAAATTAGGTTTATATTCACAGCTTTGGTGTATTCAACAGTAATGTGGTCATACACAAAGTGTACAACTACAAAGGAAAAAATAAAGGCTTTGCTGTTTCTGACTACTGTACTTTTAAAATGTAGTAAGGTGTGTGTAATATATTATATAAAGGCTGTATAAAGAAAAGTTTAAAGTGGAAATTGGATAATGGGTTGGTTTAAGCAAATAAAGTAAATTAATAAAACAAATAATAATAATAAAACTACTATTACTACTATATGTGGCACTTTTCATGTTAAAGGAGGTCAGTATTAACAACGCATTTTACAGATGGGGAAAGTAGAAGTGGAAATGACTTGCCCAAGATCATCAAGACCGGTAGCAGAGCCCGAAAGTGAACCTGGGTCTCCTGAGTCCAAGTCCAGTGTAACAGCCTAATCATAGTGGTAGCTAGCCAAATGTCAAGATTTACCAGCAGGACAATTCACCATACGACAGCACTCTCAGGGTGCACCTGTACAGCACCCTTTCCTTGAAATAAGCTATGCAATTTTGAAATGTTATTTAAAAATAAGGTGCTATTCCAAAACGTCCCTTATCCCTCATGAAATGAGGCTTACAGGGAGGTTGGAATAGGGAGCCTGTTATATTTCAATATAATGGTCTTGCTCTTAAGATGTGGAATGGCTATTTTGGGATACTGGAGGTATCCCAAAATAGCTCTGCAGTGTAGATGTAGCCTTATATATCAGTGTACTTTAGAAAGTAATCTATGACGCTTTTTAATAGTGATTATAAATATATTTTCATTCAATTTTAACTAGATACAATGCACAAAATTTGCATATTGAGTGCCAGTTTTTAGAAGAGTTCAGTAGAGAAGGATTTAGCAAGAGAAAAAAGTATTTTATCCAGTCTTGATCCTTTGAAGTTAAGCAAGTTTCTATGAAGAAGCTCCTATAGATGACAAACCTGACATTTTTCTCCCCCTCTATAATGCCACAAACACAGCTGCTTTACAAAAGACAATCATTCTTAACAGTGAAAGCATTATTAGGTTTTCTCTATAGATCTTCAAGGAGTGACAGGTAACTTAAATGCCCTGCCATGTTAAAAATGTCTTTGCAAAACATCTCCCAGAAAAATTTGATTTCCTGTTTTACATAAGACTTCACATTCTAATATCATGTCTAATCCTCTAACGTATATCCTTTTGTTTTCTCTTTACCTGCAGGATTTCTTGTGAGTGATGTGTGAGGTTTCAAGACTTTAAGTATTAGAAAAGTAAATGGGGTTTTGAAAGGCAGAATTTAATTCATGTGAATTCTGCACTGATAGCAAATTCACCTATGAAATATATTCCTCCAGACAGTTGTTCTTCTAATTCCGGGAAACAGACAAATATTGATCTAATCCCAAAAGCAAGAACTGTCACTGCAGTGAGTTTTCCGTAACCCATATGTGGTCTGTATAACACTCACAAGACAGAAAAGGAGCTCTCCAGCTGGGATCAAAATAACGCTACTGTTTTCTGACATTATTCTTGATTTTCTTTTGTCTCCCTAGTTGATCATAAGTGATGTATTAATATATACCACTTGGCGAGCAACAGCTTCCATATTAAAATTTGTGACAGCTATGAAGTCAGGCTATCAGAAGGGTCAGCATAATGACTGATAGCCAGTTTCCCCTGGAGAGCAGACCACAGCAGGGGAACATATTGGCTGCTTCAACTATGTGTCCTTTAAGATGCATATTTTAGTAAGTAATGCATGTATCATATAGCCAGCTCAGTCTGCAAGGTAAACAGGAGTTAGACTGAATGTGGGAGGGAGAGAGTAGAAGCATCTGCACCACCATGAGAACAAAACTAAGAAAAGGAAATAGTGAGGTCCATTAGGGTACATCTACACAGCAGTGTTATGTCGGAATAACTGATGTTATTCCGAAATAACATAGTCCATGTCTACACTACAAGCAATTATTTTGACATAATGTCAAAATAATGTCAAGCTGGAGGACTTCTTACTCTGACTCCTATAACACTCATTTTACGAGGAGAAAGGGAAGTCAGAGAAAGAGTGCTCCTTCTTGGACTACCTGCTGAGTAGACAGCACCAAAAGCTGAAATAAGCTATTTTGACTTAAAGCTACGCAGTTGACATAGCTCAAGTTGTGTAGCATATTTTGGCTTTAAACCTGCTGTGTAGATGTGCCTTTAGAGTTGAAAACGGTCAAAGATGGCTTGAAGCCATAAAGCTTAGCTCCAGAGTTCAGGATTTCCTATATTCAGAGGCCTGGGGGCTGAAGCTCATTGCCAGAAATAGTACTTCTTTGACAAATGTGTCAAATTCATTGCTGACGCCATCACTAAACAGTATTTTGCATTCCAACTGCTCAGTAATAGCACTTTCATATTCACTGGATACTACTGGGATCTCTCTTTCATTCCTAACACCATAAATTGGGGCATCTGAATATGTGCAACATAACAAAATAAAATTTGACTCACCAGCTTCGCTGAAGAAACTCTAGAGCCCTTACCAACAGCTACGCTTGTTGACCTATTGTCCCATCAATGTTACACTCAATTGACAATTCACTTTGCTTGATTAAAAGTGTTATATGAAAGGTTCCGTTTCTCTTTATACTTACATCCTGGATCACATGGTATTGTTTGAAGCTTTACCTTTGTTGAACTCTCAGCTGCTGGGTAGACTTCAAAGCACAGTACCTACTTCCACAAGCTTGTACATTAGTAAATCCTTCTGTTTCTTCCTTGTGACTCATTAGAGCTTACGCACAAGGACCTATGGGCAGAGCCAGAAATTCATGCAATGTTTGCAGATTGCCTGATATCTTTTTATTGCCTCTATGATGGACCTGCCGAGAAGAAAGTCACTTTAAATGTTTGGGTCTAAATTTTCAAGGGTAACTGATAGCTTTGGGTGTGCCAATTTTTGGGTTCCTAATCTGAAACTTGTAAAAGAAGCCTGATTTTCAGGGGGCCAGTTCTGAGCACTTTCTGAAAACAAGCCCCCGTTGAAATGCCTCAAGGTGAGCACCCAAAATGAAGAGAAGAAACACTACTAGTCACTTTTGAAAATGTAGGCTCTAAATCACTGAAATGTCAGAGGTCAATGTGAGAGAAAATGCTAATTCTTCGTATCTCACTTTTTCCTAAATGTCTGATTAAAGACTTGCAAAATGTGAGATTTTTAAGGCAGTTTTCATTCCTACCACACTACAGTGACTGCTTCACAAAACAGGGCATCTTTAATGTGTGCATCTGCAAGAGGAAAATTCATGTTTTAGTGTCAGCTAGACTGTGTTGACTAACATGAGGTAAAATGCTGGGGAAAACAAGGTCTCTAGTTTTTACGGTAACTGACTCAGGTAAACAGGAGGGGGAGCCAGGATTACTTTACCCTGCTAAAACAGCAATTCTCTTGTCTTCACTAACATGGTAAGGAAGCACCTTTTTTTCTAGTGAAGACAAAGTGTGTCACAAACTGTACTTCCTTCATTATGCTGATGTGCTTCATGTGTGACCATCTAGTCAGACTCCCTCTGTCTCCCAGTAGATGCTGTGAGCCTTTGAAAATACAACCAAGATCTTATTTGGAGAGAGATATGGGGAGGGTCAGAAATAATTTTTAAAAATGGCTGAATTATACTTCTACTAGATCATTACAAGCATTAGAGAGCAAAAGAGGAATCATAGTTGAAGGAACAGAATCTGGACACCGTATGTGAAGCAAGCAGAAGAGTTTATTACACACACAGTGCTGTCGGAGTGTCACATTGCTTGTTAGAACTCAGGGAACACTGCTAAACAATAGGTTACAACTAATTATATAGGATGCTCAATGGGCAGATCAAAGTGATGGGGGCGGGGGTAAGATCCTGGACCCCTGGATAGGTGCTAATTGTGAGGCAAAATAAGAGTAATAATATAAAGTTACATAGTGTTTCCAGTAAAACAAATATTTAAACAAAGCAGACATCAATTATCAACTAT
>JANRFK010001785.1:27667471-27681368 GCA_030068395.1 Apalone spinifera
GGGTCTGTCTCCCAGAGCCTCTCAGAGTGTAGTATCCTGTTCCAGTATAGGTTGAAGTTTATTGATGTGTTGGACGGGTTTAAGTTGGGGATTATAGGTGATGACAAGTTGTGTTCTATTGTTGGTTTTCTTGGGTCTGTCTTGAAGTAGAACAATGGTCCCCAATGTGGCACCCGCTGGGCCATTTCTGTGCGCCCGCTGAGAGATTGGGGCCGGCCCTGCCCCCGGGCACGCGGCTCATGGGCGGTGCCAGCCCCTGGGTGCATGGTCGGTGCCAGCCCCAGGCACATGGCGGTTAGGTGGCCCCATCCCCGGGTGCACGGTGCAAAGGCTGTGCCGGCCCCGGGCTTGCAGGGTATGGGCGGTGCCGACCCATGCACATGGCATTGGGGCAGCGTCAGCCCCGTGTGCGCAGCATAAGGGTGGCCCCGCCACCGGGTGCGCGGTGCATGGGCGCTGCCAGCTCCTGGGCACGTGGCACAGGCGCCGGCTCCAGGCACGCAGTGCATGGGCGGTGGCGGCCCCGCCCCCGGGTGCATGGGACATGGGCTGTTCCGGCCCCGGGCGCGCGGCGTATGGGCAGCCCCACCCCTGGGTGTGCAGCAGAGTTGTGGCGCCAGCCCCGGGAGTGCGGCGCATGGGTGGCGCCAGCTCCAGACACACAGCGTATGGGTGGCCCTGCCCCCAGGCGCATGTGTGGCCCTGCCCTCGGATGCCCTGTGTGTGTGCAGCCCCGCCCCCGGGCGCCTAGCAGCCCCAAAAGGTTGCGGACCACTGAAGTAGATTGTTTCTGGGTATTCATCTAGCTCTTTCAGTTTGTTTTCTTCACCAAAGAATCAATGCACACAAAACAGATATCAGACAGTATCACAAAGAAAAAACAGTTTCTTGCCATGTCAACCAGAAAGGGCATTGTCTCAACGACTTGATTACCTGCATCCTGCTTCAAAGACATTTTAACACTCATGGCGTGTCTAGACTAGAGGGTTTTTTTTTTAAATGGCCTTTTTCTAAAAACTTCCCCTACATCTAGATTGCTGTTGCGTTCTTTTGAAAGTAAATTGAAAGAATGTGGCAGTTTTTTCAACCGCGGAAAACCTCATTTTATGAGGAAGAACGCCTTTTTTTGAAAGCGCTCTTTTGAAAAAAGGTGCTATGTAATGCAAACTGTGCTTTTTTTGAAAGAGAGTATCTGGACTGCCTAGGTGCTCTCTTTTGAAAAAGCGGCTTGCTTTTTCAAAAGTACTGGTTGTAGTCTAGATGCTCTTTTTCGAAAGAGGCTTTTTTCAAAAGTATCTTTCGAAAAAGCCTCTTTTGGAAGAGACTTGCAGTCTAGACGTAGCCTCATGTTGCGCAGCTGTAAATGATGACACAAGATGTTAGGTGTTGGAAAATCAAGCTCCCTTTGGAGACGAGTCAGATCCTAATCTCTATCATAGATCTGTTAGCTGGCTGAAAGAAAGATTTGCTTGGAGGGAAGGCAGTCTATGTTGTCAGTACTGCACCTCTGGTCGTACCCTGCCCTGTCCCTCATCTTCTGGGCGCACTTTGTGAACTGCTCCAGGTAGACATCTGGTGCCATTCCCAATGGACTTTCTTCTTGTCGAAAGAATCAGGTCTCTAGAGTGAATCAAACCAAATGGAAAAGGCAATGTATTACAAAACTTAAGTGGCTTCTGCAGATATCAGAAGCTCATTTTTTGCAGATAAGGATGCAGACACAAATTTTGCATTTAGAACAGTGCAAATTTGCAGGTATTCACTTTATATCCGCGGGTACCCACATCTGCAGATGCGGATAACTGCAGCCCATTTGTGCGGATACGGCTGCGGATACAAAATGTATACACGCAGGGCTCTAAACATGATGTTAAAAAGTTCTCAGACACCAGGAGGTTCCATTCTTCCCACTGAGCACTTAGAGAGGGAAAATACTGGTTATTTCATTTAGGTGCCTTAATAAGAGCTGAGCTCTTTTGAAATCTGATCAACATTTAGAAGATATGGTCCCTATGCTCTGAGAGAGTCTCTGAGACCCTCAAATCCCACTATACTCAAGAGAATCCAGAACCTCATAGGATAGGTCCTAAAACAATTAAATCAAATTCCAAAGGTAAGTTCATTACTCTGCCTTTTTTAGACTTAGTAGAGAGCAAAATAGACCCCTGGAGGCTTTGTATTTTCAAAACAAGAGCTAGTTGAACACAGTCAGTGCAGCTTTTGATAACACTGATCAAAGAGTGATTCTTGACAGTTCAGAAACATGAAATGCTATTACTTGCCCTCTTTTAGTTTATCGCTTCCTTCTCATGAGACCAATGTTTGTTGTGTATAGTAGCAAACACTCTTCCCATGCCATTAAACTTTTTGCACAAGCCCACTCTGTTAAGCCAGTATAAAAGCAGTGTGAGATTAAAAGGAGGTACTTTTTGTTCTGCTATATCAAGATTTTTTTTTTTTTTTGCAATTAATCGTTTTTTCCCCTCACTCTTCCTCCCTCCATCTTGATCACAACTCATATATCCACGTCTTCTGGTGTTGCCTTTATACTGGAAGAGATCCATTTGTCTTTGTAATATTATTGTAGTGTTGTTATTCTATTTTTTCCCAATACTTTAAAGTGTAATGCAATTCTAGAACAAAACACAATTAGGGGCTGACTTTTGGTTTTGCTGGTGGTTGCCTCTCCTCCCCCATGGACTCCAACACCAGTTCATCCCCTCCATGAGTACCTTCTGCCCGCTCTTTTCTCCCCCATACTGCCCGATGGGGCTATGTCTAGACTGCAGGCTTCTTTCAGAAGAGTGTGTCCACACAGCAAAAGCACATAGAAAAAGCAATCTGCTTTTTCAACAGATAGCATCCACACTGAATGGACACTATCTCACATGTAAGCTTCGATTGCTATGGGCAGAATGGCCACGGGAGCACCTGTATGTCGCATAAAAAAGCCTCTGCTTCAGCTTACTTGTTTCAGAAAATGCATGTGTATAAATCTACACTAACTGCAAGGTCTAAAGTTTTAAACTGCAACTCATTGTGATCTTTGTCAAATCTTGCAACTGATTGTGATCTTTGTCAAATTTTGTAATCTTGTAACTCTCAGAAACTTACTGTAACCTGCAACTTTGTAATCCTTGTAACTCTCAGCTACCTTGCTTGTAACTTGCTCTAAACTGAATGCAGTCCCCTGAGTGTGAGTGTAAGAGTGTTTGTGTTTGAAGACAACTGGGAACAATGAAGTACATGGTGATGAGTCATCACAGACTGCTGCTTTTGCTGGATAAAGGGAAGTCTGGGCATGTTCCCTGATGATGAGGAGAATGAGTCACAGGAGCCATTCAGACACTATATAAAGAGAGGGAGCACATGTGAGACTCTCTCTTTCTTCCCCTGCTCCTGAGAAACTCCTCTCTACAGCCAGCATCTCTCCTTCTGACCAGCTTCCCCAGCCATGATGAGCAGACAGACCCTCCAGGATCTACATTCCTTGGCTCCTTCTGAAACCCATATGCCTGTTTAAGTGTGAGAGTGCCCAAGGGCAGGAATGAATGTATGGGAATGAATGAATGAATGGGGGGGGGGTGCTTATTTGTTTGTTTATGTTTGGGTGAGAGAGATAGCTCTGTGTCTTCTTTAGTTTAAACCTTTGGCGGCAGCTCTATCTTTTTTGGTTTAACCTTGTAGTGCAAATAGTGGAGTGCTAATTCCTCAAACAATAAATCCATACTAGTGTAACCCTGGGTGGTTTCCAGTGAGAATATTTTTTGTGGTAACACTGTGCTTTTTTCTCTTTCCTCTTCTTTTGAAAGAACTCCCTCTTCCTCATCTACACATGCCTTTTTCCAAAAGAGCTCTTTTTCAAAAAGGCTTCTTCCTCATAGAAAGAGGTTTACCAATGTCAGAAAACCCTCTGTTCTTTCCATTCCCACCCCCTCAAAAGAACGTGATTGCAGTGTGGAAGTAAATTAAGCTTTTTCAGAAAAAAAAGTTATTAAAAAAAAAAAAACCCCTCTGCAGTATAGACATACCCTGGGGCTATGTCTACACTCGTGGCTTCTTGCACAAGTATGGCTATTCTTGCGCAAGAATCCGCAGAGCGTCCACGCTGCCTGCTCGCTCTTGTGCAATGAAATTTACAGTACGGCATGGTAAGAGAGGGCTTCTTGCGCAAGAGCTATGCTCTTTTTTAACAGGGGTAAGCCCTCTTGCGTAGGAGCTTTTCCGTAAGAGGGCAGTGTGGATGCACGGCAGGGATTTCTTGCGCAAGAAAGCCCTATGGCTAAAATGGCCGTCGGAGCTTTCTTGCACAAGAGAGCATCCACACTGCCATGGGATTGCTTGTGCAAAAGCACAGCGCACACATGGCAGTGTGGACGTTTTCTTGCGCAAGACTTCTTGTACAAGAACCCTTGCACAAGATGTTCTTGTGCAAGAAGCCGCGAGTGTAGACATAGCCAGGGTGAGGTGTATGTGTGCTGGGTGAAGGGCGCTGCAAGTTTGGGGAGAAAGCTATTTTCTGAATATTTATACACTCTGTTCCTATTCCAGTTATTTAATGTGTACTTGTCATTGGTTTCTCCCCTTCCTGATGTTTCCTGCTTCTTTCTCCCTACCTGTGTTCCTATCTTTCTTTCTGCTTCCTATCTCCCTATCTCCTGGTGGTTCCGTCCAGTAGGGATTTAAAAATTCATTTTAAAATATAGCCTTGTAAATCATAGTGGTGACATGGTTACTTGTGCTGTAGGATCTTCAGTATAAAGCTTAAATAAACTTTCTACTGCAGAACCTGCAGTGAAGGCTCCCCGGGAGCAGGGCCAGCATCCCCTGAAAGCCCCATTCTTGGGGAGCCAGCATATAACCTGTGCAAGGGGGGTCAGGCCCACCATAGACAGTGGCTTCTCCAGCTGCCCAGAATGGGTGGGGATCTGCTCTAGCCCCTACCAGTTAACCATTTACATCCCTCCTGTCTAGCACCCCTCCCCACCCATGCACTCAAAGCAGTTCGGTCTCCCCCCAAACTCACCCCCATTCTTGTAGGAAGACTAGAAACTTCCAGCAGTGATGCAAAGAGAGAAATTAAATTCAGCAACCCCGCATAGAAACAGCCCATTTGTTCATTCTACTGGCTGCTGTCATGCTCCAGCTCCTCCCAGTCCCAGGGCTGCATTCTTCACACCCGATTCCTCACACACAACCTTTGAAGCTTGGTCGCTGAATCCCTCCCATACACTGCAACCTTTGTGGGAGGGGAGCAGTGGTGGGAGGCAGGGCCAAAGATGGCGGAAGAGTGCTTCCTTTACTAGGTTGGTGTAGCCCAGCATCCTGAAGCTCAGGTGTCCCAAGGAGAAGCAATGCAGCTTTTCCAGGCTTTATGCTGACACTAGAGAGGGGGTGTGTGGATGCAAGGGAAGGAATTCCATGGGAGCAGCTGGGTGGATCTACGGGAAGGCGGGAGTCAATACTTCCTGATATGGGGAGGAGGGAGCAGTGGTTTGAATTGGGGAGGGGGATACATTGCCTGCCTGGGAGGAAAAGCTCTTCAAGAATGTTTAGGGGGGTGGGGGGAGGCCTACAGCATTGAGCTGGGCAAGTGTTACTTTCTGAGGCATGAGAGCTGAGGGAGAGCCTACAGGGAGGATGTGGTGATATGTACTGGCAGTGTGTATTCCCCTCCTGTCTCCCACTGCATAGGGGAAGAGAGGAGTTAGGAGCCCCAGATCCCCATTTGAACTGAATTCTGTGGAATGGGAGGGAGGTGGGAGCCCTCAGAACCTGCATGGGAACACAGGCAGGATCTGGGCTGGGGGAGGGATTACGGGGTGGCTGCTCATGTGCAATTTGGGCCCAGGCTGCAAAAAAGCCCCACTCATCTTTGGCCACACCCAGGTGCATCCAGCTGACTGGAGCAATCAGAGGGCACACTGCTGACCTCAGCCTGACTTCTCTCATCAGACATAATGACAAACTTTTCTTAAAGGAGCCACCTCCTTTGTCCCTCCCCACTTTCTGGCCAGCACTAAGAGGGTCTGCAGCTGGTTCCTCCTGACTGGAGATGGGCAGAGGTCCTGGAGAAGACACCCGGGCAGTCTGAGAATAGCTGACTTGGTCATTGAGATACCTCAAACCCCTTGTAGCCAGTAAGAAGTTGCCTGCTCTCTTCCCTCCCACTCCCAGCCTCCTATAGCTAGTCCAGAAGCTACTATGCCCTGTCTGCTTGTTCCCCTAGCAGCTCTGTGCCCTGAAAATTAAAAGGACTCATCTGTCTGCAGTGAGCAGCAGAAACCTGGCTGGAAATTTTAGCAGCCATACACACTGGGAAACAGCTGAGAGGCAGCAACTTTGCACCAAACAGCTGGTTGGTCACAGTTAACCAAAGAGCCAACAGCAGCTTCTAAATGTGCATAATAGTTGATTCATAGAATCCAACAACTGAGCTCTTCAGTAGGTGCATCCCTTAATCTTTTTCCCTGGGTGTTCTAGCTGTTCCTGCCCCAGAGCATCCATGGAGTTGGCGCCTATGATTCATGTAGTTACTGAAATTAACTAAAAAGGCCCAAGACTTAAGCATGGGTAGGTTGCTGCTGGTGATGAAACATGGAGGGAGAGGAATACACATCCTTTAGGATTCCACTTAAACCCTGGGGCATGTTAGGAGCCCAATCAGTTTCAAAAGCAACTTAGTGAAACCTAAGTCATAATGAAACTAGAGAAATATAGCATAGATTAACCCATTATAAGGAGAATCCACAATTGGCTGTACTCAAAGAGTAGTTATCAATGGTTCACTATCAAGGTGGAAGAGCATATTGAGTGAGGTTCTGTCTGATTCTACTAAATACCTTCTAATTGATTTGGATAATGACAGACTTTTAGAATTTGTGGATGATAGCAAGCTGGGAGGGATTGCAAGTGTAACTGCCAGCGGGCAGATTTGAACCTAGGACCTCAGAAGCAGAGTATAGGAGGTTCTACCTCTGAGCTAAAACCCACCTGCCTCCCAGCCCATGCTGCAGAGGTCTCTTGATTTGAACTGTTGCTGTGGTCTAGGTATCACTTGCATTCCTCAGTAACCACACTGTGGCTATGTCTACACTGGCACGATCTTGCGCCACAAATATGCAAATGAAGCTATGCATGGAATATCACCGAGCCTCATTTTCATATCTAATGAGCCGCCATTCTGTGGAAGAGGCTCTTGTGCAAGAAGGAGAGTCTACACTGCCCTTCTTGCGCAAGAAAAATCTTCTTGCACAATGCCATTATGCTGATTATTTTCAGGTATAACGGCATTGCGCAAGAGGGTTTTTCTTGCGCAAGAAGGGGCAGTGTAGACACTCCTTCTTGCGCAAGAGCCTCTTCCGCAAAAATGGCAGCTCATTCGATATGCAAATGAGGTTCGGTGATATTCCACTCAGCCTCATTTGCATATTTCTGGTGCAAGATCTTGCCAGTGTAGACAAAGCCTAGGTGTGTGGGTTACACAAGCACTTTGGAGGACAAAATTAGAATGCAAAATGATATTGAAAAACTGCACAAATAGTCTGAATTAAGATGAAATTCAATCAGGACAAATGCAAAGTACTACTCTTAGGAATGAATCAATTGCACAACTACAAAATGGAAAAGGAGTGCCTAAGAAATAATACTGAAGAAGAGAATCTGGTAGCAATAGTGGATCACGAACTAAAGAGGAGTCAACAATGTAATACTGCTGCAAAAAAAAGTGAACATCATTTTAGGATACGTTAGCAGGCATGTTGTAATCAAGACTCAAGAAATAAAACTTCCTCTCTACTCAGCATTCATAAGGGCTTAGCAGTTGTAACATTCCAGACCTTTACTAGGGGCTTGAGCCAAAGCCCACTGAAGTGAATGAAAAAGCTCCCACTGATCTCAATGAACTTTGATCAGGCTTCAGCTGCATATCATCCCTTTTATGAGGCATGCCATTGAAAGGCAATTAATTCTCCCAACTAATGTGTTTAGATTTAATTTCCCTCTATTCTGCCTGCTTCTGAAGAACTGTGGTCTGCTGGACCCATTTTTTTATTTCCTACCAGAACCACCATGATGGATTAAACTCAATTTGCCCTCTACCACCCATGGCATTTGGATAAATCCCATCTAAATTTATTTCTTATTTCAGTAGTGGCATTGGCAATTAGATTTACTGGATTGTTCAACTTTGGCATTTGAAATTCCTCACTATGAAAAAACCAAACAAAAACAAAAATGCCTCAGCAGGGACAAATCATCTCTTTTTTGTCATTTAATTATCTTCCTAGTATAATGCAGAGATGTTTATCAAAGCAATAATGCTTCATTTTTCAGAAATAAATGAAACAAAAGAAATGGAAACAGCAAGAAAGCCTTCGTTTGTAGAAAATCAACATTCCTTTTATTCCTACACCTCCAATCTAATTCTATTCACAAACATTGTTTCACAGACACACAAAACAACACACACCTATAATATATGCATGCATATTTCTTAATGCACGCTTTGCCTATATACCACATCACATTCATTAATGCTTGTCCTCAGAAGTGAATAGACTCTTAAGTGTTATTTTTGTGTTTGGAATAGGAATACAGAAACTTTCAGCTTCTATATATAGTAAGAAAGTAGTTATCTTTTCTACATTTTCACAACATCCAGATAGCATTCACTGTTTCCCACCACCTTGAATTATAATTCCAAACTGGTGAAAGTTTTTGTTAGTAACCTCCCCCCGGTTCTTGCTCTTTAGAACAAGCCACCATCTGTTCTTTATTGTCTTTGTTTAACTTATTAAACTTGATTCTAAGTGGCAGTGCCATTCTACTGAAATCATTGGTTGAATCCTTTTAAATGTCTGTGACCCGTTCATTTTATAGATGCTGAGCATCTCCTCTAAAAAGCGAGATGGATTTTGAATCCACTTTTATTTTCTAATCTAGGGCTGTAGAAAGGATCCATTGTGCTGCCTTTAGTGTCAGACTTTTTCTTGGAAACCTGACAAAAGTTGCCTATTTTATTTTTTTCTCTGTTGAGCATTGTCTTTGATAATATTATGTTTCCTCCCTTCACCATGACTTTTCACTGTGGGGTAGTGTGATCCTCTCTTTTTGTGCACTCAAGCCCCATTAGAACCTTACTAAGTATAAATCTGCATAGCATCATTGAAAATTTACACCACATGAAGACTCAGCCCATTAGCTTCAGAAGAAATTTTTAGTGAGCAATGAATTTACAGGATCAGCCCCAGACTGTAGCATGTATTCTCTGGGATTTGCATATTTTTAACCCGCAAGAGAAATTTGTGACTTACTGAAACTACAAAATTTGATATTCTTTTTTCAACCTCAGCAGAAGTTAGAATGCCGAGTAGAAAGCTTAGACATGCTAGATATAGTTATTCGACATAGCTCCAGCTTTACCCCAAATATGAAACTCGAGTGGCCTTATTTCCCTAGGCTGATTACAGGACACCTGGTAAAATTATTCATATAAGTGAGTTCAGTGGAAATCAAAATTCTTCAGTACAAATGTTCAAGTTATCAAGTTGACTGAGCCTCTGTTAAAAAGAAATACCGTGTAGTTGGAGGGTTTTTTTTTAATTTATCTTCTTATCATTAAGACTTTAGAGTTTGCAAAGCGAGAGATACACATACAGCATTTGGTACACCTCTCTCACGTAGGGGGTGACTAAGTAACCTGACCATCCCTGCCTAGTGCCCTCCAAAAATCCATGCCTCACTGGCCTCCTGGGATGGACTTGCCTCTCCCAATACCGGCTGCTGAATCCTTCCAAGGCAACATATTGGGGGAGGGCATAGGATCACATACTCCCCACCCCCAAAATTTCTGCCAAGGCTCACACTAGAATGTGGCCACCAGCAGCCTTTTGGCAGTGTATGGGGGGGGAAGAACAGGAGTTGCTTCCCCACAGAGGAAAGGGAAGGGATTACCTGACCTAAGTCTTTGCAGAGCTCATCTCTTTGCCTCCCCCAACCACTCTCCTGTGTCTGGAAATAGCTTGTCATTTCCTGGCTGCAAGAAAGGCAACTAGTACCTCCAGGCTGCAGCTGGCCACTGACATAGACCATCCTCCTCCTGCCCCCTAGCCATTATGCAAGCAGGAAGGGGTTAAGCTCTAAGGTGCATTGTGTACCAGGATCCAGGGAACCTGGCTCCAGGAGCTTCAGCAAACCTGGCCAGTGAAGTGACTCAGCAGAGGAAGGTGCCTAAGGGACAGAGAAGCCCCCCACTCTTAGGCTACTTCTACACTGCAGGCTTTTAGTGGAAAAACAGCTGTTTTTGTGCAAAAAGACCTGTGGCGCATCCACACCTCAAATGCGCTTTTGCGCAAATCAATCAACAGTTAAACGGCAGAAAAGAGGACTTTTGCCAGTGTAGGTAAACCTCCTTTTATGAAGCATAACTCCTTTTTGCGCTAAAGCTATTGCACAAAAAGGCAAGTGTGGTTGCTCCAGAGGGGTTTCCTGCTCAAGAAACCTCTATGGGAAAAAGCACAGGTGCTCTGATGGCCATTCTGTGAATGGCCATCAGAGCTTTCTTGCACAACAGCGTCCATGCAGTGTGGACGCTGTCTTGTGCAAAAGCACATCGCTTTTGCGATGCACTTTGAGGTGTGGACGTGTTCTTGTGCAAGAACTTTTTGCACAAAAACTCTTGTGCAAAAGGCTTCTTGCGCAAGAACCATGTAGTGTAGATGTAGCCTCTGAGGCAGTGTTTTCCCCAAGAATTGAAATGGGGGGGGGTTCAAATTTATGGGGGAGGGGGATGTCAGGGTTGATGAGGGGTGAGACCGTGAGGGTGAAGGTGGGCTGTATGGCACCATAGTAAAAACTTAAAAGTGTTTCATGACCATTTTATTAGATTTAACTCATGTTTTAAAATCACACAAATTAAAGTTGGCTACTCAAGCCTTCTATGAAGCACTACATCTACATCCTTCTTGGTTTCTTGTTATAATTTTGCACAACTCTGTTAATGAACTTCTCAAATGCAATGCGTTCATCTTCAGTGGCTTCTCGTGTGTCCGGTACTTCCATTCCTTCAATTGATATACTCATTAGTTCATTCACATGATCAGGCAGAAGGCGACTTCTTTCAGAACACAAAATTCTGTTCAATGATGAAAAAGAATGCTCAACTCTAGCTGTTGTGACGGGGAGTAGCAAGAGATGAATTCCTACTTCTTTCATTCCAGGAAACATAGCACAGAGATCCAGTCGAGCCACTAGTGATGATAAAAAAAGAAGTTGAAGTCAAATCTTCATTCATTCATCGTATGATATTCCACTCTGTGTTCAAATTCTCTATTCTGTGCTGAGCACATGGCAGTCCCATTGCTGGTAGTGCCTCACTCCACTCAACTGTCAGTGTTTTATAGGACTGGCATCTGTAAAAGCTACGTAGAAGTTGAGTAGAATCTAGAAGTTGCTGTTGTAGATTTTTAAGAATCAAGTCTGCGTACTTTTTCAGTTGTCTTAAACATTTCTTGTCCTCTTCACTTAAGCATTCAATATAAATGCCTTCATTAGTCAACTTCTGGACTGAAATCTTTGCTTCTTCTAGTACTTTTTCCAACGGATAGCTCTCTGATTGATTCAAATGTAGCTTCTATTGCTGGACAAAGATCTACTACTGTTGTAGCAGATGCCTGGATGGCATTGTTTAATGACCCAAGTGGTTTCAACAGTAGATTTATGAGAGAGAGAATGGCAATAGTCTTCTCTGAACATAGTAGCAAAAGTAATCCACCAGCCTCATTACTTAGATCCATCCCATCTTGGTAGATACTTTCCGAAGCCAGTAATAATGGCTGGAGTAATTTTAAGACAACAGCCAAGGATCGCTCATGAGAAAGCGATGGGTTTTCCCGAGGTTGGACTAATTTGAACTTCAGTCCCAGTGTATCTTCTGTATTTTTCAGTCTTTTTGGACTCTTGCTTAAAAAAAGAATATAATGAAGACATTAAAAAAGCTATAAATGTAATGTCTTTTGAAGATTTTGCAGCTCGTACTAGTGCTAGTTGGAGTAGATGGCCTCTACTCTAATCCCAGTGTATATAGGAGGGATTAGGGTTACACTTTTCTCTGAACAAAGCATGCACTCCACCATGTCTTCCAGAAAAGTTTGCCGCGCCATCAAATGCACAAGCAAACATCTGTTTGGGGTCCAATTGACAAGCATTTAACTCTTCTAAGATGTGGGTTGTCACAGATGCAGCCGATGTGTTTTCTATAACTTGAACATCTAGAAATGCATCTACTGGCCTACTGCTGACATCAAGATAACGTACACAATGACTTAATACTTGATGACCATTTGCATCGGTGCATTCATCAGCCATGTATGCAAATTTTTTGAATGTGGTGAGAGAATTCTTCACTTTTTCAACTGTTGAGTCTTTCACTGTTGCACAGTGTGCTTCTAGCCAGTCAGTTGAGTTTCTTGCAGAAAGATAGTGAGCATTTGCTGGTCTTGTTCGGAACCAGTGTTCAACTTCAGGATAAACAAGTGACAATGCACTTAATATTGGCCTCCAGTTTGTAGTGTGTGGTATCTCTTGCTTAAATAGAAAATATGATGCCACAGCCATGTTTGTTCGCATGAACTGTGTTGTGTCTCCAGCATTCTTAACAGCCTCATTAAGTACTTCTAAAATTGGCTTTGAAAGTGGGCTTATAAGGCTTTCTGCATGTTCAGAGGCCTGGTGTTCTGCTGCATTTTCATGTAGTTTGTCAGCATTGGCTTTGCTGATCAGTCTGACAAACCAAGCTCCTTCACTTTTACCAGTTATAGCATTGGAAAGCTTTCCTTCTTCATAAGCTTTTTTGCAAGAGGTGCACCAGTAGCCATCTTTTGTAACTTCAATAAATGGGAACACTCTGATCGACAAACATTGGGAACTGCCTTTAGGTTTTAGAGACTCTGTTTCTTCACTAGGTAGCTGTATTTGTGCTTTGGGCTGGACAGATGTAGATAAACCACTTGACCCTTCAGATGACATGTTGATATATTCTTGGTTCTTGATGTGTTCTTCCCTTGGTTAGTGTTTGAGGCCTTTGAGTGGAAAAATTGTTGTATTGTTTTTTGTCTTTTCATTTTCACTTTGACCTGCAACGTATAAAAGAAATATGAATAAAATGTTTTGTTAGGATAATGCAAATTCAACATAAGGATAATGCAAAATACACCAAAACACATAAGTGAAAATATCATATTGCCTTTATATAAATCCATGGTATGTGCACACCTTCAATACTGTGTGCAGATCTGGTCACCCCATCCCCCCAAAAAATATATTGGAATTGGAAAAGGTACAGAGATGGGCAACTTAAAAGATTAGGGTGTGAAGAAAGTGAATAAGGAAATTTTATTTAATCCATCACGTAACACAAGAACTAGCAGTCACCAATGAAATTAATAGGCTGCAGGTTTACAAAAAAACAAAAGGAAGTACTTCTGCACACAACATAAAGTCAACCCGTGGAACTCTTTGCCAGGGGATGTTGTGAAGACCAAAACTATAACAGGATTAAAAAAAGAACTAGATAAATTCCTGGAGAATATGTCCATCAGTGGCTATTAGCCAGGATGGGGAGGGATGCAATACCATGCTCTGAGTGTCCGTAGCCTGGTGCCAGAAACTGGGAATGGGTCACTTGATTACCTGTTCTGTTCATTCCCTCTGAAGCACCTGACCTTGACCACTGTTGGAAAACAGGATACCGAGCTATATGGACCACTGGTCTGACCCAGTATGACTAGTCTTATGTAAAAAATAATTAAATAATAAAAATGTTTAGTACAGAAACTCCCCAACATAGGGTATGTCTAGACTACATGGCTCTGTTGACGGAGCCATGTAGATGAGTTTA
>JANRFK010001785.1:27681468-27692312 GCA_030068395.1 Apalone spinifera
CATTCTGGAGCAAAGTCACTAAAATATAGTTCAACAAACAAATGTTTATTTAACGTGCCTTTCATTTTTCCCTCCACCTCACCCCACTCACCGGTGTTGTTCTTGGTTAGTGGAGACTCAGAGTTCAGAGGTGCGTTCACATGAGTACACCTCCCAGGTGGAGGGCAAGAAGGCACTTTGCTTGTTCCTCCAGCTGCTCACTGTTTGCTCTGGCCACTGTTGTTCGCTGTGCCATTGTTCACTCCATCGCTCTTTTGCCAATGGTCCTGCGCCGTCACCTTCTGCTGCCACCTGCCACTGTGACCTCTGCGAGTTGATCTCTTGAGGTTCCACCCAGCTCTCAGTGATTTCAGCTGAGCTCTCAGGGGGGGAACCTCACTGCTAGTGCAGTCTGGGCTGTCTCTTACACAAAAACACTGTCCCCACAGCAGGACTAAGCACTTAGACTTGATTATCAGTGATTTCAGCTGCAGTGATCACTTAAAACAAAAGACTATATATGGAGCCTAATCAGCTCTGTCTTTAAACAGTGGAGTGGGGCAAGTCAAATAGTACTTGTGACTCAGACACACCATCAAGCAAAACACATGTCCCCACCCTCAATCAGTACCAGTTAAATACAGTTCTACTGTCCTTTACTCATACAACAAGAACAACAACAACAACAACATTTCATTCCCTCCCCATCCCACCCTTCCGGCTGCATTCAAGTGATTTGTAACCCAACCCATGCCAAAATCTATTACTTGGGCAACACAGCTCTGTTTGCTGGATACCTAGGTGAATGTAAATACAATTCAAGGTCCTGAAGCCTTTCCCTCCAGCCCATCACTAGCTGTCAGGGAGAGCTCATTTTGACTTTGCTTACAAATCATAATTTGAAATTATTAGGTTGGCCAACATCACCAAAATGAATGCACTGACATGGTCATAAAAAAAAACAGCTGTATAAGGAAGCTAGTCTATGCTCATACCTTTCAAATCTATTATACTTTTTCAGATACACATATCTTATCATACACTGTATATGCTTTTAAAGTGTGTATTAATGTTTCAATTTCAATTCAAATTTCCAAACAATCACTAAATTGGCATGTAACTAGTTCACAAAACTAGGGGGGGGGGCTGTTGGGAAATTTGGGGGGAGTGTATGGGAATCCCTGCTCACTGAGGGCAGTATTCACGGCGAGAGAAGAATGTGAACAGAATGCTAAGCCCTTGCTGGTGCAGTGCAATGGAGCCAGCAGGGTCAGAGTGTGAACAGACTGGAAATTTCTGCTGGTGAAAGAGGCAACTGATTGAATCTCTCAATCCATAGCCCTGACTGCCGTCCTCCCTCCCTCACACATTAGGGCACCAGAGCCCTGTACTTACCTGATCCTCCTCCTCCCTCCCAGCACTTTTGGAGCATGCAAATCACCTGAATCATACTCTGTCCCTGTTCTTTCCCCTCCCTCCCAGAGCTTGAACAGCTGTGAACAGCTGATCCATGGTGTTCTGACTCTGGGAGGGAGGGGAAAAGCACAGCAGCGTGGAGCTCTGGTGTCCCAGTGCACAAGAGGCATGTAGGGAAGAGGAGCAGTCAGGGGGTTGGCGGGCTGCAGGTAGAGTCCCAGTGGGCCACATGTAACCCAAGGGGACGAAGGTTGCCCATCTCTTATCTAATCTATCAGACATGCCCAATCCTTTTTCTCTTTCATACCCCTCCTCAAAGCTTTTTATAACTCTTAGTGATCCTTTCAAAGATGTATTGACAAAATAATAAACACTTAACATTAAAAAAAAACCCACCCTACAACCCAACCATTCAGCATGAAAATGGCAAGACTGCTGAGATGAACCCCATCCCTTATGCTTTTGACTACATACTGCCTATTAAATCTTTGGTGTAGGTTTTTGCCTTTTTATCTCTGTATAAAGATTCTTGTATGCTTACGTGGGTTATTAAAATAATTGTAATTTTGATAAATTTTAATATGAAAACACAGTTTATTACTGAATGCTTAAAAATAGGATTTCAATTTAATGTTTTTGTTTTTGGTGTAGTCTTCCTTTCTGCAGACTCTCTCATTAGAATCTGCCCTGAAACCATTTAGAATACGAATGCATGAAGATAATTTCAATCTGTAAAATACGTTAGATTTTAAACTGGCTGTGAAACTGTCACAGAAGGTTAAAAAATGCACAAAAAGTACTTGGATGTCTGTGACTTCCTTGCTCATTGAAATATCTATATCAAAGTGTCAAAGACATGCAGATTGTCAAATGAAATACTAAATGGACACTTCCTGGCATGGGGTCTAAATATCAAAGCATGTTTTAGAGTATTTAAATTTCCAGATTCTTTGTGGCTTTTCAAAATTGAGCAGTGACAGTGAAGCGAGACTTCAAATTGCATTTTGAGGCAGGCACGTGCTGAAAGCCATCAACTGGTGTGTGCAATCTTTCCTGAACTTGTCAGCAGTTACTGTATTTCTTCAGATTTTAAATGTTGAAATCTTACTGCTATACATGTTATAGTTTTTTTTGGAGTTCATGTAGGGCCTGGAGAATACTGATTCTTCCTAATTTTTACAGAGTATGTTTCTGTCATTTTTTTTTCTTTCTATGTGATATTTGTTTAAATAAATAATCACTGCAGTTACTCATGGTGAGACGTGAACAAATAGTGCAAAAACATCTGAATATTCACTTGCCATTCTGCATACAATCATATTTGCAACTCTTCCTTGCTCACTTTCTGAGTACTTTATATGAGTTTTACTTAGGGGTTGCACTAACACAATGTAAGCTCAAATAGTTTCTACAATCAAAATTAGGTTTGCATATTTAATTGTAAAATGTTCTGCATAGTATTGGTTAATTCCATAAGTCATCCAAACAAGAAACAGAATCTATACCTCCTGATTTATGTAAAAAGAGCCAGTTTGGGCTACCATTACCTAAACTGAGAAGTACTGTACTAAACTAATGGCCCCATTGACTTCATTGGAATTGTCTGTATACTAAAGATGTATACATAGTAAGAAACATAGGTGTAGTCTGGCATAACATGGTTTATGCAAAGAGCACTGAGCTGCTTTTGATTGATAGAGCAGTAGCAAACACACGTCCCATTTGAGATTGAGGTTCAGTTGTGTTTGGATTGTCAGGACTTTGGGGTTTGCACAATGTCTAATATTGTGACAAGGCAGATAATGAATGGACAACAAGATGAGAAGGAAAACAGAAGTACTGCACATCTGAGTCAAGTGACAACAGTGGCAGAGTTGAGTACAGAACTCAGGTCTCCTGCACCTTCAGGTTTGTCTACTTGGAGTGAGATGTAGGAATGATGCCCACTTGTGATTTCCAAAGTGCATAAATGTGTTGTGCATGAATTGATCTGTATAGATCCTGCTGGAAAATGTGCATTATGAAGGTGTACATTATGTCAGGAACTGCATACTTTGGAACATTTAGTCCACACAAGCAGGGTCAATACCAACGACGGGGAACCTTTCTTCAGGTAGGGGCCACTAACCCACAGAAAATCAGTTGAGAGGGGTACATACAAGTGAGCGAAGCCTGGACTCCAACCCCACAGGAGCACACTGAGGTTTGGAGACTAGCCCTGCAGTTGAAGCATGAGCGCTGACTGACCCAGCATTAAGTGGAAGTCACAAGCCTTGCTGCAAAATAGATCTAAGTAAGCCAAGGACCAGATCCTACCTGTGGCTATAGGTTCCCAACCTCTGGTTTATATGGACCAATTCCTGCATTACATGTTAATACACTTTAGAAATTATACCCTCATAATACACATTGCCAAATCAGGGAGACAACCCTTATGATAATCCCCTACTCTCTGTGCCACACACATCAAAGAGAATAGAAATAATACCACCTACCTGAGACAGATGGACTTTGATCTACTTGTACCTGAATTACTTTCAATTTATGCTAGTTTGAGATGAGAATCATGCCTGTAACTGACCACAATACACATACTCACAACAAGCTATTTCTTTATGAATGGTGCCACTGTTTGTAGGAGGGAAATGGTAAACAGTGAATAAACAGTGAAAATGGTGATTTCAAAAAGTGAATAAATTTGAAAATTCAGAGATCTCTTATGGACAATTCCCCAAAATACAAGCTATTTTTTAAAAGAGCAATATGCCACATAACTCATGCGTTAGCCCCTTTTTCACTTATGTCTTCTCACAAACCACGTGGGCTTTGTTGTATAATTTTTATGAGGAGAATGAATTACAGGCAGACAGCCATTGTATGACATTCAGTAATACACATCTCTGTCAAACTGTGAAGTTAAATGTTCCCATTGTTGAGCTAAAGAGGCTTATCATTACAAAGTTGTGGAAGCGGCCTTAATACTGAGATTTACTTCTAAAATAGTTTTGAAATGAAGTATCTTTGGGTATCTTATAAAAACAGGATCCATTGTAATAGCTTTTTGAGAGGTTTTTATGCTATGCTCATAGCCCAACGTGTGCATTATAAATAATTAACCAAATGGCACTGCTGTGCTTGTAGGACAGACTTGCTGCTGAAAATTCATTGTGGGTCAAATACTTAGCCAGTGAAGTCAATAAGTATTTTACCATTGCCTTTAAAGGGAATAGGATTAATTTCTATAGCCCTGAACCCTCAGACCATGTAAGCACACACACAATGTATCTATTTAAACAGCCTAAACATTTTTATAAAAGTTGAAATATACCTAGTAATAAATGTTGTTTGTTTCTCAAATTAGTTTTGCAAAACAAAGCTAAGTGTGGCTTAGATCTAGAGTCCATTTTACTTAAAGCACCAGACCACAAGAAGGAAACTAAATGGTTTGGGTTTTATTCTCCATTGCATAATGGGCAAATCAGTCAGCTTTTGTTTGACAAAACAAGCCAAACTAGGGTTGCTTTAGATTCGGGTTTTATTATATCAATACCCCAAATGTTTAAACTGCGGGGAGGGGGGAGCACTTAAAGATAAGGATCCCAGTTTGGGACATGTGTGTATAATCTATTGGCAGTCTACACCAGTGGTCTCCAATCTTTTTAAACATGAGATCACTTTCTAAATTTATATGCAATCCAGGATCCACCTCAAACCCAAACCCTTGCCCTGCCTCCTTCGTACCCCTTCTCCCTCCATCCTCCCTCCCTCCCTCATCCTCACTCTCTTTTATAAGGCTGGGAGCAGAGGTGCGGACTCTGATCCTAGGCTAAAGGATTTGGAGTGTGGGAGGGGTTCTGAGTTGATCCTGGGGCAGGGAGTTGATATGCAGGAGAGAGTTCAGGGTGCTGGCTCTAGGAGGGAGTTTGGGTGCAGGGGGACTCAAGGTTAGGGCAGTGGTCTGGGGTGCAGGAAGGGTTCAGGACTGGGGCCGGGGTTTGGAATGCAGGCTCCAGCTGGGCACCACTTAGCACAAGTGGCTTCTGGGTGGTGGTGCAGGGACCTAAGGCAGGCTTACCCCTACTCTGGCCCTGCACCACTCCTAAAAGCAGCCAGCAAACTCTCTCCAACAATGTTCCCCCTCTGTTCTGTGGAGATGGGGAACAGGGTGGGGGGGAGGCACCCTGACATCAGCACACCCCTCCTCTTCTTCCTGTGCTCCACACAGCAAGCAAGAGGCTCCCGGGGCTTGGGAATGGAGGGGCAGAAGCAACACCGCAGTGCTTAGAGGGGCAGATGAAATACTGGCACTTGACAGCCCGCTGGCCAAACCTGTCAGGATCACCTGTGAAAGGCTCCAAGATCTACCAGTAGTTCCCATCTACTGGTTGGTGACCACTGGTCTCAACTCACCTTTCTCAACCTCTGTATTCTGAGCCCCTGGGAGCTGCCCAATTACAGCCATCGGGTGTGCCTGGGTTTTTTTTCATAAGGCACATAAGTCTCCACTAATTAAGAACTGCTTCAAATCCCTTCACCTCTGTGCTCTTAAGGAAAAAACTAATCACTTCGGCTGCGTCTAGATTGGCATGATTTTCTGGAAATGCTTTTAACGGAAAAGTTTTCCGTTAAAAGCATTTTCGGAACAGAGCGTCTAGATTGGCACAGAAGCTTTTCTGCAAAAGCACTTTTTGCGGAAAAGCATCCATGCCAATCTAGACGCACTTTTCCGCAAAAAAGCCCTGATCGCCATTTTCGCGACTGGGGCTTTTTTGCGGGAAACAAATCTGAACTGTCTACACTGGCCCTTTTGCACAAAAGCTTTGCGTAAAAGGGACTTTTGCCCAAACAGGAGCAGAATAGTATTTCTGCAAGAAGCACTGATTTCTTACAGTAGGAAGTCAGTGCTTTTGTGGAAATTCAAGCGGCCAGTATAGACAGCTGACAAGTTTTTTCCGGAAAAACAGCTGATTTTCCGGAAAAACTGGCCAGTCTAGACACAGCCTTTTACTTTTCTGACCCCTCCCTTATTGAGTGTTATGTAATTACTGAACTCACCAAAGCACCACCTTTCAAATGCTCATAAACAGTGGTGAGCTGCTGACCTTCCATTCCTTACCCCTCCAACTTTGGCTTAATCTTCAAGGTCAAATCTTGTCTCCTTAAAACATATTTTTCATACTGTCTCAAACCCAAGCATAGGTTTGAGAGACAGAGAGGGAGAGACATGTATAAAATTTACATTGACATACCAGTGGTTATTGCTGTTTGTACTGGTCAGAAAAGAAAGGCCAAGCCTTTCTGGGTAGCTACTCTGCCCAAAAAAGAGATGTGGGATACAGGACATCAAAAGGCTAGGGAAAAAAAAAAAAAACACCCTTACAGGAACTCATTTCCAAAACAGCTGTATACACCTGCTTCTGTTGTGTATATGTGGATAGTGCATGGCCCTCAGCAATCAGATGTATGATTAATTTTTACATCAACCTTCTGTGCCTAAAATCATCCTGGAATAGTTTCGGGACCAAGAAGATAACAAAGCTAAAAAAAAACAAAACCCAACAACAACAAGAAACAGAGAGGCTAACAGCTACATTATGGCCCTCTTCACATACACCTCAAGATATGCAGCTTTTCTAAATCATGTACCACCTGCTACTTTGCACTGCTTTTTGTAGTTGTTCCTCTGGAAAACAGTGACCGGAACAATCTCCATTTCTTACCTTATTTTCTAAAAGTCAGTGACTTTCTCTCAAGGAGATGTTAGTACCGTTTTCATAGGGTGCAATTTCTTTCAGATAACCCACCAACATCTAGGGTCTCACACCCACCTAACCTCATCTCCAGTAGGAATCTTTAACTAATTTAAGTCTGATATTATGATTGTGCTAGAATATTAAGAAATGGTTTGTTTCAGTGCTTTTTTTGTTAAAAAAAATGCTGGTACTAAGGCTACCAGATGAATTTGTCACACGATAATAATAATAATAAAAAAGACACCACAGAGGAAAATTTGTAGAGAGGAAAAAAAATGGTTGCAGTCCCTTTTAATTGCCATGTATGCCATCACAAAAAAAAAGTACTGGTTTGTTTCACATGAATTAGGGGAATGAAGATGTCTTCTTATACTCCCTGTGCAATTTAGTTATATTTTTAGCAATGAAAACCCCAGCAAATCCCCCAAACTAAATCCTACCTCTATGTCCCTTACCAAACCCCCTTATGTGTACTTGCACACGATACTAGCACTCACTTGGACTCACATTGTCTCCATCCTGTGCATGATTCCTCATGATTAATTACTGACAGAAATGCTAACTTTTGAAAGGCAAGATAAGGAAATGTATGTACTAACAAAACAACAATAAACTCAATCATTTTGAGGGTAGTCTTCCATCTATTTACATTTTAATCATCGATGAAAATACCTTGAAGTCATACTTGGAAAAACACTGAAAATATAACCTCTGCAATTATGTTACACATTCCTTATAGTTACAGTCCTCCTCTTGCTAGTTAGTCACATATCTAATGACAGTGGAGAGCTCTGGGTAGGGTTTGCTTACCTTGCTTTGTGAGAGACACTATGTGATCCTGACATTATGCTATAAATAGTTTCTAAGCACACCTCAAGGAATCTGTCTTTCATACCCACCTCTAGCATCAGCCAGTCTCCACTATAGACTAAGATTATGTCACAAATGTAGGTCCTTATCCTACAAACTTTACTCACAGCAGCATCTCATGGTGGAACTCTTCACAAGCATAAATTATCAAGCTTCATAAGGGTATAGAAAACAGAGGCCTGAAATTATTAAAAGCTCTGTTCCTACCTCTTGCAAAACAAGGAACATAGAAATGCTGCTGCCTTGAGCATGTAGTACTACACAACCAAAAACATGTGGTTAATGAACAAAAGCTTTTTACTTTTTCCCTCTAACTCAGACTGTCACTATCTTCCTGTTTATTTGCCAGATGCATCCCAGCTGCTAATTAAGCTTGAATGAATTAAGGTGAATTGAATCTTGCCTGAGCATCTGCTGCTTCCCTATTAGCATGGCAGGCAATGAAAGGAAGATGATGCTACATCTTTAAAAAGGCCATTTATACTTAGAAATACCTCTTGCAATAAACTAATATATATAATTTTTTTCATGACACATGCTGAGTAAGTAACAATAAAGCATGCTGCAGAAGGTATTGGTGTGTGTAACCCAAGTTGTATTTTTAGAAGCTCTTTGGGTGGCTTTCCATAACCTGCAGAATGGGAATTAAATTTCAAATGATCTTTAGACATGGGGAAGGGACCAAAGATTAAGCAAGTCTGGGGCATGAGTGAGTGGACCAGCCATAGGATGGACTATCATCATTCTTTCTCTGTCTCAAAATTCTTCCAATATTGCAATATTGGGCTGCATCACATTATTTTTGGCACCCTCTTTTACTAAGGAAGCTGAATCCCTGTGAAATCCCCCATAGCACAGTACAATTAAGAAGTGTTGGGAGGGTGGGGCAGAGTTGGTGCAGAACCACTGTGCTAATAACCCATGCATACCCCCAGAGGTCCATTCTACAGATGGGAAAGCAATCCTGTGGCATATTTCATAATGGAGTCCAGAGCTGTCTTTACCCATATGCAGAATATACAGTTGCATAAGGCATCTGAATATTTGGGCCACCTCTGGATCTTAATGTCCATCCACCCACTTCCTCCTATCCCTCCCTTTCTCTGGAGAGAGTCTAGTTAGCTTAAAAGTGAAAAAGCCTGACAGACCTGTTAGCAGAACATTGAACCTGAAAATGGCCATTCACCTATCAATAAAACCATTTAATAGGTATTTGCCAGCCCCAGATGTGTATTCTCAGTTTCTGAATTTCCTGTGTTAGTCTACAGGACCTTAGTTTAAAATTCGTTTTTAAAAATATTCTATTATTGTGCTGCTGAAGATTATAAAATTAAATCTCCAAAAAATCATCATTTCTCCCCTCTGCAGTTGAGCATAGGGCACAAGGTTAATAGTACTGCATAGAGCTCCATGAATCTTAAGGACAACCCTTGCAGTGTCAAACCAACTCCAAGACATAGCTGTCAGGGCAACATTGGAAGGAGATCTTATGGGGATTTCCTAGGTGTGGATGATCCAGGCCAATGGTGGGCAACCTTTCGCCCACAGCCCATTGAGAGGAAGGAGGACCACTCATGTGACCTACTAGTCACTAGTTTTGGTTGCCCTTCACTGCTCCAGGCCATGATCGGTATCAGAAATCATGCACAGAGTTGATGTATGGGGAGGAGTATGATTTTAACTTGAAACTAAGCAAAATTCAGTAGTTTTGACTCACCTGATCCAAGCTCAAGGGATTCAAAACTCACCTGAAGTAAATCTGGAGGGGAGAAATGGCACTCCCTGCCCCTTCTCCCCCCACCCCGTGAACTAACCCCACTGAGCATGGGAGAGCTTTAACAATACCCCATTCTGCCTCCTTTGTTAAGAAGAGATACATAGATACAATCATTGATTGTAAGGACAGAGTAGGCCACTAGAGGATCTAGTGTGATCTCCTGAATAATACGGAACAGAGAATTCCATCCATGTATTGACCCAATCCCATTACAGATTACTGAACACTAAGATTACTCATTTATTGTAGACACATTTAAAATATCGTTGCCTGGGGGCTTTTTTGTTATGTATTTTCCACAATCTAAGTCCATACAGTAAGATCATTTTGAATTATGACCCTATCCTCCAGAGCAGTCACAACCCCTCCCAGCTTGGTATCATCTGCAAACTTAATAAGCGTACTTTCTACATCAATATCTGAATCGTTGATGAAGATATTGAATAGAGCTGGTCCCAAAACAGACCCCTGCGGAACCCCACTTGTTATACCTTTCCAGCAGGATTGTGAACCATTAATAACTTTTCTCTGAGTACGGTTATCCAGCCAGTTATGCACCCACCTTATAGAAGCCCCATCTAAGTTGTATTTGCCTAGTTTATTGATAAGAATATCATACGAGACCGTATCAAATGCCTTACTAAAGTCTAGGTATACCACATCCACCGCTTCTCCCTTATCCACAAGACTCATTATCCTATCAAAGAAAGCTATCAGATTGGTTTGACATGATTTATTCTTTACAAATCCAGGCTGGCTGTTCCCTATCACTTTGCCACTTCCAAGTGTTTACAGATAATTTCCTTAATTAATTGCTCCATTATCTTCCCTGGCGCAGAAGTTAAACTGACTGGTCTGTAGTTTCCTAGGTTGTTCTTATTTCCCTTTTTATAAATGGGCACTATATTTGCCCTTTTCAAGTCTTCTGGAATCTCTCCTGTCTCCCATGTTTTTCCAAAGATGATAGCTAGAGGCTCAGATATCTCCTCTATCAGCTCCTTGGCTACGTCTAGACTGGCATGATTTTCCGAAAATGCTTTTAACGGAAA
>JANRFK010001785.1:27697626-27712171 GCA_030068395.1 Apalone spinifera
AGCACCAAAGACATCTCAGCAGTGAAGTGAGGGGGGAAGGGCCAAAAGGCTGGTGACAATTGGCTTTTTCAGTTCACCAATATAGTGTGAAATTAGGGGAGGGAGGAGCTTCTGGCCTCTTGGCCTCACAGAAAATATAGAGCAATGATGAAGTTAGCACATGCTCACAGGCCTCTGGGAAGTGGGGTAGAACGTAGTCTGTCCATTCCTTCCTTCCAGCTCACTTCCTGTCTAGCAGCTCATGGGGAAGTCAAAGATTCTCAATGTCCACTTATTCAGATGCACCTGGACCCAAAATTCAGGAAGCTTTTAAAAGAGTTTAAGAGAGTTATTATCTAAGTTCCCCTTAAGTTATGTGGCCATGCAGCTACATAACTTCTCATTAAGCCTGGGCAGGGGCTATTAAGACCCATGTAGGAACTCAGGGCTGCAGCAGGGAGAGATATCTTTCTCTAGGGTGTGTCTACACAGCACACCAAACTCGAAATAAGATACACAATTTGTGCTATGCAAATTGTGTATCTTATTTTGATTCTATTTCGAAATAGCATATTTTGAAACTTGGCATGTCTACATAGTGCCAAATTTCAAAATAACGCACTATTTTGAGACATCCCTTAACCCTTGTGAAATGAAGGTTACAGGGATGACAAAATAGCTCACCTGTTATTTCAAAAAATATTTCAAAATAACAGGCAGCTTGTTAAGACATGGGGTAGCTATTTCAGGATACTGGAGGTATCCCAAAATAGCCATGCAGTGTAGATGTACCCTCAAAGCCCTGAAGATGCCAGGGACAGCAAGTAGGAGCCCTCCCCCGCTGGCCCCAATATGTAGCTCCCACAGCTGGAAGAAAGAAGACTTTCCCCGTCATCCCCAGCACAGAGCTGCTGAGGTTGGGAAAAGGAGTCCGTCCTCACTATCCCTAGCAGGGAGCTCCCCAAGTAAGCCTCTACCCCACCTTAGGTATCCCTGCCTTGAGCATACTCCTGCTCCCCAAAGCCCCCATCTCCAGCCTACCTCAAAGACCACACTCCCCTTCCAGAGTCTGTATCCCCTCCTGCACCACAAAATTCTCATCCCCTTAGCCTATATCCTTAGCCAGAGCTCTTACACCCCAGACCTTTGTGCAAACTCTGAATCCCTCAATCCCAGCCCTAGAATATGTGTTAAAGGCTGTTATAGAGAGGATGATAATCAATTGTTTTCCATGTCCACTGAAGACAAAAAGTAATGGGCTTAATCTGTGGCAAGGGATATTTAGGTTAGATATGAGTAATAAAACATTCTAACTCTAAGCATAGTTAAGATCAGAAACAGGCTTCCAAGTGAGGTTGTGGAAAATCCGTCAGAATTTTTTTAAGTACATCTCAGACAAAAACACCTCAGCTTGCCTCTGCACAAGTGGCTGGAATAGATAACCTCTTAAAGTCTCTTCCAGTCCTGCGTTTCTATGATTATGTGTTCAAATCACATTGGTAAAATAAAACCGAAATTGCCAATCAGCAAATAAAACATCATTGATCATTGTATTAATCTGTACACAGAAAATTGATCACATCTGTATATATGTATACACGTATAGATATTATACTCAAAGATTAGGAGGGTTTACATTCTTTTTTTTCTGGTTAAATTTCAATTTATCTGGGAGTATGTCAAGATGACAGAATTTCATTTAAAAGCTGTGAAGACAACTGACAGAAAGTGCATTAAAAATTAGATTTTGAATTCAAAGAATGAAAGCTTTAAATTACTACAGGCATGACTGTTGGACAAGATTGATACCAGATGCTATTTAGTACATGTTATTAACAAACCATTCAAGCCTTGAAGGGACCTTGTCACTACATAACTTCTGTCTATGTAAATAAGATTGAAGCAAGGACTTATATTGCTAGCAATAGCGAGCATCCAGTCCATCAAAGAAACCGGACAGCAAATATTGCTCACGTTAAGAAAGTACTAGTGAATACTAAAAACTATGACTTTCTCCTGACTTTGCATGTACACATAAATCAGACTGCAGTGCTGCCCAAAAAATGCTCTGTGAAAACATTACCTTGCTCATGAGAACAAACATCTACAAATGTCTGTTTGCTAAGGAAGTAGCAGACAAGAATTCATCATGCAATGCTGGATTATTCCAAAACAAAATTTATTAGCGTAGATCAAAGAAAATTAGGGAGTTAACTGAAAATATTAATCTTCTGTATCCCTTCAGACATTTTTTTTTTCATTTTGAAAATGTTAACTCTTCTCTGTTAACTCTTCTCCAACAAAATTCACATGGTAATGTTAAATATGCACCAGTCTGGGGCATGATGTAATATATAACAATATCCAGAATGAGAAATTGAAAGAGTAGGATAAATTCTGATCTTAGCAGAAGGTCTGTTACGGGTATGCCTATGATCTCAATTTTCATACCCATGATGTCAAAACATTGTGTAAAATCACATCTACAGCCACTGTCTGTCTCATTTACACCCATCTAACCTAATTTTCCTTTACCTTTGAAGAATCATTCACACTAGTGCAAAGAGACTTCAAAGCACTACTGTATGTGAAAAGTTTTTTTTTAATCCATTGTACAGTCATAGTCATATGATCATCATTTTTTAAAGCAAGAAGGGACAATTACGATCATCTAGTCTGACCTTGTGGATAACATAGGCCAAAGAATTTACCCAGTATTTCCAGAATTGAGATATAACTTCCAATTGAGCTAGAACATAGTTTGGAGAAATAAAAATCTAGGTAACCTGTTCCAGTGATTAGTTATCGTCACTTTGGCCATATTTCTAAACTAAATTTGTCTATTTTGAACTGCCAGCCATTGCAAAAATTACTGCATTAGCTGGATAAGAACATAAGAATGACCGTACTGGGTCAGCTACTTATTAATTTCATTTGGTGATCTCTATTTCTTATGTTAGGGGAACAAGTAAATAACTTTTAAATAACTTTTCCTTAGTCATTTTTTCCACAGCAGTCATGATTTATAGACCTCTATCATATCCCCCCTTAGTCTCCTCTTTTCTAAGATGAAAAGTCCCAACCTTTTTAATCTCTCTTTGTATGGGACCAGTTCCAAACCCCTAATCATTTTTGTTGCTTTTTTCTGAACCTTTTCTGATGCCTATTTATGTTTTTTGAGATGAGGCAACCACATCTGTACACAGTATTCAAGATATGGGCATACCGTGGATGTATATAGAGTATATATGTATATCCTCTATCCCTTTTTTAATGATTCCTAATATTCTGTTTACTTTTTGGCCTGCCGCTGCACATTGAGTGGATGTTTTCAGAGAACTAGCCACAAGAACACCAAGATCTCTCTCTTGAGTGGTTATAGCTCAATTATTCCCCATCATATTGTATGTATAGTTGGGGTTATTTTTTCCAATGTGAATTACTTTACATTTATTAACATTAAATTTAATTTGCCATTTTAAATTAAATGGTGACTGGTGAGATCTTTTTGAAGCTCTTCACAGTCTGCTTTGGTCTTAACTATCCTGATTAATTTAGTATCATCTGCAAATGTTGCTACCTCACTGTTTATCCCTTTCTCCAGATCATTTTTAAAAAGGTTAAATAGGATTTGTCCCAGTACAGACCCATGGGAGACACATCTCTTCATTCTGAAAACTTACCATTTATTCCTATCCTTTGTTACCTGTTTTTTAACCAGTTATCAATCCATGAGGGGACCTTCCCTTTTATCCCATGACTAACTTTACTTAAGAGCACTTGTTGAGGGACCTTGTCAAAGGCTTTTCTGGAAAGAGAAAGCGATGAGTATCAGTCTCATCATATGGCAGAACTGAAGGACAGAATTGGAGGTGCTGATTTAATAAGACCTACCCATCTAAGACCTCTCCCTTTCCATGTGCTGGACTAACATGGTGATGTTCAGTGTAAGATGCAACTCCACTAACACAATTCAGTGGAGTGGAGGCAAGATGTTTTCTGTGAGGAACTCTCTTGCTCATCAACCAGCCATGTCCAAAAGCATCCTGATTTTTTTTATCAACCTTCAGAGCATAGTGAGGAGGTCATTTGATTTCCCATTGCTCGGTATGGTCAGGAGAACTCTGCTGTAGAGTTTTTCCAAGAGTCTTTTGAAGAAATTGAATATCAGGTGCAGTCTATTTTTAGAACTACCATTTCAAAATGTGTGGAGAAGCACCCAGAGGAAAAGTCAGAGAGCAGTTCTTTATGGCAGAGAGGTGCAGATCAACACCAGAAAATACATACTGACATCACTCAACTTGGCGAAAAGAAGGTGTGGGACTCTGCCTTGGTGTGGTGGGGACCTTCTCTGAATCCCCTGTTCTAGGGTTGCTCAGCCACCTCTCTGGTACTTCTGATTCCAAGGAGGCTCCATTCAGGCTTGAGGAAGTCTGTGTGGTAGATGGTAGTGGGACTGAGCAGGACTGGGTGGGAACAAGCTCAGGAATGACACTGATAGGCTCTGTCCCCCATCCAGCCCCACGCATGTTTCAGAGAATATACACCGCAGGAATCCTCACAAGAATTTCTGGGCAAGAAGAAATCCATGATAGTTTGGGCTCGATTGGAGGGTACCAGGGGTCTGAACAGAAGAGAAGGCATATGTTCCTGGGCACCAACTTCATGGATGCTCCAGGGCTCAAGCATTCACTGAAAAAAATCGAAGGTGCTCAGCTCCCGCCCCCTCCCAAGGGCCAGAATAATCTTTTGTGGACCCTGCTGTCCAAACTGTGACCTTTCCCCCACTCTACCTGTGCTTTGTCCTGGGGCCCTGCTCCCACTAACCCTCTTCTCGCCAAAGCCCTTCCTGCCACTTGCACTGGGGGGTGAGGGGACTGAAGGACTTTTGCCAGCAAAAACAAGTCAGTGCCCATGCTTAGTTGAGGGGGAGGAGGGGTCAAAACCCGGCTCTAGCCAGAAGATTGAGGAAGAAGTTTATAAAAGGGGCATTCAATGAGATTTACCTCCCTTAAGCTCCTTCTTGTGGGCTTTCACAGACATGGGGTGATCCATTGCATGTTAATTATTCAGCATTTATCTGCCTTTGCATATAACAGATAAGAATACCATTTGTTCATTAATTCAAAACGGCAGAAGCTCTGTTTGCTATCTGTTTTATGAATCCAGCCTGCAGACTTTACCCAAAGCTGAATGCCTGCAATCTGGATTTGGTGTAATTCCATAATGTCTTTCCTTTAAGCTTCCTACAGATCTGTCAATTTGGAATCATAGTGTTACTGGATTTACACATATTATTGAGATATGAGAGGCTTATCCAATGGTGTGTCACAAAGGGTGTCAAGACATGGTAAACTAACTTTCCCGTGTAGTTTGGCATATTCCCATGAAGTGTCTTATCAGGTTTTTTTTAAATTAAGTACTTTCTCTTTCTAAGACTATTCATTATAAAATCACCCACTAATATGACTATTGGATTCATTTCCAGCTTTACTGAAATCCACATAAACATCTTTGACTTTGAACAACATCCAGCAGGCTTAAATTCTGCAATAAGTTTCAAACAGCAGCATTTTATTAGCACTTCAAGTTCTTGAGAATTACTGAGATTGCAAAGTGCCATTGTATTTGATCTAGTCATCCCTCAGGGTACACAGACGGAGAACATTAGTGACTGCACCAAGGGTAGAAGAAGCTTTGTTTGTTTTCCAAGTATTGAAAGGAACATGTCTTGATTTTATTTGGAACAGAGAAAGGGAGAATTGTTTTGGTTTTGTAGTACAATTAGGCCTGCTGAGGGGGGTGAGGGGCAAAAGGGGGCAGCTGTCCCAGGGTCTGCAGATTCAAAAAGTGGTCGCTGCCACTGATAGTGAGGCAGGAGTAGTGAATGGAGCCCCAGACCCTTTAAATCAACCAAGTGCCACTCCAGGTGGCACTGAAGGTCTGGTGGGGGAGGCTATCCCCAGTTCTGCCCCTTCCACCAGAGACCCCCACCCCTTCTGAGGGCACAGAGCCATCTCCTACCTTGCCCAGAAGCCTGGCAAGTCTATTGTCCCCCCACGTCCCCGGTGCAATATGGTGAAGATGGTGTTTTCAAAAGGATATTCTAATACACAGAAGCTCAAAGTTCGGTTTCTCAACTTTGAAGAGCTCATGTATAATCTCCTCTCATATTGGTATCTGTGTGTGCTGGCCTGGTTGTACAGCAAAAATTAGAGCATTGCTATAAAGCACCAGTTTAAAGCTTTCAGTCTTAAAGTCTTCTTCACTTTCACATGATTCACACAAAAAGTGGAAGGCAGCGAAATGACAATGCATAAACACAACCTGCCTCCCTTCAGTTACTATTATTAAGGATAGATTTACAATCAGGCACCAACATGTTAAGGTTGGATACACTGCTCATCTAACAAATATTTCAATCATTAAGTGATATATTTCACAGCATATTGAATGATTGCTTTACTCTACTTGCAATATATATTTCATTGACAGAGAGAATAAGTAAATTCTAACCCTCTGAAATGGGAGTTTGATCTTTGAATACAATAATTCTTGTATTTATTGTTTACAGTTCCTTTGGTAGGATGGCATTTTATTATTAAATATTTTCCATAAAACAATGACAAATACATGTGTGGTGAAACTTTCAAGGCATAGATGAATCCAAATGATGACAAAATCAACTTCAAATCTGGCATAGAGCTTTTCCTATATGATGGGGGGGCAATTAAATCAGAGATAATGGAAGAAATAGACTAATCCAAGCACAAATCACTAGAGAAATTACTGAAGAAATGTAGCATACCAAAACAGGTGAGAATGAGAAAATAAATATTATAACTTCAATTAAAATATAGAGTATTTAATGGACTGGAAAGGGATGTGGGAATTACTTAAGCTGATGGATTTCAAACCAGTGAATTAATTTTATAACGTCCATTTGTGTTGCTATATTTTAGTGTCTGAGGTTGCCAGGAGGTCACCTTCTAGGAAACAAAAAAGATCTATACACATCAATGTGTCTAAAATAGTTCTATTTATCCCTGTCGGAATCTAATTGGAACCATTCTGTGCAGCTAACATATGCCAGCCAGAGCATTTATGCTTTTAAAATAATAATGCTGGTTAAAAATCAGGCTGATCTTGGGAGCAGGGATGTTACGTTATGAGATATACACATGTGGAGGAAATTGGAATTATGCAAAAATTCATGAGTCCATTAAATAGAAGTTAAAATGTTAACTGGAAGTGCTGAAACCTGTTACTACGCTGAACTGCTATGTCTGTGAGAGGCCCAGACTAACCTCAGGGACCCTTCCTTTGGTTCTGCCATTTGCTAACGATTTCAGCACATATGTTACAACCGACCAGATTTCCAAATCTTGGTTTCTAGGCATGTTTGAAAATTTTCTGTTAAAACTTTTATTCCCCAAGCGGAAAACTGGGGTTTTCATCTAAGTGAAATATTTACACAAAAATAATCTACTTTCCTCCAACATTTTAGATTTTTCCAAACATATAAAATGAAAAACTTTTCCATGTATAGTATTAGTCTTCCTTTTTAAATGAAAATAATTCAGTATTTTTAATGGAAAAGTATTTGTCATGACAAATAATTTTCATCCTATTTTTTTATTATAAATTCTGTTTTCCAACTGATTTTTATGGCCCCCTCATCATGCCCCCTCTGTTTGCAAAAGAAAAAAGAAAAAAAATGAAGGTTCAGTTCTTTTTCCAAAACTATCTTTGAGCATAACTTAGATATCTAAGTACTTGATTATATATGCAAATATTTAAATGACAAACATCCTACCTATACATAGATGTAAAATTGTCCTCACAAGTACCTATGCTTACAAAATACAAAATCAGTAAGAGGTCTAGCTGAAGGCCGAAAATCAAGACAAATTGCCTGGACTCAGACTACAGAAGAATAAGTCATAGGAAATTAAGTAGCTGCTATCACATCTCTTAAAACAATTTCTTTGCTGGAAGACACAGAAGTTGAATCAGAATGGATAATTATGCCAGTATCCCTAAGAGTGAGATAGGTGCTCTCTTCTCTGCACAGAAATTAGGACCATGATTACAATAAAATATTGCATGAAGACATCAGCAGGATATGTGAACAGCACCTATCATCCCAGTGCACTAATAAATATGGGTATGTCGACACTTGCTCCCTGGTTCGAGCAAGGGGTGCAAATGTAGGTGACCAAAATTGCTAATGAAGCAGGGATTTAAATATCCTGTGCTTCATTAGCATGATCTCACCGGCGCGTTACTCTTCTCAACAGCTGATTCGAACCCCTTGGTTCGAACTAACGTTACTTCCCACCCACCCCCAACCCCCCTAAAAAAGCCCTTCATTTTGCAAACATTATAACATAATGTTTCCAAAACAAAATATGTGCCCTTGGACTGGCAAGACCATTTTGTGTAAATTTCAGACAGAAGTCATTGGGGCTCCCAGGTTCTGTTGCTCCCAGGCAAACCTTCCAGGTACACAGCTCAGTGCTATCCTGGAGCTGCATACCGTGGAAGCAGTCTTGGGACTCCTGAGCAGGGATCCTGGAAACCCTGGAATGAATTATCCTTGAGACAGATCCTGGAGTTCCAAGGTCTCCAGCAGCCCACCAGAGGAGCTGGCAAGAAGCCATGCAGTTGATGGAAACCTGCAAGGCAGACAAAGCAAGCTTGAGAATTTTTTGGGAGAGGTTTTGCGTTCACCATATGGGCATTTTCATCAGAAAATTTCTGAGCACTTGTATTGAAGTCAGTGATTCACTAGCTTTTGCCTTTTACTTTTGTGTTAATAGTGAACTAGTGCTGTGGCAAGATTAAGGGCACTGCGCGTTGGGAAGTTGTGTCTCATTGAGATCTTGTCATTTTACTCTGAACAACACAATAGGGCTGTGTCTAGACTGGCAAGTTTTTCTGTAAAATCAGCCGCTTTTCTGGAAAAACTTGCCAGCTGTCTACACTGGCCGCTTGAATTTCTGCAAGAACACTGACGATCTCATGTAAGATTGTCAGTGTTCTTGCGGAAATACTATGCTTCTCCCGTTCAGGCAAAAGTCCTTTTGCGCAAAGCTTTTGTGCAAAAGGGCCAGTGTAGACAGCTCAGATTTGTTTTCCGCAAAAAAGGCCCAATTGCGAAAAGTGCTTTTGCGGAAAAGCGTCGGTGCCAATCTAGATGCTCTTTTCCACAAATGCTTTTAACAGAAAACTTTTCCGTTAAAAGCATTTGCGGACAATCATGCCAGTCTAGACGTAGCCTAGGGGATGTGATATTTTGACAAAATTTCATTTGGCATGACTTCAATACGGCTACTCAAAAAACAAGTCCCTGAAGTTTCACTAGCTGTCCTCAAATGCTGTGTAATTTAAAAGGATGGATCTATCTAATTTACATACTTATATGCTTCTTAGTACCGTAAAACCCAAACACCCAAAAACTCTTAATATATTTATCTGCATATCAGCCCCATGAGAGTATGTTGCTACCTTCATGGTCACAAGGGAGTCCGTTGCCAAATTGATTCAAATATAACATTTTCAATTTAACCTTGAGGACCTAAGGTTTCAATCATGTTCCACAGATTGGATAAATTATTCAGGCTTCTAAATCTACATTTTCCAAAGGAATTTTACTCATCTTAACCAGTGCAGCTATAGGGGTAAATGGGGGGAGAGGGGATGGGGGCAAAGAATGTATATCTTATTGAATTTATGATAGTTTTATTGACAAAAGAGGAAACATTTTTCCTTATATGCCCTCTACAAAATAAACTCCATCAATTTATAGTAACTGTTTCTGTCATTGTAATTGGGGAAAACTTTCTAACTCATGTATCTCACAGCAAAAAGGAAACATCACAAACAATCCATTTCTTCTAGTTTAGGGCATACAATAGAATCTCAGAATCAAACTCCTCGGGAACAGAGGTTGTTCATAACTCTGAACAAAATGTTATGGTTTTTCTTACAAAAGTCATTCTTCTATGACTGAATATTAACTTAAATCAGCTCAGAAACTTTACTATGTAGAAGAAAAATACTTTTAACTATCTTAATAAAAATGAAACAACAACCAAGGAGCAGGGGAGCCAACAAAATTGCTGGAACCTGGACAACGTTTGTGTGTTGGGGGGGAGGAGAGGCTGCTTCATGCTCCTGAAAGGGGCGGGACCTCAGGCAGAAGTGGTGGGACTGATGGCAGCCACCACTCAGATCACACTTGGCCCATCCCCCTCCAGCCAGCCCTTAGCACTGCCTGGACTGTGCTGCCCACGGGGCTGATAGACTTGTTGGGCCCCTGGGCAAGGTGCAGGAAGGGGGGGGGGGGCAGGGACTGAGTATTCCAGCCAGCACCAGAAAACAGCATCAGTGTCTGGGAGCCCCTGGTCCTTTTGAATCACTGGGCCCCAGGACAGCTGCTGCCTTTGCCTCCCCCTCTTACCCTCTCCCCTCCGCTGTCAGCAGGCCTGGTGCCACATGAGTCTTCAACATCAATTTAAAAGGCCCCAGGACACCCAGCCACTGCCCCTGAGTCACAGGACCATGGGTCATTTGCTCTCATTGTCCCCTTTCTCCTCCTTCCTCCCCAGCGGCAGGCCTGCCAAGGACAGAAACAGTTTCCTTACCTTGTCAAATCTTTTTTTTAGCATTCCTGTGACCTGGAGTATCAACCCCACACTGGGCCTGAAGGGGTTAACCTGGCTCGTGTGGCCAAGGAAAGTGAATGCAAAGGCCTGTGGAGCTCCTCAGTCAGGGGTGACTGCCAACCGGAAAAGAGGTGCCACAGGAGCTCCAAGGGAGGAAGCACAGCTAGACCAAGTCAGGCCCAGAGGGACAACGGGGGGAGCCTCCAGATCGGAGCACAGAGACAGAGAAGACTACCTATAATACTGGTAGGAAGTAGCCCAGGGTGGGGGATTGATCCCCGAGAGCTCATCGTGTTGCAGTAGGATTCCCTGGACTGGGACCCAGTGGAGAGAAAGGACTTGGGTCCTCCCTACACCCTTCTAATCTACCCCATTCAGGGAGCCTTATCTATTGTATATTGACTCTGTGGCCTCTAAACTGTGCTACCCTGAACTCAGGGGAATTATATATTGACTCTGTGGCCACTAGTCTGTACTACCTGAACTTAGGAGAATTGTATATCAGCTCTGTAACCACTAGACCCAACTACTCTGAACATAGAGGGAAGTGTGCAAACTCTGTGGCTGTTAGGCCACCCAACCCTGAGAGAGAACTTGAGGGGTGTCAGAGGGCCTGTCACCGCCCCAGTGGGTCAGACACACTTCGACAATTCCTTTGTCCAATGTAAATAGTTTACATTTAACACAATACTATATTGTATTTGCTTTTTTGGGGGAGAAGAGAGAGTGTTGTAGTGTTGCTGCTGTTGGTCTATTGCATACTTCTGCTTCCAAATGAGGTGTATGGTTGATAGATCGTTTCATAACTCAGCTGTATCTTTTTCTAGCTGAACCCTATCCTCATTTGTAACAGAATATCTAGTAAATCAGGTGAAGATGCATACCTTTGTGATATGCAACATACATTTTAATAATCAAAACTTTGGGATATCTGAGGGGAAAACAAACTATAAACTAAAGGTCAAAGTTGCTTAAATAATACTTTTTGCTTTTTGTTGCTTGTTTGCCAAACAAATCCATTGTCTGAAGCTTTTCCCTTTGATATGCTGTGGAGAAGCAGAAGAAAGTATGGAGAATTGATTGTGGCAGGAGAAATGGGAATTTTTCATCTTGCTTTGGAGAGAGGTAATCTTTTGATGATTCCAGTGCGTTTTTGAGCGAAGATAGCAAATGTACTCTTCATCATGGTAATCTGGTTAAAATACAGAGGAGGAAAAAACTACTGACCAAGATGCAAAATAAATAAATAAATAAAAATACAAGTGAGATGGATAACAAATGAACTAGAGCAGACCTCTCTACACAAAAAAGGTTGCAAAACTACTTTCCTCTCTCTCTTTTTTTGGTTACATGACATTTGTAACAGCAACTGACAAAGTACAACCCATTGGGGCTGCTTCAGGACATTCGTCCCAAACAAGATTCCTCTGAAATTCATGGATTAAATGTAAAGTCTGTGCTGCATAAATAACTTCAGTGCAGACAGAGAAGAAAATATCATTCTGGAATTCTGAACCCCACAGAGGTTATATCATGGTACAGTTACAGCCCATATGTGATAGCAACCACATCCTGAAAGGAATCTTTTCCAAACCCCCTTTTCTGGCCTTCATACAGTACCCTGAATTTGCTGAGCTCATTATCAGAACTAATGATAATATATATGATATCAGAACTATTCCCACAGAACAAGAAACACCCATACAAAGCAGCACCAGAGATGCAAAACCTGCAAACATATCTCCATTGCTACAGTGATCCGTCCCTGCACAATACAGCTTTCAAGATTCCTGGGCCCTCTCCATACTTATCCAGTGCCTCAAATGCCACAACAATGATGTGGGTGAGATCAGACAATCACTGTGCTCTCAAATGAACTCGCACAGAAGAAACGATAAAAAGGAGGAAAAAACACCTTATCACCTATGGACAAATGCTTTTCACAAAGTGGTTGCTTCATATCTGATCTTTCAATACTTGTTCTCAAAGGACATCTGCACCACAAACTCAAAAGGGGAGCTTGGGAACTTACATTCAGAACTCTGCTAGAAACCAAGAACCATGGACTTAACAAAGACACCGGTTTTATGGCTCATTAGAGCAATTTGTAACATACAATGCTGCCTGCTCTCTCAATGCCCACTTCAGACTCTTTATAGCGTAACAATCTCATCCCCAATTGCCACTTCAAATGACAGCCTCAAACATACCTTACCCCTTCTGCTTAGCAATCTGTGTCAAGGTCTGTTTAGCTTAAACACTCTGCTTTCTTCCCTAGAAGAAAGACCTGAAGAAGAGAGCTCTGCGTAGCTCAAAACCTTGTACCTTCTGTGATGGTCCCCTCCCCCCAGCTCCATGGTTTATGAAATGGACTCATGGACATGAATATACTTAACTCAAAGGTGGTTTGAGCGGTTTATTTCATGTAACCCATCGATCTTCATGTCATGATCTGCTGGTTCTGTTTATCTTACTCTGTTGTATGTATCATTTGTGTGTGTAAAATTAGGCACATGGAGTGGGGAATACTTTGTGGGTTTCAAATGTGTGAATGGGAGACATGGAGGGTGTTACCTGCAACTTCTAGATGAGCCACTGTTAAACAATCTTTTGTCCTTAAGTATGAGCAGTGGTTGGTAGGGAGTGGCCTCAAGTCCTTAACAAAAGGAATAGGAAAGGAGAGGCCTGGGTCTTTTGGCTGGGCTGCACCTGAAGGAAGGTGGGGAAAGAGAGCCCTGGTTTAGAATGGCAGCTGGAAAAGAGGTTTTAGGGTGAGTTTGATTAAGTTTATACTGAGGTTTCAATGTAGAATTAGTCAAGCAGTTTTGTTTCTTTTGATTTGTATCCTACTTTTCTCTGTCTACTTTCACTTATTACTACTTAAATCCTACTGCTTAAACTAATAAAACAATTTTTATTTTCTATCAAACCCAGTGTAAGCGATTGTTACCTTACACTGTACTGGGGGGGAAAACCAGTGTGCACATTCCCCCTTTCATTGCTAAAGGGGGCTTACCTAATTCTTTGGCTTTTGATCCCATCTGGGGAGTGCTCTCTCAGGAGGCTGGGCCCTAAACTGCACTCTCCTTGGACCTGAAATGGTTCAGTGGTGGGAGCAGGGACCTCAGCTCGGGGCCTTGGCTGGGAGAGACCAGCGGAGCTGGCCCATCAGGACTGGGCAGTGAGGAGCCCCAGAGAGCAGGAAGGCAAGCGGCAGTGGTCGTGTCAGTACCCTGGGAGTCACCCCTGAGGGATCGTCTGTGACCTCACCCCGTCACAGTGGCGCAGCGAGCAGGGTGCTGACATGGCCACTGCCACTTGCCTTCCTGCTCTCTGGGTACAATAGCACTGCAAGTAAGAGAGATGAAATCATGTTCAAACTGTTGCAGTTACTACTGACAATCAGGCACTGGAGTTATGTAATACAAATTACCTAGCAAAAGAGCTAGCACTGCTTTTTGCCAAAAGTGGCTTGATATTAAAAGACAACATCCCTGATAGACTTTCAGATGAAGATGAGCCAACAAGGAAAACATCTTTCAGGGAGAAAACTGTGAAGCCAAGGATAAATTGATCCATCCTCTGTGACTGATGCTTCACATACTTGTGGATGGTGTTGCATTTAATGGTATATTGCTGTACAGGCTAGCTGGTGAGGGGTTGTTCAAAAGGGCCCAGAGTCTTGGGTCCATTAAATCGCTACCAGAACACCATGCCACATGCTCTAGGTGGCTCTCAGTGCTGAGGGGGAGGGGCTCTACGAATTATGTGGCACTGTGGCTGGGGAGGGTGTCCTGAAACACTCCAGGTGACTTGGAGGACTAGCTGCTCCTGGCCACACCCCTCCTGCATGAGACCCTGCCCCTTCCAGGAACACAGAACAGCCCCCCCCCCCC
>JANRFK010001785.1:27737738-27750628 GCA_030068395.1 Apalone spinifera
AATGCTTTTAACTGAAAAGTTTTCCGTTAAAAGCATTTCTGGAAAATCATGCCAGTGTAGACGTAGCCTGTATGTATCTGCATACGTCAGACTGAGGGGTCTGCTACCAGAGACTGCAGCTTGTTTTTCTCCTTTCAAGCTCTTTTGGGGCAAAAGAGCTTGTGGTACCTTCAAATGTTCACTACTGGTTTTTAGGGATAAAAAAGTACTTGATGGTGGCAGCGATTCCCCAAAATCTGTGTGTTATGATTCTAGGGGGGGTTTTGTAACCAGGGCCTATAGAAGCAAGGTTTTGAAGCTATCTTGCAAGCCCTCACCATCTTCACTCAGGCTACATCTACACTACTGTTTTTGCGGAAGAGGCAATGCAAATGAAGTGTTCATTAACATTTTCTCATGCTTCATTTGCATAGTCTCTTCTGATCCTTTTTGCACAGGAGTTTTTAGAGGCATAAGGATCTTGTGGTTTTAGAAGCATACGGATCTTGCACAAAAAGGGGGTTTTGTATAAAATGGACACATCCACAATATTAGTTTTTGCGCAAAAACCTCTTGTGCAAAAAGGATTGGAAGAGACTATGCAAATGAACACTTCATTTACACTGCCTCTTCCACAAAAAGTTTGTAGTGTAGACAAAGCCTCAGAGTGCCAGAGTGGCGAACAGCCCTGACACCCTCAAGTCAGTCATGGAGGTGGGTGGAGCTATGGTCCCCCCTCCTCACCTCCATCCCATTCCCTCCTCACTTACTTGTTTATAGTAATGGGAGAAAGGGAGTATTGGATGCACAACCTCTGCTTTTGCCCCCACATCTATACTCAAGAAATGAATAGGTCTGTGTGGGTGATACAGAGGCAGGTGTGAGACTTAAGTCTAGAACCGTGAGCAACAATAAAATTGGTATCCGCATCTGCATTTGTACCTGCAAAAATGATCTGTGCATATCCATGTCCACATCTACTGATGCAGAGACCTGCAGATACAAAGTGTGTATCTGCAAATTTTGCAGGGTTATAGATTCAAATTTTGTATCTGTATCTGCATCTCTACAGGGAAAAATGATCCACGGACATCTGCAGATTTGTAGGACTCTATGTATGTCTCTTTTCTTGCCCAAGCAGCCATGCAAGACTGCCAGCTGAAACTATATAATTTCCATGAACACTTGAACTCTGTGCATATCTTTTATATAATTTGTAAGCCTCAATTATAAAAAAAAATCCCCACTACGTCTAAAAAACAATTTCAAGAATGACCTAGAAATGTCCAAGAATCTGTACACTTATCTCTAGAACAATGAACATTCCTGCTTCATCTCTGCCTACGCAACAGCATCCAGGTGTTTAGCAAGGCCTTCAATTCCATCCCAAGTGACCTTGCAGACACCATTAACTTAAATGAGATTAGTCACTGGATCTGTGCACGGTTGTGCTCAGCAGCTCTAGCTGTGGCAGCAGCACTTATCAATAAAAGAAGCGAGTTGAGAAGCAAGAGACTGGATTTAGAAGTATTGAAGATGATCACAAGGACATATGGTATCTGAATTCCTCAAGCAGACAGAAGAGCAAGCATAAGAAAGCATATTAAAAATGGAAAATGCCTCTGAAGCATGCACATTTTCATTATGCACTGCAAGTGTTTGCACAGAGGCTTCCTATTCTAAAAATTGGAAGTTTATTGCCATCAGCCGCAGGAACAGCAAAGAGAAATGCTGGGATTTTATGTACAGTGCTTCACTTGAAGAGCCATAATGTTCATGTAGGCAAAGGCAGTTACTTTCCTGGCAAATCATGTCATTGGGAATATGCTGATCATCTGGCTGAATTGAAACATTCATAAAATATCAGCATCCCAACTGAAACACAGCCATTAAGCCACAGCGGTGAGAGGGTTTCCTTTATACTTAATTGAAACATTTATGCCATGGTACAAACTGACATTCAAGCAAGCATCTTTACTCTGGAATGGGAGGACAATATCCTTGCAGGCAGGTCATGATACTGTAAATACACTGGAGAAATCCATCAAGAAGAAGGCATTGCTTCCATTCAAATGGTATTGGGACTGCAAATGATAGAGTGTGTGTTTTTAAATAGAGACTAAATAATTTTAAAATGTCCATTGCAATGCATGTACATTGTCCAGACTCTTTGTTCTGGAAATCAGTTTGGAAAAATTACATCATTATGACGATAGGACTTCCAGTACTCCCTGATTTTGAGCCTTCAAATTACTTTAAGAATGGTATTCTCAAACTGAGGCTAGGACAAGCAAAAGACAACACATTATGGAGCGAAGCCATTTCCTCTTACATGGCTGCTAGTTTTAAGAATCTAAATTCCATTTTTATAAGTAAATTACATGCTTAGACATTTAAAGTCCCATGAAAGGTCATTAAGTTTAAGGCTATAAACCTAAATGAAGGTTAGGTGTTTTCCCCTCTAAAAAAAGTATTCCCATTCAAACAGGTATTTTGAGGGGAAATCCTATGTTTTTATGAAGGAGGACAGTCTCTGGCATTTGAATCTATCACTTTTGAAAATTAGACTTAAATTCTTTTGAAAATTGTATCTTAGGTGCTACTGCCAGTGGAGAAATGGAGGTAGGTGGTTAAAAGATGCAGCTGGGTTAAAAGATGGTGGTTAAAAGATGCACCTCTGACCTATTTTCCTGGCTGCTTAGATCACTAGCCTTCCCACTTTTTGAGTGTGGATTTGATTTAATATGACTTACGCAGGACAAATATAATTTGAGGTATCAAGTGCTGTGTAGATAACAATGTGCCTCACTGATTCCTGCTGTTTAGTATGGACTATTTGTATATATATCCAAAACTGATAAATTTCCCACCTATAAAATGAAATTGTAAGATACAGGTTCATTTGAGAACATAAGAACATGAAAATGGCAAACTGGGTCAGACCAAAGGTCCATCCAGCCCAGTATCCTGTCTGCCGACAGTGGCCAATGGAACATTACCGAACAAGTAATGTTCAAGCGATCTCTCTCCTGCCATCCATCTCCACCCTCTGACAAACAGAAGCTAGGGACACCATTCCTTATGCATCCTATTAATGGACTTAACCTCCATGAATTTATCTAGTTCTCTTTTAAACCCTCTTATAGTCCTAGCCTTCACAACCTCCTCAGGCAAGGAGTTCCACAGGCTGACTGTGTGCTGTGTAAAGAAGAACTTCCTTTTATTTGTTTTAAACCTGTTGCCCATTAATTTCATTTAGTGGCTCCTACTTCTTATATATTAGGAACAAGTAAATAACTTTTCCTTATTCACTTTCTCTACACCACTCATGATTTTATATACTTCTGACATATCCCCCTAGTCTCCTCTTTTCCAAGCTGAAAAGTCCTAATCTCTTTCATCTCTCCCCAGATGGGACCCGTTCCAAACCGCTAATCATTTTAGTTGCCCTTCTCTGAACCTTTTCTAATGCCAATATATCTTTTTTGAGATGAGGAGACCACATCTGTAAGTAGTATTCATGGTGTGGGCATATCATGGATTTATATAAGGGCAGTAAGATATTCTCCATCTTATTCTCTATGCCTTTTTTTGTGAGGTCACATTCCTACTTATTTCTCTGCAGCTGGGCAGCATTTATGCCATGTAAGGGTATGATTAAGTAGCAGAAGGACCAAGGGATACGTAGTTAACCAAATCCAGGCTCAGCAGATGCTTCTGGGAGGCCATTTGTGTATGAGGGAAGGGTAAGTATTTCTCAGCTGCTGGCAGCTCTTTGAGTGGCCAGGCCTTCTGTTTTTGTTTTGTTTTGTTTTGTTTTTCAATGCATTTCAGAAGAATTCCTGGTGGTGCTGCCCCAAGAGGTGTTTTAGTTGACAGGTGGTTGGTTGTTAACACAAATGAAAGTTATGACCTATGTGCTGCTTTCAGTAACTCCAGTGCAGTGTCTCCAATCTGTCATATCTTGAGCAGGCCTTTGTTTATTAGAAAAAATGCATTTTCCATAAAAACTTGCCTATACTCAAATGTTGTCCCATTAACTGCTGCCCTAATTCCTTCAAGACTCTCAACTGAAGGCCAGATTGTGACATTGATTAAACACCAGTGCAGAGGAATAAGGAGTAGGATCCTCCATTGTTTCCCTGTGTGGGATCCTAGACTTTAAGGCTATGTCTACACTGTCCCCTCTGCACAAAAAAATATGCAAATGAGGGGAAGCATAGAATATTTCTGCACCTCATTTGCATAATTAATGAGGCTCTGTTTTTGCACAAAAAACCCCTCCTGTGCAAGAGCCATTCTTCCTCTTTTTTTCAGGAAGAACGGCTATTGCACGAGAGGGGGGTTTTGCACAAAAAGGAGCCTCTTCGCAAAAACGGAGCCTAATTAATTATGCAAATGAGGTGCGGCGATATTCCACGCTATGCCTCATTTGCAATTTTTTGTGCAAGAGAGGGCAGTCTAGACATAGTCTAAGTCTAGGTGATCAGAGATTAAAAAAAAGAGTTATCCAACCTATTATCTGCCTCACCCTTCACCCCACCTTGGGCAGGTGAGTGGGCAGTGAAAGGCAAAGGTGGTGTGGGGAAATAGCTGGGTCTTTGGCTATACCTGCCTCACTAGCTTAACATAATATTTGAACCAGCATGAAATGGCTTAACCCAGGAGAAATTAATCCCTCCCTAGCAGCAAACCTAGGCACAGTGTCAGATATTAAGGCCAGAAGGAACCACCAGATCTCCTAGTAGTATGACCTTTTGTAAATCTCAGGCCACCAATGCCTGGCACAATCCCAAGCACCAGAATTAGACCAAAGTATTGCAGGAGACTAAACTATTATGTGTCCCATGCTCCTACAATGAGAGAATTATAAAAAATGAGATATACCCTGATTATCCTAAAAAGTAAGCCATATCCTATCCTGCAGAGGCAGGTGCAAAGACCCAAGGTCCTTATCAATCTGATTTGGGGGGGAAATTCCTTCCTGGCCCTAATAACATGATTAGACCATGATCATGTGAGCTACACCCACTATCCAAGCACCTCAGAGAGAAAATTTCCAATAGCAGGGAAGCCAACAGTCTTGGACCTGGGCAAGGTGCAGGGAGGCAGCTCTGTACTCCTGGAAGGAGCAGGGCCTCGGATGGAAGTTGACAGGGCCATCAGCCATCGCTCAGCACCGCCCAAAGCATGCTTCATCATACCTACACCCACTCAGCCCATCCTTAATGCTTTCTAGAGTGTGCTACACAACACTCTGGCAGCAATTTGAAGGGCCCAGGCTCCAGCTGCCACCACTCCCACTGGGGCCCTGGGAGCTTTTGAATCACTGGGATCCAGGACAACTGTCACAATACCTGATTTCCCTTTTGAATCACTGGGCCCTGGAGTACCACCTCACAATACCTGTCTGTCCTATACATTGTCCCCTCTCCAACTGCAGTCACCCCTGGCTTCAGGTACATCTCTGAATCACAATGCCATCCTGAGCTGTTCCTGGCTTCCTCCCTCCACCTTGCCCAGGGCTATGCCTAGAGTCACAATCTAAGCCTGAAATGAAATGGGAGAATTCAGTTACTTAATATAAAAGCATCTGAGTCCTTTTCCTGTTAATTGTCATGCTGCTACTAGCATTTAATATTTATATAGCAACTGTGCTCAGAAGTGGAGGTCAGGATCAGAGTCTCCTTGGGTTATTCACTTTACTAACACAACAGAAGACACAGTCCTTCCTCTAAAACACATACAATCGGCATTCTGTCTAGGACCACCAGAATGTTTAAAAGAGTGTAGTGAGATCCATATCTGGTTTTCATTATTTAAAGTTGGCTTAGTCTTTCTCTGCTCACGTTAGCATTAATCATTCTCATTTGAAAGATATTCTAATACTACTTGTTGTTATGATAGGATTTATTCTGATTAATAAAATAGCAAGTAATCAATAACACATAGTATACTAATGTTAGATAGGCAAATCATTGGTATAAAATGGAAATGAGTACATGTGATGGAAATTAGGAAAAAAACTTTTATCAGAGGTAATGAGAGTGACAGTGAAATGTATGCAGGAGAGAACTTAGTACGTGGGAAAAAAACAGATGAGGCATAATAGCTTGTCAATTAAAAATAATTTAAATGAAAATTCCCTTCCCAACCCAGCTATTTATCTCCCATGAAGGTTAGAGCAGATTATTGTAAACTGAAAGTTCACACTTTGAATTGATAAATCTGGTTACTTGAGGATTAACGTAGGTGAATAATTTACTTCAGCTATTTTCTTGACAGGTTTTGAAATCGCCATATATATAGTTGAACTCTATACATTGTCCATATGTCACTCCTGCATTGTCCACTTGTCTGTTTTTATTTACTGCTAGTGATTCATAGCTTTGTAAAGGAAAGTGTCAGAGACTAATGATAACCATGTTTGCTAATCATCATTAAATCTCTGGTGTCTAAAAGCAGCTAAGGACATACAAGAATGTGGAGAATGATAGATTTTAAAAAAAATGCTAGACCATAGCTGAAAGGTGATTTTTCCTGGGTCTGTATTTTATATGCTTTGATAGATCTTAAAATTAATTCTGGAAGAAAGAATTCCCCATCATTACATGCACCATCTGTCTCATAAAGATCTCCTACTCTATTCTCTATTTTTTTCTGACCCACAGCCTCCCACAATATTCTCAAGTACATGTTCATGCTTACAAAATAGCGATGGCTACATCCGAGAGATGTTTTGATGGAACTTTAGAATAGGAGACGTGCTTGAACAGTTTTGAATATTAGCAAGGAATATAGAGGAAAAGTAGGAAAATTAGAGGTGCTATTGTACTATTCTATAGTCCATTTACAAACCACACTTCTCATCTTATAAGTCACCAATGGAAAGGAAGGGAAGCTTTAAGGCTGCAGGGTAATGGCTTTTTCAAGTACAGGTCTACTCAGTTTAATAGCTATAACGAAACAACATTTTTGCATATCCTTTTTTTTTTTTTTTTTGGCTTCTATTTTTTCCCAATGCAGTTCCATCAAAAGTGAGCATGTTCTATATATGTTTATAAAGGGTAAGTCTGTCCCTTGTTCTACATATATATATGCTCTCCTTGTAACGAATATCTGCCCTGTGGGTCCCAGCAAAAATGGCAGAGCAGTGTCCGTAATGCTCTAGTACGCATTTACTACTTCTGACTAGGAGAATTACCCAACAGGTTCAAGGCAAAGCCAAAGCTATCCCATCTCTGAGCAAACAGAGATGGATGTAAATTGCTTTAAACCTATGGCATAGTAATTCATCCTAGAGCAAAGGTAAAGCCAGTTCCCTCCAGGATCTGCACAGCAACTCTTACTCAGTGCAGGTTGCCAAGTGACAGTCTAATCTCTACATAGCAACCACATCAAGGCTATGTCTAGACTACAAGCCTCTTTCGAAAGAGCCTTTTTCAAAAGAATCTTTCGAAAAAGCCTCTTTCAAAAGAGAGCATCTAGACTGCAACCACTCCTTTTGAAAAAGCAAGCTGCTTTTTCGAAAGAAAGCACCCAAGGGCTACCTCTAGACTACATCCCTCTGTTGGCAGAGGGATGTAAATGAAGCACTTTGAAAGTGCAAATGAAGATGGGATTTAAATATCCTGCTTTTCATTTGAATAATTACGTAATGGCGCGCTTTCGAAAAAGCGCTATTTTGAAATTGAAACTGCAGTCTAGACATGGTTCTTTTGAAAACAGGGCACTTTTTCAAAAGATCCTGTAAACCTCATCTTTCAAAAAAAACCCACATCTAGACTGCAGTTTCAATTTCGAAATAGTGCTTTTTCGTGATTATGCAAATGAAGTGCAGGATGTTTAAATCCCCGCTTCATTTGCACTTTCAAAGTGCTTCATTTACAACCCTCTGCTGACAGAGGGATGTAGTCTAGACACAGGATGCTCTCTTTTAAAAAAGCCCCGTTTGCATTCAAGAACGTCTTTTTTCGAAAGAGCACTTTCGAAAAAAGGTGTTCTTCCTTGTAAAATGAGGTTTACCACAGTTGAAAAAACTGCTGTGTTCTTTCAATTTAATTTTGAAAGAACTTGGCGGCAGTCTAGATGCAGGGGAAGTTTTTTTGAAAAAAATTTGTAGTCTAGACACACCCTAAGAATGTAGAGTGAGAAAGCAATAATGGTGTGATGAAGTATGATCACAGAAGTCCCCTTGGGATTGCTCCCTAGTGTGCTGATCATGCCACTGACACCCGTCTTCTGCTCTCTGGGGTTCCCAATCACTCTGTCCTGCTGGGCTAGATCCTCTGGTCTCCCTCAGACAAGGCACAGAGATGGAGTAACCTTCCACTTTGCTGAGCAAATCAGACACTGAACCACCATTGCTCTGGGAGAATGCAGTTCTAGGGCTCAGAACCTAGGAAGCCAACCCCCAAATGGGACCAACCCCTCCCCCCAATAAATCCGTCTTTTTCTGTGTAAATGTTTTACACAGTGAAAGCTCATCAGGTAAGCACCTGATGTCTATGGAAGAGAGATATGCACAATGGTTGTTTCCCCCCAGTTACCAGTTATTAACACTGGGCCTGATGGTAAATACACAAGTTTTTATTAAGTATAAACAGTAGGATTTAAGTGACCAGAGCCCTGGGCTCTTTTTGGATCAGTTTGTCCAATATACATGGCAGAGGGGCATTGCTGGCACTTGATGACATATTTCACATTATAAGATGTGCAGTTGTATGAGCCCCTGATGTTGTAGATTATGTGCTTAGCTTCTGAGAGGGTGTTGCTTGTATGGATGTGTGGACAGAATTTGCAACTGGGTTTATTGCAGGGGTAGGTTCTTTGGTGAGTATGTCTGAGTTGTGATGTGTGGTTGCTGGAAAGAATTTGCTTCAATTAGGGGGTTGTTCCTAGGACTAATCACCTTCTGGACTTAAAGGACAAACAAGGCTATTTACAAGTTGATCACAAGTTGTTAAGGTTTCCCGGAAAGGGAGGGAGACACCAGTAATGGCTCTCATTAGCCCATTGAAATCTATAAACACAGTATCCTACTTCGTATTTCAAACTTCACATACAAGAATGATCATGCACCAAAATAGGAAATACAGATCCAGAAGACTTTAACATTCAAATTTATAGTTACATGAGGCATTTTGTCCATAGCATCTCCAAGTTATGCATATTTATATTCAAAAGCCAATTTTCATAAAGCATGGAGGGGAACTGTCACAATGGGATATTTGGTGAGTGGGAGGGCTGACAGCCATGCCAGGTCAAGATGGTGAGGACTGGCTTCACAATCCCAGAATTGCCAAGGCAACCAGGTCTCATCACCACCTGGAGTACACCATGATCCTTCCCCTACCGCTCCCCCCAGAGCCTTTAAAGATGCCTAGAGTGCGCATTGGAACATTCCAGTGCCAATTTAAAGCGCCGAGGCCTCTGTAGAATCACCAGGTCCCAGGGCAGTTGCCCTGCCCCTCCGCCTCCTCATCATCAATGGGCCTGTTCATGTGTAGCTGTATGGCTGGTTACCAGTATAGTGAAGAATTATTGAGCAGCAGGAATATGCTAGGAATGCTTCTTCACATTACCAGATGGCAGCAACTCTAACTTACTTTTCAGCAATCCCAGCAGGAATAAAAGTGAATGCAACATACTACAATATTGTTCATAAAGAAGAAGAGGAGCTAGGAATCTCTCCCATAATTGTTCCATGATTCAGCAATTCAGTCCGTTAACTACTCCCAGTCAAATAGAAGCTCAAATAAATTTGAGAAGGGTCTCACACGTATGCCATCTGTTAGGATAAATCTGAAACCCTAAGGTATAATTGGAAAAAGCTCTTGAGTACCATGTAAATCTCAGGAAGGAGAGAAAGAGAAAGGGAGGAAGAATACAAATTTGCTGTGTTTGTTTTAATATGAGGGATGTGGCAATTGTATTATTATTATTATTATTATGGACTAGTGTCAAGCAAATGCTTGGCTCCTGAAACATATGATTACCACTAACTCAACAGAACAGCTGCCAAATCTAGAATAAAACAGAAAATGGAAAAGTTTTAAACAAAATATGTAGACTTTTTATATATGCCTGACAAAATTACTGAGGGACAGAGTTCTCCACCCTGATTCAGATGGAGGGGTGTATGTTCTATTTGTAATAGTATGGAAATCCTTAGGGCTACTTGTGAAATACTTTGTAGAATTTTGGGCTAGATTCAGCTCTGAGTTACAAATTTTGACTCACTCCATTCATTTCAGTGGAATCACTCATTTTACAATAGCATGATGGATTAAAATCTGCCCTCTAGATTTTTAATACCCACTTATATTTAGTTAGCTGGAAGTCATTGGCTTCAGAAAAGAATTGTTAATTTACCCTTCTTTAGTCAGACAAAAGCAGATGTTTGTGTGTATACATTTATATAAAGCTATGTGGCTGAGCATTATTCAAAATGCACATAACACTACAGAAAGGATAGAGATTTTAAAATTCTTTTTAATACTTGCAATTGAGGGCACAACTTTTATTTTGAAATACATTATTTCCATGGCTTTGATCAGCTTTTCAAAAAAAGCTTAAGGGGATAATAATGTTTTCAGGATAAGTATTAAATGTTAACAGCAGTTTGCTTTTGAGAATATTCCTTCCCTGCAGAGTCTTTACAACTAAGTTATCAGAAAAGTTATCTAAAAATATTATTTAATTACATGAGAAATTTGAAATTAAGCCCATCTTGAAACTATACTCATCTTTCAGCCCACACTTAGCAAGCCCCCATGCTTTTACTTTTTGAAGAATATTCTGCTCTTCACTTTTTAAAAATTGTGATAATGTTTTTTTCTCATGATAGCCTCTACTGAAAGGCCTAGAGGATGAATATCTCTCTATATTTCAAGGCTAAACCCTCTGATCCCACTGCTTGGCCTCCTTACCACCCTGTTTTTCCATGACCCATGTTATTAACTTCACTGCAAACAAACATTACAGGATTTAGCACTGTGGTTCAAATAATAATTTTTTGCGTTCAGTGGCATGTTAGAAAAAAATCCCCTCTTTTATTGCAAACTAAATTCAGCTACCAAATCAACTTAAGGAAGAACATTCTGGCTAGAGAATCACTAATCCCTAACATCTCTTACAGCAAGATGTTTAGCAATACCACAAATCATCAATGAAACTAAAGAAATCAAGAGATGCCATGTAACGGGAACATTCTTTGGTTTTCAGATTGTCAGGTAGGACACTGCAGCCTTGCTGCCATTTAGAGGAGAATGCCTTTTTGAGAGTCTTTCAGATGGCACATGTGAGGACCCTGCTGTTTTCATGCTTTTTATAACCTCTAAGAGGAGACTAAATAATGCCCTATCTTTAAAAGTATGAACTGATCACAGAGCCACCTAAAATCTCAGAGGGGTAGCATGTTCGGGAGAGACAATTCTTGATTTAGTACTAAGTGGAGCACAGCATCTGATCCAAGAGGTAAGCATTACTGGGCCACTTGGAAATAGTGACTATAATGTAATAACATTTAACATCCTGATGGTGGGAAAATCACCTCAGCAGCCCAACACTGTGGTATTTAATTTCAGAAAGGGGAAGTACACAAAAATGAGGAGGTTAAACAGAAATTAAAAGGTACAGTGTCAAAAGTAAAATCCTTGCAAGCTGCATGGAAATTTTTCAAAGACACCATAATAGAGACTGTGGCAACTCTGAGGTAAGCCCCCTTGGTCCTGTGCTTCCTGGTAGGTCTTTGTGTGTGCCTCAGAGGCTTGTGGTGTCCCTTCCTGACAATCTGAAACCTGGACTGCTGAGAAGGCAAGGGTACCCTGCTTCAAGAGCCCTTTTCATCATCAGACAGTCCAGGGTTTTGGAGGCCAGTCTCTCCAATAGGCCTCAGGGTCTCCCCTTTTTCCTTACTGGCAGTCTACTAGCCAGGAGGAGGGTTGGGAGGAACCCAGTCCCACCCATTTGCTCTGGGTTCTAACCCAGGGCTCTATGCAGGGATGCTGTAAGACTTGGACCTCATCTGTCTCTGCAGTTTTATCTGGTAAAGCAAATGATTAGAGGTCTTGGGGCTGAAGTGGGTGGTTGATTTAGTTGCGATTGGTCCTACCTAGAGGAGGGGGCTGGACTTGATGACCTCCCGAGGTCTCTTCCAGCTCTATGGTTCTATGAGTCTATGAGGCTTGGCCCTTGCTCCACTGAATAGTGTCCCCTCGCTGGGCCACTTCCCCAACCCTTCCTGGGTACCTCCTCCCTGAAGCAACAGGCTCTGTTGCTGGTTGCCCTGGGATCTTTCTCCTGTGCAGTGTAGCTCAGCCTCTCTTCTTCTCTCCTCTGATCCATCCAGGTTTAGGTTGAACATTAGGAAAAAGTTCCTAACTGTCAGGGTAGTCAGACACTGTAATAAATTGCCCAGGGAGGTTGTGGAATTCCCATCTCTGGAAATATTTAAGAGTAGGTTAGATAAATATCTATCAGGGATGGTCTAGACAGTATTTGGTCCTGCCATGAGGGCAGGGGACTGGACTCGATGACTTCTCGAGGTCCCTTCCAGTCCTAGTAGTCTATGATTGATTCTATGATTCTATCCCTTTTCTCCTCCCCCCTCCCTTGCCTGAGGGAAGGGTTTAATTGTGTGCCCATAGCCTTAACTGGAGGCAGGTGCTCTAATCAGTCTGCCCTCCAGGCTGACTCCAGATGGGCTTAGGTGTCCTAATGGCTGGGCTGAAGTCTCTGGAAGCCTACTGCGGGAACATAAACCCACATATCCAACTCCCCGTGTAAGTGCCTTACACCAAACTTCTGCAGCCCCCTGCTCTTGGGCTGCCACCAGGCCCAATTTAAATCTATACACCAAATTAAAACACAGTAAGGCTGCGTCTAGACTGGCAAGTTTTTCCACAAAA
>JANRFK010001785.1:27765876-27783618 GCA_030068395.1 Apalone spinifera
AAAAGCAGATGATTTTCCGCAAAAACTGGCCAGTCTAGACGCAGCCTCTGAGTGTTCCTGTTCTGCCATGCACTAGGAACACAGTGGCAGGCAGACTGCTGCTACCGGAGGAGGGGGACAGATGCTTACTGCTTTGATATTCTTCAGCAGGGAGAGCTCACAGAGCTGCTCAAGGGGCCACTCCCAGAACCTGTGGAGGCTTTTAGGAGAACTCAGAGGGAATTCCAAAATGTGCAGGGCTCAGCTCTGCCTTCCCACAATACTGCACTGAGGGATACATGCCCACAGTACATTGATCATACTGCTGCTGATGGTGCCTCACAGTGTGGACATGATTTTTGTTTTGTCAGGTTTTGGGTGCCAACGTACGTTTTATTGACAAAACATGGTAGTGTAGACATACCCCAAGTCTTGACGTGCTGGGAGAGGGAGGAGAATGTTGGGAGTGGGATCGCAGCATGAACCACTATTGAACTTCTAGGCAGCATGATGATCCAAAGGGCAGCCTGAGGAGGCTGATGAAATTTAACCCTGGAAGCCTTCTCCTTGGCAGCAAATCTCACTTTGGGTACATTTACACAGCATGCACCTCCCAGTGTCATGTATAGTACACACACTGCTTGCCTCCTTAGCATAGCTATTCATAGCAGCATGGTCAGTGTGGCATAGCTTGGATGGATAGAATAAAGAGACTGAACCCTGTGAGTATGTATCCTACATGGCTCTCTGCATGCCTATGCAGTTCCTTTTCCCACCCTTCTTGTCGTTAAGGTGGGCCTCACGAGGATGAATGAGTCAAAACTTGTAGCTGTGTTCATATGGGATGGAAATGAATCCTACTACCCCAGTTTGGTTGGAGATTCATCTCTGGGATCTCCAAAAAGAGAACCCCATACCTGAGACCCTTTGTACTTGGACAGCTGTAGGTATGAACCATATTTAATATCACAAATATTCAGCTTTGATTCATTGGATTCAGAGTCATGCATTCTTCATGAATGCTTTGACCAACCATAAACAAGAACAGCATCACAACAGTCTGTCAGCATTTAAATTAAGTGAATGTGTTTAATTTGCTTAACAATACCTGAACAAATTACGAACAATAAGACTATGAATATTGTGTGGGAGAAAAAGGAAATTTATCTGGCATATATTCATATGAAATTATTTATTTATTTAACAATTGCTTGTCATATTCTTTTTACCTATAAGAGTTTAGGTGACCATGTGTTCTAGCAAACACAAGTTTTCCAGACTTGTAACTGTTTTAGCATACCACTGCTAGCTTAGCAAAAGCACAGAAGAAAAATTCTGATTAGATTCTATTACAGTATTATGGTATGCCTACCATAATGTAAAAAATGCAGAGAAAATTGAATCCTAAATTTATCTGCCTCTCTTCCATTTACTCTTCAAGCCATGTCTTCTAGTTTTCAATTATCATCTGGCAATAAATGTTGTAGTGCGAGATGAATCCCCTGTGGGGTACAGTAACATCGAGGAAGGGTGGAGAATTCAAGAATATTCAGACTTGTTTGGGATGCAAATTCAGCCATTGTAGTAAATATGAAAAACGTACTGGAGAGAAGTCAAGCAGTAAAGCCCTAGAAATTTCCTTTTGTAATGAAACAAGTCCCTTCTCCATTGCTGTTATGTTACAGCCTCTCTCTTTCTGAACGGAATCCACCCCTGTTCAGAGAACCAAGACAAAGCTCAATTCATTTTGAGACCGTAACAGCGATTTAAGTGAAACATAGGCCCTGGGTGAAATCCTTACCACAGTGAAGTCAGTGACAAAACTGACTTTGACTTCAGTAGTGCTAGCATGGCATGAACTGGGCTGATCCTCTGAAGAGATGAATCCCATCCTCCTCTCACTTTTTCCCCACCTACCATCTTAACCCAGAAAATCCTCCCTGGTTTATAGATCTTATTCTCTTGCAGTCTCAGCCTGACCGAACACATTTGAATTGCTGAACAGAAAGGTGAACAGTTTCCAGATTGTCACTTTATCTGGATGTTAAGAGGCAAATGGTGGTATAATTTTGATATTATGAAGAGGCTAATTTGCCAATATTTGAATCACTAACAACCAGTTTTTTATGGATCTAGACATCATTTAACATAACTCTTTTAAAAACCTCAAGAGTACACAAGTATTTTTTTCAACATGCTACTCAAAGCTTTACAACTCTTTTCCCATTTAGATTGTATTATTACATAAAACATATCAAGTGTTTTATAGAAATAATGATACTTAATACCTGAAGTGCTGTGTGATAGTTACCATCTCTGTTTATATTTTGACCTCACCGCTTCTTCCATTTCCAACTGTGATTACTCTTTTCTCGATCTACTCAATGAAGAAAAGAAAGAGAATGACAATGCCTAACATGGAAGGACAATCATTATGTATCCATGCCCCTTCAGTCTTTGGATCTCAGCTAAACCTAACAAGGTTGACAATTGTGAGATGAAAGTCTAATTGTTGAAAAATGTAATTGTAATCTCATCTGTGCAAGCAGTTACTGTTTCTGTGTGTGCAAACTGAGTATCAGCACACACAAATAGCTAATTGTGCACTTGTGAGTACTTGCTTTCCAGAAACAAAAACACTGGTAATTGCGTATGCAAATTTAAGGCTGTGATGTAACAATTGGATTTGTTTGAACTTTGCAAGAATGCTGGGCCCCCTTTCCTTTAATGGGCTCCACCCAGTGTATTGACGATCAATATCTTCATCAACAATTTAGATAATTGCATAGAGAGTACGCTTATTAAGTTTGCAGATGATACCAAGGTGGGAGGCATTGCAAGTGCTTTAGGGGATAGAGTCATAATTCAAAATGATCTGGACAAACTAGAGAAAGGATCTGAGGTAAATAGGATGAAGTTGAATAAGGACAAATGTAAAGTACTCACTTAGGAAGGAACAATCAGTTTTACACATGCAGAATGGGAAGTGACTGTCTAGGAAGTAGTACTGCAAAAAGGGATCTGGGGGTTATAGTGAACCACAAGCTTAAATATGAGTCAACAGTGTGACACTGTGGCAAAAAAGCAGACATGATTGGGGATTCATTAACAGGAGTACTGTGAGCAAGACATTCTTCCACTCTACTCTGCGCTGATTAGGCCTCATTTGGAGTATTATATTCAGTTCTGGGCACCACATTTCAAGAAAGATGTGGAGAAATTGGAGGGGATCCAGAGAAGAGCAACAAAAATGATTAAAGGTCTAGAAAACATGAGCTATGAGGGAAGACTGAGCTTGTTTATTTTAGAAAAGAGAAGACTGAGAAGGGACTAATAGTGGTTTTCAAGTATCTAAAAGGGTGTTACAAAGACAAGGAAGAAAAATTGTTCCCCTTGGCCTCTGGTGATAGAACAAGAAGCAATGGGCTTAAATTGCAGCAAGGGAGGTTAGGCTGGATATTAGTAAAAACTTCCTAACTGTCAGGGTGGTTAAACACTGGAATAAATTGCCCAGGGAGGTTGTGAAATCTCCGTCACTGGAGATATTTAAGAGCAGGTTGGAAAGACATCTATCAGGGATGGTTTATACAGTGCTTGGTCCTGCTGTGAGGGCAGGGGACTGAACTTGTTGATCTCTCAAGGTCCCTTCCAGTTCTAGTATTCTATGATTCTGTAAAAAGAAAGCCAAGTTGATCTGGTGCCTCTTGGCAGTGCCGGCCTTTGACATGGTGAGGAGAGCTGCCTCTCAGGGGTGCACAAGTGGGGGTGCACTTGTATCGTTCTAATGAACTTACCTGTGACCAGCCAGCTAAGCAAGAGGGGAAACACAGCAGCCAGCTCAGCCAGGTTCAGGGGGGTTTGGACCAGCCCTGCTATCTGGGTGTGTGTTAATTTAGAGCAGGTCTGGATCCTCCCTCCCTTTTCCCCCTCAAGAGCACCACTTGTCCAGGAAAAGGTTTGCTCTTTCCCCTGGATCTTCCAGCAGGACTGGTGCACTCTTTCACACATTTAGCTCTACAAAATGCAAAGTGAGCAGCACCAGGCCTACCCTGCATCCTGGCTGGTCCATCTCATCCTTCCCCTGCAGAGAGGGGAAACATGGGGGGGATGCATTGTACTGGGTCACATTATCCCCACCCAATTTTCTGCCAGGGTCTGCCTGCCCAGCTCTCTCCCCTGCCCTCTCCTGCTTGCTGGAGGCAGCCTGGGACCAGAACAGGAGAAGTGAACAAATAGCTGGTAGTAGTAGGGAGGAAGGGAGGTCTGCTGCTGCATCTTCAGCTCTGCAGGGAGAGGTTAAGAAGGGGAAGAAGGAACAGCTGCTTTCCCATAAGGGAACTGAGGGCAAAGGGGGGCAGGGGTGCTGAGCTAATGGCTGGGGGGATGACACTTGAGTTGTTGGGGGAAACCTTTGAATTGTGTTCCCCCATCAGAAGCTGAAAGCCCTGACCTCCCCACTCTCCTGGCTCAGAAGCTTCACTCACTTAGTCCCAGAGGGGCTGCTGCTGCATCCCCAAAGAGAAGCAGATCAGTGGGGGCCCAGGAGATGAAGTCAAGGGGCACCATTTTAGCCTTGCTTCTTAATTTCGTTCTTATGATGCCTATACCAGTAAAATGGGAAAAAATCCACCAAAGTAATTGGTGTTAAATCAGTGCAAATGTGTTGTGAGATCAGAATCTGATCCAGTCACTCCAACACGAGTACTTCTCAGTGATACCAATAAAACTAACACACACACACACGCATGTGCGCACGCACAGGTGCATTTTATAGAATACAATATTGCACATATCTGATGCTTTGAGAAGCCTCAGAAGAAACCATTTAAAGATCAGTATCTCAAAATGATGGCATTAACATTACTACGACAGAATTACATCACAAGGCAGGAAATTTGGCTCTTTAAAATGTTGTCACCAATGGAAAGACAGAAAATAGAGAGCATCTAAAGCAGTCTTTCTTCTTTTTTGAGAACCCCCCCCCCTTTTACTGTTCTGAGAATAAAATGAAAATGATGTAAATATTCCTGTGTGGAGTTCTTCTTGGAATTAGAAAAGTGGCACAGGAGTATCTAATGTTGATATATGTAGTAATGACAATATAGGCGATGCTGGTTGTATTGCTTGTGGGCATAGATTTTTTAAAAAATGACTAGTGATTTTGACTGCCCATTTTTCAACACCTTTAAGGAGACTGAATTTTCTAAGGATGCCCTGAAGACAAGGTTTAGAAGTCCTGATGAGACATGGTGAGACCTAGAACCAAACCCTAATCATTTTGCAGATCACCTTGAAGATGCGTTTGGGTGGGATGCACCAGAGGATCTATAGCATCTCCTTAACCAAAAATGCTTATACAGTAATGTCTTCTTATAAAAATAGATTCCGAAACATTGATTCATGCTGAGCAACAACTTGCCCCACAAGTAGCCCCATTGATTTAAATAGAATGATTCATGGAGTGAGGTACCATTCAGTGTAAGAGTATCAGAATTCAGCCATATAAAAAAGGGCAGAGAGTCTATCAAAATATAGCAGAGAGAGTAAAGAGTAAGACAAATCATTTTGCAGCCACTTTTTCCTCTCTTCCCTATATTTCTTTGTCCAGGAAGGATGCAACAGGGACAAGCCAGAGTTCAACTTCTCCTGTACCACCAGGTCAACCTGCCTGACCTGATGAGGAGACCCTTGCTTTATGGGGCTGACAGAATAATTCAGGCAATATGTCTGTTCTTGCATCTGCTGTGATATTCAGCGAGGGCTCCAGCTCTTATCACAGATAGGAGTTGGGTCTCCTATACTCAGTAATTTCTAACATAATATTAGTCAAGTTGAAAAGAGGTTACCCCACAAAGTCTTCCTCCAAAGCTATTATCTGTGAGGGTTCAATGTAGTCAAAGGCTGACTTTATTTAATTTAAAGCTTCCAGCAGGAAAACTTCACACAGTGTGTCTGGAAAGGCAGCCCCCTTGCTATTGTTCTCTACTTTTGATTTGCTGTGAAAGGATGCTCTATTTTAAGAAACATGATTGTCTTCTTTTAAGGGCAATTTCAGGACTGTTCTCTTCAAGCTGAAGTAGATGGAGATGGAGATAATAAATCTAGCAAAGTACATTATAAAGGCCTAATAAATGCTAGGGCCGCAGTATGTACTTTAGCCTAAGGGGATAAAGACAATTCTCTCTGTGTCTTTCAAACACACATAGAGGCACACTTATTCCCTGATCTTAACAAGATGAAATACACCTTTTATTGCATTTATATGACCATTCTATTCACAATCAAAAACAGTGAAATGGAACAAATAGGCATCTAAACTAAAATAAGATTCCCAAGTACTCCTGCAATGCTTGATTTTTTTTTAATCTGCGTCTTTTTAAGCACTGCCTTGGTTAAAATTGGTCTTGAAAACGAATTAGCATTAAGAATTTGCTACTACATTACAGCTAATATTGTTTTGAAATTAGATTTGATTAAATATTTTCCAGAGTTCACACTAACAGGATTATTTATAAATCATACTAAGCATGCCTGCTGTACATTGGCTGGAGAAAGAGCAGATGCAGGTGGGAATGTGGCAGTTGCGTTAGGACTCATGCTGTAAAGCGAGAGAAGATTTTTCTACAAAATTGCCTGCAGTTTCTTCTGGGCTCTAGATGGCTCCCCAGCTTTGTCCCTCCGCAATTTTCATATTCTGCATTTTACCAGTGAGCTGACAACAGCAAAAGACCTTGTCACATAACCTTAGTCTGCACAAAGCATTACACGGCTGTTCTTTGCTCTTCTCTTTTCTATTCTTACTAGAAAGAGAACACAATCAAAATAGTGCCTAAGCACCAACGAACTTGCAACAGCAAAAGGCACAGATTGTCTACATGTCTGCAAGGATAGGATCTCAAACAGCAAGGCTGTGCTCATGGTAGCTCCAGCACAGGGAGAGCTACGAAGTGCCAGACATCCAAGTAAGAAAGCAACCAGACCAGAATATGTATGGAATAGCATCTAAGGTGTTTATGTACACTAAAGAGCAGCTTCCTAGCTAATGTAATTTGCTGGAACTAAACTGTAATCAATGGAGACGCTGCAAATTAATATCTCAACATTTTGGGGGTTGGTGATCACTGTTCATCAGCCCAGTCAGAAAATCTCACACATTCTTGACTTTAACTGTTCTTACTTAGGGGCCCCAAAATAAAAAGGACCATTTTTTCCCTTCATACAGGCACCGGTGTAAATCAGGAATTATTCCTTTTTCCTTCAGTGGCATAAAACATCAGAGAATAAAATGTCCATGTGGCATATGACAAGCGAGATAGCAGAGCAGCAGTTAAAATGCAAATCCTATGCCACTAAAGCAATTAGGCACAGAGGCTAACAATTTGTAGAGCTTGGCACTCTTGGAGGGGTTCTTACCATGTAACCTTTCAAGTATGTAAAATACATCCATAATAATGTCATTTCTGAATATCTTTGGAATCCTTTCCTAAGCTCTAGTTATTGAAATACATCAAAATCAGCTGCTTTAACTGATTTGTAGACCAGTGTTATTAGGTATTAAAATTCTTCTGTGCACACATCCTTATTATCCATCTACCTTGATAGTTCTTTTATTGCTAATTCTTTTTGCATGACAGGGTTGCGTTGATATACTTTTATGGAGGGGAAGGGGGAGAAGATATGAATATCCCACCTGAGCAAGATCCAAAGGTCAAATATAATTAGATTTGTTGAGCCCTTCTTCTGAAGGAGGGTCCTCTAGAAAGCTGCAAACTGCAGAAAGACTATTACACATTTTCCTCTCTTAATATCTGCTGGAGTTGGCTGTATGAAAGTAAGAGTGAAACAAAACAATAAGGGCATAAAGGGCCAAATTCCGAAGGAACATTTATTCCTGCATGAGGCCCAAATGCAACCGAAAAGCCACATTTGAGCTATGCTTGAGAAACAAGCAAAGCGTATAATATGTGCTGGGAACTGTTTATCTTCTATGCACTATATGGCTATGTTTAGACAGCGGGGCTATTTCAGGATACCGGAAGTATCCCGAAATAGCAATTCCACGTCTTTGAATGCACCTGTTGTTTCATAATATAATATATTTTGAAATAACGGGCGTGCTATTACGGCATCCCTGTAACCCTTGTTCCATGAGGGTTAAGAGATTTATCGGAATAGCACTTTATTTTGAAATTACCTCAAAATAAGCTATGAAATTTGCATAGCCTATTTCGAGGTAAGGGTGCTGTGTAGATGCACCTTATGAGACCATTGGCCTTGCCCTCAGATGGCCCAGGAACCTCTCAGACTCTGTCCATTTAGTGGCAACATTGTGTGATTTATTCCCGTGACCAACTCTAATACGGTCTTTGTGCAACAATATTATAAGCATTGCTTCTCTTTCTTTGAGCAAGGCTGGGGAGGAATAGTGGTCTCCCATCTTCAGCTCTCTGCACACACCGAGCTCAGCTATCCCTGGTGACTCCCTCGGTTCCATTTCCTCCTTATGCCCTCCCAGCCAGATCATCCAAACAGCTTGCACATCCCCACCCCCATCTTCCGGGTAGCTGACTGATGCCTGAATGATCAGAATGCTGCTTCTACTGCTCACTTCCAGCACACACTCACAGGCACAAACCATAGGGAGCTGGCATATTGTGGGCATAAGCAGAGGGTATTAATACTGCTCAGGTTAGAGGAGAACTACATGTTATATAGCGCTCTCTCACAACCGGTGCTCTCTGTCTGTGGGCCAGCCATAAAAAAGGGGAGAGACCTCAAGGACATATAGAGGTTGAAAAATATTTCCTTCATGCCCTCTGTATTCTGTAATCTCCTACCAGTGCCTTTTTACTGAAGCTTTGATTTGGTTTATCAGAATGTGGTGCCATCTTTGAATGCTAAAGATTTGTTCATTTCAGTGCTGTGAAATAATTTTCAAGCTTTACCCGTATTATTTAAATTTGCCCTCTCACATCAATATCATTATGTCCCCACGGTTCGTTGCAATGATTTTGCTACACAGACTGTTAATCAATCATTCATTACTATTATTGTCATTAAATATGCTCTGCTGAATCTCTCTTGGGGACGATCCTTTTTGCCTACAAAATTTTGATTACTACACAGAACTTGATCCTGTAAATACCTATACCATAACCCCCTCATTTATAATTCTACAGTTCAGCAATAATGGCCTGGGGCCTACCATTATTCATCCATGAATACCAAAAAGAATATTCAATTAGAGATGTGCTCTGGGAGATATAAGTATCTCTAAATAGAAAAGGTTTCTGCTGACCTTAAATAGTACCCAGGTGACAGAGTCAACTTGGGAAAACATTAAAAAAAGATGCAGTTTGCTATAAAAATAGAGCAATTAAATTGGATATGGGGTTAAAATACTAAAAATAAATTATGAATTATAGATACTTGGGTACTGAATTCACAATCATGCATTTGTAATACGTATATATATATACATTTTTGCAGCCTAGAGGGATTTTGATAACAAACAGTAGAATTGGCAGATTAATGCTTCAGCTTCTTATAGTGATGTGGCTATCCACATATTTGGTTGAATAGCATATAACTGTTTCTGGATCATAACTCAGGCTACATCTAGACTTCAGACTTCTTTTGAAAGAAGCTTTTCTGGAAGAGATCTTCTGAAAAAATTTCTTCCGAAAGAGAGCATCCACACTGCCAAAGCAAATCGAAAAAGCGATCTGCTTTTTCGAAAGATAGCATCCACGCTGAATGTACACTATCTCGCATTTAAGCTCTGGTTACTATGAATGGAGTGGCCACCAGGGCACCTGTGCTTTTTCCTCTTTCCTCTTCTTTTGAAAGAGCTCCCTCTTCCCTGTCCACGCACACCTTTTTCTGAAAGAGCTCTTTGGGGAAAAGGCTTCTTCCTCATAGAAAGAGGTTTACCAATGTCAGAAACCCCCCTCTGTTCTTTCAGCTTTTTTTTCGAAAGAAGCGATTGCAGTGTGGACGTACGTGAAGTTTTTTTCTTGCCAAGCGGCCATTTTTCAAAAAAAAACCTCTGTAGCGTAGACATAGCCTCAGATGGATTAATTCCTCCCCCCCCCCTTTCATTTGTAGACATTTTTTTCAGGATCTTTATGTAGATCTACTTTTATTCAACATCCAGTCCCACTTCACTCTTGCATATTGTCATAGGCCTCTACCTCAGTTCTCTCAACATCATCTTCTTTCAGGTTGTCATCTTCTTGTGACAACTGATGCCCAGACTTGTAACACAAGCAGTGCAGATTCCACATTATCTTAAAGTTACAATTCAAAGACACTTGAAGTGGTTTGGCTATAGTATAACCACTGTTCTGTTCGTTTCAGTGAATGAGAAGAACAGGTATGCCTGTAATGGATGTGCTATTGTGATATGCTAAGGCTTCTTAAAGAATGCAGTCAAAAATGTTATATTCCTGGGCTGCAATCCTGAGACCACTAAATCAATAGCAAAATATTCATTGACTTCAGTGGAGCCAGGATTTCATCCCTGTCATTTATTTACACTGGTTGGGACTTTCATTGCAGCCTAAGAGAGTTAGGCACTCAATTCCCAGTGAGTTTCAGTGGGAAGTGCATGCCTGTATCACTTCACCTTTGAAAGTCCTAGACATTATATACAGTGTCACACTCAGTTAAGGAAATAAGTAAAACGTGCCCTTCATCTTGCAGCTATTCTTGTTGACCCCCACCCTCAAGTGATTATTGAATTGTTTAGCATACCCAATATGAGTAACATTGCTTATGGGTCCCACTGAGAGTACTAGTATGGTCACATATTACAGAAAACTAAGCCAGAGGTTTTGATAATGCAGTAGGATGCTTAATTGCAAAACGAACAGTTATTAAGACATATTATCTCTGTGATCTTTGCTATCACTTTTTAGGAAACTGGGACCAATTTTCAAAAGCAATCTAGGCACTTTGGGATAGATTTAAAAAGTATTTAGGTGCATAAAGATGAAGGTAGAAACATAGCGGTATTTACAAAAGAGCCGAGGCACATTAGGTACCCAACTTACATTGATTTCAGCAGTATTTATGTACCTAATATACTCTGTAAATCCCACTTGGCATCTATCTACATCTATCATTAAGTCCCTAAATACCTTTACAGTGTGTCTGTAGGTGGCTAAATGCCTGTGTAAATCTGACCCTTGCAAGTCTAAATCTTTAGATTTAATCTCCTAAATAGAGCTGGGCAAACATTTTTGGCCAAAACTTTTTTTCATCATCACAGAAACATTTCAGGAATGTGTGTCACTTTTGCTGCACTCCAAAAACCATAAAATTTCTAAATGGAACATTTTATCTTTTTCAGAAAATGTTGAAATTATTCAGCTCAATTTGGGGCTTTAAAACAATTTTTATCTTGATATTTCCTTCACATTTATTTTTAAAATATTTTTAAAAGTTTAAATTGGAACAAAACATTTCATTTAACTTTGAGACACACTCTCTTCCATTCTAATCTGCTGCTGGGAATTTCTAAAAATGCTGTTTATGGTTCAATCTGAAGTTTAATTTCTCCTCAATTTTTCAGAATTGAAAAATTGCAACTGTCCCCCCCCCCTTATTGACACAGTTCTATTCCTAACTGCATAATTCGTTTTCTGAAAATTGATTAGGTACGTCTCAGAATTTGCATCTGATCTAAAGCCAGATTAACATGGCATCTAAAAACTGAATGTGAAGACCTCAAACCTGATTTCAGCCATTTTCTTTCCCATGCTCCCGTTTGTTTGTGAGTTGCAAAGTTAGGGTATGTCTACGCAGGAGTGCTGTTTAAAGCCCCCTGGAAGCACTTTGGACAGGGCATCAGGACAGCAGTCACTTCCTGTAGCTGCTTCCTGAGGCTATCTGAGTCTTGTACTTAAAGGGACCCTTCCCCCCCGAATAGTCGTGACTCAGTCTCCTCTCCTTTGCCTAGCTCCTTGAGGGACAGCAAAGCCTTTTCACTTACTAGTCTGGTTGCCCTTGAAGACACCACAGCACATCTGCCATGGAGCCAGACCTATTGCAAAGCAGTCTCCAGCTCTTGGATCTCATGATGCACCTCCTGGTGCAGTTTTTGCAGGCTGCTCTTGTGGCACTTCAGAATCTGGACCCGCAGCTCCCAGAAGGACACCTTCTCACGTCTCTCCGTGTGCTGCTCCTACACCACAGCCTCTTCCATCATCCCCTGTACACTGTGCACTGCTGCTTCTGACACTGGGTTACCAGTTCTGGGGCCGGATTTTCATGGAGCAGTAGGACGACTAGCAGTGGCACCAGAATTTCTGCATGCAGAAGGACACTTTCCTGGAGCTGTGTAAGTGGCTCATCCCTGCCCTCAGGTGATGGGACACCCACATGTGATCCTTCCCTTCTAGAAGTGGGTCACCATCACCATTGCTCTGTGGAAGGTCACCATGCCAGACAGCTACTGCTCCGTCGGGAACCAGTTCGCAAACCCTGCCAAGGGATGGGGGAATTTGGAGTTAGGCCTGGTGTGTGGGGGAAGTGGAGACCGGGCTCAGGGACCTCCTGAGACAGCGGGCATGCCCTGAGAGAGTGAGCATATCCATATGCTGTACTTGGCACTGCTGTGTGTGTCTCCCTGACCCCATCCTCCTTAGTGGTGGCTTGTGGTGGGATGGCGTCCCACCACAGAGTCAGGAGTAAAGCAGGCCTCTCCAGAAACCCTGTGAGCAGAAACACAAAGGTCTCCGAAGCAGCCTCATTCCCACCCAAGCATATCAAGGGAAAGTGGTGGAACTCATTCGATGGTCCTTCTCCGGCTTCATCTGATGCATGAAACATCCAGGGAGGGTGATACCAAGCTTCTGGCTGGCAGGCGTTGTGGATTCACTGGCCTGCTCCTCCTCCTCGGCTGCAGGCCTGCCCTCCAGGAGGGTGATAATGAGCGTCTGTCATCCAGAGTCCACAACACGGTGGAGGGAGGGACTGACCTCCCACCCGGGATGAGATGGAGCTGGTCAAAGTAGGGGCAGGTCTGAGATGCCACCCCTGAGAGGGAGCTGCACTCCTTGACCTTAGTATAAACCTGCCTGCGCTCCTTGATTTTCATGCACACCTGCTCCTGGTAACCCCTCTGGCCCAGGCTGTCGGCCATCTGACCATAGATGTCAGTGTTCCTGCACCTGATGTGGAGATCCTGGATATTAGTCTTGTCTCCCCAGATCTCAATGAGATCCAGAATCTCCACACCAATCCAGGACAGGGCCCGCCTCCTCCCTCCCTACCCCCCGCTGGACAGGGGCTTGGGAGCTGCCTGCAACTGTGCTTGCAGCCATGGGGGGCTCACGTGGCATGCTGGGGTCTGCCATGGCAGCAGGGAATTCACAGCTTGATGCTGCTGTGTGACATGGTGCTAACAGGGCTTGTGTTGTGCCACAAACTGTTTCCCCTGAGGCCATGGCTTAGACTGAGGCTGCGTGGGAAGGGGAACTATAGAGTTCTAATGAGTATGGACAGAGTGGCCACCAGGGCACCTGTGGGAAGCCCTGGAGGCCACTTATTTCAGAATAACTCCAGCTGCCCCATCTACACATGCCCAATTTCAATTTCAAAATATTCCTTGTAAAATGAGAGTTACGGAATTTGGAATACGACAGCCATTATTTCAAAATTATTTTGAAATAACAGGCTTGCTATGTAGACACTCTCTTTGTTATTTCAAAATAACATGAGTTTTTTTCGAAATAACACTGCTGTGTAGACATGCCCTTTATGACATTTCAGCAATTCAGCTAAGGGAAAAAAACTAAAAATATTTCCCACCCCATTTAATTGGATCATCGTGTTCATCTCAAAGACAAAAGCTTTCCTTATTCTTATATCTACCAAATTCACCACACAATTGAAGTTCTCTTTTTTTCCAGTTATCACCATTTCCTATATTACTGCATATTTCTGTTAATTTGCTCTTCTTATTCCATTAAGCAAAGTTATACCATTACCCTATAAACATGGCGTTATTGACCCTACAAACACAGCTCTATCTTCTCTTTGCAAAAAGTAGCTACATACTAAACTTCTGTTCAATTTCTATACTTCAGTCTTGACCTCTTAAACTTAGCCTGGACTTCCCACAGTTTCCATGGGGAAGTTATTTTAGTTTTTTTATTATTGTTATTTCATTCGCCATTCCTCAGTTCTTCTATCTGTACAAATTCTCCTCACAAATCTATAATTTTCACAACAGCCAATGAGTTTCCACAGCTGCTATTAGAGATTTAGCTCCCAGAGTGCCTACAAAACAAAGCTTTCAGAATTTCTCTGCTTAGATTTGTTTTCTCCAGTTACCTATCATTTTTAATTACAGATTCCTATCCTTATGGAGTTTGGGGAGGTGTAATATGAGTTGCACTACAGACGCCTGAGTGATTAATGTAAAGATTAGATGTATTGTTTATCTCAACATTTCATCATTCTTTATTCAGTTCCAGTCTTTTGAAAATTAACTAATCATACAAGGCTGCATGTATAAGAGGGAATTTAACATCTTTAAAAAGGAAAGTTGTGTGTTAATTAGTTAGTAATACAGTGGAACTTCTCTAAACTGCTGCTTCAAAACTGTCTAACTCCACCTCTGCATAAAGATGTATTGACATGGATTGAAGTGAATCTTTTTTTTCTTCCTAAGATGACATCATTTCTTCTAAAATATTTTGGAGAACATTTACTTGTATGCTCTGAAGAGCAGTATAGTCATAAATACTTAAAAGTTAACTGCAATTGAAAAAATAAATCATCAGTTTATGATGTATGAATTATACCTTATCCTTGTGTTTATTCCCATAGGGTCAAATCTAACCCATTCTTATTCCGACCTGTGAAGCAGAACTGGTGAAATTCTGTTGTGGGAGATGTGTGAAGGGAGGAAGGACTCTCGAGTCACACAAGGCAGAGGAGCTTAACAGCAGTGGGGTTGGTGCACCTGATCACTAGAAAGTGTGTGAGATTTCGCAAAGATTATTTCAAATAATCCCCCCCCACACACACACACACTGTTATAATATACTACCACTGTTGTTCAATATAAAATTGTCCTTCCCACAAATATGACACCAATGCTCTCTTTCTCTAGGGATGCAAAAGCAGTGCCCCTTCCCCACACTGAAACGGTGGGCCTGTTAGTCAGACAAATAAGCAAAGCACCTGCTCCTGTGGAGGGAATCCATTTGAAGTTTGAGTGCAACCTTTTTTATCCTTCCATTTTTTCACCCTTCCCTGCAAGCCAGAAGGATAGATGTGGGTCATCTGGACAATTTTTATTTGGAGGGGAATGAGACACTGCACATTGCCTGCACTAATAGTCATTCAGTCTGTCACATGTCATCATACCTCTGTGTGAACACAAAACGCCAGCAGCCAGCGTTTATCATAATACTTGCCCCTAGGCAACTTTCCAAGTACATAGATAAAGGGAACTCACTTGTGCCCTGATTGTTATGAAGATGCTCTTCAAAAGATAGAGACGCAGACTGACTTTGCCTTGACAGAGATGGTCTGCTTTGCATCGATGGCAAAATGTTTGTGCTTAATGACGCCCATAAATGCCACAGTAACAGCTTCCTCCTTGTCTTAATGCATCTTTAGAGGTCCCTCATTTGCTTGTGTTTTCAGTGAAACTGGAAATATTTGGATTCCTGACAAGCATTCAACAGTGATTGAAAGTGAGGAGAATGACTCGGTAATGGTGGTTGGGTATGACCTGAAATATTTTGGTAATTTCCTAACTGGTCTGCATCTATTGCAAGTAGGATTTTAATTCTGCCCTTGAAACCTGGATCAAACATTTCACTAATTTTGGACTTATGGGTTAGCTTGAAAAGCATATTTTTCTGCCAGTGTTAATCAATAATGCTTCCTGTGCTTTCAAATTGAATTCATATTCATTCAAGCAAATATCAGTTTATTGGTAATCCCTGTCCCTGTGTTATGCCTTCTGGGATCTCCTTGTTTCGAACAGGATGGAGATGTATGAATGAAATCATGTATTTTGCCAGTGGTCAGAAGGGATGTAAGCAACTAGTCAACTAGTCAATTACCTGATAAGCTCGACTAGTCGTTTTACTCCCTCTGTCCCCTGCCTCTGTATCAGAGGGTATGTCTACACTAGCCCCCTAGTTCGAACTAGGGAGGCTAATGTAGGCATTCGAAGTTGCAAATGAAGCCCGGGATTTAAATATCCAGGGCTTTATTTACATCTTTTCGTTTGGGCGCCATTTTTAAATTCCCCATAGTCTGAACTAACTGCTCGCGGTTACAAGTGGCAGTCAAACGTTAACTCGAACTAAGTCTTTAGTTTGAGTTAACTTTACATCTCGTGGAACCCACTACCTCCCCCCAGCACCGTCTCTGCAGACTTAGGGGGGAGGTAAGTGGGTTTCATGAGGTGTAACAGAGGGCAGGGAAGGCAATGGGGGAAACAGTGTGAGCAAGACCGAAGCAGTCCTTGCTCGCACAGGCTTCTGATCGTTGCGCCTCTCCCTCTCATGACTCTTGTACATTTCAAAGGGAGAGGCACAGAAGTCAGGACCTCTCATGAGCAGGGACTGCTTCAGTCCCCGGTCGCACGAAGTCCTGACTGCTGCACATCTCCCTTTAAAACACATGACTCCTGTATATTTCAAAGGGAGAAGCACAGCTGCCAGGACCTCACATGACTGGGGACTGCTTCGGGCCCTGCTCATGCGGGTTCGCCACTGTGCCTCTTCCTTTTCAAACTGGTGGCTCTCATACGTTTCAAAGGCAGAGGTGCAGCAGGATAGCAAGCGTGCCCTTTACTGACTAATAGAGTAGTCAATAGAAATTCCATCAACTACTCAATTAACTGATTAATCAAAATTTAACATCCCAGTGGTCGGCCTGTCTGGAGTTATGGGCATGTGAGACCCTTAAACTTTTTTTTAAAAAAACATACCTTATTAATGTCTGCAGCGCAGTAAATGGTTGTCTGTGGAAATCAAAATAAAATAAAACATTGAGAAGGACAGTAAGTTTGCTCATGGGACCATGGATGAGCTCCATACCACTTAATGAGTGGTGTGCTGCTATCGAAAGGAGAGTAGTCATGTCAGTTCACCTTGACTTTTATAGTCCTGTGCTCATATAGAGAAGGACTAAATAACAACCTGCTAAGGGAAGTATCTTGTTGCATTTTGACAGACAGTGGGTGGTGCATTGTGAGGAATCACGTTTCTTATTTCTACATTTCTATTTCACTGTTTTATTTAGTCATATAATTATGCCTGGCTGGAACATTTGGTGCTACAAGGTTGTCTCTGTTTTTGCAGTCCTGCTAGATCTCACAAAAATCATGATAAAACTTAGGTGAAGCATATCCAGGAGTCTGTCTTTGTATACCAATTCCTTCTGATTACTGTTTTTATTTTATTATAGATAACATAAGTAGTGATTGGGGCACAAACATTGAGTAGTCCTGTGGCACCTTAGTGTACGTCTACACAGCAACACTATTTTGAAATAACTTAGTCCTCATCTACACAGCAGGGAGTTATTTTGAAATAATGTTAAAATACTGTAAAGCCTGAGGAATTCTTACTCCAACTCCTGTAACCCTCATTGTATGAGGAATAAGGGAAGTTGTAGGAAGAGTGCTCTATTTCGAACTAAGTGTAGTGCAGATGCTCCCTATTTTGAAATAAGCTCAGTTGGAGTATTGTGTCCAGTTCTGGGCACCTCATTTCAAGAAAGATGTGG
>JANRFK010001785.1:27794716-27811247 GCA_030068395.1 Apalone spinifera
CCCCCCTTCGGGAGCTGTCCTCCCCTTCCTATCTTTCCCAACCCTTCAGTGGATTCAGAGGCTTCATAATGGTCTATTAGAGTGACCACTTCATTTAGAGAGGTTGGGGTGGTGCCTGAGCACCCAACGCTGACCCCCACTAGGTAGGATGTTCAGGAACTGTTCTAAAATCACTGCCTCTGCTACCTGGGCCCCCGTTTGTTGATCCAGGTCAAACCATCCCACCCTCTTTCCCTTAATCTCTGGACCACAGCCCTTGGCCTAGCCCCCTGCAGGTACCGCTCCTGTCTAAATCGCTGCCTATATGTTTCTGGTGTTATCCCCATTTGATCTAGAATTGCCTCTTTAACTTTGTAATAATGCAGAGCTTCTTGGGTACTGAGGCTACGTTATGATAACTGGGCCTGCCCTGTTAGGTAGGGGACCAGCAGAGTGGCCCAGTGGTCTTTGGGCTACCAGATGCGGTAGCCACCCTTTCAAATGTTGTTAAAAATACATCTGGGTTAGCCATCCTGGTTAGCCAGACTGGCAACTGAGAGATCCTGCCTGCTCTGTCCTCAGTACTCGCAAGTGATCCCGCCTCCCCCCGACGAGGTGGTCCATATTGTTGCAACCATCTTTCCTGCTGCTCTTGGTGGTGTTCTTTCAATTCTCTTACGAGCTGCCTCCGATGCTCCTGGTGTTGCGAGGATAATTTTTGTATCAGTAGTGTTTGTTGTTGTTGGTGTTGTCTTTGGGCTTCAGCCATCCACATAAACATCTTGGCTGGTTCCATGTTTGCTGAGCTATCCATGACAAACCAGGTAAAGGTGACGACAGGGGAGACAAAAGAATACCCCCTTCGCCTTTTTTCCCCTCTCTTCTTCTTCTTCTTCTTCTCCTTTTTTTTTTTTTTTTTTTTTTTTTGAAACTCTGCTCACATTAGGGCCCTATCTCAGGTCCCTATCACTGCCCTTCAGTCAGTTCAGGGGAGCTGGGACTATGACACCCACACTCTCCACCATCTGTAAGGTTTTCTTGTCACCCTGTGGCTTTATTTACACCACCACCAGGCCCCCACCCTGTGAGTTCCTGAGGTTCAACCCGTGCCATGTCCTTACAATATTAGTTTTTTCCCCTCAATTTCAATTTGGAGTTAGTCCATCCCACCTGGGACGTAGACTGACAACGCCTCCTTGGGTGGTGGGGAGAGGGGAGTCCAGGCTGCCCCTACTCACGGACCCCAGCCCAGGGCCCTAAGGACATGGACCTGGCTTGGTCTAGTCCGGCTGGCAGGGCTTCCCGCTGAAACACACCAGCCCGCAGGAGCTCTGCAAGTGCCCTGCCCTGGGCTGCTTCCTCTCCTCTTACCTAACTCACTGGCCTCTCGTGCCACATCTGCCTCTCCGTCCCTGTCTGTTCTATGACTCCCTTTTCAAATCATCCGCATTCGGGATGGGCTTCCTGCCCGCTCCCCAACTGACATCTCCCTCTTCTGTCCTCCACCAGACGCCACCTTCTCCTCTCCCATCCCGCTCCCTCTGTCCTCTTACTTTCCTCCCCAGGGCTCTGCCCCGTACCATTGTTTGGTAGTGTGGGGGTGCGCTGCACCCACGCTCACCCCAGCTCTCTGCACCCTTCACCCCATGTAGAGTCGCTGCAGGCAGTTTTGAAGTGTGGGGACATAGCGTCCTCTCACGCCCGGGCACCCCACCTCCCAACTGTTTGGTGGCATTCAAACACACCATGGATGCGTTCGCCCCGGCTTGCTGCACTCCGTACAGAGCAGGCGTGGGAGGGATTAAAGTGAGGGGTTGTGGCACCCCATCACAGATGGCAACAAATTAATACACTAAAAGGTCTGATTAGAAATATACTCTCCCCAAAATTTCATGTACATTTTGTTGTGCTGCCTCTTGCATGCACATTTGAGATTCTAACATTCTGCATGTGTAGGTGACAGAATTTTCAGGAACAAATGGGGATCTGCATATGCACATTTTACCTCTTTCTACTCACCACTAGTAATGCACTAAAATGTTCATGGAAATTCACAAAGAGTGATTGGGACCTGAAGGGGGGAAAAAAGCCTTATAGGTCAACATTTCAGGACGTGGAAGTTGGCATGAGATGAGAAGGGGGACAAAGATGTGAAAAGGTAGGTTACAGATGCATTATCTTACAAAATAGCCTAACTATCCTGTTCATTCACCCAGAAGAAAACAACATTTTAAAATGTAAATAGACATCTCAAGACTGCATTTCGTTGGTGGTCTGAAATAGACACAAGGCTGGGGGGATGAGGAGGGAAGAACATATTTGTAATGAATATTTAAGCTGAAGATTTTGCAAGCAGGGTATAATTGAACACACTAGGGGTGAGAGATTGTGGATGCAGAAGCAGAGAGGTGACTAAGTCTGCAGGATTCTTCAACAAAGAGAAATATTCAAAATGTTATTTGAGTGAATGAGGGAGACATTCATTTATCCTCACCTGCACTTATCAGCTGCCAATGTTTCAAATTGCATTGCTCTTACTGGAGAGAAACTTCCACTGTTCCTACACTGACTGAAGCTTATCTACAATATTAAAGCACAATGGGACTACTTTAAAGACGCAGATTCTCCTTCAGTTTGCCTTACTTTTGTTGGATTTAAGTCAAACCCTTAGGGGTATCTTACCCCCCTACTGCATGCACCTGCTCTTGATGGACTCATTAAGAATAAAATGTATCCCTTTATTATCAACAACATGATACACGGACATCATGAACAGCTAATATCAATCACTGTATTCAAGCAAAAAGGAAATATTTCCAAATAGTTTTTAAGGGGGATTGAGCACAATAGCTAATTCCTGAATGCAGGGCGAACGTGCTCTGCACATTAAGGGAGTGTAATGTAGACTTTCAGCTATCAATACCTCAGCCACAAATAGGAGAAAAAATAGCATCAGGAGGGCAGGGAGATATTGTCTCTCCGTCAGGAAGAGACCCACTCCAAAGTCCATACTCCTTAATCATCTCCTGAGTCAAAAGAACAAGCAGAAGGTTAAGAAGCAGCTCCTTGTTGCCCAGACCACACTTAAACCCAGAAAACATTATGTCAGTTATCATGCTGCAACCACTGAGAGGCCGCTAAAGAAGACAATATCTCTGTTTAAAATATCTGGCCATTACTTGCAATGCCTAGGCTCTGTCCTGCAGGTAGGTCCACAGGGGGCATAGATTGTGGTGGCACTCATCTTACACAAAGAAAAATGCTGGAAAGGAATTTATTGCTTCCTCTGGTTTACACATCTGATCACAGAAAAAGCTGTTTTGAATGTGCAGCCAGTGGTTCAGCTATTCTAGTTACATTGACAACAAGGGAGAGTTTCCAATTCATACAGGGGGATATAGAGTCCCAGCAGTTCTCCTCCCCACAATCCAGGAATTGAAGGGGTGGGAGGAGTTTCCTTACATATTTTGCACTCATGAATCTGACTATCTTATATGTAGATTTCAGACAGTTAGTATAAAAATGAAGCATCTTTATGTGCCGTCTTCACAGGCTGACAAAGTGACATTAACAGTACGTAAAACATTTTAACACATTGGATAAAAGACCTCCTTTAAATACAAATGATTACTACTAAAAAATGATGAAATGCAATACATTTTCCTCAGTGCTTTTCTTAATTCAACATACAGTTCTCCACCTGAACCCTGCAACACATAAAACACAACTCTGTGCCACTAAGAAAACACAGCCCAGCCATTTGAGTGTATGCAGAACCGTCTCAACATGAAAATGCTATAATTAACCTCATGTTTTATAGAGCACCCTTATTATGGATCTAATGGCCTAATTTATTCCTTACTTTTGACCTGGTGAGATATTGTATCTGTAGAATCAATCGGTATTTTGCATACATAAACCACCGCTTTAATGAAACTTTCACTCTCAGGGCAAAGTTGCACTGAGGTCACTAGGACAATGGCCAAAATTGAAAGAAAAGAAAAGAAACATTGAGCATGATGCACTTTCACTCATTCAGAGCAGGCTTTTTGTTCTGTTTTGTTTTTAAAAAAGTCTTCCTGGCCACATCACATTTGAATTCACTCTGCAGGCAAACCCCAAGGTATTGCAAAAACAAACCCATCCCTGAATTTTCAAGTGAAATTGTTCACTTACTCAATTAGGGAGAAATTCATCCAGTGCAGATGGTGAGCACAATGATCTCTGCACCATTTAAGTACCACACTGGGTAGATAATGAGGGAATTGTGCAGGTATCTCTGCCATTCCCAGAAGCTTTCTACATAGCTCTAACCAGAGAACCCTTCTGCCTGTATGCCTGAAGCACAAATAGTGGCAATATTATATAGCAGAAATGGTCACCCCAAGAGGAGCTCTGCTGACCACATGGTCAGTATCTTGTATTAGTATAGAGAAGCCTGTGCTGGGCCTGACCCTGTGGGAATACTGGCAGCACTTCCAGAACTGTGGTAAGATATCTTCTCCGGAGCACACTCCCCCACAGCCCTCAAACATATTCTGCCTGCCTCAGCAATTCACAGACAGTGCCCCTCCAAACAGTTTTTTTTTAAATCTCTTGAAAATTTTGATGAAGAAAAAACACGGGAGTTTTTCACGTTTGCTCTGAAAATTCCTATTTGAACAACCAGCTCAAATAGTCACAATGTAGTGCTGAATGCAGACTTGCTGCATCAGCACTGCAGAAAATGAGCAATGACATGTCATCAAAACTTTCCAAGATGAGCAGCAATATCCTTTGGATACATCTATGCAAAACTGTCAACTACTCATATCAAAGTGGACTGACCAAGACTTGAATAACTTGGGCCTTAATCCCCTCTCCATTATACCACTGTTAACAGCTCCATGAAGCCAGTGGAATTACACTAGCATCAGACTAGTACAACAGAGATGAGAATTAGGCCCTTAGTTATTCTAGTCTGAATTTCACTCTAAGTGAACCTTTGTAGAAGATGGAGAGTGGATATGACAACTGCTAACGCTCTTGTAAAACTGTTTGAACATCAACATTATTATTTCTCAGACTTTGTCATTTTCTCTCAGATATGGTTGCCATGATATTCCCTGAAGCTATTGACCAAATGTTACAATATTAGATTCTAAGAAAAAAACCCTGTGGTAAGGAGAGAGGAAGTCTCCATGAGATCAGATAGATCAGCTGTTACAATTTATTGGATGGAACAAGCAGATGGTTCTAATATAATGTAGAGGGATTTCATCTATGCATTTCTGTGAATCTGTGTCCACAGCAAATCTGGTAAATTTTCACACTCGAGTGAAATTATTTTGGTATGGCAAAACTGATTAAATGCTATCTAACACTATAAAACATACAATGGCTGTGTTTTAATTATAAATTATCAAGCACTAATCTCCAGTCAATTGCAAATATGCAAGGGTAGTTCTGAAAAAAACCCCTCTAAAAATGATGACCAGATTTAAAATGATATGTTAAAACCTCCAAACTTTAATCTATGCCACTATCTCAGATTATAACAAGCTAAACAAATTTGAAAATAAATATATTAAGACTATTTATGCTCTTTTATTCATGGCATTTGTCTTGTTTTGAATTTGTCTTACATAAGGTAAGGACATAGGGGTATTTTTATACCACAAGACAAAATCGAATTAAGATACGCAACTTCAGCTACATCAATTGTGCAGTAGTTTAACGCTACTTTTGGCACTGTCCACACTGCAGGAAGTCAAAGGGAGAACACTCATCCTTTGACTTCCCTTATTCCTCATGGAAGCAGGACTAGCGGCATCAACCAGAGTGCCTCTCAGTTTGAATTAGCGTGTCTACACTAGACCTGTTAATTCGAATTCTGGAAGATCGACAGGGAGAGCTTTGATCTTCTCTGTAGTGTAGATGTACTGAGAGCAGAGTACAAGATAAAGACAATGGACTTCAAATAAGCAGACTTACTAGATATGGACCCAGATATCTAAAGGAATAAGGATTTCAAGAAAGCTGAGAGTTACAAAAAAGAAATATTAAAGGCTCAACATAAAAAACCCCTATCCCAATACAGATTAAAGATAGAAAGGCTAATAGGGCTGCATGGGATGCTCTGTTTTGACTTGAAAATCCAAAAGAATCACACAAAGTAAAAACAAGGACAAGTTCTAAAGACTGAATATAAAATAACAGTACAACATGTAAGCACAAAAATCAGAAAAGCTGAGGCACAAAATGAATTACAACGAGAAAGGCACATAAATGGACATAATAAAAGATTCTTTAAATACATTAGAAGTCATAAATAAAAAGACAAAAGGAAGTACAAGTCTATTAACAATAAAGGAGAACAAGCTTCAGATGACATAGAGAAAGCTGAGTTTAATGTCCCTTCTGTCTTTCCTAAAAAGGTTAATTGTGACCCAATGCTTAACAGAACATTGACAATCAGGGGAAAGAATATTCAAACACTGATGAATTTTAAGGTTGTCTGAGTTTCTTTCAAACTCTGCATTCATATGCACTCCATTATCATGAAGTAAATAACTTAACTGGAAATTAACAATAACCAAAAGCAGTGGGGGAAATCAGAGATATCTGGAAAGATTTTACTAAAGCTCTAACTCAGAATGTTTCCAAGCAGCAGTCTGGATTTTGATTAATATTATAACACAGTTTGCTAAAACAGCACCTTATAAATATCCATGAAGCATTTTATTAGAGCTGATTGTAAATACTTAAAATCTTGTCGTGCAACCCATCAAACTGCAGGAAAAAAAGGCAGCTGAAAGCAATGATGAATAAGGTTCATTTTTAGTGTTTTTTCTTTAATATTATAGTAGACTGTTCCAAATATATTATAAAGGGATGCATAGACCATCAGACACAATTGAAAAGTATATTGATTTGCTTTATAACTGCAAAAGAAGGTCATAGCAGAGAGATAGACAGCTACAAAGAAAAGTTGAGCGAATAAGGATGATGAAAATGGGACAATTATCCAATATCACCTTACTACAAAAAATAAATAATTAGAACCCTCCAAGTAAGAGATGGGGATGGGAAGATTGAGGGCATGAAAAGGGCTATCCCAGCAACTTACGTTTAGTTTTTGTAAGTTCTTGTATGTCTTAATGGTATTACTACAGCTAAACATCCTGTGATTTGTAGAGCCACAGAACTTTAATTTAAGGTCTATTGATTTGAAATATTTGTCATCTATCCTCCAAGCTCTTGTCCTGTATCAAATATTTATGTGGCCATTGATAATGCTATTCTGTGTAGCACTTCCATTGTTTTCTCTCCATTTTTCTTCCCTACAATGCCAATTTAGAGTTCATGAAAGGTGTCAGGTAGAAAATCCAGAAAACTGAAGTCATAACTTCTTAAAACTGCAGCACTTATAGTATGCCTTATCTCTGATCAACAAACCACTTCCAATGGTAAGAAACACTGTGATTTAGTAAAGTCCTCAGCATCATTTCTGAGACTGACAAACATTTATGATAAAACCTACACTGTTAGAAATGAATTGTGATGGTCTCATTTTATAAACTATTGAATAGTTGTCAGAAGGTAGTTACTGGAGCTACCAAATAATACAAACAGGATCAGGCTGTGGCTGGTCTGTGTGGCAACCGCAGGAATTAAAGGAATTTCTTGTAATTTTTTCTTCAGATGTACCATCCCTCCCTAAGGTCTACAGGAAAAGTAGATTGCTGATTCTGTGCTGTCTGTTTCAGACCAGTGGCATCAGATAGAGTTCTGGAGAAAAGGGGAATGGAGTGTCCTACTGAAGAAGATGTTGATCCTGTGGGGTACAGCCATCTTCTCCTAATTTCTTATGTCCTTTGCCAAAGGTAGCACAGTCCGAGCTGATAATAAGAGCTACTCTCTTGGGATAGATTTATCTCATGCCATTCTCAGTAGCATACTTTCTATGGCTTATAAATACATGTAAAAATAGCAGTTAATTTTGGTAAATATCTACCAAAGCTGTAGGTTGTATGATAACATTAGTGGTTACGAGTTTCAGTCAAGTCCCAAAATAAAAATTCTCTCTCGCTGCAAAAACTATAGACTCAGATTCACAAAGGTACTGAGGCTAGATACAGTCAAACTGTTCAATGCTGATAAATGCAAAGTAATGCACATTGGAAAACATAATCCCAACTATGCATATCAAATGAGGGGCCTAAATTAGCTGCTACCATTCAAGAAAGAGACTTTGGTGTCATTGTGGATAGTTCTCTGAAAACATCTGCTTAATGCAGCTAAAGTCAAAAAAGTGAACAGAATGTTGGTAATCATTAAGAAAAGGGGCAGAAAATATTGCCTCTATATAAATCCATGGTACGCCCACATCTTGAATACTGTGTGCAGATGTGGTTGTCTCATTGAAAAAAAAAAGATATACAGGTTGAATCTCCTAAATCTGGAACTCTCTGGTCTGGCAATATCCGTGGTCTGGCAGGAACATGGATGTTGCTGGTCCAGACAGCACCAGTACCTAGGAGTGCGAACCAGCTGGGAGACCTGGCTACAGGAAGCCCTGGCCCAGCCGGGCAGCAGCAAGATGGTGAGTCCCCTTCCCAGGGAGCCCTGTATGAGCGGGGACAGCATTGGGGCAGCCAGCAGCAAAAGTGGGGATGTCTGCAAGCCCCATCCCAGAGGGCAGGGCAGCAGCTGGACCTATGAGCCCCATCCTCAGGGAGCCTTGGCTGAGTGGGCAACAGCAGGGCAACCAGCGGCAGAAGTAGAGCAGCTGGCAAGCCCTGCCCCTGGAGATCCCTGACTGGGTGAGGAAAAAGCATGTCCATAGCAGCTGGGGAGCTCCATCCCCTGGGAGCCCCAGCAGGCCAGAGTCCAAGTCCACGCCCTGCAGGCAGGAGCGCAGTGGCAGTGTGGCTGAGTGGAGCTAGCTGCAAGGAGGGGAGCATCCTGGGAGGCCAGTGGCAGGGGATTTCCCCTGATCTGGCAAATTCCCTCTTTTGGAAGAGGTCAGGTCCCAAAGGTGCTGGACCAGAGAGGTCCAACCTGTATTAAAAAAGGTTCATGAAATGGCAACAAAAATTATTACGGGGTATAAAATGGCTTCTGTATGGAGAGAGATTAAAAAGACTTGGACTTCTCAGCTTGGAAAAGAGATGACTAAGGGGGTGGGGATATATGATAGGGGTCTATAAAATTATGACTGGTGTGAAGAAAGTAGAATAGGAAGTGTTATTTACTTCTCATAATGCAAAAATGAGGAATTATCCAATAAAAGTAATAGAAAGCAAGTTTAAAACAAACTATTTCTTCATACAACACACAGTCAATCTGTGGAACTCTTTTCCAGAGGATGTTGTGAAGACCAAGACTATAACAGCAAAGTTAACAAATGATCTAGATAAATTCATGGAGGTTAGATCTATCTATGGCTATTAGCCAGGATGGGCAGAGATAGTGTCCCTAGATTCTGTTTTCCAGAAGCTGAAGAATAAGTAACAGGGAATAGACCACTTAATGATTGGCCACTGTTGGCAGACCAGATGGACTTTTGGTTTGATCCAATATTGCCATTCTTATGTTCAAACAGTTCCCATATGCACACACATCTGTGAACAGAATTTGACCCAAAGTTGAGTTTTGCTAAAATCAGTCCATGAAAAATGCAATTTTCCTAGTCTTTGAAGCTTCCTACCATCAGGTTTGTCTCATCCTTGGTTCACTGTATGTTACAATCAAACCCTGGAAGATCAACAGTGACAGCTTCAATCTTCCTCTGTAGCGTAGACATACCCTGAATGACCTGATGGTAGGTAATGGGTTCCTGTCTTAAGGTCATCATTCATTTTGCAGGGAGCCTAAACGCCCAAGTTGGCTCTGTGGATTTTCTGGCTTCTAGAGGTTAGGCATCACAATGATGCCTAAGTTCTTAAGCATGATGCCTAAGTTCTTAGGCGGATCTTAACCTGTGCACTCAATGGTAGGCTCCAAAACCATTACTGTTAGAATAAACATCTAAACACAGATACGGAAAGGTATTTGGACACCTAAGTTCCACTGATACTAGTAAAAGTTAGGTGCCTAAATACCTGTCAGAATTCATGCCCTGGGGACCAAGTACATGGTTCCCTTCACATTCTCTATACTTAGATGCCTAAATAAAGGAGTTGTGAGGTTTTGCCATAAGTCATGTCCATCTACTTGTAAGGGCTTAAAATTCTACTTGTATTTTATTTTCCCTAAATAGGAGTTTTGTAGCTTTTAGAAGCACTAGCTTCCAAACCCAAAAGTGAGAATTGGGATTTTCTAGACACACCTCCTGTGTAATATAGGTCATAGAACTTCTACTCAATAATTCCTACAGTATTTCTGTTTTAGAAAACCATTCAATCTTGATTTAAAAATGGAAATTGATGGAGAATCACTGGTTCTGATGGTTAATTACTCTGACTGTTAAAAATGCACACCTTATTCCAGACTGAATTAGTCTAGCTTCAACTTAGAAACACTGATTCATGTTATACCTTTATCTGTTAAACTGAAGAGTTTATTATTAAATATTTATTCCCCTCACAGGTGCATATAAACTATAATCAAGTTACTCCTTAACCTTCTCTTTGTTAAGCTAAATACACTGAGTTCCTTGAATCTATTGCTAGAAAGCATGTTTCAAATCCTGCTGCATTTGGCTGCTAACTATGCCTGAACACTGAGTATCAGTATTCTCAGGGCTAGCTTTAAGGTTCTAAAGAGAGCAAATTCCACCTGGAATCTTGGCTGTCAAAAAATTCAACAAAATAAAGAATTTTCAAGTGTGGTTAGTTGATTGGATCATCAGTTTCCTTGATATGAACCAAGTACTCCTGGGGTGACTAGTGAGAAACCTGATTCATTCCCCTTATAGCCCCCATGTCTGCTGAAAGCATCAAAAGACCCCAAATGAGAAGCAGGTCAGATGAGAAGTTCATGGTGATTGGTTCTGTTCCTTTGTGAAATGACACTTGACAACTCATAGAGCTGTTCATGGTCACTGAGTTAGACAGAATTCGAGTGATAGTAAGAGCAGCATTGCTGCTGGCTGTAATAATATATCATCAGAGTTCTTGAAACATCTCAGGACTTGTGCCCATCAGTAGCTCACTCTTTTCTTTGTGTGAATGGTCAATATAGAATGGCCTCCAAAGACACATTCCAAAGGCATTGCTTTCCTGAAACATCTCCAACATCTCTGGTACCTGTGCTATTCATGCTGTTGGTGTTTCCCCAAAAGTGGAGTCAATATTCAACATCGAGTAAGTAGGCTTTCAGAGAAGTTAGAACACAAGTGCTAATTTTGATGGCATTCATCTAAAATAGTTTTCAAAAACCATCTGAAGATGGGAACCTTAACTGTCAGGTTTAGGCACATTGAGCTCTTTGGGTACATCTAAACAGGCTCCTGGGGCTGTAAAATTGATTGATGGGCTGTAAAATTACTATGTGTATGCTGGGCCTCTGACTGGAATTGGGACTCTAGAACTTCCCTCCTGGCAGAGAAGGGGCATCCAAAGCCCAAATATCCACACAGCAATTAGCTTGTGGAAAAGACAAACCAATGATCTACCCCAAGACTTTGCCTGGCCACAGATATTATCCAACCAACACACAAACAACTTTCTGCTAATCCAGTACCTCAAGTTCACATACACAGATGGCTGTGCTTGGATTCCTAAGCAAATGTTATTCCTAGGAGTGGGAGATGCCCTGACTTTATTAAGATGGCCAAATGCTGTAGTTGGTGGCATCTGCAACCAAGCATGATCAAGACAGTTTCAAATGTGTTTCATCTCTACAATGCTAAACCAGTTCAAGAACTAAATATGTTTCTCAGTGTATACTGCTTGAAATATGAATCATGCCCAGTCTACCTCTGAGTAACCATAGATAGGTCTCACACATATCTTAATCAGCTGAGGAAAACTGTGGCTAAGATGGGATCATGTAAACAAATTGGCTGGAAGTTCTTGGAGAGCAAAGGCTCAAACCCTCCCATTAACTGGTTTAGCCTTCTGTACCTGTGCTATGATCTCCATTAGTCCCACATCAACATGCCAGAGGCTGGGGCAGTTCTGGCCATGCTACCTGCCCAGTGCTGGGGCTGGTGACTTGGCCCAAAAAAGGTTCCTCACCCTGCCACAGGAGGAGGCTGGGTGCAATGGCCTCTGATGGGTATAGAAGTGGCAGGTTCTTGGCTAGAAGGGACAGTGACAGGTGCCCATGTCTGACTTCTACATTACTAAGCACCTATCCAATTTGTAGGTCATCTGCAGTGATGATGTTAAGCTTTCTTCCACATTATTGATAAACTAAGTGTTAAATGATGTAGAACCAAGAACCAGTTCCTAATGAGATCAACTCAAAACATACCTGTTTGTTGGTTTCGTATTTACAACGACATTTTGAAACCTACCAGTTAGCCAGCTTTTAATCTATTTAATGTGTGCCACGTTAATTTCATATTATTCTGGTTTTGGATGGTTTTTTTTTAAAATAAGTGTTATGTGGCACTAAGTAAAACATCTTACACAAGTCTAAGTATCTTCATCAGCAGAAAGTAGATTTTTTGAGGTTGACACAAATTCACATATTTAAAATATATCCATAGAAGACATTTTCTGTCTGAAATTTGTGCCAAGCATATGAACATAATGGCTGTGTAATAAGGTTTATTACTTGAGAAGTCTTCACATTGTACAGTATAATTTTAATCTCTTTTGTGAATTAATGTATCCCATCTCTTATAAAATACAACCCCATCTGCTGAACAATCTTACAATTGAGCAGTAGCTTTATGTAAAAGCCAGCATCTTTTCTTTTACATAATACAAGGAAAGCTAAATCTCCACACAGAACTGTTGCAAGATTGCTGGACTATTCCTTGAAAAGAATGGAAAGAACTGAAAGAACAAAAGTCTCAGTAGAATGCAGAGGGGCAGATGACTGGCAATAGGATACAAACCTCTAGATCAATGATAATTTAAGTTCAGATTAACAGTGAGAAGGGGGACAGCATATTTCATATTTTGGCCAGCTGTATTAATTATGAATATCAATACTGTGTGATGACTCCAAGATTGCCTCTGGGATGCTCAGTGGGTGATCTCAATTTGTTTCTTGTGTACCATATCACAGTAACTGCCATTACAACTGGGCTAATTATAATTAATCCTTTTCAGCCTTAGTAGGCAATCCACACTGGAGTTATGGGCATGGAGTCTGACCTACCTATCTGATCACAACCTCTGCTATTTATAGGTAGTGTCTCCAGACGAAGATCAAGCTATATTAGTGGGGAACACTGGGAGTGGGAGGAAATGCCAATGGAATTCACAAGACATAGAGAGAGGATGTCACTTTTCACTGCTGTCAGTCATTATTGTTCTGTATTTATTTTAAGGAATCAGAGTGAGGAATGGTGGATTAACAAGTTTTAAAAATATAAATTCAAGGACTTTTACATGGATAGTGCATTCCTCAATACAATTCTAAGATGATGCTTCAAAAAATACTTCAAGCACATTTATAAGAAAATAGAAATATCTCAGCAAAAATGTAGCACAAGAGGGGTTAATTCATGATTTTAGAGTATTCTAATCTTACAGACTGTTAAACAGTGTGAGAGAATTAAGTGACCTGAAAATGGCATAACTAATGGCAGAATCTTGAAAAATATAATGGTAACGCAGAGGTTCATGAAATGTGTATGAACTGTATCACATATTCATGCCCTATTACTGTGAATTCTGAAGTGTCTTCCTGTTCAAGATAATAGACCTTGATTCAATTCAGTCTGATGTAGAATGAATTTCATGCGTTAATTAGTAAAGCATTTCTTAATGATTAGGAAAAAAAAGGTAGATAACATCTGATTGAAAACCTAACTGTCAGAGATAAAACAATGATACAACTCAGGGTGGAAGGAATGCCAGTCATGCTGAATTCAGGTGTCTTAATTATGATAATTAATGATTGTATTCCCTATATAAATGAACTCAACCAACATGAAAAGCATATTGTAATTAAAGTGCTTTTGAAAAGTAACATTTAAACAAATGTCACTAGTAATATTAATTACTTTTCTCATTTCAGTTTCACATTTAATTGCCTCAGTTCACTAAGGAGCTGATATGGAAAGACTTTGAGCTACCAGAGCTCCTGTTGAAATCCCAGGTTTTGAACTAATAACTGAAGAGCATTAGGATACTCCAGTTTTACTCTAGTTCTGATAACAACCTGCTCCTATATCACTGCCCATAATGACTAGATTTCCTGGAGTGTAATGAAAACATTCCACCATTAAAGGACTAAAGTATGACACATTCTATTCCAATGTTCTGTTATAATAGGTTTCCTCTCTTGTCACTAGTCAAGCTGCATGCAAGTGTGATTTCCGAAAGGCAGAAAGAAATGTGAACTGACAGAAAAAGTATTTTGGGGGTTTGGAGGTCTGGGTCTGTCTATAGCCAGTCCTATGGGAACAGGTACTTTTGTGCAAAAGCTCTGGCTGCAGTGAAATGAACTGACAGACTTTTAGTCAGTGTGGTGTTGCCATTTTCCTTGGTTTCTCTGTGCAACAGTTTAATCACTTATTGTGATGTTAACACAGAGTGCTCATCAAATTTTCAGGAGACCAATTTTTTTAAACAGATGGCTAAAAATGGTCTTTTAATATTAGAAATCAGAAAAGGGAGATCACCACTGACTTTCTAACAAAGTCACTGCTCATGTCATATTTATCATGTTTATCACATACTTTGTGGCAACAAGATTTAATCTCAAACTCATGCCAAATCAATTAAATAAATACAATTTTAATGATAGTTATATAATACAAAGCAAATAGCTTCAGTGAAAACAAGTCCATCATGAGGGACTTTTCACCCCCAAACAGGTGAGAGAGCCATACAAAAGTTTCAAAGCTGCAGACTAAGGTGGCCAAGAGTGGGTTCCACAAAAAGACTTAGACAATGCAATGCTAAGCAACACAGTGCCTAACCTTTTAGGCACCTAGAAAAAACCCTGAGTTATGCACCTATGAACATATAAAATGCATGGGGAGAGACAGGTGCATAAAAATGTGATCCACAAAAGCCAGTAAAGGAAGTTGGCTTACCTATCCAGTGGGGAATGTTAATGACAAGGGTGCTTGCTAATTCCTGTCCTCTTGCAGAGACAGGTACATAAATTCAGGCTGTAGGGAGGCACCCCTCTCTAGCAATCCATGAACAGGAAACAATCACATGGACTCTAGTTTAGGTTGCTAAATTGCTTCTTGAGGGAAATGAGCTGGTGCCTGGCTCAGCCAGGGGGAATAGGAAGGACACAACCTTTGTTCTCTAGCCCAGTAGTGAAAGCTTTTACTTGGATGTGGGGGAGTCATATTCACTTCTCTCTTCTCTGCCAGAGAGGTGGGAAAGAATGCCTCTGTTCAATCATCTCTCTCTGGAGGGTGCTCTGGCCATTGTGCTAGTGGAATATTCTAATGTAGGGCTCTCCCAATCTCTCCTGCTGAAGCTGTTCCACTCTAGATAAACAAAAGTATCACCGGACCTTGGGTCTCCCATTTCCCAGCTGGATTCTAAGACACTACAGAGCCGCTCTCACACTCTCTTTTTCTAGTTCAACAGCTTTTGAGTTTTGAAGGGGACACAATCTGGTAAGCAGCCTTTGAGCACATCTACAAGATCCAGCCACCTGTTGTGGTCAGGGCCCCACTCCTCTTATTCCCTTGCTCATGAGACGTTAGACCCCAGCAGGAGACATTCATCGGACTTCTAGAGGGAGCTCTGCATGTGCCCAGATGCAGAAAGCTTAGGTCTCTAGGGCACTTTTACTCTGAAAACCTAGGCAACTACAGGGTTGGCAGAAACTGTGGATTTTGGTTGTGCTAAACGAGAAGAACCTAAATCTGGAGTTTTTCTACTCAAGGAACTTCATGGATTGAGGACAATATATATATAGCAGAAGAGAGGAAAGGGGAACAGAAATGGGTGAGGTATTTGCCCTATGGACTTTAAGGGAGACAATATTAAATCTAATACTCGGGATTTAAAATGTATTTATTTGTTGCCTTCAAAGCAGTGCACAACATTAACTACTCGAATAAGGAGGGTCCTTGCAGATGCCAGCCTTTCTCCCCAGGCAGCACTAATGCCATGTTCAAGTCTCCTTCATAGCACAGTTTTTTATTGTGAATAATAAAAATCTCACAAATTAATACAAAGTTATTTCCCTGCCCAAAAGAGGACTCAGGAACCTCTCCCCTTGTATCTTGTTCCCTGCTCCAGGACCACTGCCAGAAGCCTCTTCACTTCCTCTGCTAGCCATCCATAGAAATCATCTGAGCCTTTTCCAGCAGGGTTTGATAATTGAACCTGGCCATTAAAGGGGTAGGCCATCCCATTAGTCTATCAGTGAACATGGTATCTGTACATCCTTTCATTTTATGACTTCAGAATTGATATCCAAGGCTACGTCTAGACTGGCATGATTTTCCAAAAATGCTTTTAACGGAAAA
>JANRFK010001785.1:27815914-27827529 GCA_030068395.1 Apalone spinifera
GTAGTCTAATTTACATGCCTCTGCCGACAGAGGCATGTAGTCTAGACATACCCTCAGAGAAGTAGAACTAAATGACCCTTCTGGGCTACTCCCATTACCCCCAAAAACTAAAAAGTTGGTAAAAAATGAGAAAGTTGTAGGTGTGATTTAAACAGTGTTCATGATGTGACAGCACATTTGTTTCTTGACAGCAATGAAAGATCTCAGGTGGTCATTTTTCAGCACTGCTTTTGTAGCCTAAGACTTCCACAGTTGGGTTATCTTTGGGGTTAATCATACTCTGAATGTGCTTGGGGCAGCAGCTTCCCACCCCTGCCAGAGCAGCTCTGCATCTACTGGTATCACAAGGAGCTTACTCCTCACTTTTTAAAATGTGAAGCTGAACGGCAGACCATGATGAAATCTGCACTGAATATCTTTTTCTACTGTAAGTCCAGGACTTCCTTCCCTTTATCACTCCCTGACAATTCTGATGTTTGTTTCAGGAAAATGAGTATGAAAAATGTGCTGCAGAAACTCCCAATTTTTCTGTTGGCTCTGCCAGATACACATATATACAAAAAATAGCCAGCCCGGGAACTGGAGAAGGAAAAAAGAGTGAGTCATGTTGTTCCTGGCTGATGAAGGCAGAGGAGTAAGTGATGCTTTTTCACGGGGAGGAGAAAAAAGAGCAAGCAGGGTTGCTCCCAGCTAGACATATGAACTTGGAGGGTGGGAGGTGGCCTGCAGCCCCATCTGCCCTCCCTAAATAGTGCCCTTGAGCAGCACCACTGTGATTAAGTTTGTATCATGACGTCAGTTTAAAGACTGACTTTTCTGAATTATTTACAATTCACATGCTTATTCAGATTCCTTTAAAATTTAGTATACCCCAAAAGTGTGCACATAGGATCAGTGACCTAAAATTTGCAGTTATTTGACCTAGAAATTGCAAAAATATAGATCCTGGGAAAACAGAAAGAAAATTCAAATTTGTCCAGGTGTTTTTTGCAGAGCAAGAGATGAAGCTATTGATATGCTTCCAACATAGTCTAAATGTGTTGAGGTTTGCTCAAAATAGCAAGTGTCACCCACTAAATTAGGGCTGCCTTCCTAATTTTAATGAGAGTGGGGAATGCAATCAAAATACTGGGGGGAAGAAAAGTAGATATAAGAATGCTTCCTGGTAGGAGAGGGTTGTTAGAGCAGGGATTCTCAAACTGTGGTCTGTGAGCTCCATTCATGTAGTCTGCAGATAGTACCCTCCAAGATGTGCCCGTAGGCAGCAACATGTGGGATAAAGAAGGGCTGAGTACCTAATTAGTGGCTCATAGACATGGCTCCATTAATTAGGTGCGTGGACCCATGTAAGGTGAGGTAGTGACCTTGGGAAGAAGAAGGCAAAGAGGTGAGGTTCAGGAAATAAAAAGTAGGTGGGAATGCAGAGGCATGAGAAGAGAGGGAGGGGGAAATTTGGAACATTTTCAAATTGTTCCAAAGAGAGGGCTGCAGAGGCCAGAGAAAAGATGACTTTCCCCAGCTCCAGAGCTTCAGCTGCTGGGAAGAGGCAGCCCTCCTTCCCCAGGCTCAGCTCTGTTGCTTCTGTGGTGGGGGAGTATCACCTAACTAGTGATATTAAAATGTGAGTTGTATACTTTTATTGTAGCACAAAATATGTTAATGTTAATTATGATTCAGGTTTTTTTTAGATATAGTGCTTTTATCTAAAGTCCTTTGCAATAGTTAGCTAATGGGACAAACAACACTTGGAAAGATCATTAAGTGGTCCACAGAGGCCCTCAGCAATTTTCAAGTGGTATGCAAAAAACAAAGTTTAAGAACCATTGTATTAGAGGATGGAGAAGTGGGGAAATACAAAGGGAGTAGGTTGGGGGAGAACTTGGGGACTCCTATGAGGGATGTGGGAGGAAGTGGCAGAGGGACTAGAAACAGAATAGAAGCAAGAGCACTTGTCAGCCCAGCCTTCTCCTTTCTTGTGCGAGTCATTCAGATCAGGGGAGTTTCTCCTCTAGGACATCTGAGCACTCCCTCCTGCTCGGTTATGTGACATGGAATATGGGGAGCTTGCCCCTCTAGGCATTTTGAACCCCTCTTGTGCCCCCTACATGTATGTGACTGGGTATGGGAGTGCAGGCATCTATGGGGTTGCTAACCCCTATCTACTATTTCATGTGAGTCAGATTCTACAGCAAGCCCTTTTGATAAGGTCTGAGGGTCTCTCTCTATCCTCTACCCCAGGAGCCAGGATCTGGGATAGCCCTGCACCTTTGGCTGAGACACTGAGAACAGAAAGCACTCGGAAAGAGGAATTGGAGCACCCTTTATTCGTGCAACTCAGGACTATTGTTTCAGCCTGTCTTAATCTCCAAAGCCTGTTGTTATTCAACGGGGAACAAATAGACAACTTCACTCCTTTCCAAGGCCCCCACTACCTTGCAGATGGATGTGTAAAGAGGCCTTTAGCCCCCAGCATCATCCCTCTATCCCTCCTGCTTAAAGGGGAATGATTCTAAGTACTCTAATCCCTACTTGCTTCTTACACAGATTTTCTTGAAGTTTGCTGTGCCTGGTGGGAGTATGAAGTGGGGTTAGTGACCCACATTTGGGAACAGCTGAGCTAGTGGTTCTGGAGATATAAGCCTTGAAACACAAGCAAATTTTCAAAAAGTTCCTTGTTTTATTTATGTATTATTTTGCTGCAGAGCTAGAGATCTAACTATTGCTGCAATGAAGGTTAAAGTGGTCTCAGTCAATGTTCCCTCTAAGATGGGGGGGCAGCACAGCTTCACAGGTGATTAATCAGTCCTGCCCAGTCAGAGGCTCAGGGCTCCCTGCAGGGAGCCGACTGACTGGGCGGGGCTGATTAATCGCCTATGAAGCTGTGCTGCAGTGCATCTTAGAAGGAACATACTCAATGAGTCAATTTCAACCTAACCAAGTTCATGGCACCCACCAAATGTTTGAGGGACCCAACTTGTGAATGATAGTTCAGAGAACAGTCACTTTACTTGCATAGATGTGCAGTAGGGAAGGGTTCCACTGTATTTGCACTGCTTCTCTTCTAGGGTTTCAATGCTTACCTAGGTCATTCAAGAGACTGTACTGATACCATTTTCCCCAATTAACACTTTGCCACTGAAGTTTTTTCTCTGAACCTTTGTGTACCACTGCAATAAAGATTTAGTCATGTGTTGATTGCTGCAAGTTGTCATACATTTATTGACCAGGCGGGTTTACTGTGAACTTAGCAGAATAGTCAGCAGCAGCTAGTCGAACAAAACTCTGCATGAAATTGGGTGGGGATAAGGTAGAAAAGTAGGAGAATAGGGGATAGATTTATTACTACTGGGGAATGAGTGCACTGAATTGTATGTGTGGTATTACTTCAGAGCAGTGTATAAGTGAACACCAGGATCTGGAACCACCTTAATTTTGTAGTGCAAAGGTCCAGTGAAAGTATGTGTGCATTGAGGCACCGTTGAAGAGAGTGGAAGGAAAATGACATAGGCACTTTGTTGTTGTTCTTTATTAGTGTTAGAAGGAATACTGTGGGTGAGAGTGAATGGGCTGAAAAAGGAAGTGAAGAATTTATACTGCAGGGCTGCTAAAGTAAAAATGTTTGTGTTAAGAGACTTTAGACTACCAACTTCTGAGTGAGGCGATTGTACTGACATGAATGTGGAAAATCCACACTCCAAGAGACATAGTTATACCAGCCTAACCCCTGGTGTAGACATCATTAGGTCAATGGGAGAAATCTCTTGTCAACATAAGTATTGCCTCTTAGAGGTGCAGTACCTACCTACACAAAACAGGTGAAGTTTTGGAGAGAGTGTCTTCACAAAGTGCTACAGCAAATATATCTGTCAAACCCAGAATATATTGCAGCATTGCTGAAAGAAGCCAAAGTTAAGCACCAGTAATCATTAAGTTTTTCTGAAATTAGGATTTTGCTCATTTTAGCATCCTACAAGGGGACAACATCCCATCGAGCAAACTTAATGCTGCAATAGTGTTGAGGTTTTTTCCATTTAATATGGCTGGCACCTCCAACGTCTATTAAGTTCAGTTGCAGCTGAGGAGACTTCAAACTTTGTGGGACCAGAGGAATATTTCTGGAGAATTTTGTACTTCATGCAAAAAAAGATGATATACACAAACACAATCCCTCCTTACTATTTACTAAATTCATTAGCTAATAAAATTACCCTGCAGGCAAGATATACTTACATATCCAGCATCTGTTTCTGTAGGAGCAAAACAGATGAAGAGAGCTAATAATGGCCTAGCATAAAATCTGCAATTAGCTAATTTTTAAAGGAACATACAAGATTTCTAGCAAAGTGTTCTAGAGCAAGTTTTTTTTTCTCTCATAGTTTGCTTATTAATCTAATCTCCCCACTTGGCAGGGAGGAAAAGCAGTAGCACACAGAGCCACTTCATCTTCTCCTTGATGGGATCCGAACCATGGGTGTTCTCAGATCATAGACACCCGGATTAAGGAAGTTCAAATGTATTATTTAAAAAGACATAATGGCACAGTTTACATTTGAAACGCTTTACTTGTTTCTTCTGTTGTTTCCTTTGTTTCTCTTATTTTATAGTACCTCAGCAACATTATGTTTTCCCAGTGCCCTCTGATGTGTCTGAAGTAGAATTGTTACCATTTAGGGTCAACCTATTTGAAGCATAAAAGGAGAAACATTTCTCTTTGACTATTTTGTTGCAATTTTTATCTGCACTATTGGAACAACTTTGTTAGAAGCTTATCCTTCAAATGAAGTGAACCATCCTTAATCTTATGAATGCTTTCTGTCGTCAGGAAAGACAACAAAAATATTCTCAAACCATCACTGAGAAATTATCAGTGAAATAAGGAACACGGATAGGGCCTAATTCTCTCAGTTGCATTGATGTAAATTGGGACTAAATCCATTGTAGTCAATGGAATTTTATTGGTGCAAAATTCCTATAAGTGGAAGAGATTTAGCCCCAAATGTTATTAAATTATTAAGTCAGACTTAGGAAATGTAGGCATGAATACAGTGAGTCTGAAACTGAGACTGATGCGTTTGATATCATGTCAACATCCAATTTTCTCTCAGACGTTTGGCAGTTGATTTGTACATTGACTGCTATTGCAGTTAACATTACATAAATACTGACACCTTTTAAACGTATTTTATTTTATCAGTGATCAATATTTAAGCATTGATGTAATTTTATGTAGGAATCATTGCTGGAGGATTCCTGGGCTCCTTTTCTGAGCCACTCTAAACTCAGGCACCTAACAGTGTGCAGAAAGGATGCATATTTTCTGGTTCTACACTGAATTGCACTTGCATTCATTGACACATAAAATGATGGAACCTTGAAAGGTCATCAAGTCCAGTTGCTTGGTCCTGCAATGAGTGCAAGCACCATCTGGACCTTCCCTAAGAGGCCCAGCCAAAGAGTTTGCAGGGCCCAGAAGGTGGATGCTCTAGTTAAGTCAAACCTAGTTAAGGGGTATTAGAGGGTAGCACAAGTCACTTGGTGGATATATTCCACAATATACTGTCCAGGTCAGATTCTCTGCTGATCTGTGTGACTCTCCATTCCATACAGATAAAACACAATCTGCGGCAGACAGGGAGAAAGGCGAGTGGTTTGGAGCTGCCTCCTAGCTCACTGGACCAAACCCAGCCTAGAGCTGTCAACACACACGTGAGCCAAGCTGGCTCCTGCAGTCTTCCTAATGCAGCTGGGCTACAGCTCAAATGGTCACAGAAAGAGGCAGGGGTATCCTGGCCAGGGCAGTGGCAGGCTGTGGGGCTGTCTGGGCGGGTATCTATGGAGATCTCCTGCATGAAGGCCAGTGAGATGAGCAGCAGTGGCAGTTCCACAGTGACACAGGTGACCAGCTTTTCCAGCGCCAGCGCCACCTCCAGCCACAGCCCCTTGTACTTGGGCTCAGCACAGCATGGGGCCCTGAAGGCACAGGGCCCAAGGCAACGGACTTTCTTGCCTTGCCCTAGTGCTTGGCCTGATCCCTGAAAGTATCTCTAACCCGCTCTTCAGTAACTCCAATAATTAAGATTCCACAGCCTCCCTAGAAAATTTATTCCAGTGCTTAACCACCCAGACAGTTAGGTAGTTTTTCCCTAATGTCCAACCTAAACCTCCCTTGCTGGAATTTAAGGCCATTGCTTCTTATCCTATCCTCAGAGATTAAGGAGAATGTTTTTTCCTCCCTCCTACTTGTAACAACCATTTGATTTGGATACTTGAAAACAGGTAATGTCACCCTCGGTCTTCTCTTTTCCAGACTAAACAAACCCAGTTCTTTCAGTGTTCCCTCATGTCATGTTTTCTAGATCTTTAGTCATTTTATTGCTCTTTTCTAGACTTTCTCCAATTTGTTTGCATTTTTCCTAAAATGTGGCACCTAGAACTGGACACTATTTTAGTTGAGGCTTAATCAGAACAGAGTAAACCAGAAAAAATTACTTCTCAAGTCTTGCTTACAACACTTCTGTAAATACATCCCAGAATGATGTTTTACAACAGTATCTCATTGTTGAGTCCTATTTAGCTTGTGGGTCACTATAAACTCTTCGATTCCTTCCCAGGTGGTCATTTCCCATTTTGTACATGTGCCTCTGATTGTTCTTTCCTAAGTGGAGTACTTTGCATTTGTCCTGATTGAATTTCACCCTGTTTATCTCAGACCATTTCTTCAGTTTGTCTATATTATTTTGAATTACAATCCTATCCTCTAAAGCACTTGCAACCCCTCCTAGCTTGGTGTCATTCAGAAGTGTACTGTCTATCCCATTATCTAAATAATTGACGAAGATGTTGAGCAGAACGAGTCCCAGAACTGATCCCTGCAGAACCCCACTCGTTCTGCCCTTCCAGAATGACTATGAACCATTAATAACTACTCCCTGGGAATGGTTATCCAACCAGTGATGCACCTAATATTTAGTAGCCTGATCTTTGCGGTATTTCCCTAGTCATTTCCATTGTCATTTACATCTGTGCAGACTGGATATAAAACATTACCATTCCACTTTGCGTAGTGTTTTAGACCCACTTTACACAGTTGTAAATGATTACACAAAGGTGCAACACATTGGAGAATCAGGTGTGGAGATCATGATCAAACAGAATGGAAAAATCACTTTTTATTATTGTGAACATTTATCTCAGGATCTGGAATCCTTAGTGAAATTTTCCACAGTTAATTTAATAAAGGTTTAAATTGTGTCCTTTTCATAACCATGTAAGGGATAAGAATAATCTAACCCTGCAAATTATAGAGCAGCTTCTTGTAGCACAAGTTTTTGCAACTTATTCTCCTTTAATTCTAACCATTTTGTATTTTAGGAGTCTCTCCCTCCTTTCTTTTCTGCTATTTTGGTCTTTTACATCAATTCAACAAAACTGATAAAATTACAAAGAAATACCATCTTTGCCACTTCTAGTCTCATCAATATTTTATCACAGTAGCACAAAGAGCCTTGCTGCAGATGTAATTGTCTTGATTCCTACTGTGACTAAATGCCTCTTACAAATATTGTCAAATAGCTCATGAGTTAGGCTTAGTATCTTTCTTCCTAAATGCTAAGGAGTAAAGGCATTAAATATAACTGTCCTCCTCTTTCCAGTCCCTCAAACTCTGGGTGTCAGTTACAATGGGGCTCTCTCCCCTTCCCACACTCACTTCCAGCCTCTTTACCTAGCCAGTCCCAGTTCCCACCTCTTGGATTCTCTGAGGTCTCTTTCCCCTTCCACCCTGCTGGCTCGCAGTCCTCATCTCCTTCCCAGGATACAATCTGTGTCTCTCCTACCTCCTCCCTGCCTCCTTTTCCTGGTCTGCTCTCATTTCCAGGGTCCAGCCACATTGTGGACCAAAACAGCCATTCTAGAAAAATCCAGCTTTGTGCTGTGATCCTGGCCTGGATGGAACATGGTGATCTGGGGATGGAGCATGTGTAGTCTGATATGAGGCACAAGTGCCTACTCACTGAAGACAAAATGTCTGCTGATTTTAGCTGCTAACATCAAATGTCTGCTGAACATGTGGGTTTTCCAGAGGCTTAACACATTGTCAAAATTGGTTGATTTTAACAGATGGCAAAAGGCACCTCCTGGGCTCAAAAGATCATCCCCTTCCAAGTCCCTGCTCCAAATCACAAGATCTCAAACACTCAGGGGAAAAAAGGTCACCAGAATTTTTAACATGGAAAAGAATATTTTCCCTACCTGTGGCCTTGGAAAGAATGGAAACATTTTGGTTGAAATGCCCCTCTCACCATCTGTGCCTTTAAAGTAAAAATACAATAAAACAATCAGTGAGGCAGAAACCCAGAATGGAAAATTATAGCCCTAATGACTAAAGCTTTGGAAAGTAATAAGCAACTGAAAACAGGGTCTTATAATAGTAAATGTTGAACAGCCTTAATGATGAGTTGCAATATCAGCACTGTTGATAATAAATACTGGGATTTTTTATTTGTCTTCTGTTGTTTTGTTTGCTTTGTTTTTTTAATCTATTGGGATTCATGTTTTCCTGCTTCTTCCCTCGCAACTCTTAAGGTTAGAAACTTTCGTCTTCTTTTTTAATGAAAATTAAGATTTTCCTGGAATCTCTTGAAAATGGAAACTTGTGCTATGACAAACAGGAATTAACAATATTGCCACTAAAAATAAGTAAATAAAATCCCCAGACATGGATTTCCCCTATAATAGGAAAGTGGATGAACTTTTCTGATTCCTCTTATACGTAGCCTTGGCACAGATGCTATCATCTTTCCTTTATCCTGTTCATTTTTCTCTTCTTCCTATCTCTTCTCTGTCTCTTCCACCCTTTTCATCCCATTGTATTAGTTTACTCTTTGTTTCATTATTTGTCTATTAAGAAACCCAATAAGCTCTTTTCCCTTAGATGTCTCCCACGCCTTGCTCCCCGTTTCCCAAAAATCTGGAGCCTGCTGGAGGTGGTACTGGAGGCTGGAACACATGAGATCTGTGTGTACAGAGTGCAGCAGGAGCAGATGCCACAATCTAGGGAGATGGGCTGCTGCTACTCTGGGTATGGGGAGAATGAGGAGGTCATTTTCCCTTCCCCAGAGGAACATTTCCTTTTGCCCCCCTTTTGCCTAGTTATAAAGGATAGGGGAAGTCTCCACAAGGGAGGAAGAGAAGAGAGTCTAAGGGTAAGCAGTATTCTTACCCCCTTGCCAGTGGTCAATGTGCTGGATAGTTGATAGGCTCAATAGGCGGGAGTCAGCTGCAATCTCCTGACATCAGGAACGGTTATTTTTCCTCTGCACCATATGGAGTCTCAGCTGTGGTAACGGCTGCAAACATGGGAGGAAACAGGCACTGGGAGGCAGCTATGACTGGTACCGAGAGAAGGGAAAAAGAAGGGGGCAGCAGCATTTGTTAGAGGGGAGAGGCCAGCCTGGGGAGAGGAGAAGGCAGGAGAAAATGCCATTCAGTGAAAGACTTAAAGAGCTCAGTCAGCTTGGCTTTTCAAAAAGAGAGGCTTGAGAGGTGATTTGATTACAGTGTACAAGAACCTTCACAGGGAGAAAATACAGGGTACTAAAGGCCTCTTTAATCTAGCAGAGAAAGGCATAACAAAAATCAATGACTGCAAGCTGAAGCCAGACAAATTCAAATTGGAAGCAAGGTGCATTTTTTTAACTGGCAGGAGGATTAACCTTTGGAACAAACTACCCAGGGAAGTGGTAGATTCTCCATATTTTGATGTCTTCAGATAAAGACGGATTGTCTTTCTGGAAAATATGTTGGAGGTAAACGGAACTCATTGGGCTTAGCACAAAAGTGACTAAAATGCAAGGGCTTGTAATATACACAATTTCAGATTAGCTGATTTGAGGTCCCTTCTTGGGGAAGGAAGACTGAAGAGTTTGGAGAAAAGGAAAGGACATTGAAGGGAGGTGAAGGTGTTCACAGAGAGGGGAGACTGGTATCTGGGTAGATGTCAGCCTAGGAAGTCAAGGAAAGAGGCTGAGGGCGAGGGGAGAACAAGAGTAGACATAGGAGGAATTTGGGGTAGTAGAGTAGTCCAGAAGGATGTCACATGAAGAGGTGTCTGAAGAGGGCTGAGGAGAGGCAGGAGAGTTGGCAGGAGATTAGAAGCCCTGTCTGAAGATGTCTGAAGTGCAGGATAGGATCCTGTCATGGCCACACAAAAGGAACACATCGGGGAGGGTTTGAGGGACAGGCTTGATTATGTTTGGTTTCAGTGGTGCAGGGCCAGGGGCCAGCAATGAGCTGGAGCCTGTTGGGGGCTGCAGTGAAGGTGGGTGATCTTGCAGCTCTTCAGGAGAATTAATATGTCTGCCTCACATGTAGAATGACTCAACTTCTTAGGGTAGAACAGAACAGGAGTATGAGCACCTGTAAGCAAGCTTTATTTGGGAAGCAGGGAGTAAGGAAGATCTGGAGTCATGCACCTTTCCCAAACCCAATGTCCTTCTGCTTTGCTCTGCATCTCTCCTTCCTTCTTCCTGACTGGTGTGAACTCCATCGGGAATACAATGGTCTGGAGTCGCCATGTGGTTACTCCAGTGTTACACAGTGTAACTCCATCCTATCAAGAGTTCTACTTGAATAATGCAGTGATGACTCTGTCCTGCTGTGTCTAGAGCTTCCTCAGTCACAAAATTTAGGTTACTGGCAGTACTGATTGGATTTAAAGCAGCAGTGCTTAAAACTAAAGCTCCATATAGTTTTTCATCTCTCATTTAAAGAGCCTTACTTCCTAACTACATATATTTTGGAATCCCATTTTCACAACAAAACATCAGTGAGGTAATTCCTATCACAGTCCTTTGTCCACATTTGAAATCCTTCTTTCATTTTGATTCAGATATTGATTTCATAAATCAAGAGTGTAGCTAATAACCACATGCTGTTTTGACTTAAATTCATATTATCTGAGCCTCACGTTGAAAAGAAAGTATGGAACTCAAGTAAAAATATTCTTGTTTTGTATTTTTTTCTTATGGCAGCCCCCTTATGGAAACAGCAAATTCCCTATCTTCCTGATAGAAAGAAAATTATTTTTTGGCAGTAGATTCCTTCATAAAAAAAATTATGCTTCACATCCTTTTCTATATATTATTTATGTAACAAGGAAAACATTTTTCTAATTATACACAGGATTACTTACCTTTTATAATTTTTTCCTTTGGGCTTGAAGAAAAAAATATCACACACTTCCTATAGGAAGAAAAAGACACACACCCCCCGTTACTTTATTCAGTAATTTTGTTCTCAAAAGTGTCTGAACTCTTGGATGCCTTGAATTCACTGGAATTATTGAAGCCTATAATAAAAGATTCCTCAGTTCATAGTAACTTCTTCAGCTGATCCAGTCAGTTAACCTTTTTTTTTTTTGGCAAATATGTAGGTCACAGGTTTGAAAGCTTCAGTTTCTAGTTAGTACCCAGATATTTTGGTTTAAATAGTCTCTCTCATAAGAATTTCATATTTTTTTAAATAAGCCAATGGAATAAATTATTTGGCTCTTCCACACTTAAGGCTTTTCTTTTTCTAAGACAAAATCAAGAAATGGAGGAATGGAGGCACTAAAA
>JANRFK010001785.1:27831347-27855982 GCA_030068395.1 Apalone spinifera
GATGATAGGACAAGAAGCAATGGGCTTAAATTGTAGCAAAGGAGGTTTAGGTTGTTCATTAGGAAAAACTTCCTATCAAGGTAGTTAAACACTGGAATAAGTTGCCTAAGGAGGTTGTGGAATCTCCATCCCTGGAGATATTTAAGAGTAGGTTGGATATATATCTATCTGGGATGGTCTAGACCATGGGTTCCCAAACTGGGGGGCGTGCCCCTCTAGGGGTGTGTGAAGAAATTCAGGGGGGGCGTGAGATGACCCAGCCCTCCCCATCAAGATTTGCTGCCCTGGTCAGGGTGGTGGTGGTGTTGTTTTTGTTGTTTTTGCTCAACAAGTTTTGCTGCTATTTTTGGGGGTGTGTGTGAGGGTTTTTAAAAAATCAAAAAGGGGGCATGATGCCAAAAAGTTTGGGTACCACTGGTCTAGACAGTGCTTGGGCTTGTTGTGAGGGCAGGGGACTGGATTTGATGACCTCTTGAGGTCCCTTCCAGTTCTGATAGTCTATAATTCTAGACCCGCTAAATGGAACCCCGGAAGATTGACTCAGCACCGTCAATTTTCCGCATAGTGTAGACATTTCCTAAGGTCACAAAAGAATTTACAGTGCAAATTTTTAACAGTGAGGATAACTAACCTTATAGAACTACTTATAAAGGGTTATGCTTGCTTTTTCATCACTGGAGAATTTTAAATCAAGATTTGATTATTTTCCCCAAAAGATGTACTTTAGATCAAACATGCATTAATACCGAGAAGTCCTATGACTTATGTTATACAAGAGGTCAAAGTAGATGTTCAAAGTGATCCATTCCCATTATAATATAGTTATGAATTTCTGTCCTCTTTGTTCATGTGGAGTGGGACCTTACTCCACAAATCAGCTGAGTTAATACTACTTGTAGAGCAAGATACTGCTGGACACTGATAAGTCTAAGAGAATCTTGCCCTAAGTCATTTTTTTTTCAAATTTGCCTTAAATCACGTTCTTCCTTGTGGATTACAACCATGTAAAGTTTTATATTTTTCCCACTGTTTTGAGTTACCCAAGTGTAGAAATAGAGTAGTCTGCTGAAAAGAAAAAAAAAGGGGAGGGGCAGCATAAAAATAACTCTTTTTCAGCAAAAAAAAAAGGCTGACTTAATATAGTTCAAAACTCCCCCCTCCCTGTTTTTTTAAGAGCCCACCTATGGATTGAGTTAAAGCCTGGGAAATTTTATACTGAACTACTCATTTTCTAGTTAGTTATGCTCAGGTGAAACTAGGAGATTGTCACATATAACCCAGCCTTCAACTGGCTCAGAGAACTCTTCTTGATCCAGCAAACAAGATTTGCTGTCCAGGGGCATCCTATCCCTTTTGGATGGAAAATCTTTGGCGAACCAACGTCCTATACATCTGACAGATGACCCCTGTTAAATTGTTAGCATGCATATAGAAACATTTAGGGTGCATCTACACTGCACTGTAACTCGAAATAAGGTATACAATTTGAGCAATGCAAATTGTGGGTCTTATTTCAATGCTATTTCAAAATAGCTTATTTCATCATTTGGTCCTTTCTACAAATTTCAAAATAAAGCGCTATTTCAAAACGTCCCTTACTCCTCGTAGAAGGAGGTTTACAGGAATGTTGGAATAGCGAGCCTGAAATAACAGGCTTGCTGTGAAGATGCAGGATACTCTGGTATCCCGAAATAGCGTTGTAGTGTAGACATACCTTTGTGTGTGTGTTTGCAGCGATGCTTTTACCTAAAGAATAAATATGCTTGCTTAAAAAAGGACCAGCAATTATGCTGTTCATTCTTGTCCACAAGCAAAACACATACTTTTTTAGGCAGACTGGCTTGCTGGCAATATTACAGTTTAGTGCTGGATAAGGGTTTCTCCCCCGAGAGAAGTGATGTCCAGGAGCAGGAAACTTTCTAATGGGTGCCCTCGAGGGACCACAGAGAAGGAATTCAGGTGCAATTACCCTGAAACTGTGACAGGAGATGTTTTTAGACAGTTGAATATAAACTGTATCTTTAGGGATTTCTCATTATGTAGAATGCTGCATGGCTCTGCGTGCAACATATACTGTATAAATGCATATCTAATTCCCCACTAACTGGAACAGTCTCCCTGTTTACCTCAGGAGTGTAGCACTTGGGTATAACAGCACTGGAAGCAATTTTCCATTTTCTGCTATTGTCTCTCAAAATACAAGAAGTTACAAGTACAGTACCATTAAAGGAGAATTTCTTTCTTTTTCAGTTCATACCACTACAGTGTTTTCCAGTAACATCTTTCACTAATATTGCACTAGGCATGAGAGACTTGATGTCAAGTTTTGAATGCATTGTCTCACCTTATGTCACTCATGCTATTCTTTGTACATCCCAGTTCGGCATGACACACAAGAATAATAAGGTGCACTGAGAGCATAACAAGGGGCATTTGATATTGCCTGCTGTAGATCTCCAGTTTATCCTTTGGCTGGGGTGAAAGTAGTTAAGATTAGAGAATAGCTTTAATCAATGCCTCAAATCCAAACTGGATTCAAATTTTCAAGTAGTCTGCTCCCCATCTTATACATGATGGCACAATAGATGCTAGCAGCTAAGGCACTTAAGAAAGGAGTACCCTGATTTAAACTAGAGAAGGTTAGTGCAAAGAGTTTCACATGGAGAGATCCTAAATTGTGTAACTCACTTCCCATTCCCTTGGTCTATCAGTATTAATTTAATGAACATCAGAATGTACTTCAGGACCTGTATATATATATTCTTTTGGTGGATAGGTAAGGTACTGGTAGGTGTTTGGTCTTGGACCTATAGCTGCCGGGCCACGGCAGCTCTCAGGGCCGGGTCTGGGGTATACCGCTCTCACTGCAGATGTTGGGAGAGGTGTGTCCTGCCCCACCTCTCAGTCAACCAGAAGCAGGCTGGGGCAGGATCTCCTCCTGGCCACAGAAGAGTGCTTCTGGAAGTGTTGTTCCGCAGCCAGGAGATCGTGCCCCTGCCTGGTGCTGGTTAGCTGAGAGGTGGGGCAGGGCATGCCCTTCCCAACACCCTTGGTGGGAGGGGAGGCTCTGGGTGGTATACCCCAGGCCTGGCCCCCAGAGTGGCCGAGACACAGGCAGCAGTGCAGGGCTAGGTGAGGGGGACGAGACAGGCACTTGGGATTCCAGGGATAGGGATAGTGCTGAGGGGCTCTGGAGGGTGAGCTAGTAGTGGGGGGTCATGGAGGTAGAGCTAGCACTGGGGGACTCTGGGAACAGGGCTGGCACTGGGGAAGTCTCGGAGGGGTTGGGTGCAGTGGAGCTCTGGAAACAAGAGGCTGGTACTAGGGGTCTGGTTGTGGGTGGCTGTACGGGGCAAGGGACTGGCACTGAAGCATTTGAGATGCAGGGGCTGGCACTGGGAGGCTCTGAGGGCAGAAGGGTGGCACTGGGGGTGGTTAGGAGCAGGGGACTGTGGGGTCAGTGGCTGGCACTGGGGGGTAGTGGAGGGCTCTAGGGTTTAGGGCTGGCCCTGAGGCTTTGGGGGCTGGGCTTTTGGAGGACCAGTAGTGTTTTATTTGCATATTTGTGTATCTATCATTTGCATAATGAATATGCAAATAAAATGATACCAGGCTGCCAAAAGATTGTGAATGGGTTTGCTGGTCCCCAGTATCAAAAAGGTTAGGAACCACTAAATAGAATCATTATAGCTTTTAGCCACACAATGGCTGTGCAAGTGCAGTTTGGAATTACTGTATTACGAAGCGGAGCAATTCCATCTGACTCCCAATATACACAATGCGTTTTGTTCATTTGTTCATTGGATATGCATTTTGGGATGCTGTGAATATGCCTGATAGCAGGGCTGGAGGCACTCTGATTTTAAACTAACCTCAGCAGGAATGGTTTTGTTGTATAGACTGTTCTTATTCCCCTAGATTTCACATACTTTCTCTGTGTTCCTTTAAATAGCTCCCTAGCATGGGCAACTATTTTTTGCTTCATTTTCAAATCAATATTGGATGTCTTTCTAAGACCAGGTCTACACTAGATCCAGCAGCTTGGCTTAAGGTACGCAACTCCACCTAGGTACAATATATAGCTAGAGCTGGCTTACCTTACGCGAACTTGGCAGCGTCCCCATAGCAGGAGGCCAAAGGGAGCAAATGCTTCTGTCAGCTTGCCTTACTCCTGGCAAGAGCAGAAGTACGATGCTGGCAGGGGCACCCTCTGAGTTTGATTTAGCAAGTCTTAACTGGACTTAAATAATGAGTGATATTATCTGGCCTGTGTTATACAGAAACTCATACAAGCTCATCATAATGGTCCTATTTAACCTTAATAACTTTGAAAATGCACTAGCTGCAGATTAATATTTTCTGCCTCTTGTTCATTTCAAACTTACTTGGCCATCAATTAAAGTATTGACTCTCTCTGGCCTTTCAGACAAATTCAACCAATGTTCTTCTCATCTTGTGCTATGAACCCAAAGGCACTTGTTCAATATCATCTTCTTTCTCTTCGTGAATAGTTTTAAAATTCAATCTTATTTCTGTGATGGGTAATTTGTGATGGATATGTAATTATATAGAGCCATGATAACCATGATTTAAGTGCCATGTTATTTCTTCTTTAAACTAATACAAGTAATTTGCATGTCTCTGTTATAAACATTCTCACAGTCTAAGAAAATATTAGCAATTCTTATTAATTGTGAAGAAGTAAAAAAATGTTCAAGCTTTATGCATTTAATGCCCTTTTATAAAATGTCTCACTTATTGTGTATTCTTGATAGGAATTCAGACGTAGTCAAATATATTGCTATCACATACACCAAATGATAATTTCATTAAATTACTAGATGTCACAAAGAAATGCTTGATATTAATGGCATAAAAATGTTTTGCTGAATGAGTTTGTGAAGGAGCTGCCACTTGAACCATAGCAGAATTGGAAGTTTGAGAATCAAATAGCTAAGAATAACACAGTTCCATTTTCAATGTACTAAAAGCTTTTTACTCAGTGGGAAACTAAGTTATTAGAAAGGGCAGTCTGAAAATGTACTGTTAGGAGATTTGGGAGTAGTAGTCCTTGAAGTGAAGGCTTAGTTTTGTAGATTTTACAATTTATCCATTTTTGGTGGTTGTGATGTATGAGTCACAGGGGTAATATACTTCAAATAAGTTGAAGTAAAGTTAAGCACTTCCCAGTATCTTCTATTAATTAGCTGTGGGATAGAAGAAAAGAAATTAATGCAGAGACATAAGCTCATAATGGAATAAAAGAGGAATACATTCTTATTATGATGATTCTTACCAGAGTTCTTTTAAAAAAAGGCTGAGTGATCCAGAAATATTTCATGTCTTTAGATTGACAACTTTCTTTATAATTTTTAATGTAAATGATGACTGTAACAGAAAAGTGAAAACTGGCTGTTACAGATCCAGGGGACAATTCAGATTTGTGAGAAGCTATGTTAACCTTCTAACCTGGAATATCCTTTACTTTACTGCTTTACTGTGGTAACCTCCAGTCAGGACTGCTCACAGACACCCTCTCGCATGTAAGTAACTCCGAACTATGTCAATGTGTGTGCTTCACAAACATTGAGCCTTAGAAGCCTGGTTATATTGCAAAGCAATCTGAAAACACCACCACTGCTGAATTTTCCTCCACAGATTTATGCTTTGCACTACCTAGCACTCTCCCGGGAAATATAAATGTATATATAGTCTCATGTTTTATTAACAGAAATGATATCCACACACATTGTTACCCCAAATGGAGTTTGCCAAACATTTCAATTCACACAAACTGGTTTAGATCAAATAAGTTTTTAACTAGCAGAAAGAGAGATTTTGAGTGAATACAAGCAATAAGGCATGAAAGTCACAAATGGTTACAAAAAATAAAGATCAAACACAAGTTATGCCTAACTTAATGGGGCATTCAGATGGGTAGCAGAGTTAGTCTGTAACAGGAAAAACTTAAAAAACAACAAAAAGTCTAGTAGCACCTTAAAGACTGACAAAACATGTAGATGGTATCACGAGCTTTCGTGGGCACAGTCCACTTCAGATGACAGGAGCATAACATTAATAGGGCATAACATTAGCAATGTTAAATTCAATGTAAAGTTTTTCTCACCCCATATTCTCACCTGTCTTACTAGTTAAACTTCTTTGGGTAGGTCCCCTTCTTATAATGGGCTGCTTCCTTTATTTCTTCTGGTGCAGTGATTCAACAGATAGAAAGAGTGAATAGCAGGGAGTCCCTTGAGGCGTGTCCCATTTATTTTCATATTTCCTTTTTAGATCCAGCTGGGATCATGGCAAGTGGCAGTCATGGGAACCCCACGCTGTTTCTTTGCTAAAATTTAGGAATTTTTTTTGCCTCTGCCTCATTTCCTGCAAAAGAATGTCCATTTAGCAGTCAGTGGTCCATTCACCTCATTTACACCCAGTGAGGAATTTGTTTGCCCTTTGTTTCTGAGGAACTGGTTTGGACACGTCCCAGATTTGGAATGTGGTTTTATAATACCATACAGTGAAATCTTCTAACTCTATGTTCAACCATATCTGCATTACTGGCTAAATTGGCACAGGGGTGCCAGGCCACTGGATTGCGGGGGGAGAGGGAAGCCAGACCTCAGCGCCACCCAGAGCGCAGCATGCTGCCCTGGCCAGTCCTCAGAGCTCTTTGGAATGTGCCATGTGGCACTCTGACAGAAATTTAAAAGGCCCAGGGCCCCTAGTGATGCCCCTGCCACAGTAAAAGAGGCTGGGAGCCAAGGGCCAATTGCCCACACTGTTGGCGGAGGTGAACTAAGAATATCACAAACAGATATAGTATAAGCTTTGTGAATTCAATGTGCCAGCACTGCAGATCAATCCTAGGCACAGGGACTAGCCAGCAGAGATGTTTCAAGACTAATTAATGTGTCGTTTTTCTTTTGTTCTTTTAACCCCAGAGGTATTTTGACCAAAGATAGTACGAGACAAAACTTTGTCATAAATGTAAAGGTCCTATGATCTTGCAGACAGTTTATGTGCCATTGATAGTGTAGTACCGACAGGCAGAACTGAACCTGGGCCCTTTGGAACTTAACTCAAGCAGTAGAGGCTCATGCACTAAAAGTCAGCTGGCTGTCAGCTAAAGCTGTAAAGGAAACTCGTTCAAGAAAGATGTGGAAAAATTGGAGATGGTCCAGAGAAGAACAACAAGAATAATTAAAGGTCTAGAGAACATCTATGGAGATCTATGAAGGAAGACTGAAAGAATTGGGCTTGTTTAGTTTGGAAAGGAGAAGACTAAGAGGGGACATAATAATGGTTTTCAGGGAATCACAAGGAGGAGGTAGAAAAATTGTTATCCTTAGCCTCTGAAGATAGGACAAGAAGCCATGGGTTTAAATTGCAGCAAGGGAGGTTTAGGTTGCACATTAGGAAAAAAATTCCTGTCAGGGTGGTTAAACACTGGAAGTTTTAACCTAGGGAAGTTGTGGAATCTCCATCTCTGGAGATATTTAAGGGCAGGTTAGTTAGACATCTATCAGGGATGGTCTAGATGGTACTGGATCCTGCCATGAGGGCAGGGGACTGGACTCGATGACCTCTCGAGGTTCCTTCCAGTTCTAGTGTTCTATGATTCTTCTCTCTGGAACTGATACTATATGTGACAGTGAACCACACTCGGAAGGTGTGTGGGTTACGATAGCTCAAAAGACAAGGATTGGGCATATTCCAAAGCTAGCTGACCAAAATAATAAGCAGAGGCAGAAGGTAAACTACACCATCTATCATGGTTTTTAATTCTACGAGTGTAAGTTTGACTTTTTTTTTATTTCTGAAGGACTCATCATATGAAGATGTCTCCATTGTAAGGGAGGATGATGAGTTCTGCAAGGAAAGAAGCTAGTAACTGCATGAACAATATCAAAGTAGGTCCAAAAACTGTTCAAAATTGGTCACTTTGACTTTGTAGTTTTGTTTTAGTTATTTGCACAGACCTCTTATGTTGTTATCTGCATATGCAATACCCATATGTTTGTAAATCAAATACTTAGTCACATTTATTCAATTTGTACTAAAAATATAGTGTTCCATATGCCAGCTATGTGCATAGTGTAGAGACCTGCTTCAGATTAACTGAAAATTAGGCTTTATAGTCTTTCACCTTCTGCTGATTGACATAGCTAAGACCTTATGTTGCTTTGTTCAACTTTGTAGCTCTTCTCTGGACACTCTCTAATGAATTCACTTTAATTTACTGCATGTAACTTCTTGGCAGTAATAAAAGTATTTACCTCAGCCTTGTAGAAACTTGGAGAGCTGAAAATAAACCATTCCATCCCTCCTACCAGATTTTTCTTAAGAACAGCAATTTTTTGTCTGTTTAATCATTGTCCTAATTTTTTCTAGGACCTGACTAAAAATAACCCCCTGAATATGATAAGATGTATCAATAGACTTGTAAGGTGTTATTTGATATCCAGACAACCATGTTGGAGTAAGATTGATACTACCTTTCCTTTCTTGTCTTACAGTAAAAAAAATCCTGTGTCCTGTTTGGCATTATTATTATTTTTCTAACCTAGAAACATGTTTCTGGTGGTTAGCAATTGCCACAGACACACACTAAATGTATTATTGCTTTATGTCCCATGTCCCTTGGATATATAAAATATGTCCAGCCAGATACACTCCTTACAACAACAGATGTCAACTCACTCCATTATATTTAGTAATGTCTCTCTAAAGCAACTTACTTTTCCTTTGATTGGCAGGCAAATCAGGTAAAATAGAAATATGAAGATATGCCAAAGATTCCTAAAGTTCTTGATTTTCTTACTTTATAAAATGTATCATATGGAGTGACCCTTACTTTAACATAGTCTCACACAAAGCTGGAATTGAAAAAAACTATTGGTACTGTTTCCTTTCACCTTGTTAGGCTTCCTAGATCTGTCTTCCACATCCCTAGCTAATCAGCAACATCATCTCTCCAGATAATCTTATCAGAGGATAATGGTGTCACAAGATAATCTTGTTAGAGGATAATTTTGCCAGAGGATCATCTTGTCACAAGATAATTACATTTCAAGAGTTACCCCATCAGTATCCCCCAGGAAGATGGTTCATTTTCAAAAACAATGGTTTGCTGGAGTGTAAATACATGCTAAAGTACATGTTCGTTAGTGTGAATACAAATGAAAATCAATGTGCTGTTGTTTTGTTTTCTAGGTCTTCTGTTAATCCTCCCATGCAAGGATGCTTATATAAAGAAAACTCTGAAGAATAGCATTTCCTGTAAAAATATCTCTATATATTAATTCATGGATGGATGCCTATGCCCGCAGTGCTGGGAGACAGGTGGACCAGGAAGACCCCCAACCCTGAGCTTCTCCTCCAACTTCCTCCCTTTGTCTCCCCCTTCCAGGTCCCTCCTCCCAGGTTTACCCCTCCCCTCTCCCCCCTCTCACCTTCCCTCTCCTGCCCTCATTTCTCCCCACCCAGTCATGGTCAATAAACAGAGGGGGTTTTTTTGGCAACACATGCGGTTTTATTTTACATCAGGAAGGGGGGTTATGGAGGGGAAAGTGGAAGGATGTGAGGGTGGAATAAGGCATAAGGCCCCAGTGGGGCATGCCACGGAGACTTCACTCCTCTTCTGTCTAGAAGCTCTCCTGCAGGGCCTCCTGGATACCGACAGCCCCCAGATGGGCCTCCCGGCTGGCAGCCATACGGGGCTGCACGTACAGACCAGCCAAGTGGTTGGCCACTGACATCCAGGCTGGCAGAAAGCCTCCCCCTTCCTTTCACACAAATTGTGCAGCACACAGCAAACCACCACCACATGCGGCAGGTGAGGAGGCATCTAAATCGGGCCTTCAGCTGGCCGAAGGCACCCTCCATCACGATACGGGCCCTGCTGAGCCTGGCATTAAAGGCCTGCTGGGAGGGGTTGAGGTGTCCTGTGTAGGGCTTCATGGGCCAGGGGTGTAGTGGGTAGGCTGCATCCTCCACCAGGCACACAGGCATGTCCATGTCCCTGACCCTGATGTGTCAGTCGGGGAAGAAAGTCCTAGCATGCAGCCTCTAGCACACAGAGGAGTTGCGGTACACCTGCGCGTCATGTGCTCTGCCAGACCAGCCCATATTAAAGTCCCATTAACTATTTCGAAATAAGATATTTTGAATAACGCTGTAGTATAGATGTACTCTAAGGGACTAACTGTCACGAAGGAAGCTTGCCTAGGTTTCAAGGTAGATTGGAGTACTCATGGTTAGGCTTCTACATTACCTCAGGAGTTTACACTTGATGTGTGGTCAGTAAAGTCATGGAAATACAGAACTCACACCCATTTGGAGATTTGTGTCCTTCTTTATAGTCTGTGGCTGTGTCTAGACTGGCAAATTTTTCCACAAAAGCAACTGCTTTTGCGGAAAAACTTGCCAGCTGTCTACGCTGGCCGCTTGAATTTGCGCAGGAACACTGACGATCTAATGTAAGATTGTCAGTGTTCTTGTGCAAATACTATGATGCTCCCGTTCGGGAAAACGCCCTCTTGTGCAAATGTATTTGCGCAAGAGGGCCAGTGTAGACAGCTAAAAACTGTTTTATGCAAAAAAGCCCCGATGGCGAAAATGGCGATCAGGGCTTTCTTGCGCAAAACTGCGTCTAGATTGGCACGGATGCTTTTCCTCAAAAAGTGCTTTTGTGCAAAAGCATCCATGCCAACCTAGATGCTCTTTTCCGCAAATGCTTTTAATGGAAAAACTTTTCCGTTAAAAGCATTTGCGGAAAATCATGCCAATCTAGACGTAGCCTGTGTGTGTGTTTTTTTACACCCTGCTCTGAGCTTGGTAATTATGTTCCTGAGCTACTGAAGGGCAGTTTGACAAGCTCTTTCCCTTATCAGTGGGTCTTCTTTGTGACTCTGAATAGATCCTTGAAAAACAGAGAATTCTTATCCCCATTTGCCCCTCTTTGTTTTACCAGTTTTCCAATGCTTCTTTTTTTTTTCTTGCCTTGCCTTCAACTAGTCATCAGATTGCACATCCTGGTATCCCTTGATTAACTTATGCGCTGCATTTCTACCAAAGCCCTCACCTCTGCTGAGACAGCTGCCCAGTTTCAATTTATTTGGGGATAGTCGCTTCTTCTTTTTCCTCCTGACCTTCACGACCCTATTCACGCTACTGCAAGAAGGAGGAAGATTGTTTCACATTCAGGAATGAGTTCAGCTTCATGTTTTCAAGGAGTTAGTTGTTTAATATCTCAGGTGGCAGTTCTTATCTTTTCTGACTCAGGAAGTGCTTCTTTTTTCTCCAGTCATACACACAGTCCCATTTTACTATTTTAACAGTCTCCATAACTACTATACTTGTGTTATATAGTGCACTTCTTTATAATATTTTTAATAATTTAAAGAAATCCCTATGGTGTGTGCTGTGTAACTGTTTACCTTGACAAGCTTCTGCAACTCATCTGGGATGAATAATAGTTCAGTCTGCATCTAATACCTTCCTAATAACAAACCTCATGACAAATAAGAAAAATCTCATCGAAAAGAAGCCTTGGAAATATTTAAAAATAGTTTTCTCTCTTTTTTTTTTTTTTTTTTTTTGGAAAGCTATGTTTGTAAACACTGCCTTTTGTTTTCTTTCGATCTGCTTGACAATATTAATTGATCTTGACTATAAAATAAGCAACATCATATTCTGGCATCAAAATGAGACTACAGAAAGAAACCACATAGCATGCCATAGGAAAAAAAGGAGTGAAAAAGACCACACCATGAAACTCTTGCTAGTGTTTCATGGTGTGGTTTTGTTTTGAATTGGGAAGGGGCACGGTTGCATTTTATGAGGAGATACAGTGTTGTTCAAACTCAGAAAACATTGACTCAGAAGTATTAGGGAAATTTTAGTGTAAAAACAAAAAAGGTAATTAGTTTCGTAAGGAAAAAACCTCCTAAATCTTTTCTTTTCTGTTTTAGTCTAGTTCATGAATTCTGTATTTCACCAATGAGTCTCTTGGTTTACCGACAGACCCATTTAGCATTTAACCCTTCTCTTTGACTTTTAAGAGTCTGACATATCCATCCATATTTCATTAATTTTAAGCCACTTTATTTGAAGAAATTTCTGAAAACTGGTTTGCTCTGGGGTTGTTTTTTTTTCCACCCATAGATGCAAAACACCCACAAACTTCATTGACTGCAGTTTTAATTGCAGGTGCTCAGGACCTCTCAAAATCACAAGCATTGACATTTCAAATGTACCCAAACCAGAAAGGAAAGTTCAGTTTTGAGTTGTTCCTTGTTAATATAGTTTATGAGAGAGCATTATTCTATACAGGTCACCAGCGGAGTTGACAGCCTCTCCAGGACACTGGGCAAAGTGTGTGTGGGGGAGGCCTCTCTGCTCCTCCAGAAGGGGCAGATACTAAAGCTGGGGCTGGTGCTAGGTAGCTGTCAGTCCCACCTGCAGAGCACCCTGTCTCCCCCCGGCAGACCTCAGTGCTGCCCAGAGGGTGCCACATGGCACAGCAACAGTTTTTGAAAGGACCCAGGGCTCTGGCTCACATGGGCTGCTGTAATAGCAGTGCTGCCTGGAAGCTCTGGGCCTTTTTGTATTGCTGGGCCCCAAAGTAGTTGCCCTCTTTGCCCCTCTCAATCCTGTCAGTGGGCCACAGATAACACACCACAATAAGTTCTGGAATCCAGGCCATGCTCAATTGTCTTTGTGTCTCTTTGTGCCCCACCATACTTAACTGCCATTTCCCAATTGGCCATTTCATCCTTACAGTTATTCCCCTTTAGAAATAATTCTTAGAGGTGCTGCTGACATACTATGTCCTGGAAGACCTGAAGAGGAGCTCTGTGGAGCTTAAAAGCTTATCTCTTTCACAAACAGCAGTTGGTTCAGTAAAAGATATTACCTCACCACCTTGTCTCCTTCAGAAAGACCATCAGAAAATGCTGTACAGACAATTCAAGGTAGTCGAACAGATCATAAAATAAAAACTGGACTGAACTTAAACTCAATTTTTGCAAATTATTTAGCGTTCTTAAGTTTAAATTGTTTGTGTTAGGACACTTTTTACATATTAAAATGAAAAGGAAATCTTTTTGTCTGGTAACTTCAGATCTTCTAAACCTGCCTACTTCTGTGGGCTACTGGAACTTCACAATGCATTGAATTCCTCTGGCCTGAAAGTCTGAGATCTGAAGCTAGCAAAGGGGTCCTTGAACCTAATGGACTTCCAAATTTGCTGAAAATCATAATAGCCATTTTGTTTCTGTAGCTTTGTCCATGATTCTAAAAATGTAATGTGAACTTTTAAGGTATTTTTATATTGAAGTGTTCCATGCAATTTAAAGAATGCCAACTAATGGAAGAATAGATATGTAGCATGCATAACACTGTATGCTCTCATTAAAGTACAATTTTTTGTGACAACCTGTAAATATAGAATACTTGGATAATTAGTGTTAAAACCACAGTACTTGGTACTACTTAACTAAACTTCTAAGATCAACAAGTCTGCCTTACGAAATCATCAAGTATTTATTTAGGAAAATTTCTCAAAAGTCCTTGGATCACATTTTTTACAGTGAAGCTTTCATAAAGTGAGTGTGCATCCTAATTGTTTATTTACACAATATTAATATTCAGACAGAAGGATCATGGAAGCTCAGTTAATTAAATATAAATTAATGTGGTGGAATATTTAATTATCTATTCTACACCTCACAACTAATGATTATGTAAATGTCTTGCATTTATTCTTGTTCCCAGGAAATTAACTTAATGGCCTTCAACAAATGAACATTTTGTATGCATTGCAGGACACTTTATCTAAATTTTAACAGCATGGTATTAGTTTCAGATAATAACATGATTACACAATTTAAAATGTAAATGTATACAACACTTTTTAATTTTTTTTTCATTTACACTGGGATATAAAGTACAACAAAAAGCTTCTTATGGGACTAAACTCTGTAGTCCTGTGGTCTAGTTTGTGGTCAGTCCTTGTGTTTTTTCCTTTTATCCTCTCTTTAGAGGCCAACTATAGTTGAAATTCTTATAATCTCCTACCCAAAAGGACTGTAACTGCTATTACCATTCCCATAAGGCCTACGTAGTACTGGCAGGAGGGATAGGGAGAAGGGGAGAAAATGGCTTACTTCACCATTCTCCCATTCCAATGGAATGGTGAGATGTGTGTACAGAGCCCTCTTTCGGGGTGACACTGAAGGTAAGCTGCATACAAGCTCAAGAATTCATAGTGAATCCTTGAGGTCCAGTGACTTCCAGAGCTTCTGCTAATGGTTCTTCACTACCTAATGCAGGGCTCTGAATTAATGCTACAATTTACTGTTAAAGATATTGCTCAATGGGCTTCAAAAAGAGACTATGTTTTCAGTAGACAAGGAGACAGAACACATATTTTAAAAAGGCAAGTGTGTTTTCAGTAGATAGTTAAATCGGTACTTCCACACAAAGTCATCCATAAAGGAAACCATTTGATAGTTACGTATAGAAAATACATCAGCACACTGCAGTATTTTCATCCTCCAATTTTTTTTGACTTTATGAATTATCAGGCAGTTTTGCATGTGTTTGACTTGGAACCAAGAATACTTTCAACTGATCTGAGGATGAGATTACTATAATTACAGCAAGTACCATTAACTACCACTAAAGTACATACCGGATATAGATTTAATTTGCCAGGAATAAAAAAAACTTTCTTGCTACAAACTGCTATAATTAATATATACTCCATCATAGAAATTAATATAGGAAAGTTACGCTGCTCTAGAGGAGAGGAGTGGGGGTTATTTAGGTCTTATGTATGACTCAAAATGATGACTGCTGATTACAGGGTATATACATCTGTAGGGCTAGAAATACCAGTGCAGACTACCAAACAGAGCATTTTTCATCCCAGAGAAATTACTGGCTGGATGCACTGCAGTAAGAGAGGCAAAATACTAAGGGCCAGATACAAAACATATCAGAATCAATAGAAAGAATCCAGTTGAATTCAAAGGGCTTTGAATTAGTCCCTCTGTGACTGAGCTGAAAATGTAACAGAAAAATGATTCTTTTATACCATTTTATACCTTCAAAGCATTTTACTTAGTTTGCCTTAGCATCACAATGCTGAAATATCTTTGAGAATTTGGATCTAATTTCTTAGATGGTTCTGAAAAATGTGTAGTTCCTTCAGCTTGGTGCACTGCATTACCGTACCAGGCAACTTATTTCCATGCAATTATTTGTTTAAAATTTTAATCAATTTTGCCATGTTATTACTTCGTATCTGTAAGATGTCAAGTATTTGCTTTATTCAAGATACAATAGGCATTTGTCATTTGCTTTATAAATCCTTTAAAGCAGACTTTATGTGCCTGCATTTCTGAAAATAAACCTGGATGAACTTTCGTCATAGCGCTCACCTCATTGACTAAAGTTACTGCTAAGATTATTGTGAAGTACCATCAGCCTTGCTCATCAAATGTGACTAGTAAATTGAGGTGTCTTGGTATTTGAGGGGTCCAGTATCAATCACCAAAAACATCAGGCTAAATATCAAGCATAAGTGTTGGCTTCCAGTTGCCTTGGAGGGGGGACGGGACTAACACTTCATTCCTAGCCCCTCCCCCATTCCAACCCATCCCCTAATGTCCCATCCCTTCACCACCTCTTTTCACTCCCTCCCCTGAGCACACCCTGTCCTGTCTCCTCCAGCTCCCTTTCAGCACCTCCTGCACACCGAGAACAGCTTGTTGCAGTGGCTGGGAGGTATTGGGAGGGAGAGAGAAAAGCTTATCCATGAGGCTGCGTCCAGCATGCGGAAGCATTGTGGAAGGGGAGAAGCATAGCTGCTGCTGGCAATAAGCACCAACTAATTTTTTTTCAGTGGCTACTCCAGTTCTGGCTCACCCATGAAGTCAGCACCTATTGTGCCAAGCACCTATCGTCTGAAAATCTAAGACATCTCCAATGGGGCACCCAAAATCACTAGTCACACCTGAAAATGGGCAAAAGTCATATTCCAGAGCTGGAAGGCTTAGCAGGTTAGAAATCTCTGCTCTGTCAGCAGAGCACAAGTCAGCCTCTTGGAATGGGCTCTGATTTGGGAATGGAGTTCCACAAGGAGTAACGGTAGTTCAAATTAGAGATCCTAATTTGAACTACCTACTCCGTGCCATGTGTAGCCGTGGACACAGTGTTCGGACTAAGGGGGATTTAAAAATGGTGGTGCCCGGGAAGATTAAAATGAAACCCGGGATATTTAAATCCCGGGCTTCATTTGCAACTCCGGTTGCCCTCATTTGCCTACCTAGCTCGAACTACCGAGCTAGTGTAGACATACCCTAAGTGATTCTGTGGGCCTGGAACAGTAGCTCTCAAGAGCTAACCTCACAGTGGCTACATCTACACAGCAACATTAGTTTGAAATAACTTAGTCTGAGTCTACACAGCCGGCAGTTATTTTGAAGTAATGTCAAAATACTGTCAAGCTGGAGGACTTCTTACTCCAATTTCTTGTAACCTTCATTGTACGAGGAGTCAGGGAAGTCAGAGGACGCGTGTTCTATTTCAAAATAAGTGCTGTGTAGACCCTCCCAATTTCAAAATAAGCTATTTTGAAATAAACTACGCAATTGATGTAGCTCAATTTGTGTAGTTTATTTCGAATTAAGCCCTTCTATGTAGACGCACCAAGTGAGCCCTGAGAAACTCATTTTTTATGTCAAATAGCTGATCCTCATAAGACAACTTGACTGGGCCAGCAGTGGAAGAACTGGATTCAGAAGTCGACCAATGAGCTACTTGTTAGTATGGGTCGTGGTTGTACGGCCTTTGCTGTATCAAACAGGCAGATGTCCCTGATTACCATTGAATTTAGCTGGACCCATCAGTGTAGTTTTCTGTGGGTGGATATTGTTTCAGGACTCAGAGATCGGGACATCAAAAAGCCAGACAATCCATAAACTGGAACTGTGAGACTGGCCATCTTCCTGATACTGACTGGGTTTTGCACCTTTTATTGTATGCAAATATAAAGGGTTATCCTATTTTTTCTCTTGTTCCTCCAACTAAAAGTTGTTTGCAAGCGAGGAAAAACTACCTGCAAAGATGACTAAGGAACTTAGGTAGAGCTGGTCAAAATAATTTTCAAGCAACAGTTTTCTGGGGGGAAAAATGCAGTTTTACTGAAATCAGAACACGTCACAGGATTTTTAGATGAGAATTTATGCAGAAAGAAAAATAAGATTTTTTTTTACGGTCTTAATTTAAACCAGGAGTGGGCAAACATTTTGGAGTGAGGGTCACATCTTACTATGGAAATTGTATGGCGGGTCATGAATGCTCACAAAATTGGGGGCTGTGGATGAGGCTCTGGGGTAGGGCCAGAAATAGGGAATTCAGGATGCAGGAGGAGGATCTTGGCTGGGGCAGGTAGTTGGGATGCAGAAGGGGGTGAGGGTTCCAGCTGGTGGTAAGGGCTAAGGAGTTGGGGTAGAAGGGGATGGTCTGGGTTAGGGCCAAGAGTTCTGGAGGATAGGAGGGAGGTTGGGGCTGAGACAGGGGTTTGTTGTGGAGTGCGAGGATGTGGGCTCTGGAATGGGGCTAGGGATGAGGGGTTTGTGGTGCAGGAGGATGCTCTGGGCTGGGATTGGAGTAGTTCAGAGGGCAGGAGAGGGGATTAGGGCTAGGGCTCAGTAGGGGTTCAAAGCAGTGCTTCCCTCAACCAGCTTCTTGAAGCAGCAACATATGCCCTTCCAGCTCCTACATGGAGGCACAGACAGGTGATTCTGAAAGCTGCCTCATCCACAATCACTGCCTCTGAAGCTCCCATTGACTGCCCTTCTCAGCCAATGGAAACTGCAGAGCCAGAGCTTGGGCTGGGAGCAGTGTGCAGAGCTACCTGGTTGCTCCTGCTCCCAGGAGTCAAAGGGAGCCATGGCACATGCAGAGCAGGGCAAGCCCCGAATCTCACTCCTTGGCGGGGCTCAAGAACCCGGACAAAAAGGTCTGGACTCAGCCTGCACGCCATAGTTTGTCCATCTCTTCAAGGTGCTGAAGAGGCAAAGAACCCGATACAAAGACAACAGAAAGAGTCTTCTTTGTCAAACCTCAGGATCAACGTTCCCTGTAAGCTTGTGTGGCTGCTCTGGAGAGATTGCAGTGCCATCCGGCTGATTAGCAGAGCGCTCATAGCTATATTTGTGTTTCTTATGGTGGTGCACATTTACACATGTATTGGTGCACATAACAAAATTTATTCTGCAAATGCATGGAAAAGATTAGAAGGAACATAAATAAAGGAGTTATTTACCTGGTGGGACTGAGTGAACCAGAACTCAAATTCTTTCAGGTAATGGAATCCCCTATGCCACAAAAGAAATAATGAGCAAGCAAAGAAGATTAACATGATTAGAGATCAAGTGTATTATAATCACATACACAAGGTAAGTGAGGAAAGATTTCAAGTTACACAGAGCTCTTTTGGTCTGGGGGAAAAAGTAGTAGAGCAGAATGTCTAAGCTAACTACAAGTTGGGACAGATCATTAATCAAAAATGGTTGGAGAGGAGGTGGTTATTTGAAATGAAATGGACAGTCAGCGGGTTAGATTGTTGTACACAAAGGGTTTGAACTGAATAATTAATGGTATCAGGCGGTATGGTTTGTTACAAATTGTTCTAATGAGCCATAAAACCATGGTCTCTGATAAATTCATGGCTTGTGGTGTCTAGCAGAGTTATGAATTTAAATTCCCAGGCTTGCCTTTTAAAGGTGTTGTGCAGGTTTCCCTTGAGGACAAGATCTGAAAGATCAGACATGGAGTAACTGCTTTGTGAAAGGGGTTTGCCCATGAGTGACATGTTGTTTTTGTCTTCTCTCATTTTTCTATGTGAATTCTTTTGAGAGGATATTGGTTGCCAGATTGCATGCACATAGCTGTTCTTGGGGCATTTGATGCACTGCATGAGGTATACTGCCTGTTGCGATAGGTGTGTATAGGACCCATGAATCATGAATGTTGAATTGTGAGGTATTGATCATTGTGGCAATGGAGTGAAGGCTGCAGATTCTGCAACTGTTCTGACAGGGTCTTGTTCTGCTTTGAGTTGGTGTGCCCTGGTCTGTGGGGAGCTTGCAGGTCGGGGGTTATTTAAAGGCTGGAAGAGGTGAGTTGAAAAAGATTTATTTCAGAACATGGTGCCCATTACATATGGCTAACAGTTGTTTATTCATTACTCCATATAGGTTCCTGTGTGGGTTACAGATAGGGAGGGTGATCTGGTGTGCCATTTTTAAAGGGACAGTCCCATATTTAAGCCCTGAAGAGGTCCCAACTTTTTTTAATAACTGACCAATAGTCCCGTATTTTCTGTCTTCTCCCCATCACATCAGCACTGGCAGGACCTGCTGCTGGCCAGTCTCTGCTTGCCAGCTGCCTGCCCACCAGCAGTGAGTAGGGAGGTGCAGTAGCTGATCCACCATCATCCTTACATAACCACTCCCATCATCCAAGCTGCCATTCCCAGGGCTGGCTATTCCTCCTGCTGATTAGTCAGTATAGCCTTCCCTGTGTGTTGGCCCTTCACCAGCAGGGTCCTGGCCTCCATCCCATTGCTGCCTGGCACTGGCTGCATGCTGCGAGTTGTGGTGGCTAGCGAGCACAGGCAGGTGCCAGGCAGAGACTGGTTACATGTTGTGTATGCGGCCCATTGGCCCTTTATATGGTTCCTCTCTTGCTGTCCTCTGCCTGCTTTGCGCCTTCACCCCCCCCCCCCCCCCCCCCAGTTCTTCTGCTTCTCCATATCCCTCTCACCCCCCACCTAGCAGGGCACATTTCACCCCCAGCGCTGTGTAAGAACCAGACCCTCATCAGAGTGCTCAGCTTACACTTGCAAAGGACCATCATTCCCAGAAGGAAATGTAAGGTAGTGGTGGTTAGAGACTCTTCTGAGGGGGACAGACGTACACATCTGTCCCCCCACATGGCATTCCAGGAGCTATGCTGCTTGCTAGGGGCCCATATTTGAGACGTTATGGAGCAATTGTAAGGTATCATTCAGCTCTTTGACTACCATACTATTGTTCTATGTGAGCACAATGATACTGCAAGATATTACCCTCAACAAATTTGAGGAGGAGTGTGGGCTGTATTAGCAAGGATAAAGGAAGGATCTGAGGGGGGAATCAAATCATATTGTAGATGTCTGTATAGTAATGTGAGAAGTAACTGGGGAATAAAGAGGAAGAACTAAAAATGCTAGTAAATAAACACAACTATGACATAGTTGGCATCACAGAGAATTAGTGGGATAATACACATGACTGGAATATTGGTATAGAAGGGTACAGCTTGCTCAGGAAGGACAGGCAGGGAAATAAGGGAAGATGTGTTGCCATATATAATAAAAACTAGAAAACTTAACTGGCATTGCCCAGGTCCTTCAGGGAAGGGGGCTGGTGGTCTGAGGGGTGCAATAGTCAGGGTGGGGGTGAGAAGGTGCTCAGGGTGGGGGTTTCATCTAGAAGGGCTTTCTCTCCCCTACTCCCAGCTTGTGGGGACTTCTCTCTCTCTCCAGGAAACCCTGGCTAGCATGGGCCTTTTCTATCCCCCAAGCCTCTCTGACTGGCAAGGGCTTCCCCTCCTTACCTGGGTCTGGCAAGGCTTTCTCCTGACCCTACAGTGCTGTGGCCAAAGCCCAGGGGGGAAGAAAGGGTTTGGGGCAGGAAACTACTTACCTGGTCTGGGAGCAGGCAAGATTATGAGTCCCCACCCGAGCTGGCCATTCTATTTGTGGCACAATTGCCCTCAGTGGTCATTTTGCAGTATAGCTCTCCCCTGTGCTTGCTGCCCCCAGTGGCCGCTGTGTGTATCACATGCCTCCTCTCTGCCCCCTCACTTTCCATGTTATGGAAAACAGTCCCATTCCAGGGACTTCTCATTTTCCTGTAACAGCCAAATCCTGACATTGTTTTTAAGTTATGTAGCTTCTTCTTAACCTACCAAATTTGGTGGTCCTAGCTCTTATCATTAAGGAGGAGTTCTTGAACAAACCGACTCACAGACAGGTGCACTCTAAAATACATGTATAGACATACACACTTGGGCTATGGCTACACTGTAGCCTTCTTCTGGAAAAGCTTATGTAAATGAAGAGTGGTGTGGAATATTGCCATGCTTCATTTGCATAATTAATTAGCAGCTGCTTTTGTGCAAAAGCCTCCTCTTGTGCAAAAGCAATTCTTCCTGAAAATGTAAGGAAGAATGGCTCTTGCACAAGAGGGGGGTTTTGTGCAAAAAGGAGCCGATATTCCACGCCGTGCTTCATTTGCATAAGCTTTTCCGAAAAAAGGCTACACTGTAGCCATAGCCTTGTATTGAAGGTGAATTGGAAATAGAGACAGAGTTGTTGAATGTGTCTCTGGCTAAGGATAAAGGTGGTAATAATCAAGAGTGATGTTATGGTAGTGGTTTGCTACAGACCACAAATCCAGGAAGAAGAGGTGAATCAGACTTTTAAAAAACAAAAAAATAATCCAAAGCACAGGACTTGGTGGTGATTGGGGTCTTCAGCTATCCAGACATCTGTTGGGAAAATAACACAGCAGGGCACAGATTATCCAATAAGTTCTCACAATATATTGGAGACATTTTTTTTTAATTTCAGAAAGTAGAGAAAGCTACTAAGGGAGAGGCTGTTCTAGATTTGATTATTATAAATAGGGAGGAACTGGTTAAGAATTTAAAAGTGGAGGGCAGTTTGTTCGAAATGGTAGAAGGTGAGGTTATGGTTTATGAGTAGTGTGGCTGCAATGAGCCTAATTTCTCCTTGCTTTATTCTTCAGCTGATTATATTTGCAGATGGCTAGGTACACAAGGGCACCCACATGTGTATCACTACATAAACCACTTCATTTTTGACCTTGCAAGCCGCATCATAACTAATACAGCTGAATAGCTTCATTCCACTCTGTAGTCACTGTGAGGTGGCAGAAGTGCACTGGTGAGGAGGCCACTGTGTTTGTCTCTGGCGGAGTCTCCTCAGGGCAGCTCAGTTTGGGTCATTAAAGATGGTAATACTGATTAAAGAAAGGCATCCTATTTTGACAGCAGCAGGCTGTGGCCTACCAGCAGTGGGAAGACCCAGTCTCACCCATAGTCCCATCAAGAGGCTGATTACCAAGGTCACCTTTGCTTGATCAGAGGCATAGTTGTGGGGACACATCAGAGGTTGTGTCTCTGAGAGGCTGGGCGCTAGCTCCGGCTCTGGCGGCATTCTGCCCCTTCTGAGCAGGCCTGCAGCCTTTTGTACCTTGGCTCCCCTGGGAGCATGCCCAGTAGGGTTGCGTGGGTGGGGCCCTCTCTGCCCCCTGCGCCAGGTGGTTTCCCTGGGCTTGAGTGTGGAGCGGGGCCGCCCCGTCACAGAGGAAGTCAGCAACTCCCTCATAGTGAGTGATATTGCTGCATCCCCAATGGCAAGGATGGTGTTCTGGGGGAAGATGGTAATGCTATGCAGTATAGCAACACGGTATGCTTCTATGAGTGAAAATAAACTATATGTTATCTACAGGTTAAATAAAACCATGTGTTAACCTGGGCAGATAAAGTTCAAGTTTGCCATGTTTTTTAAACCATGTTTATAAAATACTTTGAGAGGCAGGGCATAAAACTCTTCATTATGCAGTATACACAGGCCTAAATATTGCCATTTATATTTTTAAACCTGGTAAGTGATTTTTCCAGTTTTGTTCAGGAGCTAAGAATGTGCTAGATCTGTTTGCTATGTCCTGCTGACATTTGGATCACATTGGTGGACTAGATGTAAAACTGATTTTTACTGTCATTAGCAGAACAGGTGGGAGGGCGTCACCTGGCTCATTCCTTTGCACTTTGTGTGACTCAGCATTTACACTGATGGCTTTCCCCTGCATGGCGGTAGCTTATGAAACCCACTGAGAAAATCACCTAGGTGATGTTTGATGCAAAATAAAGGATAGAGCAGCTTGAAAGTGAATCCTCAGTTCAGGTAATGTCAAAAAGGTGAAGTAGCTGGGAAGAATGGATCAGGGGAAGGACGATTTTTGTTTTCTTTCCACTTTGAACTGATACTCTTCATCTTAAAAAAAAACAACAACACACAATGACTAATTAGAAGAAAGGAACTTAACTGGAGAGGAAGCTGGGGTACCAAGGGACTGTATTGGTTGAACCAACACTTTTTAATTGAATATGAATTAATTTAATATTAATTAATTAAAAACATAAACAATGGCTAATATGTCGGGTTATTTTGGAGTAAAGAAAATTGGGTCAGCACTACATTTGTAGAGTCACATTTTTCAGAGGCCCCTTAACTTGGTTTAAGTCAATGAACTGTTATTGCTAATACAAATCTTAGTTCTTCTATATTGTAGTGTTTTCCATCTTCAGTGCACTTTACATTAGAGCGGGGCTCTGAAAAGATTATATGATATGGGCCCCTAATGTTGGGGAATATTTAGGGATGAAGTTTACAGTTCAGGTCTAGCACATTAATGGACCACTCCAGAACATCAAATACAAACACAACGGGTGTGTCTAGACTACATGGTTCCATTGACGGAGCCATGTAAAGTAGTTTACTCGACATAGTCAATGAAGCGGGGATTTAAGTAATCCCCGCTTCATTAATATAAAAATAGTTGCCGCACTGTGCCGACAATCAGCTGATCCGGCACAGCACAGCAGTCTAGAGGGAAGACTCTGTCGACCACTCCGGTAAACCTCGTTTTTTGCTACTCTCCTTTCTTCCTTTGGTCAGGATCCTGAAATCTTCCATCTCATGATCACTGCTTCCCAGGTTGTCACCCATGTCTACTTCCCCTACTAGTTCCTCCCTGTTTGTGAGCAGCAGGTCAAGCTGTGCATGGCCCCTGGTCAGCTCCATCAGCACTTGTACCAAGAAGTTATCCCCAACATTCTCCAAAAACTTCCTGGATTGTCTGTGTACTGCTGTATTGGTCTTCCAACAGATGTCAGGGTGATTAAAGTCACCCATGAGAACCAGGACCTGCGATCTGGAAGCTTCTCTCAGTTGTTCAAAGAAAGCTTCTCTCAGTTGTCCAAAGAAAGCTACCTCAATCCAGAGGTCTATAGCAGACACCAACCACAACATCACCCCTGTTGCTTCTTCCTCTAAATTTAACCCATAGACTCTCAACAGTCTTTTCTCCCTCTAAGTACTGGAGCTCCAAGCAATCATACTGCTCTCTTATATACAATGCAACTTCTCCTCCTTTTCTCCCCCACCTGTTCTTCCTGAACAGTTTATACCCTTCCATGACAGTGCTCCAGTCATGCGAGTCATCCCACCGAGTCTCTGCTATTCCAATCAAATCATAGTTCTTTATCTGGACCAGGGCTTCTAATTCTTCCTGTTTGTTTCCCAGGCTTTTCGCATTGGTGTACAAACACATTAGATAACCAGTTGATCGCCCTGCCTTCTCCATCCGAATCAGGGGTCCTCCCTTGTTGCTCGTTCCTCCTTGTGATTCTACCCGGAGGGTTTTGCCTCAGGGTTTTGGTCACCATCCCCCAACAAACCTAGTTTAAAGCCCTCCTCA